>OX596287.1:29261924-29943869 GCA_951394225.1 Harpalus rufipes
ATTTTCAAACCAATATAATCATCTCTCTTGTATCTTTCTAGAAACTTGTAACACTAGAGTTATTTTCTTACCGTATCTTTCCGTGTCTTCCCCAACATCTACTTCAACATCCTCATCTCTTCCACATTTATTGATCTGACTATATTAAGAATTTTCACGGTTAGTATAGCTGGCTGAATTATAAAATTTAATTTCTATATAATTCTTTAACTCTATATCTATTGAATATGAAGTATAAAACGCAATCAAATCGTATAGAGAATAATATATTCTTTAAGTTATAATAACGTTAAATGTCAATAATGATATTTAACTGTTAAATCCTCAAATGAGGCTATTTCCAGGTCACCAATTATAACCAAAATCTAATCATTTGTTTTTCTGGATGTAAATTTGAGGAATACAAAAAAAATATAATTTTTGGAATCGTGGTATTGAAGTTATACACATACATGCATACATACAGATATCATCGTAAAAATGGTAAAATCGTATTATAAGGACCCTAAAACATGCTTATTCACTAAAAACTAATCATTGAATATTTTGACAAAAGACAATACCTTCCTTACCTAAAGGTGACGGAAGGTAAAATAGTTATTTGTATATCAAGTGCTGAAAGTCTATCTTTGTCGAACCAAAACGAAAGTTGCAATCGTTTGTGTTCGACAAAGGACTTTCAACACGTGTTATACACACTATTAATAGCCAGCCGTCACGATATAATATTTCAACGTTTTATTAGTTTTAGATACCTGTTCCCCTGAAATATTAACGAAATGATATTTCTTGTATTGCTTATTAATCCAGCAATGATTTTACATAGGTTTCATTTTGTCAGTAACCTTTTTAGGATAACTCTGGGCCATAATAGCCAGCCGTCACAATAGAATATTTCAACGTTTTATTAGTTTTAGATACCTGTTCCCCTGAAATATTAACGAAATGATATTTCTTGTATTGCTTATTAATCCAGCAATGATTTTACATAGGTTTCATTTTGTCAGTAACCTTTTTAGGATAACTCTAGGCCAATAATAGCCAGCCGTCACGATAGAATATTTCAACGTTTTATTAGTTTTAGATACCTGTTCCCCTGAAATATTTAACGAAATGATATTTCTTGTATTGCTTATTAATCCAGCAATGATTTTACATAGGTTTCATTTTGTCAGTAACCTTTTTAGGATAACTCTGGGCCAATAATAGCCAGCCGTCACAATAGAATATTTCAACGTTTTATTAGTTTTAGATACCTGTTCCCCTGAAATATTAACGAAATGATATTTCTTGTATTGCTTATTAATCCAGCAATGATTTTACATAGGTTTCATTTTGTCAGTAACCTTTTTAGGATAACTCTGGGCCAATAATAGCCAGCCGTCACGATAGAATATTTCAACGTTTTATTAGTTTTAGATACCTGTTCCCTTGAAATATTTAACGAAATGATATTTCTTGTATTGCTTATTAATCCAGCAATGATTTTACATAGGTTTCATTTTGTCAGTAACCTTTTTAGGATAACTCTGGGCCAATAATAGCCAGCCGTCACAATAGAATATTTCAACGTTTTATTAGTTTTAGATACCTGTTCCCCTGAAATATTTAACGAAATGATATTTCTTGTATTGCTTATTAATCCAGCAATGATTTTACATAGGTTTCATTTTGTCAGTAACCTTTTTAGGATAACTCTGGGCCAATAATAGCCAACCGTCACGATAGAATATTTCAACGTTTTATTAGTTTTAGATACCTGTTCCCCTGAAATATTTAACGAAATGATATTTCTTGTATTGCTTATTATCCAGCAATGATTTTACATAGGTTTCATTTTGTCAGTAACCTTTTTAGGATAACTCTGGGCCAATAATAGCCCAGCCGTCACGATAGAATATTTCAACGTTTTATTAGTTTTAGATACCTGTTCCCCTGAAATATTTAACGAAATGATATTTCTTGTATTGCTTATTAATCCAGCAATGATTTTACATAGGTTTCATTTTGTCAGTAACCTTTTTAGGATAACTCTGGGCCAATAATAGCCAGCCGTCACGATAGAATATTTCAACGTTTTATTAGTTTTAGATACCTGTTCCCCTGAAATATTTAACGAAATGATATTTCTTGTATTGCTTATTAATCCAGCAATGATTTTACATAGGTTTCATTTTGTCAGTAACCTTTTTAGGATACACTCTGGGCCAATAATAGCCAGCCGTCACGATAGAATATTTCAACGTTTTATTAGTTTTAGATACCTGTTCCCCTGAAATATTTAACGAAATGATATTTCTTGTATTGCTTATTAATCCAGCAATGATTTTACATAGGTTTCATTTTGTCAGTAACCTTTTTAGGATAACTCTGGGCCAATAATAGCCAGCCGTCACGATAGAATATTTCAACGTTTTATTAGTTTTAGATACCTGTTCCCCTGAAATATTTAACGAAATGATATTTCTTGTATTGCTTATTAATCCAGCAATGATTTTACATAGGTTTCATTTTGTCAGTAACCTTTTTAGGATAACTCTGGGCCAATAATAGCCAGCCGTCACGATAGAATATTTCAACGTTTTATTAGTTTTAGATACCTGTTCCCCTGAAATATTTAACGAAATGATATTTCTTGTATTGCTTATTAATCCAGCAATGATTTTACATAGGTTTCATTTTGTCAGTAACCTTTTTAGGATAACTCTGGGCCAATAATAGCCAGCCGTCACGATAGAATATTTCAACGTTTTATTAGTTTTAGATACCTGTTCCCCTGAAATATTTAACGAAATGATATTTCTTGTATTGCTTATTAATCCAGCAATGATTTTACATAGGTTTCATTTTGTCAGTAACCTTTTTAGGATAACTCTGGGCCAATAATAGCCAGCCGTCACGATAGAATATTTCAACGTTTTATTAGTTTTAGATACCTGTTCCCCTGAAATATTTAACGAAATGATATTTCTTGTATTGCTTATTAATCCAGCAATGATTTTACATAGGTTTCATTTTGTCAGTAACCTTTTTAGGATAACTCTGGGCCAATAATAGCCAGCCGTCACGATAGAATATTTCAACGTTTTATTAGTTTTAGATACCTGTTCCCCTGAAATATTTAACGAAATGATATTTCTTGTATTGCTTATTAATCCAGCAATGATTTTACATAGGTTTCATTTTGTCAGTAACCTTTTTAGGATAACTCTGGGCCAATAATAGCCAGCCGTCACGATAGAATATTTCAACGTTTTATTAGTTTTAGATACCTGTTCCCCTGAAATATTTAACGAAATGATATTTCTTGTATTGCTTATTAATCCAGCAATGATTTTACATAGGTTTCATTTTGTCAGTAACCTTTTAGGATAACTCTGGGCCAATAATAGCCAGCCGTCACGATAGAATATTTCAACGTTTTATTAGTTTTAGATACCTGTTCCCCTGAAATATTTAACGAAATGATATTTCTTGTATTGCTTATTAATCCAGCAATGATTTTACATAGGTTTCATTTTGTCAGTAACCTTTTTAGGATAACTCTGGGCCAATAATAGCCAGCCGTCACGATAGAATATTTCAACGTTTTATTAGTTTTAGATACCTGTTCCCCTGAAATATTTAACGAAATGATATTTCTTGTATTGCTTATTAATCCAGCAATGATTTTACATAGGTTTCATTTTGTCAGTAACCTTTTTAGGATAACTCTGGGCCAATAATAGCCAGCCGTCACGATAGAATATTTCAACGTTTTATTAGTTTTAGATACCTGTTCCCCTGAAATATTTAACGAAATGATATTTCTTGTATTGCTTATTAATCCAGCAATGATTTTACATAGGTTTCATTTTGTCAGTAACCTTTTTAGGATAACTCTGGGCCAATAATAGCCAGCCGTCACGATAGAATATTTCAACGTTTTATTAGTTTAGATACCTGTTCCCCTGAAATATTTAACGAAATGATATTTCTTGTATTGCTTATTAATCCAGCAATGATTTTACATAGGTTTCATTTTGTCAGTAACCTTTTTAGGATAACTCTGGGCCAATAATAGCCAGCCGTCACGATAGAATATTTCAACGTTTTATTAGTTTTAGATACCTGTTCCCCTGAAATATTTAACGAAATGATATTTCTTGTATTGCTTATTAATCCAGCAATGATTTTACATAGGTTTCATTTTGTCAGTAACCTTTTTAGGATAACTCTGGGCCAATAATAGCCAGCCGTCACGATAGAATATTTCAACGTTTTATTAGTTTTAGATACCTGTTCCCCTGAAATATTTAACGAAATGATATTTCTTGTATTGCTTATTAATCCAGCAATGATTTTACATAGGTTTCATTTTGTCAGTAACCTTTTTAGGATAACTCTGGGCCAATAATAGCCAGCCGTCACGATAGAATATTTCAACGTTTTATTAGTTTTAGATACCTGTTCCCCTGAAATATTTAACGAAATGATATTTCTTGTATTGCTTATTAATCCAGCAATGATTTTACATAGGTTTCATTTTGTCAGTAACCTTTTTAGGATAACTCTGGGCCAATAATAGCCAGCCGTCACGATAGAATATTTCAACGTTTTATTAGTTTTAGATACCTGTTCCCCTGAAATATTTAACGAAATGATATTTCTTGTATTGCTTATTAATCCAGCAATGATTTTACATAGGTTTCATTTTGTCAGTAACCTTTTTAGGATAACTCTGGGCCAATAATAGCCAGCCGTCACGATAGAATATTTCAACGTTTTATTAGTTTTAGATACCTGTTCCCCTGAAATATTTAACGAAATGATATTTCTTGTATTGCTTATTAATCCAGCAATGATTTTACATAGGTTTCATTTTGTCAGTAACCTTTTTAGGATAACTCTGGGCCAATAATAGCCAGCCGTCACGATAGAATATTTCAACGTTTTATTAGTTTTAGATACCTGTTCCCCTGAAATATTTAACGAAATGATATTTCTTGTATTGCTTATTAATCCAGCAATGATTTTACATAGGTTTCATTTTGTCAGTAACCTTTTTAGGATAACTCTGGGCCAATAATAGCCAGCCGTCACGATAGAATATTTCAACGTTTTATTAGTTTTAGATACCTGTTCCCCTGAAATATTTAACGAAATGATATTTCTTGTATTGCTTATTAATCCAGCAATGATTTTACATAGGTTTCATTTTGTCAGTAACCTTTTTAGGATAACTCTGGGCCAATAATAGCCAGCCGTCACGATAGAATATTTCAACGTTTTATTAGTTTTAGATACCTGTTCCCCTGAAATATTTAACGAAATGATATTTCTTGTATTGCTTATTAATCCAGCAATGATTTTACATAGGTTTCATTTTGTCAGTAACCTTTTTAGGATAACTCTGGGCCAATAATAGCCAGCCGTCACGATAGAATATTTCAACGTTTTATTAGTTTTAGATACCTGTTCCCCTGAAATATTTAACGAAATGATATTTCTTGTATTGCTTATTAATCCAGCAATGATTTTACATAGGTTTCATTTTGTCAGTAACCTTTTTAGGATAACTCTGGGCCAATAATAGCCAGCCGTCACGATAGAATATTTCAACGTTTTATTAGTTTTAGATACCTGTTCCCCTGAAATATTTAACGAAATGATATTTCTTGTATTGCTTATTAATCCAGCAATGATTTTACATAGGTTTCATTTTGTCAGTAACCTTTTTAGGATAACTCTGGGCCAATAATAGCCAGCCGTCACGATAGAATATTTCAACGTTTTATTAGTTTTAGATACCTGTTCCCCTGAAATATTTAACGAAATGATATTTCTTGTATTGCTTATTAATCCAGCAATGATTTTACATAGGTTTCATTTTGTCAGTAACCTTTTTAGGATAACTCTGGGCCAATAATAGCCAGCCGTCACGATAGAATATTTCAACGTTTTATTAGTTTTAGATACCTGTTCCCCTGAAATATTTAACGAAATGATATTTCTTGTATTGCTTATTAATCCAGCAATGATTTTACATAGGTTTCATTTTGTCAGTAACCTTTTTAGGATAACTCTGGGCCAATAATAGCCAGCCGTCACGATAGAATATTTCAACGTTTTATTAGTTTTAGATACCTGTTCCCCTGAAATATTTAACGAAATGATATTTCTTGTATTGCTTATTAATCCAGCAATGATTTTACATAGGTTTCATTTTGTCAGTAACCTTTTTAGGATAACTCTGGGCCAATAATAGCCAGCCGTCACGATAGAATATTTCAACGTTTTATTAGTTTTAGATACCTGTTCCCCTGAAATATTTAACGAAATGATATTTCTTGTATTGCTTATTAATCCAGCAATGATTTTACATAGGTTTCATTTTGTCAGTAACCTTTTTAGGATAACTCTGGGCCAATAATAGCCAGCCGTCACGATAGAATATTTCAACGTTTTATTAGTTTTAGATACCTGTTCCCCTGAAATATTTAACGAAATGATATTTCTTGTATTGCTTATTAATCCAGCAATGATTTTACATAGGTTTCATTTTGTCAGTAACCTTTTTAGGATAACTCTGGGCCAATAATAGCCAGCCGTCACGATAGAATATTTCAACGTTTTATTAGTTTTAGATACCTGTTCCCCTGAAATATTTAACGAAATGATATTTCTTGTATTGCTTATTAATCCAGCAATGATTTTACATAGGTTTCATTTTGTCAGTAACCTTTTTAGGATAACTCTGGGCCAATAATAGCCAGCCGTCACGATAGAATATTTCAACGTTTTATTAGTTTTAGATACCTGTTCCCCTGAAATATTTAACGAAATGATATTTCTTGTATTGCTTATTAATCCAGCAATGATTTTACATAGGTTTCATTTTGTCAGTAACCTTTTTAGGATAACTCTGGGCCAATAATAGCCAGCCGTCACGATAGAATATTTCAACGTTTTATTAGTTTTAGATACCTGTTCCCCTGAAATATTTAACGAAATGATATTTCTTGTATTGCTTATTAATCCAGCAATGATTTTACATAGGTTTCATTTTGTCAGTAACCTTTTTAGGATAACTCTGGGCCAATAATAGCCAGCCGTCACGATAGAATATTTCAACGTTTTATTAGTTTTAGATACCTGTTCCCCTGAAATATTTAACGAAATGATATTTCTTGTATTGCTTATTAATCCAGCAATGATTTTACATAGGTTTCATTTTGTCAGTAACCTTTTTAGGATAACTCTGGGCCAATAATAGCCAGCCGTCACGATAGAATATTTCAACGTTTTATTAGTTTTAGATACCTGTTCCCCTGAAATATTTAACGAAATGATATTTCTTGTATTGCTTATTAATCCAGCAATGATTTTACATAGGTTTCATTTTGTCAGTAACCTTTTTAGGATAACTCTGGGCCAATAATAGCCAGCCGTCACGATAGAATATTTCAACGTTTTATTAGTTTTAGATACCTGTTCCCCTGAAATATTTAACGAAATGATATTTCTTGTATTGCTTATTAATCCAGCAATGATTTTACATAGGTTTCATTTTGTCAGTAACCTTTTTAGGATAACTCTGGGCCAATAATAGCCAGCCGTCACGATAGAATATTTCAACGTTTTATTAGTTTTAGATACCTGTTCCCCTGAAATATTTAACGAAATGATATTTCTTGTATTGCTTATTAATCCAGCAATGATTTTACATAGGTTTCATTTTGTCAGTAACCTTTTTAGGATAACTCTGGGCCAATAATAGCCAGCCGTCACGATAGAATATTTCAACGTTTTATTAGTTTTAGATACCTGTTCCCCTGAAATATTTAACGAAATGATATTTCTTGTATTGCTTATTAATCCAGCAATGATTTTACATAGGTTTCATTTTGTCAGTAACCTTTTTAGGATAACTCTGGGCCAATAATAGCCAGCCGTCACGATAGAATATTTCAACGTTTTATTAGTTTTAGATACCTGTTCCCCTGAAATATTTAACGAAATGATATTTCTTGTATTGCTTATTAATCCAGCAATGATTTTACATAGGTTTCATTTTGTCAGTAACCTTTTTAGGATAACTCTGGGCCAATAATAGCCAGCCGTCACGATAGAATATTTCAACGTTTTATTAGTTTTAGATACCTGTTCCCCTGAAATATTTAACGAAATGATATTTCTTGTATTGCTTATTAATCCAGCAATGATTTTACATAGGTTTCATTTTGTCAGTAACCTTTTTAGGATAACTCTGGGCCAATAATAGCCAGCCGTCACGATAGAATATTTCAACGTTTTATTAGTTTTAGATACCTGTTCCCCTGAAATATTTAACGAAATGATATTTCTTGTATTGCTTATTAATCCAGCAATGATTTTACATAGGTTTCATTTTGTCAGTAACCTTTTTAGGATAACTCTGGGCCAATAATAGCCAGCCGTCACGATAGAATATTTCAACGTTTTATTAGTTTTAGATACCTGTTCCCCTGAAATATTTAACGAAATGATATTTCTTGTATTGCTTATTAATCCAGCAATGATTTTACATAGGTTTCATTTTGTCAGTAACCTTTTTAGGATAACTCTGGGCCAATAATAGCCAGCCGTCACGATAGAATATTTCAACGTTTTATTAGTTTTAGATACCTGTTCCCCTGAAATATTTAACGAAATGATATTTCTTGTATTGCTTATTAATCCAGCAATGATTTTACATAGGTTTCATTTTGTCAGTAACCTTTTTAGGATAACTCTGGGCCAATAATAGCCAGCCGTCACGATAGAATATTTCAACGTTTTATTAGTTTTAGATACCTGTTCCCCTGAAATATTTAGCGAAATGATATTTCTTGTATTGCTTATTAATCCAGCAATGATTTTACATAGGTTTCATTTTGTCAGTAACCTTTTTAGGATAACTCTGGGCCAATAATAGCCAGCCGTCACGATAGAATATTTCAACGTTTTATTAGTTTTAGATACCTGTTCCCCTGAAATATTTAACGAAATGATATTTCTTGTATTGCTTATTAATCCAGCAATGATTTTACATAGGTTTCATTTTGTCAGTAACCTTTTTAGGATAACTCTGGGCCAATAATAGCCAGCCGTCACGATAGAATATTTCAACGTTTTATTAGTTTTAGATACCTGTTCCCCTGAAATATTTAACGAAATGATATTTCTTGTATTGCTTATTAATCCAGCAATGATTTTACATAGGTTTCATTTTGTCAGTAACCTTTTTAGGATAACTCTGGGCCAATAATAGCCAGCCGTCACGATAGAATATTTCAACGTTTTATTAGTTTTAGATACCTGTTCCCCTGAAATATTTAACGAAATGATATTTCTTGTATTGCTTATTAATCCAGCAATGATTTTACATAGGTTTCATTTTGTCCGTAACCTTTTTAGGATAACTCTGGGCCAATAATAGCCAGCCGTCACGATAGAATATTTCAACGTTTTATTAGTTTTAGATACCTGTTCCCCTGAAATATTTAACGAAATGATATTTCTTGTATTGCTTATTAATCTAGCAATGATTTTACATAGGTTTCATTTTGTCAGTAACCTTTTTAGGATAACTCTGGGCCAATAATAGCCAGCCGTCACGATAGAATATTTCAACGTTTTATTAGTTTTAGATACCTGTTCCCCTGAAATATTTAACGAAATGATATTTCTTGTATTGCTTATTAATCCAGCAATGATTTTACATAGGTTTCATTTTGTCAGTAACCTTTTTAGGATAACTCTGGGCCAATAATAGCCAGCCGTCACGATAGAATATTTCAACGTTTTATTAGTTTTAGATACCTGTTCCCCTGAAATATTTAACGAAATGATATTTCTTGTATTGCTTATTTATCCAGCAATGATTTTACATAGGTTTCATTTTGTCAGTAACCTTTTTAGGATAACTCTGGGCCAATAATAGCCAGCCGTCACGATAGAATATTTCAACGTTTTATTAGTTTTAGATACCTGTTCCCCTGAAATATTTAACGAAATGATATTTCTTGTATTGCTTATTAATCCAGCAATGATTTTACATAGGTTTCATTTTGTCAGTAACCTTTTTAGGATAACTCTGGGCCAATAATAGCCAGCCGTCACGATAGAATATTTCAACGTTTTATTAGTTTTAGATACCTGTTCCCCTGAAATATTTAACGAAATGATATTTCTTGTATTGCTTATTAATCCAGCAATGATTTTACATAGGTTTCATTTTGTCAGTAACCTTTTTAGGATAACTCTGGGCCAATAATAGCCAGCCGTCACGATAGAATATTTCAACGTTTTATTAGTTTTAGATACCTGTTCCCCTGAAATATTTAACGAAATGATATTTCTTGTATTGCTTATTAATCCAGCAATGATTTTACATAGGTTTCATTTTGTCAGTAACCTTTTTAGGATAACTCTGGGCCAATAATAGCCAGCCGTCACGATAGAATATTTCAACGTTTTATTAGTTTTAGATACCTGTTCCCCTGAAATATTTAACGAAATGATATTTCTTGTATTGCTTATTAATCCAGCAATGATTTTACATAGGTTTCATTTTGTCCGTAACCTTTTTAGGATAACTCTGGGCCAATAATAGCCAGCCGTCACGATAGAATATTTCAACGTTTTATTAGTTTTAGATACCTGTTCCCCTGAAATATTTAACGAAATGATATTTCTTGTATTGCTTATTAATCCAGCAATGATTTTACATAGGTTTCATTTTGTCAGTAACCTTTTTAGGATAACTCTGGGCCAATAATAGCCAGCCGTCACGATAGAATATTTCAACGTTTTATTAGTTTTAGATACCTGTTCCCCTGAAATATTTAACGAAATGATATTTCTTGTATTGCTTATTAATCCAGCAATGATTTTACATAGGTTTCATTTTGTCAGTAACCTTTTTAGGATAACTCTGGGCCAATAATAGCCAGCCGTCACGATAGAATATTTCAACGTTTTATTAGTTTTAGATACCTGTTCCCCTGAAATATTTAACGAAATGATATTTCTTGTATTGCTTATTAATCCAGCAATGATTTTACATAGGTTTCATTTTGTCAGTAACCTTTTTAGGATAACTCTGGGCCAATAATAGCCAGCCGTCACGATAGAATATTTCAACGTTTTATTAGTTTTAGATACCTGTTCCCCTGAAATATTTAACGAAATGATATTTCTTGTATTGCTTATTAATCCAGCAATGATTTTACATAGGTTTCATTTTGTCCGTAACCTTTTTAGGATAACTCTGGGCCAATAATAGCCAGCCGTCACGATAGAATATTTCAACGTTTTATTAGTTTTAGATACCTGTTCCCCTGAAATATTTAACGAAATGATATTTCTTGTATTGCTTATTAATCCAGCAATGATTTTACATAGGTTTCATTTTGTCAGTAACCTTTTTAGGATAACTCTGGGCCAATAATAGCCAGCCGTCACGATAGAATATTTCAACGTTTTATTAGTTTTAGATACCTGTTCCCCTGAAATATTTAACGAAATGATATTTCTTGTATTGCTTATTAATCCAGCAATGATTTTACATAGGTTTCATTTTGTCAGTAACCTTTTTAGGCAAAAGCTTCATCGAAGAAAAACTCAGCCAAATACAACGGTCGCTCGTATGCCAATATAGTCAAGGCCGAGGATCCACCAACAGCTACATCTGATGAACCAATCCCTACACCTGTAGAGCCAATATTACCCTCAACTTCAACTAGTAGCGATAGCGACAAACTAGCTACCCAAGCTGTACCGGAAGAACCTACCGTCTCAAACAGAAAAGGCGCAAAACGAAAAACAAAATTGCGCACCACTTTGCCCAAAAAGAAGAAGATCGCAAGAAAAAAGATACCATAGAAGAAGACGATCCAACAACCACCAAGCGAAACTGCACCGGAAACAGGCAGGGCAGGTTTGGTAAAACTTATTGATAAGCTAACCAACCTCAACGCAGAATCCGTCTGCAACGCGCTTTTGACGATATTAGACCTCTTGAGCAACTCAAAATCAACCGGCGACTTACTTAAAGCCGTCATTACTTCTCTACCAATTCTTCTTACGGCATTCAATAATGGTGGGACAAACTAGAATGGCTGAAGAACTAAGAATCGTCGCTTGGAACGCGAACTCTTTAGTAAATAAAACCTCAGAACTTGAGGAATTTGCTCACCGAATCAAGGCAGATGTACTTCTCGTCTCAGAAACCTTCCTGAATGAGCAACACACCGACCCAAAAATCAGAAATTTCACAACACATAGAAACGACAGATTCGAATTAGGAGGCGGAACAGCTGTCTTCGTTCGTCGCACGCTGGATCACTCGACTATCCCTATTCCAACACTCGAAAACCTGGAAGCTACAGGCGTGGTCATAAATACTACATTTATGGGGTGTGTCAAAATTATCTCGACATACAACTCGCCAAAACGGAATCTACTAGACGCTGATCTGGACAAACTAATCGACGGAAGAATGCCAACAATCCTCGCTGGAGACCTGAATGCCAAACACACGGCATGGGACAGCAGAGTGCGAAACAAACGAGGACGAACGCTATATAAATACGCAATAAATCACCAACTAGAAGTAGCAAGCCCGGGCGAACCAACCTACTTCAGTAGCCAGGGGCACTTGCCGGACGTATTAGATATAGCAGTGATGAAAAACATAACCACAGCATATTCCGTCAGCACCACGCATGAACTGTCGTCGGATCACAATCCCATAATCATTGACCTTGAAACCGCAGTCTTACAATATCACACTATGCCTAGGAGAACAGTCAATTGGGAGTTATATCCACAAATATTGGAAAATTCCCTAGGCCCTTTGCCTATAATAAAAAGCAACCAAGACCTAGACAATGCAGTCGACCAGCTAGCTACTAAAATAAAAGTTGCAATGGAAATCTCAAGTCGTGCTGAGAACAGAAATTTTGGTACTAATTAACAACCGACGACAAGCACGGAGAGAATGGCACCGCAGCCAAAACCTGGACTACAAGCGAGTTTATAATAGACTGACCACTCAACTAAGAGACGCACTCCGAGAACACAAAAATGAAAAATGGAAAAATTTCCTAAAAGAACTTGACGGCGATGACAACAACTATTGGAAAATATCAAAAGCCCTCCGAAACCAAAAAGCCCCTCCTACAGTTATTCACGGTGTCCACGGACTAGCCTACTCCGCCAAAGATAAAGCGGAAGCCCTTGCGGAGAGTCTAGAAAGACAATGCGAACCAAATTATCAAAATGCAGACCTTGACTTCATCGGCCAAGTCCACCGTTCTGTCCGTCGTAGACTAAAAGAAGAAAATCAGGAACAGATTCAATTTTGTACACCGACACAAATAAAAAGTTTATTAAACAACATTAAAATCAAGAAAGCACCAGGCCCGGATGGGATACCCGGACTGGCATTGCGAAAATTACCTATGAAAGCCGTAACAGCTCTCACAAATATAATAAACGCAATAATGAGGTTAAACCACTTTCCAACCAGCTGGAAGAAAGCAGCTGTAATCACAATCCCAAAACCTGGCAAAGATGGGAAATTCCCCCAGAACCATCGCCCAATTAGCCTGCTCAACCTGTTGGCTAAAGTGGCGGAAAATATTCTGCTGCAACAACTCCAGCAAGAAACTGCCAGATTGAACATTCTACCAGAAAACCAGTTTGGATTTAGAAGCGGGCACTCTACGGAACATCAGCTGGTGAGAGTTGTTGATTTTATAATCCAAGGCTTTGAGCACAGAAAAGCAACAGGAGCCGTTTTTCTGGATGTAGAGAAGGCTTTTGACAAAGTCTGGCATCAGGGCCTTCTGCACAAAATGTTAAAATTCGGCTACTCACCAAAATTAGTAAAAACGATAGCCAGCTATCTGAAGAACCGGAGCTTCCAGGTCAAAAACCAAGGTGCTCTCTCAACAGAAAGAAGAATAGCAGCAGGAGTAGCACAGGGCTCACTATTGTCACCTTTGCTATTTAACATATATGTTAGCGATATGCCAACAAATACCAGCGTTTTAACAGCGCAATACGCAGACGATACAGCTGTGATGTACAGGAGTACACACCCAAGGATCATCACGCAACGGATCCAAACCTCGATTCGAAAAATCGAAGAGTGGTGCGTTAAATGGAGAGTTGCCATCAACCCTGAGAAGAGCTCCGCCGTTCTTTTTACGAGACGCCTACTGGAACCAGTTGGACACATACGAATGTTCGGAAGGCCAATTCCATGGCGCGACAAAAGCAAATACCTAGGTATGATTTTGGATAAGCGCATGACCTTCCTAAAACACATCAGCGAAACAATCAATAAGGGAAGAAGCACATTCATCCGACTAATACCGATGCTTGGACGAAAAAGTGAACTATCACTCAACAACAAGCTCCGACTCTACAAGACCGTGATCCTCCCACAAATGCTGTACGCATCAACAGCATGGGGAACAACTTCAGATCGCCAGAAGAAAAGAATACAAGTGCTGCAGAATAAAATACTAAGAACAATTGTGAATGCGGACTGGTACATCACCAACGCCTCCATCCACAAAGATATAAATATGAAGACAGTTGCAGAAATGATTAAGGAAAATGCAAGAAAATCATTCTCAAAAATGGAGAACCACCCAAACAGCACACTGAACTGTGCTGTAACACTCGATGAACGAGAGCCTGCGAAATATCGCAGACCAAAACACGCTCTACGCGATTAAAAAACAGCCAGATATTCTGGAGGGTGCTAACCACCACACACAATATTGAAGCATAAAAAGAAGCGATATCGGAGAAAGAGAGCCTATGGCTCAAAATCCAAACAAAAGAACCCAACAGAGAAGTTAACTATTAAGTCGTGCATCTGATCGAACGGCTGAGAAATACTCGCCAATTTTTAAATTTAATTTTTGGGCACATGGTGAATAATTAATAAATTAAATGTTTTTCCTTATGCAGAATACGACGAGGAATCTAATGCCGCAAAGTACAAGACGATATCTCTTTTGGTTTCTGAGATATTAACATTTATTTCCAAAAAATCTAGTGGCCCAGGAAATATGTTTTAAAAATTGTTTTTAGTATAAATTATAGTCTATCTTATAGAAACTTTTACGTAGAATCCAATGCCGCAGAGTGCATCTAATTATCTTTTGTAATTTCCGAGATAATTAACAATGAATTTCACCATGGCCCATACCAAATACACAGTTGTCATACTCAAATTAAGGTATATATTTTTTAAAATAATATTAATCTGCATAAAATTCTGAGTATTTTGCTGCGTAGATGAGGTTTCTATCTCTTTTAGTTCTCGAGATATTGAATTTTGAAAATTTTCCGAGTTTTTAAGCATAGGCACAATACATGGTATACATGTATTAAACATTTTAATTATTATTGAACTTATAAAAAATATTAAATAAACGAAATATAGTTTATCTTATGCAGAATATCACGAGGAATCCAATGGCGCTGCGTATAAATCAATATCTCTTTTAGTTTTCGAGATATTTACAATTATTTCAAATTTTTTAATCGCTTCGAATTTTTACTTAAAAAAATAACTTTTTCATAAAATTATAGTCTATCTAATGGGAAATTTTCCGAGGAATTCAATGCCGCAAAGTATAAATGAATATCTTTCTTAGTTTTTGAAAAAAATACTAAAAATTGATAATTAATCGTTGGTAAAGGGTGGGGGAAGCCGGCAGCCAATCAGCGTGAAGAATCAATTTGTCAGTATTTAGTTGTGGGTATATAAGCTCGGTACAAATCTACATTAGTTCATAGAATGTTAGTGAGTTCAATACAAGTGATTCTTTGTTTCTGTTGCGTTTGAATTCATCTTGTGCGATTATACTGTGGGTTATTAGACATTGTTTATTAATTAGCATGTCCTTTGCCTGGGCCAACGATGGAAACGGTGCACGACCATAGGCCTCCATGGACACCCCCCCACGTCCTCGTACGTGGCAGACGGAATCCATGTGCCTATGCCGGTGTTGTCGGGAATGCAGAGTTCGTTTGGAGACGTAGGCTTTCAGTCGACATTGTGGGGAGACCTTATATTGTATTTCTTGAAGTTATATCTTTGAGTCATATGATGTAAGGGGGAACCACGGTGCCTCGGCTAGGCGTGAAATCTCTGACTCTTGCTCGTGTATAGGCGAGACCAACCCGAATGGGCGGGAATCATCGGCACAGATTCCACCGTATTTTATATTAGACTCACTTAGATTTGCGAACAACACGTGTTGTTCTTAGATTCAGGATTGGGAATTAGGAATGGTGTAATTGTACTAGGTGGATTCAAACGTATTCAGAACAAAGTTGTTGCTTTGAGAAATTACTGGCGTTCGCCAAATATATCATGAAAAGGATTTTTATTCAAGTATAAATAACTTCAAATAAAGTCTGGATTGCACATTTTCCAGTAATCGGCTCTTTTCAGAGCCACCAAATATATACGAAAAAGAATTTTAACTCTCAGGTATATACGCTATATAATAAACAGTTGACGTGACACTTATAATTTTTATAATTCATTTTTCTTGGACAAATTTTCATAAAAAGTTAATGTTATATACCAAAAGAATCAGTATAAAACTAAAAAAAATCATAAACTATGACTATAACATCGTTAAAACCTTATACATTTCATTTAACATACTTGGATTTTTTTCAGTACAAAATTTTCATTATATAATAATAAATTATACATCAGTATAGTCAGCGTGAATCACTGAATAAAATGATACTAGATATTTACACTAAAATACTAAATTTACTCTTATTAATATATTATCAAAATTCAATATGGCTCATATTTAAATATAAAAGTAGGAAATTATGTAAAGAAAACAGATAGGATTGAGCATAATTGAGATGAAATTTCTTTTTTCTATAATAATTTGTGGCCCTAAAAAGAGCCGTTGTTTGTATTTGTTGTTAATAACAACAATTTATGTTGATGTTTCAGTCTTCTTGGACAGATAATAATTTATTTAATTCCTCATCGTTACGGATCGCCAATTGTGTCTTTACTTAAGATAACATAACGTAACGACAACAACACAACAGAGCTAACTGAAAGCAAAAAAAACTTAGTGTTCGCACTTTTATGCTTTCTGTATTTGAGTGTGTGTTGAAGTTAAACAAACCAATAGGAAAGCAGCATGGTATTGTTATCCGCATACAGTGTACATTCCTATCCTTAACTGGGGACTTCGGCAGCAATCGGTATGAGTTCGTATATAAAAAGAAACTGCAATACTTGTTAGCGTCATTTGTGCTCGACACGTCGGATGTGTTCCTTGTTTGTTACACTGAGACTGACTGTGTTGTACGTGACGTGTAATACTTTTGTAAAGAAAGATGTAAAAGCTGTTCAAAAATAAATAAATGATTCTCCCATAATTTATTTACATACATATAAAAATCGGCTCTTTTCAGAGCCACAAATAATAATGCAAAAAAGTTCCGGACACATACACACACACATACACACATACATACACACACACACACACACACGCACATACACACAAACAAACACATACATATAGACATATAATAATTAATGATAAATTAATCATTAATAACTTATAAATAATGGAAAATTTAGTTCATTTAAAAAACTGAATTTATTCAAAATTTTCTAATGCCCTAAAAATATGTCAAATAGTCTATTTTTTCGTATTTATTATTGCTATGTTCAAATACCACACAAAATTTGAATTTAGTGTACTGCGCATGACCACTTTTATTGATTTTTGGATCTCGTGACGTCACAGAAAATCTATTCCATGCCTGTCGATACAATTTTTTTGCCATGTATTGTTTATATGAGCATTTGGGGGCATCGTATAAACAGGCCCCTTAAAGAAGGCGTCTGCACTGGAAAGTTATTTAAACAAAAAATTCCACATAATTTCTAGAAATATGATTGGTCAATTTGAAAAAATCATTATTATTGATTTTCGCCTATTTACACGATACAACAACGTACTTATATACACCACAACATTAAAATATAGTTTATAATTTTGACCATAGAGTACAGCAGCAGTATTGATTTGATATTAACAATTTTGAGAAAATCCATTTTTTGGCTAAACCAAAAGATTTCGACTATGTTTGTCATAATAAAACAAATTTGTAATTAAAAATGAAGGCTAGTCTTGTGTAAAAATTTGCGCAAGGGATAGCAAGTTGGTCTGGGGCGCAAGGGTTAGCCAGGATGGACTGGGCGCAAGGGTTAGCCAGGATGGACTGGACGCAAGGGTTAGCCAGGATGGACTGGGGCGCAAGGTTTAGCCAGGAAGGACTGGGCGCAAGGGTTAGCCAGGATGGACTGGACGCAAGGGTTAGCCAGGATGGAGTGGGGCGCAAGGGTTAGCCAGGATGGACTGGAGCGCAAGGGATAGCCAGGATGGACTGGAGCGCAAAGGATAGCCAGGATGGACTGGGGCGCAAGGGTTAGCCAGGATGGACTGGAGCGCAAGGGATAGCCAGGATGGACTGGAGCGCAAGGGATAGCCTGGAGCGCAAGGGATGGCCAAAACAATAATTTTAAGAATTCAGAAAATAAAAAATATATCTAATATTAAATTATGGTCTACTATATAGGAAATTTTTCGAGGAATTCATTGCCGTAGAGGACATTTTGATATCTTCTCTATATATATTAGCTGTACGGGTTCAATTTTTATTAATAAAATAGTAAATCATTATATTCATACATTAATTTCTTCTCCAATACAATACATAATGTAAAACTGACTTGTCTCTCTGAGATCCGTAGTTATTCAAATATCAGCCAATCATAATGCACAGAAGTTGTGTTATCTATCGACACAAGTACAATACATTGCGCTTATGGGACTAAAACAACAGACTGCTACGACTTCTGGGTATATATACGTTTCTTAAAAACTTCAAACAAACAGCAAATATGGATATGCCCTTTGAAATATTTTGATGAAACTATGTACACATATGTATTTTAACACGAGGAATTGATTTATGAAAAAATAAAATTTCTAGGTTCTACCCTTAAATGGGTTCATATTTTTTACCCAAAAATGGGTCGAGATACAAAATTTTCCACTCAACCATACGATTCTACGTATTTTCTTATATAAGTATACCAATTTTCATAAATTTTTATCGAAGCGATTTTAAATAAACACATATTGAATTTTTATGGGCAACCGATGCTGTCGGTAGCCCATAAAAAATCTGAAAAATTACGGCAAATACAACTTAAGATATTTTGTATATGCCTGGGAGAAAATTAACAAAAATTTGTGTACATATGTATTTTGTGCCGAAGAATCCATTTTTGATTAAATTAAAACCGTACCTCCCGCCGATAAATGGGTAGGTGTTTGCTACCCAAAACTGGGTAGATATACAAATTTGTCGAGTTTTGCATTAGAATGTACAGGTTTTCTAGTATATGTATACCAATTTTCAGAATTATTGTACGATTGGTTTAAGCACAGGAAAATATTGTTTAAAGCGGCGAAACTCAAAAGGTCAATGAACTTAAAAAACAATTTCAATTTTCTGGATTATCTGTTGGAATATTGTAACCAAATTTGGTATACATGTGTATTTTGCCACAGGAAATTCAATTTTTATAAAATTAAAACTGTATCCTATACCCATAAATGGGTAGATGTTTACTACCCAAAAATGGGTGGAGGTAAAAAAATTAAAATATTATTATTAAAATCTACGTATTTTATTAACTACATATACCAAATTTCATTAAATTTGCTCAGCTACAACATGAGTTATGAATAAATATATTTTTTAAGGATCTATATGAACCCACTCCATGACAGTATCTTTATTTTTGTTTCAGATCCAAAGTGCCCTGTGGATTAACATGCGTAGACAGTCTCCTCAATCGCTCCTTTTACAAATTAGGAGAATTTGTAGGCCGACATCCCGGTTATTTTTTTATAGTTCCAGTACTTCTATTCATAAAATTAAGATAATTATACATAAAATCGTTGCAAAAAAATATTTAATATTGTTAAAATTAGCAAATAAAAAATAACTATTATTAATTATAAGTTATACATTAAATTAGATATTTAAATATAAATGAAATTAAAATTCTTTTTTGTATAATAATTTGTGGCCCTAAAAAGAGCCATTGTTTGTATTTGTTATTAACAATAATAGATAATAATTTGTTTAATTCCTCATCGTTACGGATCGCCAATTGTGTCTACATTAATATAACGTAATGTAACGGCAACAATAGAACAAAACTAACTGTAGTATGGAAGTAGAATGATTAAACAAAAAACTTAGTGTTCGCACTTTTATGCTTTCTGTATTTGAGTGTGTGTTGAAGTTAAACAAACCAATAGGAAAGCAGCATGGTATTGTTATCCGCATACAGTGTACATTCCTATCCTTAACATGGGGACTTCGGCAGCAATCGGTATGAGTTCGTATATAAAAAGAAACTGCAATACTTGTTAGCGTCATTTGTGCTCGACACGTCGGATGTGTTCCTTGTTTGTTACACTGAGACTGACTGTGTTGTACGTGACGTGTAATACTTTTGTAAAGAAAGATGTAAAAGCTGTATACATATAAAAATCGGCTCTTTTCAGAGCCACAAATAATAATTCAAAAAAGAATTTTTACTTCACCTATAATTAGAATGTATTAATAAATTTTCAGAGCCACCAAATACAATACAAAAAAGAATTTTACTTCATTTATGCATTAAATAATAAACAGTTCTTTATAGAATTTTTAAATTAAACACTGACTACATCAAATGCACGTTTGTCACATCCGAATTAAGGTATACATTTTATAGGAAACATTTTATATTTTTTAGGGTCTTAAGCATAGGGCAAAGTACATGGGTTGTATATATTATAAATATTAATTATTGCAAATAAAAATGCAGTACATTTATGGCAAAACGCTAAGATATTTTAACAATACACAAATACAGATTTGCTACACCCAATAAAAAGTACATATGTTCTGATGCCATATACTCCATTTAATTCTGCGAATTTTGCTGCGTAGATGAAGTTTCTATCTCTTCTAGTTCTCGAGATATTTAATTTTAAATATTATCTGAGATTTTAAATTTGCCAATTTTACTGCTAAATTCTGCGTATTTTCTAATCATATAATACAAAACGCCTGAAAATATAAATGCATTCATAATTCCATTCGATTCTACGTATTTTCTTCTATAAGTCTTATATTTTTCAATAGATTAGCTCTACGGGTTCAATTTGTATTGATAAAATAGTAAATCACCATGCAATACAATACACAATGTAAAATTCCCATCTCTCTAAGATTCCTAGTCATTCAAATATCAGCCAATCACAGCGCGCAAAAGCTATGTATGTCTATAACACAAGTAAAATACATTGGGCTTATGGGACTAAAACAAGTTACTGCTACGACTTCAGCATATATATAAACATAACCAACAGCAAGTTAACTATTAAGTCGTGCATCTGATCGAACGGCTGAGAAATACTCGCCAATTTTTAAATTTAATTTTTGGGCACATGGTGAATAATTAATAAATTAAATGTTTTTCCTTATGCAGAATACGACGAGGAATCTAATGCCGCAAAGTACAAGACGATATCTCTTTTGGTTTCTGAGATATTAACATTTATTTCCAAAAAATGTAGTGGCCCAGGAAATATGTTTTAAAAATTGTTTTTAGTATAAATTATAGTCTATCTTATAGAAACTTTTACGTAGAATCCAATGCCGCAGAGTGCATCTAATTATCTTTTGTAATTTCCGAGATAATTAACAATGAATTTCACCATGGCCCATACCAAATACACAGTTGTCATACTCAAATTAAGGTATATATTTTTTAAAATAATATTAATCTGCATAAAATTCTGAGTATTTTGCTGCGTAGATGAGGTTTCTATCTCTTTTAGTTCTCGAGATATTGAATTTTGAAAATTTTCCGAGTTTTTAAGCATAGGCACAATACATGGTATACATGTATTAAACATTTTAATTATTATTGAACTTATAAAAAATATTAAATAAACGAAATATAGTTTATCTTATGCAGAATATCACGAGGAATCCAATGGCGCTGCGTATAAATCAATATCTCTTTTAGTTTTCGAGATATTTACAATTATTTCAAATTTTTTAATCGCTACGAATTTTTACTTAAAAAAATAACTTTTTCATAAAATTATAGTCTATCTAATGGGAAATTTTCCGAGGAATTCAATGCCGCAAAGTATAAATGAATATCTTTCTTAGTTTTTGAAAAAAATACTAAAAATTGATAATTAATCGTTGGTAAAGGGTGGGGGAAGCCTGCAGCCAATCAGCGTCAAGAATCAATTTGTCAGTATTTAGTTGTGGGTATATAAGCTCGGTACAAATCTACATTAGTTCATAGAATGTTAGTGAGTTCAATACAAGTGATTCTTTGTTTCTGTTGCGTTTGAATTCATCTTGTGCGATTATACTGTGGGTTATTAGACATTGTTTATTAATTAGCATGTCCTTTGCCTGGGCCAACGATGGAATACGGTGCACGACCATAGGCCTCCATGGACACCCCCCCACGTCCTCGTACGTGGCAGACGGAATCCATGTGCCTATGCCGGTGTTGTCGGGAATGCGGAGTTCGTTTGGAGACGTAGGCTTTCAGTCGACATTGTGGGGAGCCCTTATATTGTATTTCTTGAAGTTATATCTTTGAGTCATATGATGTAAGGTGGAACCATGGTGCCTCGGCTAGGCGTGAAATCTCTGACTCTTGCTCGTGTATAGGCGAGACCAACCCGAATGGGCGGGAATCATCGGCACAGATTCCACCGTATTTTTATATTAGACTCACTTAGATTTGCGAACAACACGTGTTGTTCTTAGATTCAGGATTGGGAATTAGGAATGGTGTAATTGTACTAGGTGGATTCAAACGTATTCAGAACAAAGTTGTTGCTTTGAGAAATTACTGGCGTTCGCCAAATATATCATGAAAAGGATTTTTACTTCAAGTATGAATAACTTCAAATAAAGTCTGGATTGCACATTTTCCAGTAATCGGCTCTTTTCAGAGCCACCAAATATATACGAAAAAGAATTTTAACTCAGGTATATGCGCTATATAATAAAACAGTTCTTCAAATAAATTTTAAATGTATTTCATATCTGATGTTTGTAAAAATAATTTTTAATTAAATTATAAAATTTTACGAGGAATTTAATTCCGCAAAGTACAACTTAATATCTTATTATTCCAGATATTTACATTTATTAAAAAAAACTTCTGTTAATACCTACCGTATCCAACAAAATCGAATATAATTGGAAAATAATTAAATATCTTACTTACTACCTTAGTTACTTGGCTTGTGTATTAGTTTTAAATCGTCTCTTGGACTATTTTACAGTATATTTAAATAAAAAATAAGGGTAATATTAAATTATTTATTTATTAAAAAGCAATTATATCACAAAATATGACAGTTAGACAAAATATTATTAAAAATAGGACAAGAAATAATCATACATAAATATTATAATTGTTACTTTCGTTAATATTCTCTGCTGAGGCATGGAGTAGTTTTCTTTACAGGACATTTGGTGCTAAGTAGAAGGCCTCTTGGAGACTTACAAAGTAAGGTACTTTCAACAAACGGTTTGACTAAAATGACTTGAATCAGCACCAAGAAAGAAATACACACTTTTACACACATACAATATTTTACATTTTTCCACATTTATTCTTTATACAATTAATTATTTATATATTATATCTATAGACTTAAACACGTCCTCCCATGGCTAGAAGTTAAAATAAACATTGCACTACGAAGAATTGCACAGAAATCAGAACAAAGTCAAAGAAAAATTATGGTTTAAATTGTGGAATTATACAAGGACTAAAAATATTTTTATTTATTATTGCAACCAGAAATATTTGAAAATATGTATATTGTATAAAAAAATACGCTATAAATTTATAACTCAACCCATTTGTGAGTTGCAAATACCAACCTATTTAAGGGTAAAAGACACGACCATTTCTCCAAATTTATGTAAAGAAAATATAAGTAATAAATTTGTATGAGAAAGTACGTGAAATCAATTGGAGTTATTGGTAATTTTGTATTTCCACCCAGTTTTGGGTGGCTAATTTATCTCTTAAGCGTTAAAGGTACAAATCGATTTATTTGGTATATCGTTTTGTTCTAAAATTTTAAATTTAGTTGATTTTTTAATTTTATTTGGTAAATTTAGACCAATGAATGAAAAATGAAAATTACGAAATTTGTATTGGTAAGTACATAGAAGCAAATGGTGCTATTGGCGATTTTGTAACATCGCCCTTTTTAACGGTTAAAGGTATGGTTTTAATTTTATCAAAAATGGATTCGTTGGCTCAAAATATATACAGGATGGTGTAAAATCAGACTTTCCTAATTTCCTGCTTCCCTAATTATTTTAGGAAAAAAACTTTCAAATAAAAGTTGTAGAGTATAAAATTCTGCATCTGAATCAATAAGCAACATTATATTTTTATGCCTTGTAACGAAATTAGGTATGAAAATGTCGAAAATCACCAACAATAGCAATAGCCATGGAATTGAGACAAAATAAATAACAAATGTCTAACGATTTATCCGTCACGTTAAGGCCTTATTTCTAATTTCTGTTTCAATTAAAAAGGAAATTAAATTAACCGAGCTTGACAGACAAATCGTTAACATTTGTTAATTTTTTATTTCAATTCCATGGCTATAGCTATTTTTGGGGCTATTTTCGATATTTTCATGAATTTCTGCCGTTACAAGGCACATAAAATTAATTTTGTTTATTGATTCAGATGCATAATTTTATGCCCTACAACTTTCATTTGAAGCTTTTTTACCTAAAATAATTAGGGAAGCAGGAAAGTCTACCTAAAGTGGAAAGTGCACGAAATAGCAAATAAACAATATTTTCAATTCTTTGTTCTGAATAAGTCCTATTATTGAAACTCAAGGGTTGCAAAATTTAATCACTATTAAAGATTAAGAAGTCCCGTCACCAATGAAAAACCCTTGTTGCAATATTTCTTTTGTTAAAAGATAAGCCATTGGAGGAGATCTCTTACAAAATATATTTTAAACCAATCAGAAGGTTTAGGATATATTTCTTACAAAATTAACTAAAAATAATTGGTCCATAAGTTTCTAAGTAATTCATTGGCTGCTTCAAATTAAAAAGAAAATTATGAACATCGATTATGAGTATTTGGATTTTTATCCAATCGAATATAATAGTCTCAATTTGAGTATTTCGATGTATAAATATATAAAAAAATCTATTCTATCTATGTATCATAGTATTGTAAAATTGATGTATAAAAAAAAAGTTAAAGCTATAATTTTGAAAAACTACCCTTATAAGTGATGGGGGCTTATAGGGTTAGCTTTTCACCAAATTTAAAATACTTTGACACACTGTATATTCGGCAGTATATTCATAATTGTTTAGTTTACCTATATGTATAGGCCGATTTAGAAAACTACTCTTGAACTAAGTTTTAAATAACTGATCTGGTATTTCATCAATTCGATGTATCAAGTTGAACTGAACTATAAAATCATTTTTTATATATTTTAATACCTGGGTGTACTAATCTGCATTTACTGTTTCAGTAATGCAAATCTGTTTTGCTGAGGTCGTTGACCTTGCGATTCTTAAGGTGTACCTCAAGGTTGTCATGTGGGATCACCTCATATGATTATTTAAATTTTTGTTTTTAAATTGATCAAATTAGTTCAGTTCTTATTATATATTTAATATATTCTTTCCATTTTCTGTTGTTTAATATATAAAAAGGAGCATAATTTTTGGCACAGACAAACAATATAAATAAATATTAACATATTTGAATTTACTTTTAAAGTATTTATATAATTATATTTTTCAGAAGTTGTTTGTCTGTTTACTATACAATTCTTTACATTATTTTACTATCTTATCTGTTAGCGTCTTCTTCTACGTCAAATAATCTGGCGATGGTTCTGCGACGGGCTCTGGTGTGGTAAATAATGGATTAGGAAATTCAGGAGGATGAGGTAACGGTCCAGAAGTCTTCGGACGTCTTCTATAAGCCATTAGCCAACAGGAAACAGCTACGGCGACCGCTACGAGAGCCAGAAGGGCCGTGATGACCAAGGCGATGATAAAGCCGATCATGGAGACGCAGATGTCCTCAACACGTTGGATATCTGGGGCTAGAGAAGAAAACAAAATAATGTTTTAATGATTTTGTATATCCCTATCTACTATCCCATTTTCAACTTTTTGTCTATATTAGGTTATGGTCCAATTAGTTACGGACCCATCGAAATATTTTTACAAAAATTAGTATACTTATGTATTTTGAGTCAGGGAATCGATTTTTAATAAAATTATGTACGTACCTCTAATTTTTATTAAAGTAAAATTCACTACCCAAAAATGGGTGGACATACAAACTCGCCAACAGCACCAATCAATTCTTTGAACTTTTTTATATAAGTATACCAATTTTTAATTTTTTATCTCTAATGGTTCAATTGCTACAAATTAATTAATTAGAAAACCGAAAATACTACAATTAACTATATGTGCGATTAGTTTAGGACCCGTTGAAATATTTTTACAAAAATTAGTATATTTATGTAATTTGACCCAAGGAATTTATTTTTGATAAAATTAAGTGCGTATTTCCAATTTTTAATAGGGGTAAAGTTCACCACCCAAAAATGGGCAGAAATAAAAACTCATCCATAGCACCATTCGATTCTTTGGATTTTCTTATATAAGCATACCAATTTTTTTTTTTACTGTAATGGTCTTTTTGCTACAAATTATTTAGTAAAACAATATTAAATGTATTTTAAATAAAATAAATAAATATTTTATCACGGCATATTACCCATTTCTGGGTGTGCCAATCTACTTTGTACACAGATATCAGTAATGATGGAATATTTGTATTCGATGTAATATTTGGCGTCGGTCGGGATCGCACCCGGGTCTTCAGATTCACGACCAGACACTCAGGCACACGGCCACGAGACCCCATAAAAATATATATTATCACGGCATATTACCCATTGCTGGGTGTGGCATTGTCCTTTGTACACAAATCTTAAATAAATTATTTTATGTATTATAAATACTTTTGAGAAATACGAATATATTATGCAAATGAAACAATAAATACATTTTGTTCATAGTATTGTTCATATATTAATGACACATACATCCACACCCATTTTATAGGTAAGAGGTGAGACATGTTTACTAATATATGTATTTGAATAATGAATACGCCTGAGATGAAGTCTAATAAACGATCGGACGGTACTAATACGATCATTATTACTCATATTTGTGTACAAAACAGATTGGCACACCCAGAAATGGGTAATATATAGTGATGATATATTTATTTATTGTATGAATAAAATATATAAAATATTGTTTATATTTATAAACAATTATTTTCTATACAAAATTTGAAAAATAATTATTAAAATTTATGCAAATATATTGAATATTATTAAATTAATAAATAGAACTAAACTATTACATATTAACAAAAGCGAAAGTCATTTACAATGCCAACTTTCTAATCGTACCTACGACATTTAATTCAACATATGTACCATTTATATATTTTCTTTATAATCTAACATGTTTTACCTTCCGTATAAGTCCGTATGTCTTTTTCCGTGATTAAAAGAGACATTTTACAACACTTTTAATAACTTTTTCTTTATGAACTTCACAGTATGATGACTCAATAACGACTGATACTTTTTATAGAAATGGAATTTACGTAGGTACGACGTACAAGGCTACAAAATACAGGCAACCGTCCGTACGTCGACAGAAAGAGACAGATAACGTTTTGTTTAAATTTAACAATAATATAGATTCAATTTGATTTTCTTTAAATATTATATGGGTGTGCCAATCTGCTTTGTGTACAGATATCGGTAATGATACCGTGCAGGCACTCATTGCTGTTGTAGAGAGGCACCAAAGGGGTCATTTTTGTACAATTTAAAATGTAAAATATATATTTGGCGTCGGTCGGGAATGAAGCCGCGTTTTCAGTTTCGCAACCATACACTCAGACGCATGATTGAAATTAAAATTATTATGTTAATTATTGTAATATGTATAAAATTTTGTTGCATTTTAAGGAACAGGTGGTCAGTCTACGTCCTAAAACCTCTGCAAAGACCTACAGTATACAGTGTTATATTTTAGTGAACCCAGCAAATTTCTCGCTTATTTATTAAGTTAGTAATTTCTTTCATATAACATGATTTATACAGCAACATGTATGCTACTTGATGACGGATGTACATTCATGATACCACTTCCGGTTTATTAGTAATTAATATCAATTTTGAAATTTCAAATGGAACATACTATATTTTTTTACAAATTTGAAAAGTACATCAAATTTGTTTTACAATCACGTAAAATAATCTATGGATTATGTTCGACTAAGTGTATAAAAAGGTGCCCGCCATTTTACTTTTTAATAATGTAACATATGGATTATTTTACATGATAGTAAAGCAAATTTGATGTACTTTTCAAATATGTAGAAAAATATAGTATGTTCTATTTAAAATTTCAAAGTTGATATTAATTACTAATAAACCGGAAGTGGTATCATGAATCTACATCCGTCATCAAGTAGCTTACATGTTGCTGTATAAATCATGTTATATGAAAGAAATTACTAACTTAATAAATAAGCGAGATATTTGCTGGGTCCATTAAAATATAACACCCTGTATAGTAGTACTCCCAATAAATGGTACAAGGTTTTTTCAAATGGTCACCCATTAAAACAGTAACTGTATACACCCTTTCTTGACTTTGTATAATGTAAAGTCATTGACATTATTACAGTAACAAAATTATCATAATTTTAAAGAAATAACATCCTACTCAACTTTGAGTACAATCTCCAAATTTGATCTCATTAAATAGCAATCGAAGACTCACCTTCCGTGGGGTCAATGAACCGTTCTTCTCTTCTTTCAAACGTCAAGATGGCGTTGGATTGAATGGTAATCTCTTCACGTAGTTGCCCACTCAGAAGATCCCCACTAACGGCGAGATCTGTGTTGTTGTCTTCATCCACGGCACGTTTTCTTCTTCCATAAGCGTTGTATCCTCTGCAGTTGACCTGGAAAAGATATAAGTATACAGAGAATGAAAAAAAAAAAAAATAAAATGTATATTACCGGTTGGCATTTCCCGAAGCACACTCTGATGTTACATTGGAACCTAATATTGTCACTACTTGGGAACTTAAATGCGTTGAAGCTAGCCAATAAAGATTGTGTGTCTGGGTTGTATTCCCATTCACCAAAAATGGATGGATCAGTGGCGCAACCATTCTCATCAGTAACTGTATATTCATTTTCGACTTTATTGTCCATTGTTTTGGCCACGCAACTTCTAGCAAAACCTCCGTAGATGCTAGCTGGTTGAACATCTACTTGAAGCATTAAATTATCACCAATTTCAGCAGCACTTATTTCTTGACCAGTCTGTGTTACAATTTTCATGAGACATGTTGGTGGAGGACCGGTATTAGCTATTGTACCAGCGGTAGTAAGCATGGATACATTGAAGCCTAAAGTGACGTTTTGTTCGCCTGTTTGGTACAAACATTTAATATGGTACGCTTGTGCTTTGTATGTTACTAATTTTGGATGTTTCTGGATAACCAAAACGAAACTTGCTTCACCGTTTACATGAATTAAACCACAATTTCCAAAATTGACTTTAAATAATTCTGTGTTTGGTAATGAATCAATTGGAAGGGACAAAACTCGTCTACATTTTTCGTCTTTGGAGTGTCCTTTGACGTACAAAACTCCGTTAAATCCTTGTTCAGCTATGTCTATTTCTACTTGAACACCATCAGATAAACAGCTAACAATATTTGGTCTTGGAATATTTTTCGATCGACACGTTTCTCCTGGCAAGCACTGACAAATTCCCTGGTGATTGGTGGCGTTACAAAATTCATCTTCTCCGCATTTTTTGAGTAAGCAAGGATCTTCGCAAGTCTTTGTTTGTAAGTTACAATATTTGTGGTCTACACAATCATAGTTTGTTTCGCATTCTGGACCACCAGGGATGCAGTTTCCTAAAATGTCAAGTCGGTAGCCGAATTCTATTGGGCATACGCAGTTTCCACGTTCGTCTATTATCATACCGCGTTCTAACGCGCAGACACATCGGCCTTTTTCGTCGACCTTGTGTCCTTTTTCAATTTGGCAGGGAATGCATTCGTCGTTTTCGTTCAATGCTGTATTGGGGGGGCAGATGCAGTTGCCGTTTTCGTCTCGGATGTAGCCTTTGTCGATTGGACACAAAGATGCTGTAAAAAAAAGTTAAAATATAATATAACCTTGTGGAATAATTCCGCATGCCGTTTGGAATAATTCCGCACGGCTTTCGACAAATCACAATCTATTTAGCCGCATATTAGCGCGGTATATCAAATATCTTGGTTCGGTTGCTATGGTTAAGACTCTTTGTTTTATATTTATTTATTTCTGTATTCGCGTTTGACGTTTTGAAGTTTTGAACATTTTTAGAGTTTTTTGTTAACTTTTACAGCTTTTTGGAGTTGTCCATAGTAATAATAATATATTACTTAGAAAATTAATTGAAGACATTTTGTAGAAAAACATATCAAGTGGAAATGAATATATAGATATGGAATGTATGTTACCAGAAATAAGGGAACTTGCTAATGATACAGGGAGTCAGTTATTATCAAATAAATCAAAAGAAAATATGAATGGAGTTATTTTATGTATAATTTCTAAAATCTTATTAGAGAAAGTATAGTCTACAACACGTTTGGAATGGCATAATCCACACTCGCAAACCGTAGTCCTCGCCTTTGGCCCGGGGCCACAAACTTTTTGCTTGTGTGGAATATGGGCCATTCCATTACTTGTTGTAGAATATACTATTCGTTTACAAAAGGTGGGGTTGTTTTGATTTTAAAGGCTATAGTTTTGACTTACTTTTATCGCACTGAACAGCTGCATTTCCTTGGTAACCAGGCAAACACTCACAAATCATTGTCCTAACAGGTATGGTATCCAATACCTTACAATTGGCATTTACACCACATGGTTCGGCATCTATACAAGGATTAATACATTCCCCATCGATACACGCCTTTTGGGACGGACATTCATAGTCTCCTCTACATTTAATCTCTTCCTTTTTACATCCTGTACCTACATCCCCTACAAATCCTGGAGGACAAACACAATTGACTCTATGGTTGTAAATTTTACATTCTGAAGTAGGATCACAATGATTAGCACCATCGCAAGGATCAACACATTTCTGGTTGACGCATGCTTTAGTTGTTGGACATTCAGAGTCGGACCTACATCCCAAAAGGACGCAGGATGTTTTGGGGTTTCCTTGATATCCTGGAGGACACTCACAAATGGCACGATGGTTCGAACCATAACAATTGGCATTTGTACCACATATTCCGTCGGTACAAACTGGCACGCATTGTCTGTTTATGCAACTGTGTTGTCCAGAACAGTCATCATCACTTCTACAACCGATTTTGACACATTGGATTTCTGGATTTCCATCGTATCCTTGTTTGCAAGTACAGACAGGTCTATGGTCTTTGATTCTACATTCAGCGTTAGGCCCACAGTTGCATGGATCTTTACAAATTCCTCTATCGCATGATTTATCTTCTGGACAATCGCTGTCTAATACACAACCACCAATTACCTTGACAGCGGTTGTTGGTTGGCACGTACCAGATCCAGAACTGATGTACCCAGGGGGGCATATACAAATCATGGTACGAACTGGTAATGAACCAACTACCTGGCATTCAGAGGGTCGTCGACATGGCTCAAGAACGAAGCAAGGGTTTTGACATTTGTTGTTTAGACAAGCAAGATGTGAAGAGCAATCACCATCTACACGACATTCTGGTTGGATTTCGCGGCGACAATCGACGTAAGGGTTACCAATATAACCTGTAGGGCATCGGCAAAGAGCCATATAGTTTTGAACCCTGCATTGAGCATTGGGAGAGCATGGGTTATCATAAATACAAGGGTTGATACATTGGGCGTTAATGCATTGACGATCAGAAGGACAATCACTGTTGCTTCTACATCCAACAACAATACAACGATCGTACGGATTGCCCCTATAACCACTAAGACATCTACATTCAGCTCTATTTCCATAAACATGACATTCCGAATTAATTCCACAAGGATCGTTAATCAAACAAGGATTAACACAATTTCCATTGATACAAGCTCGCCCGGAATCACATTCAGAATCAGCACGACATCCAACCGTATGACACGCAATATTCGGGTTACCTTCATACCCATCTTGACACGAACAAATAGGTCTATGATTTTGTACCAAACACTGGGCATTGGACCCACAACTACAAGGATTCCTACATAATCTATTGATACAAGCTTCATTTGAGGGACAATCATCGTCAGAAATACATCCAGGAGGTACTGGAAGAACAACTGGAAGACATTCTCCATTGCTGTTACTAACCCAACCATCTGGACAAGTACAAATCATTGTCCTAACTGGTATTGTATCAAGAACACTGCATTTTGCACTGGTTGCACAAGGAGATAGGCTCCTACAGGGATCAACACAAGTGTCTTTGATGCAAGCGAGCTTGCTGGGACAATCTTCGTCGTTTCGGCATTCAGGTTCGCCCACTACAAGTGTTCTAGGGAGACAATACGTGATTGGACTACCTTCTGGGAGACTTTCTGGGCAGAGACAAGCTGCGGCATGATTTTGGGCCAAACAAATGGCATTTTGGGCACAAGGAGGATTATTAGAACAAGGATTAATACATCTGTTTTCAATACAAGTCTTGTCGTTTGGACAATCAGTATCAATTCGGCATTCAGCGCGTTCGCACCTACTAAATGGATTTCCAGAATATCCAGAAGGACATCTACAACTAGCTCTATGGTTGTCTCCATAACATTCAGCATTAGACGCACAAGGATCTCCAAGGATACAAGGACTAACACATTGTCCATTGAAGCATTGTTGATCATTGTTACATTCATTGTCTGATTGGCAACCCAGTTTAACGCAGCCTATTTGAGGGTTTCCAGAAAAGCCGGGTTTACAATAACAAATAGGGTAATGGTTGTCGACCCTACATTCGGCATTGGGACCACAATTACAAGGGGAAATACATAGACGGTTGATACAGGATTCAGAACGCGGGCATTCCGAATTGGAGGTACAACCAACAGTGGCCAAAGCTGGAAACAAATATATAAATTAATCCTCAAACATTTCAAATCGCTAGATGAAAATAACTTACGTGGTATGCATTCTACTGAAGGATTACCCTCAAATCCAGCTGGACAAGTACAAATAGGTTGATGATTATTAACGTGACAGAAAGCACCTCTCGCGCAGACATTTCCAGCACAAGGATTAACGCATCGGTCATTTCGGCAGGATCTGTCGTATGAACAGTCGTCATCTTTGTAACACTCAACTGGGCGAACATCTGGTTGTTTTGGTACTGCAAAAAAAATATTGGTTTTATCATAAGAAATTGTAAAAACAAATTAGTAATGTATTTTTTAAATTGTGTTAGTTTGAGGGTTGATACCCTTAAAATGAAAAGCGGTAGACAATTCTAGATACTATGTTTGCATTCTACTGGTAATTTTGCATGTGTATATAAAAAATTAGGTACATCCATGAGGTAATATTTTCACAAATTGATAATGTGTAAAAAATAAACATTTCGGTTGATCATTATGGCTGTTTAGGGTGCTATAACTCAAAAACTAAGGGTTCTACAGGATTCTACTATAAAAATTTGGAATCCTGGGACATTTTTACATAAGTATACCAAAAATTAGGTAAATCCATGATGAACCCATTTTTACAAATTGACAATGTGTAAAAAATTAACTTTTCTGGTACCATTATGGCTGTTTAGGGTTCAATAATTCAAAAACTAAGGGTCATACAGTATTCTACTATAAAAATTTAGAATCCTGGGATATTTTTACATAAGTATACCAAAAATTAGGTAAATCCATAATGGACCCATTTTCACAAACTGACAATGTGTAAAAAGTTAACATTTCGGTTGATCATAATGGCTGTTTAGGGTTCAATAACTCAAAAACTAAGGGGCAAGCAGTATTCTACTATAAAAATTTGGAATCCTGGGACATTTTTATATAAGTACACCAAAAATTAGGTAAATCCATGATGGACCCATTTTTACAAATTAACAATGTGTGAAAAATGAACATATCGGTTGATCATTATGGCTGTTTAGGGTTCAATAACTCAAAAACTAAGAGTTGTGCAGGATTCTACTATAAAAATTTGGAATCCTGGGATATTTTTACATAAGTATACCAAAAATTAGATAAATCCATGATGGACCCATTTTCACAAATTGACAATGAGTAAAAAATTAACATTTCGGTTATCATTATAGGTGTTTAGGGTTCAATAACTCAAAAACTAAGGGTCAGGCAGTATTCTACTATAAAAATTTGGAATCCTGGGACATTTTTATATAAGTATACCAAAAATTAGGTAAATCCATGATGGACCCATTTTTACAAATTAACAATGTGTGAAAAATGAACATATCGGTTGATCATTATGGCCGTTTAGGGTTCAATAACTCAAAAACTAAGAGTTGTGCAGGATTCTACTATAAAAATTTGGAATCCTGGGATATATTTACATAAGTATACCAAAAATTTGATAAATCCATGATGGACCCATTTTCACAAATTGACAATGAGTAAAAAATTAACATTTCGGTTATCATTATACGTGTTTAGAGTTCAATAACTCAAAAACTAAGGGTCAGGCAGTATTCTACTATAAAAATTTGGAATCCTGGGACATTTTTATATAAGTATACCAAAAATTAGGTAAATCCATGATGGACCCATTTTTACAAATTAACAATGTGTGAAAAATGAACATATCGGTTGATCATTATGGCTGTTTAGGGTTCAATAACTCAAAAACTAAGAGTTGTGCAGGATTCTACTATAAAAATTTGGAATCCTGGGATATTTTTACATAAGTATACCAAAAATTAGATAAATCCATGATGGACCCATTTTCACAAATTGACAATGAGTAAATTTTAACATTTCGGTTATCATTATAGGTGTTTAGGGTTCAATAACTCAAAAACTAAGGGTCAAGCAGTATTCTACTATAAAAATTTGGAATCCTGGGACATTTTTATATAAGTATACCAAAAATTAGGTAAATCCATGATGGACCCATTTTTACAAATTAACAATGTGTGAAAAATGAACATATCGGTTGATCATTATGGCTGTTTAGGGTTCAATAACTCAAAAACTAAGAGTTGTGCAGGATTCTACTATAAAAATTTGGAATCCTGGGATATTTTTACATAAGTATACCAAAAATTAGATAAATCCATGATGGACCCATTTTCTCAAATTGACAATGAGTAAAAAATTAACATTTCGGTTATCATTATAGGTGTTTAGGGTTCAATAACTCAAAAACTAAGGGTCAAACAGTATTCTACTATAAAAATTTAGAATTCTGGGACATTTTTACATGAGTATACCAAAAATTAGGTAAATCCATAATAGACCCATTTTCACAAATTGACAATGTGTAAAAAATTAACATTTCGGTTGATCATTATGGCTGTTTAGGGTTCAATAACTCAGAAACTAAGGGTCAGACAGTATTCTACTATAAAAATTTGGAATCCTGGGATATTGATACATAAGTATAGCAAATATTAGAAAAATATGTGGCGCCCCATTTGAGATATGTAAAGTTAATAAAAAAAATCAACTTACTATTGGTACATTCGGTATGTGGGTTTCCAGAATATCCAGGAGCACAAGTGCAGATCGCTTGATGTGACCTTGAATTACATTGGGCATTGACTCCACAATGATCGATTCTGCAGGCTTCTATGCAGTTACCACGGACACATTTGTCTCGATCGGAACAATCAGAGTCTACTTGACATTGTGCTTCAAAAATAGCTGAAAAAATAGACACATAAGTAATTGATACATCCAAAAATTGGTTTGTATATTTACTAATAGGCTTGCATAGTCCATTTTCGTCTGCTATAGTATCTTTAGGACACTGACACATAATAGTCCTCAAAGGCAACGTATCCAGGACCCTACATTCTTGACTGGGACTACATACATCTCCTTTGGCGCAAGGATTGTCACATCTGCTGTTAATACAAGCTAAAGAACTTGCACAATCCGAATCCATTCTACACTCTGGTTGTGGTAACTCAAATCCTTTACATTCTGCATAAGGATTACCAGTAGTCCTCGGTGGACAACTACAACTAGGTTGATGGTTCCTAGCGGTACAAATAGCGGTTTCAGCACAAGAATCTTCATCACAGACTGGACGGCAAATACGGTTTAGACGGTCGCAGGCTTCGTGATCAGCGCAGTCTTCGTTGTATTGACAGACGACGGAAATACAGCTGACTAAGGGGTTGCCTTGGGTACCAAGAGGGCAGATACATTGGGCCCGATGGAATTGGACCAGACATTGGGCGTTACGTCCACAATGAGTAGATGAGTCACAAGGGTCGAGACATTTTCCGTTGATGCATGCTTTGTCGAAGGGACAGTCACTGTCTATTTTACATTCGGCTGAAAAAAGACAATAAATTATTTTTGTTAAGCAATACATAAATCAAAAACTACGAGATGGATTTATACTACAACTTTATATAAGTATATCAAAAATTATAAAATTTCATGACGGACAAATTTTCACAAATTGACAATGTGTAAAAAACATTTCGGTGTTTAGGGTGGCGAAACTAAAAAACTAATGGTTCGACAGTACTCTACTATAAAAATTTGATATCCCAGGACATTTTTACATAAGACTACTAAAAATTATAAAATTCCGTGATGGACCTATTTTCGCAAATTGACAATGTGTGAAAAATGAACATTACGGTTGATTCTTATGGCTGTTTGGAGTGGCGTAACTTAAAAACTAATGGTTGGACAGTATTCTACTATAAAAATTTGAAATCCTGAGACATTTTTACATAAGAATACAAAAAATTATAAAATTCCGTGATGGACCCATTTTCGCAAATTGACAATGTGTGAAAAAAGAACATTACGGTTGATTCTTATGGCTGTTTGGAGTGGCGTAACTTAAAAACTAATGGTTGGACAGTATTCTACTATAAAAAATTGAAATCCTGAGACATTTTTACATAAGAATACAAAAAATTATAAAATTCCGTGATGGACCATTTTCACAAATTGACAATGTGTGAAAAATGAACATTTCGGTTGAATCTTATGGCTGTTTGGGGTGGCGTAACTTAAAAACTAATGGTTGGACAGTATTCTACTATAAAAATTTGAAATCCTGAGACATTTTTACATAAGAATATAAAAAATTATAAAATTCCATGATGGACCCATTTTCACAAATTGACAATGTGTGAAAAATGAACATTTCGGTTGAATCTTATGGCTGTTTAGGGTGGCGTAACTCAAAAACAAATGGTTGGACAGTACTCTACTATAAAAATTTCAAATTCTGGGACATTTTTACATAAGAATACCAAAAATTATAAAATTCCATGATGGACCCATTTTCACAAATTGACAATGTGTGAAATACGAACATTTCGGTAGATTCTTACGGCTGTTTAGGATGGCGTAACTCAAAAAGTAATGGTTGGACAGTATTCTACTATAAAAATTTGAAATCCTGGGACATTTTTATATAAAAATGCAAAAAATTATAAAATTCCGTGATGGACCCATTTTCACAAACTGACAATGTGTAAAAAATGACATTTCGGTGTTTAGGGTGGCGTAACTCAAAAACTAATGGAAAGACAGTATTCTATTATAAAAATTTGGAATCTTGGGACACTTATTTCACTATAAATTTTAGAAACGTCTTCACTATACAAAGGCTTTGTATAAAGTAACAAATTAATTACTTTGTAATCACGTGATTAGGAAGCAAATAATTACGTAATAATAAATGAGTTTTGTAAACCATATTTAAAAAGTGTTTACTATTCCAATCTGTTACATAACATATATTTGCAAATTATGTAGGATTTTTTTTTTATTTTGAATCCAAGGAACTGATATTTGATAGGAATAAAAATCTCCAACCCTTCTCTCGACTTACGTTTGTAACACTGCACTTGCGGATTTCCACCCCATCCATCAGGGCACTTACAAATAGGCCTATGGAAACTCGTAACACACTGAGCGTTACTACCACACGGGTTGGCGACCGCACAAGGCACTTGGCATCTTTGGTTGATACACGCTTTGTCGTTTGAACAATCTGAATCTGATGTACATTCAGGAGATGGCGGTACTTCGTAACAGTTTATTAAGGGGTTGCCTGTTAATCCAATGGGACAATGGCATACTGCTTTGTGGTTCAAAGAGCGACATTCGGCCGTATTGGCACAGGGGTTGGACACTGTGCAAGGGTTTAAGCATTGCCGGTTGATGCAGGTGTCAGTTGAAGGACAGTCGGAGATGGACGTGCACCCTGCTTCAATTTGAGGAGCTACGGAAAGAATAAATTAGTATATGTATATAGATTTTTTGGGTATACCATCAAATCTTTCCACTTTTTTAAGGTTCAATTTTCTATTTTACAGTTACAACACCTAGGAAGTATATACACATATGGAATGACACACCCTTTAATTGGTATAAACCATTTAAATACAAATAGAATAAAGTGCCATTTTTATGGTACGTTACGAAAGAGATCAATAGAAAAGTGAAAACACGTGATGATATATGTGATGATATATTTATAGTATCATCTGAAATCTACTGTATTTGTATTGTAAATGTTATGATTACTATTAAAAATTATATAAATTTGATTGTTGTTAAATTGTTATATGAAAAACTGTCTTTATAAAACTATTCTAAAAAAATATATATACAATAATTACATGAAATATATAAAGTGTTGACCGTGACACTGGAACATAAGACTAACAAATAAACAATTAATAATGACAGAAATTAGGTACGAACATTTCGAAAATCACCCAAAAAAAGCGATAGCCATGGATTTGAAACTAAAAATTAACAAATGCCTCAATTTATATGTAAAGTTAGGATAATATATTTTTACCTCCCGCTACCCTTGGTAAGGGAGGTATAGGGATCGTACTAAAAATCAAATATCAAGATTTTGGTAAATGACCACGTTTTAAGATCCCTAGAATCCAATTTTAACATTTTCACGATGATGTGTGTGTACCATATGTTGTAGGAATATAGGTAAGTATATAAATAAATAAAATATATCGTCACGGCATATTACCCATTGTTGGGTGTGCCAATCTGTTTTGTACACAGATTTTGGTAACGATGATGACATATTTGTACCGTGCGAACGTTTACTAGGCGGGATTTTTGTTATTATTACGAGTATTTGTAATTACGATTAAAGTAAAAAAAAGTCACTTAAACGTCAAACTTTTGTTAATTTGTTTCAATTCCATGATTATTGTTATTTTTGGGGTGATGTCCGACATTTTTATATCAAATTTCTGTCGTTACAGAGCATGTAAAACAGTAGAAATTATTTTGGTTACTAGATGTATAATTTTAAATTCTTCAACTTTTATTTCAAGAATTTTTACCTAAAGTAATCAGAGAAGCTGGAAATTATATGAAAATATGATTTTACATGTTATAGTTCTACGTTTCGGTGTCGCGGTCAACACCTGTACAAAGACAATCTTTAATATAATGATATAAAATATATTTATGAAAAAACTAATAATTTTGTCAATGTTTAAAGATTGTAATACTTTTGCAATAAATAAATAGTAACATTCATAAATTTAATTGTTGATATATGTTGCTGTTATAGGTAGGTATATAAATACATAGGATAGGACGAGGTATAATTATTAAACATATTATTAGTATTCATGTTTGTATATGTGTATGTATTAATATCTGAAACATAAATATAATGGTTAATAACAAACAAAAACATTTCTTATTTATTAGTAAATATAGTACCCTAAAAATCTTCATACATATTGGAATAAATATTGTTTAAATAAATGTAATTTTTGAATTTTTTTTGTAAAAACTGAAACAGTACATCGTAATAATATCATCTTAGAAGATGTTCCGCGTATTAGACGTCCAAAAAATGCAACAGCAAAACCGTCAACAAAGTAAGAAAACTTCCAAGTTCCTTCCATAAAAACAATTATAAATTACGCCAAATCTTACCAAGTTTACATTCTGTATCTGCATCTCCAATATATCCAGGAAGGCACAAACAAGACATGGTCCTAAGTGGTAAAGTGTCAAATACAGAACATTCTGCGTTTCTTCCACATGGTTTGGTTTCTAGGCAAGGGTTCTTACATTCGCCAGAGAAACAGGCAAGTTTACTAGCGCATTCGGAATCCATTTTACATTGGACTGGTACATCTGGTATTACTGCAAAAAAATTGTAAGAGTCAGAACCCTGGAGAACCTTAAAAACTTCTTAAATATATTGCAGATTTGTCTAAAGACGACCAGTTATATAGTTAAATACTTAATAATTATCTCCTTACTTATGGTACACTGTGTGTTCGGGTTTCCGTTATACCCAGGCGGACAGGAGCAAGCAGCCCTATGATTATTGACCGTACAGATGGCTCCCAAACCACAATTGCAAGGGTCTTCGCATTTTTCATTTCGGCATGCCAAATTGAAGGGACATTCGTCATCATTAACACATTCAGGTCGGACGCATTGAACGTTAGGGTCTCCATTGTAGTTATCGGGACAATAACACCGAGCCTTATGGTTGGAATCGGCTCTACAAAAAGCGTTGACGCCACATTGGGTGTAGGAACATGGATCTGTACATTCTCGATTGACACAAGCTTGGATTGGCGCACAATCAGAATCTGTTCGGCAACCAACTAGAAAATAAATGCACCAATTATATTTTAAAGTGCCAAAATTATGGTACAACTTACTTTCAAAGCATGCGCTATGGGCATTTCCAGTATATCCATCCCTGCATGTACATAATGGTCTATGAAGTTGAACCCTACACTCAGAATTTTGTCCACACAAATTAGGGTTCTCTATACATGGGTTCCTGCATTGTTCGTTGATACAAGATTTGTCATTGGTGCAATCTGAATCTTGGGTGCATTCTGGTTTTGGTTGAGGTACTACACAAAAAAAACATTAGTCTATGTCTTGTATGTAAGAATGATTAGTTACTTTCTGGTGGTGGTTGTACTCGGCACAAAACTTCTGGACTTCCAAAGTAACCTGAAGGACACTGACAAACCGCTTTATGGTTGACCACCTGACAAATGGCATTAACTCCACAAGCATCTGCACAAGGATCCCTACATCTTTGGGAATAACAAGCTTTGTGTCTGGGACAATCTTGATTGATGACGCATTCTGGATATTGACAAAGAGCTGCACCATTTACAACCCTACATTGACCATTAACCCCACAAGGATTGGGTGTACAAGGATCGACTTCTTTTGTTTGTTCTCTACAAGCTGTAAATGGATCCCCAACTAATGGTACAGGACAGCTGCATACTGGGCTATGATTGATGACGTTACATTGGGCCCCAAACCCGCATATTCCTGGACAGGGGTCTATACAGCGGGTGTTTGAACAAGCGCGGTTTAATGGACAATCGGCTGAAATGGTACATTCTGGGCGACAACCAGAACCATCCGGAGTTCCGAAGAAACCGGGGAGGCATTCACAAACTGCAGATGAACCCACAGATCGGCAAATGGTATTCAGACCACAGGGTGATGGGTTACATGGGTTTGGTATATCTACAACAAAGATAACATTTATACCATTTATAAGGTGACTAAAATGTTTAAAGACTTACCAATAATAACAAGACTGCATTGTCTAAAGGCATCACCAGAATATCCAGGTGGACACGAGCAAATTGGTATATGGTTACTGACGGTACAAACAGCCCCTAAACCACAAGTTCCTGGACAAGGATCTTGGCATTTGTTCCTGATACAAGCCTTGTTCATTGGGCAGTCTGAATTGACCAGACATTCAGGCCTACAGCCTTGGTAAGGATTACCATGGTATTCTGGTAAACATTCGCAGACTGCGTAGTTGTTTTCGACTCTACAATGGGCGTTTGAACCACATGGTGAAGGGTTGCAAGGTTCTGGTTTCGGTGGGAGTGGTTGTGGTGCTATAAACAGAAAAATATGGTTAAAATGGTACAATGGATTTTTTTTTACCAAACCACTATTAACTTTTGAGCAATATCGTTGTTTAATATTATTATTTATTTAATTATTTAGTGTTATATTTATTTATAAATATTCTTACGTGGTATGGGGCTACAGGCGCTAAATGGATCCCCAATAAACCCTTCAGTACAAATACAATTGGGTATATGGGTAACAACCCTACATTCCGCATTCAACCCACAACTTCCTGGGCAAGGATCTTTACATTTCTGGTTTATACATGCCAAATGGTTGGCACAATCACCATTGGTAGTACATTCAGGTCTACAATTTGGTGGACTACCAATATACCCAGGGTAACAAGTACATTTATGTTGGTCTTCATTAAATATTTCACATTGGGCAAACGACCCACAGGGATTGGGTATACATGGGTTAAAAGGTGTATCTGGTACAACAACTAAAAAATGGTTTGTGTAATTCATGAAGAAATTATGGTATAAATTATTACTTATGGGTTTGCAATTTATGAACGGATCTCCAGTGTATCCTACAGGACAACTACATATTGGATTATGGTTGACTACTTCACATCGGGCTAAAATACCACAAGTTCCTGGACAAGGATCTTTGCATTTTTGGTTTATACAAGCTTGGTTCAAAGGACACTCAGAGCTGGTAACACATTCAGGTCTACAGGTTGGTGGACTACCAATATATCCTGATATACATGAACAAACAGCTTGACCATTTATTTCCCTACATTGACTGTTTGGTCCACATGGAGATGGGTTACAAGGATTCTTAATTTCAGGTCCTATACACAATAAACCATTTAAAAAATTGTTGGGTATTTTACAGGGTTTATACATACTTGGTATGGGTTTGCACTCAATAAAGGCGTTACCAGTTTGTCCATCTGGACAGCTACACATAGGAATATGGTTTATTACATCGCATTGGGCATTTTGTCCACAAGTGCCTGGGCAAGGATCCTGACATTTATTCCTGATACAAGCCCTATTTCTGGGACATTCAGTATTTATGACGCATTCAGGACGACATCCTCTGTAAGGATCGCCTTGATATTCAGCCAAACATGTACAAATTCCATTGTTACATTGGGCATTGGCCCCACATGGATTTGGATTACAAGGATCTTCTTCAACCACCGCTATAATTTGTTGTATATTAGACAAATTATCCGGTGATATAATATGGGTAACTTACGTATTAGTGGAGGTTTAAGTACACAATTTGTGAAAGGATCTCCCGTGTATCCTTCAGGACAAGTACAAACAGGTATGTGGTTTAAGACGTTACATTGGGCACCAATTCCACAAGAACCAGGACAAGGATCTCTACATTTTTGGTTGATGCATGCCAAATTGCTGGGACATTCAGGGTTGATGGTACATTCTGGTCTACAATTTGGTGCATTTCCTATATAATTTGGTAAACAAGAACATGAAGGATTGCCTCCTATGTCTCTACATTGTGAGTTTGGTCCGCATGGTGTTGGATTACAAGGGTTAATAATTACTGGTACAGAAGGAGATGGCGGAGGTGGTGTAGGAATTGGGTAACACCTGGTGAATGGATCACCAGTATACTCAATCTTACAACTACAAATAGGACTATGGTTGATCACATTACATCTGGTATTTAATCCACAAGTTCCTGGACAAGGATCCACACATTTTTTATTGACACAAGCCTTATCCTGTGAACATTCAGAGCTCACAGTACACTCAGGTCTACAACCAGGTGGACTACCAATATAAGTTGGCAAACAACTGCAAACAGCTTGATCATTAACTTCCCTACATTGACTATTTGGTCCACAGGGTGATGGACTACATGGTTTCCTTATTTCTGGTACAGATGGTTCAGAAATAATATTACAGTATGTGAATGGATCTCCAGTATATCTAGCAAAACATGTACATTGTGGCAAATGGTTCACAACTTGACATTCTGCATTTTGGCCACAAGTTCCAGGACAAGGATCTTGACATTTATTCCTGATACAAGCTCTGTTGGATGGACAGTCAGAGTTGAGAGTACATTCAGGACGACATCCTTCGTAAGGATTGCCTATGTATTCGGGGAAACAACTACAAGATCCTGCTCCATTTTGCTCCTTACAAACGGCATTGGCTCCACATGGAGATGGATAGCAAGGATTGGTTAAATCTGCTGGTTTTGGTTGTATAACTTCCATAATTTGACAAGCCCTGAATGGATCTCCAGTATATCTATTTGCACACATACACATTGGTGTATGGCTGACCACTCTACATTCGGCGTTTAGTCCACAAGAACCAGGACAAGGATCTTTACATTTTTGGTTTATACAAGCCAAATGGCTGGCACATTCGCTATTACTGACGCATTCTGGGCGACAATTTGGTGCAGTACCAATGAAACCATTTAGACAAGAACAAGAAGGAGATTCTCCAACAACGCGACATTCTGAGTTTGGTCCGCACGGAGATGGTACGCATGGGTTTACTTGAGGTTTAGGTGGTTCTTCCGCTAAGATACAAATAAATTAATATTGGAATAACAGGCAAATTTTATAGTCTTACGTATTGGTAGACAGCGTATGAAAGGATCTCCAGTAAGTCTTGAAGGACAACTACAAATAGGATTATGGTTGACTACTTGGCATCTGGCACCAATACCACAAGTTCCAGGACAAGGATCTATACATTTTTGGTTGACACAAGCTTCATTTAAAGGACACTCAGAACTGACAACACATTCAGGTCTACAGGTTGGTGGACTACCAATAAATCCTTGTACACAAGAACAAACAGCTTGTCCGTTTATTTCTCTACATTGACTATTAGGTCCGCATGGAGATGGACTACAAGGATTGCTAACTGGTGGTTCTATAATACCATTATTATTTAATAAATTGTTTTTTATTTTACCAACAATACGTTTACCTTTTTCTGGTGAGCATTCAATGAATGCATTACCAGTAAATTTAGGTGGACAACTACATACTGGTATATGGTTTATTACATCGCATTGTGCGTCTCTACCACATGTTCCTGGACAAGGATCCTGGCATTTATTTCTCATACAAGCCCTATTTTTGGGACAATCATTATTAAGAACACATTCAGGACGACATCCTCTGTGAGGATCGCCTTGATATTCAGGCAAACAAGTACAGACTCCATTGTTACATTGGGCATTAGGCCCACATGGATTTGGACTACAAGGATCTTCTACTATAGTCGCTACAATTTGTTGTATATTAGACAATTTATTCAGCGAAATTATATGGAATAACTTACGTATTGGTGGAGGTTTAGGTACACAATTTGTGAAAGGATCTCCCGTGTATCCTTCAGGACATGTGCAAATAGGTACATGGTTCTGCACATTACAATTGGCGCCAAATCCACAAGAACCAGGGCAAGGGTCTCTACATTTTTCTCTCATACAAGCTAAGTTGCTGGAACATTCAGGATTAATAGTACATTCAGGTCTGCAATTTGGTGGACTTCCAATGTATCCAACCACACAAGAACAAGATGGGGAATTTCCTATAGCTTGACAAATGGAATATGGACCACAAGGAGATGGCACACAAGGATTTTGAGGAACATCTATTGGTATAGGAGGTGGTGGTGGTATAGGGTAACACCTGGTGAATGGATCACCAGTATACTCAACCTGGCAGCTACAAATAGGGCTATGGTTTATGACATTACATCTGGAATTTAATCCACAAGTTCCTGGACAAGGATCCACGCATTTCTGGTTGACACAAGCTTTATCTTGAGGGCATTCAGAACTGACTGTACACTCAGGTCTACAATTAGGTGGTGCGCCAATATAAGTAGGCAAACAACTACAAACAGCTTGTTCATTAACTTCTCTACATTGACTATTAGGTCCACATGGAGATGGATTGCAAGGATGTTTTTGTTCTGGTACAGATGGTTCAGAAATAATATTGCAGTATGTAAATGGATCTCCAGTATATCCAGGAATACATGTGCATTGTGGTAAATGGTTGACAACTTGACAATTTGCATTTGATCCGCAAGTTCCTGGACAAGGATCCAGACATTTATTCCTGATACAAGCTCTGTTGGATGGACAGTCAGAGTTCAAAGTACATTCAGGACGACATCCTTCGTAAGGATTGCCTATGTATTCCGGTAAACAACTACAAGATCCTGCTCCATTTTGTTCCCTACAAATGGCATTAGCTCCACAAGGAGATGGCACACAAGGGGTGACTATATCAATTGGTACAGGTTTTGGTTCAGGAATACATTGAGTAAATGGATCACCAATATATCCAATGGTACAAATACAATTGGGTGTATGACTGACGACGCGACATTCAGCATTAACTCCACATGTTCCTGGACAAGGATCTATACATTTTTGGTTTATACATGCCATGTGGCTGGCACATTCACTATTACTGACGCATTCTGGACGACAGTTTGGTGCAGTACCAATGAAACCATTTAGACAAGAGCAAGATGGAGATTCTCCAACAACACGACATTCTGAGTTTGGTCCACAGGGAGATGGTACGCAAGGATCAACTCTTGGTGGAGTAATTTCGGCTGTATAATTAAAATATATTAAATATATTAACAATAATTTCATATATGGTTGTCTTACGTATTGGCAAACATCGTATGAAAGGATCTCCGGTAAATCTTGGAGGACAACTACAAATTGGATTATGATTGACTACTTGGCATCTGGCACCAATACCACAAGTTCCAGGGCAAGGATCAACGCATTTCTGGTTGACACAAGCTTGGTTTAAAGGACATTCGGGACTTGTAACACATTCAGGTCTGCAGTTTGGAGGACTACCAATATATTCTGGTACACAAGAACAAACAGCTTGTCCATTTATTTCTCTACATTGACTATTTTGTCCACAAGGAGATGGACTGCAAGGATTCTTCGGACCTTCTGGAGGTATAGTTCTGCAACTAATGAAAGCATTTCCTGTCATTCCTTCAGGACAACTGCATACAGGAATGTGATTTATAACATCACATCTGGCGTCTTGTCCACATGTTCCTGGACAAGGATCTTGGCATTTATTCCTGATACAAGCTCTTTCTCTAGGACAATCGGAATTAAGAACACATTCAGGACGACATCCTCGGTAAGGATCGCCTTGATATTCAGCCAAACAAGTACAGAGACCATTGTTACATTGAGCATTTGGCCCACATGGATTTGGATCACAGGGATCTTCTTCTATAGTCGCTACAATTTGTTGTGTATTAGACAATTTATTCAGCGAAATTATATGGGGTAACTTACGTATTGGTGGAGGTTTAGGTACACAATTTGTGAATGGGTCTCCCGTGTATCCTTCAGGACATGTGCAAATAGGTACATGGTTCTGCACATTACAATTGGCGCCAAATCCGCAAGAACCAGGACAAGGGTCTCTACATTTTTCTCTGATACAAGCCAAATTGCTGGAACATTCAGGGTTGATGGTACATTCAGGTCTGCAGCTGGGTGGGTTTCCAATATAATTTGGTAAGCAAGAACATGAAGGAGTACCACCAATATCTCTACATTGAGAATTTGGTCCGCATGGAGATGGTACACAAGGATTTTGAGGAATATCTACTGGAATTGGAAGAGGTGGTGGTATAGGGTAACATCTGGTAAATGGATCACCAGTGTATTCAATCTGGCAACTGCAAATAGGACTGTGATTAATGACATTACATCTGGTGTTTAATCCACAAGTTCCTGGACAAGGATCCACGCATTTTTGATTGACACAAGCTTTGTCTTGAGGACATTCAGAACTGACTGTACACTCAGGTCGACAATTAGGTGGAGCTCCAATATAAGTTGGTAAACAACTGCAAACAGCTTGTTCATTGACTTCCCTACATTGACTATTTGGTCCACACGGTGACGGACTGCATGGCTTTCTTGGTTCTACTTTAGTTGCTTCTGGTATAATATTACAATATCTAAATGGATCTCCAGTGTATCCAGGAATGCATGTGCACTGTGGTAAATGGTTTACAACTTGGCAATTGGCATTTGATCCGCATGTTCCTGGACAAGGATCTTGACATTTATTACGGATGCAAGCTCTGTTGGATGGACAGTCAGAGTTCAAAGTACATTCAGGACGACATCCTTCATAAGGATTGCCTATGTATTCTGGTAAACAACTACAAGATCCTGCTCCATTTTGCTCCCTACAAATGGCATTAGCTCCACAAGGAGATGGCACACAAGGGGTGACTATATCAATTGGTACAGGTTTTGGTTCAGGAATACATTGAGTAAATGGGTCACCAATATATCCGATAGTACAAATACAGTTGGGTGTATGACTGACGACGCGACATTCAGCATTAACACCACATGTTCCTGGACAAGGATCTATACATTTTTGGTTTATACATGCCATGTGGCTGGCACATTCACTATTACTGACGCATTCTGGGCGACAGTTTGGTGCAGTACCAATGAAACCATTTAGACAAGAGCAAGAAGGAGATTCTCCAACAACACGGCATTCTGAGTTTGGTCCACAGGGAGATGGTACACAAGGATCAACTCTTGGTACAGGAATTTCAGCTATATTTAATAAAAAAATGTTAAATATATTATCTTTTATACACAAAGTATAGTTCTTACGTATAGGCAAACAGCGTACGAAAGGATCTCCAGTAAATCTTGAAGGACAACTACAAATTGGATTATGATTCACAACTTGGCATCTCGCACCTATTCCACAAGTTCCTGGACAAGGATCAACACATTTCTGATTGACACAAGCTTGACTCAAAGGACATTCGGAGCTGACAACACATTCAGGTCTACAGGCTGGTGGACTACCAATATATCCAGGGACACAAGAACATACAGCTTGTCCACTTATTTCTCTGCATTGACTGTTTGGTCCACATGGAGATGGGTTGCAAGGATTCTTCGGTCCTTCAGGAGGTACAGTTCGACATTCAATGAAAGCATTTCCAGTCATTCCTTCAGGACAACTGCATACAGGTATATGATTAATAACATCACACCTAGCATTTTGTCCACATGTTCCTGGACAAGGATCTTGGCATTTACTCCTGATACAAGTTTTGTCTTTACTACAGTCTGAATTAAGGACACATTCTGGTCTGCATCCTTTGTAAGGATCACCGTGATATTCAGGTATACATGTGCAGACTCCGTTGTTGCATTGGGCATTTGGTCCACATGGATTTGGATTGCAAGGATCTTCTTCTATTACCGCTATAATTGGTTGTATATTAGGCAAACAATTAGGCAAATCTATAAAGGATAACTTACGCAGTGGAGGAGGTTTAGGTACACAATTCGTGAAAGGATCTCCCGTGTATCCTTCAGGACACGTGCATATAGGTACATGATTCTGAACATTACAACTGGCACCAAATCCACAAGAGCCTGGACATGGGTCTGTACATTTTTCTCTGATACAAGCTAAATTGCTGGAACATTCAGGATTGATGGTACATTCAGGCCTGCAATTAGGTGGACTTCCTATATAATTAGGCAAACATGAACAAGATGGGCTGTTTCCTATTTCTCTACATTGAGAGTTTGGACCGCAGGGAGATGGTACACAAGGGTTTGTTGGAGGTGGCAATGGTGCAGGGGGTGCTAAAATAAAAGAAAGTTGAGAAAAAGTACTAAAAGTATTGTTAAAAGTCTTACGGATTGGTATACGGTAACACCTGGTGAATGGATCTCCAGTATATCCAGACACACAACTACAAATAGGACTATGGTTGATCACATTACATCTGGTATTTAATCCACAAGTTCCTGGACAAGGATCTACACATTTCTGACTGACACAAGCTTTGTCTTGAAGACATTCAGAACTGACTGTACACTCAGGTCTACAACTAGGTGGACTACCAATATAAGTAGGCAAACAACTACAAACAGCCTGTCCATTAACTTCTCTACATTGACTATTTGGTCCACATGGAGATGGTCTACAAGGATCTTTTTCTTCCACAACCGGTACTTCTTCAATAATCACATTACAATATGTGAATGGATCTCCAGTGTATCCATTAAAGCAAGTACATTGTGGTAAATGATTTACCACTTGACATTCGGCATTCTGGCCACAAGTTCCTGGACAAGGATCTCGACATTTGTTTTTGATACAAGCTCTATTGGATGGACAGTCAGAGTTGAGAGTACATTCAGGACGACAGCCTTCGTAAGGATTGCCTATATATTCTGGTAAACAACTACAAGATCCTGCTCCATTTTGTTCCCTACAAATGGAGTTGGCTCCACATGGAGATGGCAGGCAAGGGGTTGGTTGGATCGGGGGACCCAAATCTAGAAAGAACCATTTGGTGTGATTATGGTTTTTGGCCTGAACCATAAGCTTAGAGGCAAAGCAAATATTTCTTCCAAGGCAATGGTTGGGCAAAGCTCTTCTTAAATATTAGGTTAATGTTTGGAATGGTTTTATGATTTATATACTATGTTATGGTAGCAATATTGGTATTTATAAAACCAGTTTTTTGGTTTTCTTTATACCAGAAGCAAGATATGTATATGGGTCGCATAAAGTAGACAATTGTTTATTGGTTTCAAACTTTCTGTACCAGAAGCAAAAGATATCTTATAGATTATATTATTGCGGGTAAGATCTTATTTGCAGAACCATTTTGTGGTATGGTAGGGTTTAGGGCAATAGCATAAATTATAGGCTAATGTTAATATAGCTAATAGTGTTTAACCATTTTCAATTAAATGGTTTTCCTTTATACCAGAAGAAAAGCGTAACTTATATACTAATTTATTAAAGGTAAACCATAATTGTGACATCATTTTGGTAGTGTATGTAATGGTTGTCCGTTATACCATAAGCAAGGCAAATATATAGATCACATTTGTGAATATAAGTGTGTCGTATTGTAGGTACCATTTGGGTGGAGTATAGAATAATGGTTTGATTTTGAACCATTCAAAATAACTTTTTTTTTTTAATTTTTTTTTTTTTTTGATATATTTGTAAATTAGGCTTATAGGCTCAGAAATGGTGGTATTTGGTATGATGGTAGTAACTTTATTATTTGACATAGGACACTATATATTTTTATATACAGGCTGACGCTGAAAAGGGGGCCACCCAGAATAACTTTTTTATTTATAATTATTTTTTAAATCTCTATTAACTAGACTTCGAGGCTCACAAATCATGGTATTTGACATGCTGGTAGCACTTCCGGTTTGACCGGAAGTGATATTAACTTTTATATTTCATTATGTCCTATATTTACCGTCCGTCACCTTTAGAAGGAAGGTATTGTTTTTGATCAAAAAATTCAATGGAGTTTTTAGTGAAAAAGCTCGCTTTAGGGTTCATATAATACGATTTTATCATTTTTACGATGACGTCTGTATGTTTAAGATTTTAACAGTTTTTCTTGAAAAAACTCAATTAAATATTATTATAACTGAAAGAATATATTATTCTCTATACGATTTGATTGCATTTTATGCTTCATATTCAACATAAGAGTTAAAAAATTATAAACATATTCAATTTCATAAATCAGCCAGCTATATGGATATAGATATAATGCGCTGATTCCAAATTTTCAAACCGCATGTCGAAAAAACTCATTTTTGGGCTATACCTCAAAAATGGGCAAATATACAGACTTAAAGGTATAACCATTCGATTCTACGGGCAAAATTGTATAAGGATCTCAATTTTCATATTTTTTGAACAACGAATACAATCTCTAGAGTAAAATAACTGAAAATGGCCAAAATCTGCAAATTTTTTGGCCATTTTCAGTTATTTTATTCTAGGGATTGTATCTATTGTTGAAAAAATAGGAAAATTAATATACTTATATAATTTTGACCGGGGAATCGATTGGCAATGTTATTGATCTCGCATTTCGACCCATTTTTGGGGTATAACCCAAAAATATATAGAATGTTTTATTTAAAATATGACAGTTAATGCCACTTCCGATTAAACCGAAGGCGCTATCATTATGCCAAATACCATAATTTATGAGCCCCTAAGCCTAGTTTATAAATACATCAAGCAAATTAAAAAATAATTAATTATAAATAAAAAAATATTTTGAGTGGCCTTCAGTGTCATCATGTATACTAAGTAATAGAAGAGGAACCATAATTGTGAAACCATTTTGGTGGTGTCTGTTGTACCATAAGCAAGGAAATGTGTGGATCATACCACAAGCGCATAGGACAAAATATATGGGTTATAAATTGTAGGATATGGCAATCTTAAAGACTATTTTATTGTACCTAAAACCATATATGGATTTGTGGTGTATTTGTACCATAAGTTATGCGCTTATTATTATATATTATATTGTTAAAAGCATTATGTATGTAAGTTTATTTGGCATATTGGTATTACAATATATGTTTTATGAATATATACATATGATATGGCACTTATACACTAATATTGTTATTATAAGCGTCTTATATTTATATTATATGTATTGATACATTATGTTACTGGAAAGGCATTCCTTACTTTGTGTGCATTGAGTAAATGGATCTCCAATGAATCCATTCACACATACGCAGTTGGGAGTATGACTAATAACTCTACATTCAGCGTTGAGCCCACAAGTTCCTGGACAAGGATCTTTACATTTTTGGTTGATACACGCCAAATGGCTCGCGCATTCGCTGTTACTGACACATTCTGGGCGACAATTTGGAGGAGAACCAATCATTCCAGTCACGCAAGAACAAGAGGGAGATTCTCCAACAACACGGCATTCTGAATTTGATCCACAGGGGGATGGTACACAAGGATCAATTTGTGGAGGTGGTGTATCAGCTATATAAACATTTATTAATAAATTATTTGAATTGATCCTCAATTAAATTTCTTACGTATTGGCAAACAACGTATAAAAGGATCTCCAGTAAATCTTGAAGGACAACTACAAATTGGATTATGATTAACGACTTGGCATCTAGCACTAATTCCACATGTTCCAGGGCAAGGATCTATACATTTTTGGTTGACGCAAGCTTGGTTCAAAGGGCATTCAGGGCTTGTAACACATTCAGGTCTACAGGACGGTGGACTACCAATATATCCTGGTACACAAGAACATACAGCTTGGCCATTTATTTCTCTACATTGGCTGTTTGGTCCACATGGACTTGGGTTGCAAGGGTTGACGTATTGAGGTACCACTATTAATAAAAAATAGTCAGATATGTTTACAATAGTCCAATCAATGGAGACCATAGAAGACCTTTGTCTTACAAAAGGTGTAAATTAAAGTACAAAAAAAGTGTTTTTAGGCATTTGCTCAAAAACAGTGGCCCGTATCAAAATTATACAAGAATTCAATTAAAACCAGTACAACAAGGGTTCTTACATTTTTATCTAGGATGACCTGTCAAAGAATTTTAACATCTCTTTGACAGGTCATTCTATGTACCAGTGCTGTGAGGATACGACAAAACTTGGATCCGAGAACCCGGATTACAAAATATCCGGATCCTCAGATATCCGACGTTCGGCTATTGAAGCGGTTATGTGAAAATTTAATTCGAATAGCGGCTCGCGCCAACCCTCTCCATGGCCAAAAACATTAATATTTTATGAGAATCGCGACCTAAACAACACGTATTATAATTAGAACTACCACACCTTTTGCAAGTACAAACCTCTACTGTCTGAACTGCAATATTATTGTAAATAATATTACCTATGACTTGTGTGCATTGGATAAATGCATTACCACTAAATCCTTCAGGACATGTGCAAGTAGGAATATGATTAATAACATCACATTGGGCATTTTGTCCACATGTTCCTGGACAAGGATCCTGACATTTATTCCTTAAACAAGCTCTGTTTTTGGGACAATCATTATTAAGGACACATTCAGGACGACATCCTACATAAGGATCACCCAGATATTCAAGCAAACAAGTACATAGTCCGTCGTTACAATTGGTATTTGGTCCACATGGACTTGGAATGCAAATATCGTAGCCTGTGGGCGCTAAAATGTGTTGTATATTAGATGAAATATTAGGCGAGATTACAAGGGGTAACTTACGTAGTGGAGGAAGTTTAGGTACGCATTTGGTGAAAGGATCGCCCGTGTATCCAATAGGGCAAGTACATATAGGCGTATGGTTTATTACACTGCATTCTGCAGTAATTCCACAAGAACCAGGACAAGGATCTCTACATTTTTCTCTGATACAAGCTAAATTGCTGGGACATTCAGGGTTGATGGTACATTCAGGTCGACAATTTGGAGGGTTACCTACATAATTTGCCAGGCAAGAACAAGAAGGATTTCCTCCTATGTCCCTACATTGCGAATTTGGTCCGCAAGGAGACGGTACACAAGGATTAATTGGTACAATAACTGATACTGGTGGAGGTGGTGGTATAGGCAAACACCTTGTAAATGGATCACCAGTGTAACCAAGTTGACAACTGCAAATAGGACTATGGTTTATGACATTACATCTGGCATTTAATCCACAAGTTCCTGGACAAGGATCCACGCATTTTTGGTTGACGCAAGCTTTGTCTTGAGGACATTCAGAACTGACTGTACACTCTGGTCTACAACCAGGTGGACTACCAATATATGTAGGTAAACAACTGCAAACAGCTTGTTCATTGACTTCCCTACATTGACTATTTGGTCCGCACGGAGATGGATTACACGGGTTTCTAGGTTCTGGTTTAGGTTCATCAGGAATAATATTACAATATCTGAATGGATCTCCAGTGTATCCACGAATACATGTGCATTGAGGCAAATGATTCACAACTTGACAATCAGCATTTTGTCCGCAAGTACCTGGACAAGGATCTTGACATTTATTCCTGATACAAGCTCTGTTTGATGGACAGTCAGAATTGAGAGTACATTCAGGACGACAGCCTTCATAAGGATTGCCTATATATTCTGGTAAACAACTACAGGATCCTGCTCCATTTTGCTCTCTACAAATAGCATTGGCCCCACAAGGAGATGGCGAGCAAGGTGTGACTAATTCCAAAGGATATGGTTGGGGTTGTTGTTGACATTGAGTGAAAGGATCGCCAATGAATCCAATTATACATATACAATTTGGTGCATGACTGACGACGCGACATTCAGCATTAACTCCACATGTTCCTGGACAAGGATCTTTACATTTTTGGTTGATACAAGCCAAATGAGTAGCACATTCACTGTTGCTGACGCATTCTGGGCGACAGTTTGGTGCAGTACCAATGAAACCATTTAGACAAGAGCAAGAAGGAGATTCTCCAATAACACGGCATTCTGAGTTTGGTCCACAGGGAGATGGTACACAAGGATCAACTCTTGGGGGAGTAATTTCAGCTGTATAATAAAAATATATTAAATATATGAACTATAGTTTCATATATGTTTTTCTTACGAATTGGTAGACAGCGTATGAAAGGATCTCCAGTGAATCTTGAAGGACAACTACAAATTGGATTATGATTGACAACTTGACATCTGGCTCCTACACCACACGTTCCAGGGCAAGGATCAACACATTTCTGATTGACACAAGCTTGATTCAAAGGACATTCAGAGCTAATAACACATTCAGGTCTACAGGCTGGTGGACTACCAATGTATCCTGGTACACATGAACAAACAGCTTGTCCGTTTATTTCCCTACATTGACTATTTTGTCCACATGGACTTGGACTGCATGGATTTCTAGGAGGTGGTGCTAATATAAAAAATATATTAGTAATGTTTTTTTGTTAAATTATGGAATATGTATTACCAATAATAATTCGACAATCTATAAAGGCATTTCCAGTATATCCTGAAGGACAATTACACATGGGAATATGGTTGACTACAGAACATTCCGCATTTTGGCCACAAGTGCCTGGACAAGGATCAATACATTTATTCCTGACACAAGCTTTGTCTCTAGAACAATCATTATTAAGGACACATTCAGGACGACATTCTCTGTAAGGATCTCCTTGATATTCAGGCAAACATGTACAGACTCCGTTGTCACATTGGGCATTTGGTCCACATGGACTTGGATTACAAGGATCTTCTTCTATTACCGCTACAATTTTTTGTACATTAGATAAATTATTAAGCAAAGTTTCCATGAATAACTTACGTATTGGAGGAGGTTTTGGCACACAATTTGTGAAAGGGTCTCCCGTGTATCCTTCAGGGCACGTGCATATAGGTACATGGTTCTGAACATTACAGTTCGCCCCAAATCCACAAGAACCAGGACAAGGATCCCTACATTTTTCTCTGATACAAGCCAAATTGCTGGAACATTCAGGGTTGATGGTACATTCAGGTCTACAATTTGGTGGATTTCCTATATAGTTTGGCAAACAAGAACATGAAGGATTGCCTCCTATGTCTCTACATTGAGCGTTTGGTCCGCATGGAGATGGTACGCAAGGGTTGCGAGGCAAATCAACTGGTACTGGAGGCGGTGGTGGTACTGGGAAACATCTGGTGAATGGATCACCAGTGTATCCAGACACACAACTACAAATAGGACTATGGTTGATGACATTACATCTGGTGTTTAATCCACAAGTTCCTGGACAAGGATCCACGCATTTCTGATTGACACAAGCTTTGTCTTGAGGACATTCAGAACTGACTGTACACTCAGGTCGACAGTTAGGTGGTGCGCCAATATAAGTAGGCAAACAACTACAGACAGCTTGCTCGTTGACTTCTCTGCATTGACTGTTTGGTCCACACGGAGATGGTTGACAAGGATTCTTTGGTTCTGGTGTAGGTTCTTCTACAATTATACTACAATATCTGAATGGATCTCCAGTGTATCCAGGAATACATGTGCACGATGGTAAATGATTCACAACTTGACAGTTTGCGTTTGATCCGCAAGTTCCTGGACAAGGATCTTGACATTTATTCCTGATACAAGCTTTGTTGGAAGGACAATCAGAATTGAGAGTACATTCAGGACGACAGCCTTCATAAGGATTGCCTATATATTCTGGCAAACAACTACAAGATCCTGCTCCATTTTGCTCCCTGCAAATGGCATTAGCTCCACAAGGAGATGGTGAACAAGGAGTGACTATTTCCACTGCTTGTGGTGGAGGTTGTGGAATACATTGCGAGAAAGGATCGCCGATGAATCCAACAGCACATATGCAGTTTGGAGTATGGCTTACAACACGACATTCAGCATTCGCTCCACAAGTTCCTGGACAAGGATCTCTGCATTTTTGGTTGATGCAAGCCAAATGACTGGCACATTCACTGTTGCTGACGCATTCAGGGCGACAGTTTGGTGCAGTACCAATGAAACCATTTAGACAAGAACAAGAAGAAGATTCTCCAACAACACGACATTCTGAGTTTGGTCCACAGGGAGATGGTACGCAAGGATCAACTCTTGGCGGAGTAATTTCAGCTATATAAATATTTTTAATTAGTTTTTTTTTTGAACACTCAATAGAACATAATTCTTACGTATTGGTAGACAGCGTATAAAAGGATCTCCAGTAAATCTTGAAGGACAACTACAAATTGGATTATGATTAACGACTTGACATCTGGCACCAATTCCACAAGTTCCAGGGCAAGGATCAACGCATTTTTGGTTGACACAAGCTTGGTTCAAAGGGCATTCGGGACTTGTAACACATTCAGGTCTGCAGGTTGGTGGACTACCAATATATCCTGGTACACAAGAACAAACAGCTTGTCCATTTATTTCCCTACATTGACTATTTGGTCCACATGGACTTGGATTGCAAGGATTAGTTATAACTGGTGCAGGTACGGGTCTGCATTCAATGAATGCATTTCCAGTAAATCCTGAAGGACAATTACACATAGGGATGTGATTGACTACGGAACATTCCGCATTTTGACCACATGTTCCTGGACAAGGATCTTGGCATTTATTTCTGATACAGGCTCTGTTTCTTGGGCAATCGTTATTAAGGACACATTCAGGACGACATTCTCTATAAGGATCGCCTTGATATTCAGGCAAGCAAGTACATACTCCGTTGTTACAATGGGCATTTGGTCCACATGGACTTGGATTACAAGGATCTTCTTCTATTACCACTACAATTTGTTGTAAATTAGATAATTTATTAGACGAAATTATAGGAGGTAACTTACGTATTGGTGGAGGTTTGGGTACACAGTTTGTGAAAGGATCTCCCGTGTATCCTACAGGACACGTGCAAATAGGTACATGGTTTTGCACATTACAATTTGCGCCAAATCCGCAAGAACCAGGACAAGGGTCTCTACATTTTTCTCTGATACAAGCCAAATTGCTGGCACATTCAGGATTGATTGAACATTCAGGTCTACAATTTGGTGGACTTCCTATGTAATTAGCTAAACAGGAACATGACGGAGAACCGCCAATATCTCTACATTGAGAGTTTGGTCCACATGGAGATGGTACGCAAGGGTTTCTTACAATTGGTAGATCTGGTACAACAGGAGCTAAAAGAAAATTATATCCAGTATAATTTGCTCCAAATATGGTTGTATATATTTGTAAACTTACGAGGTATAGGGAAACATCTGGTAAAAGGATCGCCAGTGTATCCAGAAACACAACTACAAATAGGACTATGATTAATCACATTGCATCTGGTATTTAATCCGCAAGTTCCTGGACAAGGATCCACACATTTCTGGTTGACACAAGCTTTGTCTTGAGGACATTCAGAGCTGACTGTACACTCAGGTCTACAGTTAGGTGGTGCACCAATATAAGTCGGTAAACAACTACAAACAGCTTGTCCATTGACTTCTCTACATTGGCTATTTGGTCCGCATGGAGATGGATTACAAGGATTCCTGGGCTCAGGTGTAGGTTCTTCCACAACTATACTACAATATCTGAATGGATCTCCAGTGTATCCAGGAATACATGTGCACTGTGGTAAATGGTTGACAACTTGACAATTTGCATTTGATCCGCAAGTTCCTGGACAAGGATCTTGACATTTATTTTTGATACAAGCTTTGTTGGATGGACAGTCAGAGTTGAGAGTACATTCAGGACGACAGCCTTCATAAGGATTGCCTATGTATTCTGGTAAACAACTACAAGATCCTGCTCCATTTTGCTCTCTACAAATGGCATTGGCTCCACATGGAGATGGCGAACAAGGTGTAACTAATTCCAATGGATATGGTTGGGGTTGTTGTTGACATTGAGTGAAAGGATCACCAATGAATCCAATAATACATACACAATTTGGTGTGTGACTAACGACGCGACATTCTGCGTTTGCTCCACATGTTCCTGGACAAGGATCTCTACATTTTTGGTTTATACAAGCCAAGTGGCTAGCACATTCGCTGTTACTAACACATTCCGGTCGACAATTTGGTGCAGTACCAATGAAACCATTTAGACAAGAGCAAGAAGGAGATTCTCCAACAACACGGCATTCTGAGTTTGGTCCACAGGGCGATGGTACACAAGGATCAACTCTTGGGGGTGGTTGAGCAGCTAGAATATAGTACAATAATAAATATTTTATGTATTGTTATAATTAGTTGTTTTTCTTACGTATTGGCAAGCAACGAATGAACGGATCACCAGTATATTCAGAAGGACAACTACAAATAGGATTGTGATTAATCACTTGGCATCTGGCACCAATACCACAAGTTCCAGGACAAGGATCAACGCATTTCTGGTTGACACAAGCTTGGTTCAAAGGACATTCTGAGCTCGTAGCACATTCAGGTCTACAAGTAGGTGGACTACCAATATATCCTGGCACACAAGAACACACAGCTTGTCCATTTATTTCCCTACATTGACTGTTTGGTCCACATGGACTTGGATTGCAAGGATTTGATGGTGGAGGAGATTGAATGGTTCTACATTCTATGAATGCATTGCCAGTCATCCCTGAAGGACAATTACACATGGGAATATGGTTGACTACAGAACATTCCGCATTTTGACCACAAGTTCCTGGACAGGGATCAATACATTTATTCCTGACACACGCTCTGTCTCTAGGACAATCATTATTAAGGACACATTCTGGACGACATCCTCTATAAGGATCTCCTTGGTATTCAGGTAAACAAGTACAGACTCCATTGTCACATTGGGCATTTGGTCCACATGGACTTGGATTGCAAGGATCTTCTTCTATAACCGCTACAAATTTTTGTATATTAAACAAATTATTTGGCAATGTTTCAAAGTACAACTTACGTATTGGAAGAGGTTTGGGCACACAATTTGTGAAAGGATCTCCCGTGTATCCTTCAGGACAAGTGCATATAGGTACATGATTCTGAACATTACAATTAGCCCCAAATCCGCAAGAACCAGGACAAGGGTCTCTACATTTTTCCCTGATACAAGCTTGATTGCTGGGACATTCAGGGTTGATGGTACATTCAGGTCGACAATTAGGTGGATTTCCAATATAATTCGGTAGACATGAACATGAAGGATTTCCTCCTATATCTCTACATTGGGAGTTTGGCCCGCATGGCGATGGAACACAAGGGTTTCTTGGTGGTGTATACTGAACTGAAGGAGGTGCTAAAGAAAGAATAAGAAAGATGAGAAAAATAAAGAAAAGGAAAAGTGTAGACAAAATGGTTTAACTGATAAACGACTGGACGTTTCAATTATACTTTTTTTAAGTTCTAGAAATGGTCAATTATATATGTTATTTTTTTTATAATCAATCATTTCTAACCATGAAGAAACGGTTGTATAATCGAAACGTCGGCCAAAAAATAATTTTTTTATATAAGACTGCGTATCCGTTTATTTTCCATTGTTCTATATACAAAATACTTACGAGGTATAGGCAAACATCTAGTGAATGGATCACCAGTGTATCCAGATTGGCAGCTACAAATAGGACTATGGTTAATGACATTACATCTGGTATTTAATCCACAAGTTCCTGGACAAGGATCCACGCATTTCTGGTTAATACAAGCTTTGTCTTGAGGACATTCAGAGCTGACTGTACACTCAGGTCTACAGCCTGGAGGACTTCCAATATACGTCGGCAAACAACTACAAACCGCTTGATCGTTCATTTCCCTACATTGACTATTCGGTCCACAAGGAGATGGTGTACACGGATCACTTGCTTCAAAAACAGGATCCGCCTCGATAACAATAAAGTTACAATATCTGAATGGATCTCCAGTATACCCAGGTCTACAAGTACACTGTGGTAAATGATTTACAACTTGACATTCAGCATTTGATCCACAAGTTCCCGGACAAGGATCTTGACACTTATTCCGGATACAAGCTCTGTTGGATGGACAATCAGAATTGAGGGTACATTCAGGACGACAGCCTTCGTAAGGATTGCCTATATATTCGGGTACGCAACTACAAGATCCTGCTCCATTTTGCTCCCTGCAAATGGCATTAGCCCCGCAAGGAGATGGCACACATGGTGTTACAATTTCAATTGGTGCTGGTTTTGGTTCTGGAATACATTGCCTAAATGGATCACCAGTGAATCCTATGGCACAAAGACAGTTTGGAGTGTGACTTAACACGCGACATTCTGCATTAGCTCCACAAGTTCCTGGACAAGGATCTCTACATTTTTGGTTGATGCATGCCAAGTGACTGGCGCATTCGCTGTTACTGACGCATTCTGGACGACAGTTTGGTGCTGAACCAATGAAACCAGTTAGACAAGAGCAAGAAGGAGATTCTCCAGCAATTCGACAATCAGAATTTGGTCCACAGGGAGATGGTACACAAGGGTTAACAGGAGGACGTGGTGTTTCAGCTATATTACAAAAATTAGTAAATATTTGTTTAACTTGCTGTTTTAATTATTGTCTTACGTGTTGGTTGACAGCGTATGAAAGGATCTCCAGTGAATCTTGAAGGACAACTACAAATTGGATTATGATTGACTACTTGGCATCTGGCACCAATACCACAAGTTCCTGGACAAGGATCTATACATTTTTGGTTGACACAAGCTTGGTTCAAAGGACATTCAGAGCTGACAATACATTCAGGTCTACATGTTGGTGGACTACCAATAAATCCTGGCACACAAGAACAAACAGCTTGTCCGTTTATTTCTCTACATTGACTATTAGGTCCGCAAGGTGATGGATTGCAAGGATTGGTCATAACTTGTTGCACTATATAAAAAAATGTATTAGGAATATATGTGCCATTTATTAAGTAAAATGGCATACCAGGTATTGGTCTGCACTCCATAAATGCGTTGCCAGTCATACCAGCTGGACAACTACACATTGGGATATGGTTGACTACGTCACATTGGGCATTAGGCGCACAAGTACCAGGGCAGGGATCAACACATTTATTCCTGATACAGGCTCTGTTCTTTGGACATTCAGTACTAAGTACACATTCAGGCCTACATCCTGAATAAGGATCACCTTGATATTCAGGTAAACAAGTACATATTCCGTTGTTACATTGGGCATTTGGTCCACATGGACTTGGATCGCAAGGGTCTTTAACAACTGGTATAACTATAAAGAACAAAATAGTCAATATCAAAAATTATTTTGTTAAAGTTTAGTATATTACCCATTGGAGGTTTAAGGACACAGTTAGTGAAAGGATCGCCAGTATATCCTTCAGGACATGTACATACAGGAATATGGTTTATTATGTTACATTGAGCACCTAATCCGCAAGAACCTGGACAAGGATCTCTACATTTTTCTCTGATACAAGCTAAATTGCTGGCACATTCAGAGTTGATGGTACATTCAGGTCGACAATTTGGTGGATTTCCCATATAATTTGGTAAACAAGAACAAGAGGGATTTCCTCCTATGTCCCTACATTGAGAGTTTGGTCCGCATGGAGATGGTACGCAAGGGTTACGTGGTAGTTCTATAGGATGTACTGGTGGTGGTGCTACAAATACATACCATAGAATTGATATCAAACAAAATGGTACAAAAACTTACGAGGTTTGGGGAAACATCTTGTGAATGGATCACCACTGTAATCAAATTGACAACTGCAAATAGGGCTGTGATTAATGACATTACATCTGGCATTTAATCCACAAGTTCCTGGACAAGGATCCACGCATTTCTGGTTGACGCAAGCTTTGTCTTGAGGACATTCAGAACTGACTGTACACTCAGGTCTACAACCAGGTGGACTGCCAATATATGTAGGCAGACAACTACAAACAGCTTGTCCATTGATTTCTCTACATTGACTGTTTGGTCCACATGGAGATGGTCTGCATGGATCACTGGGTTCAACAACCTGCTCTTCTTCCACAATAAAGTTACAATATCTGAATGGATCTCCTGTATAACTAGGTCTGCATGTACATTGTGGCAAATGGTTCACAACTTGGCAATCAGCATTTTGTCCACAAGTTCCTGGACAAGGATCTTGACATTTGTTCCGGATACAAGCTCTGTTTGATGGACAGTCAGAATTGAGAGTACATTCAGGACGGCAGCCTTCATAAGGATTGCCTATATATTCGGGTAAACAACTACAAGATCCTGCTCCATTTTGCTCCCTACAAATGGCATTGGCCCCACAAGGAGATGGCGAACAAGGTGTGACTAATTCCAAAGGATATGGTTGAGGTTGTTGTTGACATTGAGTGAATGGATCACCAATGAACCCAATAATACAAATACAGTTAGGTGTGTGACTGACAACGCGGCATTCAGCATTAACTCCACATGTTCCTGGACAAGGATCTTTACATTTTTGGTTGATACAAGCCAAATGACTGGCACATTCACTGTTGCTGACGCATTCTGGGCGACAGTTTGGTGCATTACCAATGAAAGCATTTAGACAAGAGCAAGAAGGAGATTCTCCAATAACACGGCATTCTGAGTTTGGTCCACAGGGAGATGGTACACAAGGATCAACTCTTGGGGGAGTAATTTCAGCTGTATAATAAAAATATATTAAATATATGAACTATAGTTTCATATATGTTTTTCTTACGAATTGGTAGACAGCGTATGAAAGGATCTCCAGTGAATCTTGAAGGACAACTACAAATTGGATTATGATTGACAACTTGACATCTGGCTCCTACACCACACGTTCCAGGGCAAGGATCAACGCATTTTTGATTGACACAAGCTTGGTTCAAAGGACATTCAGAGCTAATAACACATTCAGGTCTACAGGCTGGTGGACTACCAATGTATCCTGGTACACATGAACAAACAGCTTGTCCGTTTATTTCCCTACATTGACTATTTTGTCCACATGGACTTGGACTGCAAGGATTTCTAGGAGGTGGTGCTAATATAAAAAATATATTAGTAATGTTTTTTGTTAAATTATGGAATATGTATTACCAATAATAATTCGACAATCTATAAAGGCATTTCCAGTATATCCTGAAGGACAATTACACATAGGGATATGGTTGACAACAGAACATTCCGCATTTTGCCCACAAGTGCCTGGACAAGGATCAATACATTTATTCCTGACACAAGCTTTGTCTCTAGAACAATCATTATTAAGGACACATTCAGGACGACATTCTCTGTAAGGATCTCCTTGATATTCAGGCAAACATGTACAGACTCCGTTGTCACATTGGGCATTTGATCCACATGGACTTGGATTACAAGGATCTTCTTCTATTACCGCTACAATTTTTTGTACATTAGATAAATTATTAAGCAAAGTTTCCATGAATAACTTACGTATTGGAGGAGGTTTTGGCACACAATTTGTGAAAGGATCTCCCGTGTATCCTTCAGGGCACGTGCATATAGGTACATGGTTCTGAACATTACAGTTCGCCCCAAATCCACAAGAACCAGGACAAGGATCCCTACATTTTTCTCTGATACAAGCCAAATTGCTGGAACATTCAGGGTTGATGGTACATTCAGGTCTACAATTTGGTGGATTTCCTATATAGTTTGGCAAACAAGAACATGAAGGATTGCCTCCTATGTCTCTACATTGAGCGTTTGGTCCGCATGGAGATGGTACACAAGGGTTGCGAGGCAAATCAACTGGTACTGGAGGCGGTGGTGGTACTGGGAAACATCTGGTGAATGGATCACCAGTGTATCCAGACACACAACTACAAATAGGACTATGGTTGATGACATTACATCTGGTGTTTAATCCACAAGTTCCTGGACAAGGATCCACGCATTTCTGATTGACACAAGCTTTGTCTTGAGGACATTCAGAACTGACTGTACACTCAGGTCGACAGTTAGGTGGTGCGCCAATATAAGTAGGCAAACAACTACAGACAGCTTGCTCGTTGACTTCTCTGCATTGACTGTTTGGTCCACACGGAGATGGTTGACAAGGATTCTTTGGTTCTGGTGTAGGTTCCTCTACAATTATACTACAATATCTGAATGGATCTCCAGTGTATCCAGGAATACATGTGCACGATGGTAAATGATTCACAACTTGACAGTTTGCGTTTGATCCGCAAGTTCCTGGACAAGGATCTTGACATTTATTCCTGATACAAGCTTTGTTGGAAGGACAATCAGAATTGAGAGTACATTCAGGACGACAGCCTTCGTAAGGATTGCCAATATATTCTGGCAAACAACTACAAGATCCTGCTCCATATTGCTCCCTGCAAATGGCGTTAGCTCCACAAGGAGATGGTGAACAAGGAGTGACTATTTCCACTGCTTGTGGTGGAGGTTGTGGAATACATTGCGAGAATGGATCGCCGATGAATCCAACAACACATATGCAGTTGGGTGTATGGCTTACAACGCGACATTCAGCATTCGCTCCACAAGTTCCTGGACAAGGATCTCTGCATTTTTGGTTGATACAAGCCAAATGACTGGCACATTCACTATTGCTGACGCATTCAGGGCGACAGTTTGGTGCAGTACCAATGAAACCATTTAGACAAGAGCAAGAAGGAGATTCTCCAACAACACGACATTCTGAGTTTGGTCCACAGGGAGATGGTACGCAAGGATCAACTCTTGGCGGAGTAATTTCAGCTATATAAATATTTGTAATTAGTTTTTTTTGAACACTCAATAGAAAATAATTCTTACGTATTGGTAGACAACGTATAAAAGGATCTCCAGTAAATCTTGATGGACAACTACAAATTGGATTATGATTAACGACTTGACATCTGGCACCAATTCCACAAGTTCCAGGGCAAGGATCAACGCATTTTTGGTTGACACAAGCTTGGTTCAAAGGGCATTCGGGACTTGTAACACATTCAGGTCTGCAGGTTGGTGGACTACCAATATAGCCTGGTACACAAGAACAAACAGCTTGTCCATTTATTTCCCTACATTGACTATTTGGTCCACATGGACTTGGATTGCAAGGATTAGTTATAACTGGTGCAGGTACGGGTCTGCATTCAATGAATGCATTTCCAGTAAATCCTGAAGGACAATTACACATAGGGATGTGATTGACTACGGAACATTCCGCATTTTGACCACATGTTCCTGGACAAGGATCTTGGCATTTATTTCTGATACAGGCTCTGTTTCTTGGGCAATCGTTATTAAGGACACATTCAGGACGACATTCTCTGTAAGGATCTCCTTGATATTCAGGCAAACAAGTACATATTCCGTTTTCACATTGGGCATTTGGTCCACATGGACTTGGATTACAAGGATCTTCTTCTATTATCGCTACAATTTGTTTTAAATTAGATAATTTACAAGGCAAAATTATGTAGGGTAACTTACGTGTTGGCGGAGGTTTGGGTATACAGTTTGTGAAAGGATCTCCCGTGTATTCTACAGGACACGTGCAAATAGGTACATGGTTTTGCACATTACAATTGGAGCCAAATCCGCAAGAACCAGGACAAGGATCTCTACATTTTTCTCTGATACAAGCCAAATTGCTAGCACACTCAGGGTTGATGGAACATTCAGGTCTACAATTTGGTGGACTTCCTATGTAATTTGCTAAACACGAACATGAGGGAGAACCGCCTATATCTCTACATTGAGAGTTTGGTCCACATGGAGATGGTACGCAAGGGTTTCTTACAATTGGTATATCTGGTACAACATGAGCTAAAAGAAAATTATATCCAGTATAATTTGTACCAAGTATGGTTGTACATTTAAACTTACAAGGTATAGGGAAACATCTGGTAAAAGGATCGCCAGTGTATCCAGACATACAACTACAAATAGGACTGTGATTAATCACATTGCATCTAGTATTTAATCCGCAAGTTCCTGGACAAGGATCCACACATTTCTGGTTGACACAAGCTTTGTCTTGAGGACATTCAGAGCTGACTGTACACTCAGGTCTACAGTTAGGTGGTGCACCAATATAAGTAGGTAAACAACTGCAAACAGCTTGTTCATTCACTTCTCTACATTGGCTATTTGGTCCGCATGGAGATGGATTACAAGGATTCTTGGGCTCAGGTGTAGGTTCTTCCACAATTATACTACAATATCTGAATGGATCTCCAGTGTATCCAGGAATACATGTGCATTGTGGTAAATGGTTGACAACGTGACAATTTGCATTTGATCCGCAAGTTCCTGGACAAGGATCTTGACATTTATTTTTGATACATGCTCTGTTGGATGGACAGTCAGAGTTGAGAGTACATTCAGGACGACAGCCTTCATAAGGATTGCCTATATATTCTGGCAAACAACTACAAGATCCTGCTCCATTTTGCTCCCTACAAATGGCATTGGCTCCACACGGAGATGGCGAACAAGGTGTGACTAATTCCAATGGATATGGTTGGGGTTGTTGTTGACATTGAGTGAAAGGATCACCAATGAATCCAACAATACATATACAATTTGGTGTGTGACTAACGACGCGACATTCTGCGTTTGCTCCACATGTTCCGGGACAAGGATCTCTACATTTTTGGTTTATACAAGCCAAGTGGGTAACACATTCGCTGTTACTGACACATTCTGGGCGACAATTAGGCGGAGAACCAATGAAACCATTTAGACAAGAGCAAGACGGTGATTCGCCGACTACACGACATTCAGAATTTGGTCCGCAGGGGGATGGTACGCAAGGATCAACTCTTGGGGGTGGTTGAGCAGCTAGAATATGATACAATAATAAATATTTTATGTATTGTTATAATTAGTTGTTTGTCTTACGTATTGGCAAGCAACGAATGAACGGATCACCAGTATATTCAGAAGGACAACTACAAATAGGATTGTGATTAATCACTTGGCATCTGGCACCAATACCACAAGTTCCAGGACAAGGATCAACGCATTTCTGGTTGACACAAGCTTGGTTCAAAGGACATTCTGAGCTCGTAGCACATTCAGGTCTACAAGTAGGTGGACTACCAATATATCCTGGCACACAAGAACACACAGCTTGTCCATTTATTTCCCTACATTGACTGTTTGGTCCACATGGACTTGGATTGCAAGGATTTGATGGTGGAGGAGCTTGTATGATTCTGCATTCTATAAACGCATTGCCAGTCATTCCTGAAGGACAATTACACATGGGAATATGGTTGACTACAGAACATTCCGCATTTTGACCACAAGTTCCTGGACAGGGATCAATACATTTATTCCTGACACAAGCCTTGTCTCTAGGACAATCATTATTAAGGACACATTCTGGACGACATCCTCTGTAAGGATCTCCTTGGTATTCAGGCAAACAAGTACAGACTCCATTGTTACATTGGGCATTTGGTCCACATGGACTTGGATTGCAAGGATCTTCTTCTATTACCGCTACAATATTTTGTAAATTAAACAAATTATTTGGTCATGTTTCCAAGAACAACTTACGTATTGGAGGAGGTTTGGGCACACAATTTGTGAAAGGATCTCCCGTGTATCCTTCAGGACAAGTGCATATAGGTACATGATTCTGAACATTACAATTAGCCCCAAATCCACAAGAACCAGGACAAGGATCTCTACATTTTTCTCTGATACAAGCTTGGTTGCTGGGACATTCAGGGTTGATGCTACATTCAGGTCGACAATTAGGTGGATTTCCAATATAATTTGGTAGACAAGAACATGAAGGGTTTCCTCCTATATCTCTACATTGAGAATTTAGACCACAAGGTGATGGAACACAAGGGTTTCTTGGTGGTGTATGCTGTACTGGAGAAGGTGCTAAAGAAAGAAAAAGAAAGATAAGAAAAATAAAGAAAAGAAAAAGTATAGACAATATGGTTTAACTGATGTACGACTGGTTTCAGAATGAAGGAATGGGAAATAATTGGACACATAATCGGATATAAATTATTTATTTCCTGGCCGACGTTACGGCTATAATTGTCAATTATATATGTTAAACTTTTTTATAAATGATCATTCCTAGCCAAGTCTGTTGTATAGTTTAAACGTCGGCCATGAAATTAATAATTTATATAGGACTGCGTGTGAAATTTGTCCCATTGTTCTATAGAAAAAATACTTACGAGGTATAGGGAAACATCTGGTGAATGGATCACCAGTGTATCCAGATTGGCAGCTACAAATAGGACTATGGTTAATGACATTACATCTGGAATTTAATCCACAAGTTCCTGGACAAGGATCCACGCATTTCTGGTTGACACAAGCTTTGTCTTGAGGGCATTCAGAGCTGACTGTACACTCAGGTCTACAGCCTGGAGGACTTCCAATATAAGTCGGCAAACAACTACAAACCGCTTGATCGTTGATTTCTCTACATTGACTGTTTGGTCCACAAGGAGATGGTCTGCATGGATCACTTAGTTCAACAACCTGTTCTTCTTCCACAATAAAGTTACAATATCTGAATGGATCTCCTGTATAACTAGGTCTACATGTACATTGTGGCAAATGATTCACAACTTGACATTCAGCATTTGAACCACAAGTTCCTGGACAAGGATCTTGACATTTGTTCCGGATACAAGCTCTGTTTGATGGACAATCAGAATTAAGAGTACATTCAGGACGACATCCTTCATAAGGATTGCCTATATATTCGGGTACACAACTACAAGATCCTGCTCCATTTTGCTCCCTACAAATGGCATTAGCCCCGCAAGGAGATGGCACACATGGTGTTACAATTTCAATTGGTGCTGGTTTTGGTTCTGGAATACATTGCCTGAATGGATCACCAGTGAATCCTATGGCACAAAGACAGTTTGGAGTGTGACTTAACACGCGACATTCTGCATTAGCTCCACAAGTTCCTGGACAAGGATCTCTACATTTTTGGTTGATGCATGCCAAGTGACTGGCGCATTCGCTGTTACTGACGCATTCTGGACGACAATTAGGTGCAGAACCAATGAAACCAGTTAGACAAGAGCAAGAAGGAGATTCTCCAGCAATTCGACAATCAGAATTTGGTCCACAGGGAGATGGTACGCAAGGGTTAACAGGAGGACGTGGCGTTTCAGCTATATTACAAAAATTAGTAAATATTTTTGTTTAACTTGATATTTTAATTATTGTCTTACGTATTGGTTGACAGCGTATGAAAGGATCTCCAGTGAATCTTGAAGGACAACTACAAATTGGATTATGATTGACTACTTGGCATCTGGCACCAATACCACAAGTTCCTGGACAAGGATCTATACATTTTTGGTTCACACAAGCTTGGTTCAAAGGACATTCTGAACTGACAATACATTCAGGTCTACATGTTGGTGGACTACCAATAAATCCTGGCACACAAGAACAAACAGCTTGTCCGTTTATTTCTCTACATTGACTATTAGGTCCGCAAGGTGATGGATTACAAGGATTGGTCACAACTTGTTGCACTATATAAAAAAATGTATTAGGAACATATGTGCCATTTATTAAGTAAAATGGCATACCAGGTATTGGTCTGCACTCCATAAATGCGTTGCCAGTCATACCAGCTGGACAACTACACATTGGGATATGGTTGACTACGTCACATTGGGCATTAGGCGCACACGTACCAGGGCAGGGATCAACACATTTATTCCTTATACAGGCTCTGTTCTTTGGACATTCAGTGCTAAGTACACATTCAGGCCTACATCCTGAATAAGGATCACCTTGATATTCAGGTAAACAAGTACATATTCCGTTGTTACATTGGGCATTTGGTCCACATGGACTTGGATCGCAAGGGTTTTTAACAACTGGTATAACTATAAAGAACAAAATAGTCAATATCAAAAATTATTTTGTTAAAGTTTAGTATATTACCCATTGGAGGTTTAAGGACACAGTTAGTGAAAGGATCGCCAGTATATCCTTCAGGACATGTACATACAGGAATATGGTTTATTATGTTACATTGAGCACCTAATCCGCAAGAACCTGGACAAGGATCTCTACATTTTTCTCTGATACAAGCTAAATTGCTGGCACATTCAGAGTTGATGGTACATTCTGGGCGACAATTTGGTGGATTTCCCATATAATTTGGTAAACAAGAACAAGAGGGATTTCCTCCTATGTCCCTACATTGAGAGTTTGGTCCGCATGGAGATGGTACGCAAGGGTTACGTGGTAGTTCTATAGGATGTACCGGTGGTGGTGCTACAAATACATACCATAGAATTGATATCATACAAAATGGTACAAAAACTTACGAGGTTTGGGGAAACATCTTGTGAATGGATCACCACTGTAATCAAATTGGCAACTGCAAATAGGGCTGTGATTAATGACATTACATCTGGCATTTAATCCACAAGTTCCTGGACAAGGATCCACGCATTTCTGGTTGACGCAAGCTTTGTCTTGAGGACATTCAGAACTAACTGTACACTCAGGTCTACAACCAGGTGGACTGCCAATATATGTAGGCAAACAACTACAAACAGCTTGTCCACTGATTTCTCTACATTGACTGTTTGGTCCACATGGAGATGGTCTGCATGGATCACTTGGTTCAACAACCTGTTCTTCTTCCACAATAAAGTTACAATATCTGAATGGATCTCCTGTATAACTAGGTCTGCATGTACATTGTGGCAAATGATTCACAACTTGGCAATCAGCATTTTGTCCACAAGTTCCTGGACAAGGATCTTGACATTTGTTCCGGATACAAGCTCTGTTTGATGGACAATCAGAATTGAGGGTACATTCAGGACGACAGCCTTCGTAAGGGTTGCCAATATACTCTGGTAAACAACTACAGGATCCTGCTCCATTTTGCTCCCTACAAATGGCATTAGCTCCACATGGAGATGGAGTACAAGGTGAAATTAATTCGGCTGGTTGTGGACGAGGTTGTTGTAGACATTGTGTGAACGGATCACCAATGAATCCAACAGCACAAATACAATTTGGAGCGTGGCTGACTACTCTACACTCTGCGTTTTGGCCACAAGTTCCTGGACAAGGATCTTTACATTTTTGGTTGATACACGCCATATGGCTGGCGCATTCGCTGTTACTAACACATTCAGGGCGACAGTTTGGTGCAGTACCAATGAAACCATTTAGACAAGAGCAAGAAGGAGATTCGCCAGCTACGCGGCATTCTGAGTTTGGTCCACAGGGAGATGGTACACAAGGATCAACTCTTGGGGGAGTAATTTCAGCTGTATAATAAAAATATATTAAGTATATGAACATCAATTTAATATATGTTTTTCTTACGTATTGGCAAACATCGTATAAATGGATCTCCAGTGAATCTTGAAGGACAACTACAAATTGGATTATGATTGACTACTTGACAATTGGCTCCTACGCCACAAGATCCTGGGCAAGGATCAACACATTTCTGGTTGACACAAGCTTGGTTCAAAGCGCACTCTGAACTAACACTACATTCAGGCCTGCACATAGGTGGACTGCCTAAATAACCAGGCACACAAGAACAAACAGCTTGACCGTTTATTTCTCTACATTGACTGTTTGGTCCACATGGCGATGGGTTGCAAGGATTCTTTGGAATATCTGGAGGAATTGGTCTGCAAGCAATGAAAGCATTGCCTGTAAATCCAGATGGACAACTACACATTGGAATATGATTGACTACTGAACATTCTGCGTTTTGACCACATGTTCCTGGACAAGGATCTTGACATTTATTTCTCATACAAGCTCTATTTTTGGGACAATCAGTATTCAGAACACATTCAGGTCTACATTCTCTATAAGGATCTCCTTGATATTCCGGTAAACATGTACATATTCCATTGTTACATTGGGCATTTGGTCCACATGGACTTGGGTTGCAAGGATCTTCTTCAATTATCGCTACAATTTTTTGTACATTAGACAAAACATTAGGCAAGGTTTTAAGCGATAACTTACGTGCTGGAGGAGGTTTAGCTACACAGTTTGTGAAAGGATCTCCCGTGTATCCTTCAGGACAAGTACAAATAGGTACATGGTTCTGCACATTACAATTGGCACCAAATCCACACGAACCAGGGCAAGGGTCCCTACATTTTTCCCTGATACAGGCTTGATTGCTGGGACATTCAGAGTTAATGATACATTCAGGTCGACAATTTGGTGGATTTCCTATATAGTTTACTAGGCAAGAACATGAAGGATTCCCTCCTATGTCTCTGCATTGGGAGTTTGGTCCACATGGAGATGGTACGCAAGGGTTACGTGGTAGTTCAATAGGATGTACCGGTGGTGGTGCTGCAAATACATACCATAAAATTGGTGTCGTATAAAATGGCACAAAAAACTTACGAGGTTTCGGGAAACATCTTGTGAATGGATCACCATTATAATCAAATTGACAAGTACAAATAGGACTGTGGTTTATGACATTACATCTGGCATTTAATCCACAAGTTCCTGGACAAGGATCCACGCATTTCTGGTTGACACAAGCTTTATCTTGAGGACATTCAGAACTGACTGTACACTCAGGTCGACAGTTAGGTGGTGCGCTAATGTAAGTAGGCAAACAAGAACATACTGCTTGTTCATTTACTTCACGGCATTGACTATTTGGACCACATGGAGATGGCTGGCAAGGATTCTTTGGTTCTGGCTTTGGTTCATCAACAATTATACTACAATATCTAAACGGATCTCCAGTGTATTCAGGAATACATGTGCACGAAGGCAAATGATTCACAACTTGACAGTTAGCGTTTGATCCACATGTTCCTGGACAAGGATCTTGACATTTGTTTCTGATACAAGCTCTGTTGGATGGACAGTCAGAATTGAGAGTACATTCAGGACGACAGCCTTCATAAGGATTGCCTATATATTCTGGCAAACAACTACAAGATCCTGCTCCATTTTGCTCCTTACAAATGGCATTAGCCCCACAAGGAGATGGCACACAAGGCGTGATTATTTCAACTGGTACTGGTTTGGGTTCTGGTATACATTGAGTGAATGGATCTCCAATGAATCCAATACTACAGAGACAATTTGGAGTGTGGCTGACTACTCGACATTCTGCGTTTGCTCCACAAGTTCCTGGACAAGGATCTCTACATTTTTGGTTCATGCATGCTAAATGACTGGCACATTCACTGTTACTGACGCATTCTGGGCGACAATTTGGTGGAGAACCAATGAAACCATTTAGACAAGAGCAAGAAGGAGATTCTCCAGCCAGGCGGCAATCGGAATTTGGTCCACACGGAGATGGTACGCATGGTGTTATATTAGGAGGGTTTACATCCGCTGTTTAATAAAAAAATTATAAGAGGTAATGTTAAATATTAAATAAAAAATGTCTTACGTATAGGTATACAGCGTAAAAATGGATCGCCAGTCAAACGTAAAGGACAACTACAAATTGGATTGTGGTTGACAACTTGACACACAGCCTGAATACCACAAGTTCCTGGACAAGGATCAACACATTTCTGATTGACACAAGCTTGGTTTAAAGGACATTCAGAGCTAATAACACATTCCGGTCTACAGGTCGGTGGACTACCAATAAATCCTGGTACACACGAACAAACAGCTTGTCCATTTATTTCCCTACATTGACTGTTTGGTCCACAAGGACTTGGATTGCAAGGATGTGTAACAACTGGTGCTGGTACAGGACGACATTCCAGGAAAGCATTTCCAGTTAATCCTGAAGGACAACTACACATAGGGATGTGATTGACTATGTCACATTGGGCATTTTGTCCACATGTTCCTGGACAAGGATCCTGGCATTTATTCCTGATACAAGCCCGGTTTTTGGGGCAATCATTATTAAGAACACATTCAGGACGACATTCTCTGTAAGGATCGCCTTGATATTCAGGCAAACAAGTACAGATTCCTTGGTTACATTGGGCGTTTGGTCCACATGGACTTGGATTACAAGGATCTTCTTCTATTACCGCTATAATATATTGTACATTAGACAAATTACTAGGCGAGATTATAAGGTTTAACTTACGTGTTGGTGGAGGTTTGGGTATACAGTTTGTGAAAGGATCTCCCGTGTATCCTTCAGGACAGGTGCAAATAGGTACATGGTTCTGAACATTACAGTTAGCACCAAATCCACAAGAACCTGGACAAGGGTCTTTACATTTTTCTCTGATACAAGCCAAATTGCTGGCACATTCAGGGTTGATGGAACATTCTGGTCTACAATTTGGTGGACTTCCTATATAATTAGCTAAACAAGAACAAGAAGGAGAACCGCCTATATCTCTACATTGAGAGTTTGGTCCACAGGGAGATGGTACGCAAGGATTTATAATAATTGCTGGCACAGGTGGAGGCGATGGAAGTGGTGTAGGAATTGGATAACACCTGGTAAAAGGATCGCCAGTGTATCCAGACACACAACTACAAATAGGACTATGGTTAACCACATTACATCTGGTATTCAATCCACAAGTTCCTGGACAAGGATCTACGCATTTTTGAGTGACACAAGCCTTATCATGAGGACATTCGGAGCTGACTGTACATTCAGGTCTACAATTTGGTGGACTACCAATATAAGTAGGCAAACAACTACAAACAGGTTGCTCATTGACTTCCCTACATTGACTATTAGGTCCACATGGAGATGGTTGACAAGGATTCTTTGGTTGTGGTGTAGATTCTTCAACAATGATGCTACAATAATTAAATGGATCTCCAGTATATCCAGAAATACATGTGCATGATGGTAAATGGTTCACAGCTTGACAAACAGCGTTCGATCCACAAATTCCTGGACAAGGATCTTGACATTTACTTTGGATACAAGCTTTGTTGGATGGACAGTCAGAATTGAGAGTACATTCAGGACGACAGCCTTCATAAGGATTGCCTATATATTCTGGTAAACAACTACAAGATCCTGCTCCATTTTGCTCCCTACAAATGGCATTAGCTCCACATGGACTTGGAGTGCAAGGAGTTGATATTTCTGTCGGTCGTGGTTTTGGTTGTGGTTGACATTGTGTGAAAGGGTCACCAATAAATCCAATTGTACAAATACAATTTGGAGTGTGACTGACGACGCGACATTCCGCGTTTGCTCCACAAGTTCCTGGACAGGGGTCTCTACATTTTTGGTTCATGCATGCCAAGTGACTAGCACATTCACCATTACTGACGCATTCTGGGCGACAATTTGGTGCAGTACCAATGAAACCATTTAGGCAAGAGCAAGATGGAGATTCTCCAGAAATTCGGCAATCTGAATTTGGTCCACAGGGAGATGGCACGCATGGGTTTAATGGTGGTCGAGGAGGAGTATCAGCTAAAATATGGTCGACATTATAAATGGTTCTATTATTATAATATAAGATTTTTCAATAAGAACTTTTTTATATAATTGTAAATAAAAAGCTTGGAATATTTTAATTGCAACTACAATTTATGAATGAAAAACAATATCCGATATATGTCCCCTAGGAATACATTGGCAGACATCGATTCTTTTAAAAAATATCAATCACATTTGTGCATAATTGTGGCAAAATCTCGCGAATTACACGCTTCTTATAAACTTCATTTTTCACGTAGCCCCACAAAAAATAAACTAAGGGTGTTAGATCCTCTACCCGAAATCAACGTCCATCAAATTTGGTTTTGAATAAACCGATTGTTTCTTGAGCCGTGGTAAATTATCGACATTGGTCAAGACATGGTGGCTCAATTCTTGCACCAACTGGACTTTATAAGGCGTTAGAGCCAAATAATTACGCAATATACGCCATGTTGTGCTCGGGGTCAAGCCTAATTGTTGAAAACAATGTGGAAATGATAAATTTGTATCCTCCTCAACACTATCGCTCACAGCAGCAGCGCCCGACACGACTACGTTTTGATGTTGCTACATTGTGTGCTGATCCAGTTAACTCAATTTTTTTTCACTAAATTTTTAATTACAGGCTCTGATGAACGATTATAAAGACCGACAATATCCACTATTTTACGAAAAATAGATTTGAATGATTTTTATACCATTTTGAAGCGAAATTAAATTCATTTTATTAAATTGTAGACATAACTACAAACTCAATATACAACCCTACTTAAAAAAGTTCTTATTGAAAAGCCCATTTTGTTAATGTCTTACGAATTGGTAGACAGCGTATGAAAAGATCTCCAGTAAATCTTGCAGAACAACTACAAATTGGATTATGGTTGACTACTTGACAATTAGCTCCTACCCCACAGGTTCCAGGACAAGGATCAACACATTTTTGGTTGACACAAGCTTGATTCAAAGGACATTCTGAGCTAATAACACATTCAGGTCTACACGTTGGTGGACTCCCAATAAATCCTGGTACACAAGAACAAACAGCTTGTCCATTTATTTCCCTACATTGACTGTTTGGTCCACAAGGACTTGGATTGCAAGGATTCTTCGGTTGATCACGTGGTACAGTCCTGCATTCAATGAATGCATTTCCTGTCAATCCTGAAGGACAACTACACATAGGGATATGGTTGACTACATCACATTGGGCATTTTGGCCACATGTTCCTGGACAAGGATCAATACATTTATTCCTGACACAAGCTCTGCTTCTAGCACAATCAGTATTAAGGACACATTCAGGACGACATCCTCTGTAAGGATCTCCTTGATACTCAGGCAAACATGTACAAATTCCGTTATCGCATTGGGCGTTTGGTCCACATGGACTTGGATTACAAGGATCTTCTTCTATGAGTGCTAAAATTTATTGAACGTTAGACTAAATATTGGCAAAGTTTATAAAGTATAACTCACGTATTGGAGGAGGTTTTGGTACACAATTTGTGAAAGGATCTCCCGTGTATCCTTCAGGACATGTACAAGTAGGGATATGGTTCAAGACATTACAGTTTGCGCCAAATCCACAGGAACCAGGACATGGGTCTGTACATTTTTGTCGGATACAAGCTTGATTGCTTTGACATTCAGGGTTGATGGTACATTCTGGTCTACAGTTGGGTGGTGTGCCGATGAATGTTGGTTGGCAAGAACATGACGGATTGTAATTTATTTCTTTGCATTGAGAATTTGGCCCACATGGAGACGGATTACAAGGGTCTATTATTGTTATAGCTTCTGGAATTGCTTGGGGTGCTATAGAAAAATATTATAATGAAAATATATATTTATACAGGGTCACACTGAAAATCGGGCCATTCAACATAACTTTTTAATTAAAATGATTTTTTTTTGGTATATTTGTAAAATAGGCTTAGGGGATCATAAATCATGGTCTTTGGCATGATGGTAGCACTTTCGATTTAACCGGAAGTGACATTAACTTTCATATTTTAAACAATACACATATTTTTATATATTAGGAATCTACGTAAAATTAAGAATTCAATGATATGTTAATTAGGTGTTAACAATTACTTGAAAGTTCAGTCAAACAGCATTTATTCTTACTATACTAACGTTTCGGTATACCCTTGAAGATCTTACAAATTATAATAATTAAAAAACACACTTGATGTAAGTTTTTAATTATTATAGTATAATGTTTCATCAAGTGCCTACAGCTGAATCTATAAATCTTACAAATTGTTACAATTCACGTACACAAAATACATTCGTACAAAACATCCAGTTCATTTATTAAACATCGTACAAAAAATTCAAAGAGCATACACATATCCATTTGCTCTAATAAACGACAACCGAATAATACTGAAAATAGCCGGAAATATTCTGTATAAGGATTCTGGTGACATCATTGATACGGACTCCTATTAGTCGTCTGTACACTAATAATAATGTATCTAGTTGTAGGAATTTAAATAAAATGTAAGTAATGGAACTCAGTTTGGCCTGAAATTTGCCTTTTCCTTTTTGAACTTTTCCAATACACTAAAATATACGCTGTTAAGTTCTTAAATATCAGTTCTTGCATTGATGTAATTGTAATAATCAACGCAAGAACTGATATTCAAGGACTTAACAGCGTATATTTTGGTGTCAACGATCAGTAGGAGTCCGTATCAATGATGTTCGAGAATACTTATACAAGATATTTCCGGCTATTTTCCGTTTTATTCGGTTGTCGTTTTTTAGAGCAAATGGATGTGTGTATGCTCTTTGAATTTTTTGTACAATGTTTAATAAATTAACTGAATGTTTTGTACGAATGTATTTTGTGTACATGAATTGTAACAATTTGTAAGATCTTCAAGGGTATACCGAAACGTTAGTATAGTAAGAATAAATGCTGTTTGACTGAACTTTTGAGTAATTCTTAACACCTAGTTTATAAAAATTTCAAGAAAATTAAAAATAATTATAAATAAAAAAGGTATTTTGAGTGGCCCGATTTTTAGTACCATTGAAGTACTTACGAGGTATAGGGAAACATCTAGTAAAAGGATCACCGGTATGACCCGGTCGACAAGTACAAATAGGGCTATGTCTATTTACTTGACAATTTGCATTAATTCCACAAGTTCCTGGACAAGGATCAACGCATTTCTGATTGACACAAGCTTTATCTTGAGAACATTCAGAACTAACTGTACATTCAGGTCTACAAGCTGGTGGACTTCCAATATAATTCGGCAAACAACTACAAACAGCTTGTCCATTGACTTCCCTACATTGGCTATTTGGTCCACATGGAGATGGTCTACACGGATCTTTTTGTTCAACAACTGGTACTTCTTCCACAATAATATGGCAATATCTGAATGGATCTCCAGTGTATCCAGGAATGCAATTACATTGCGGTATATGGTTTATAACTTGGCAATTTGCATTCGTTCCACAAGTTCCTGGACAAGGATCTTGACATTTATTTCTGGTACAAGCTTTGTTGGATGGACAATCAGAGTTGAGAGTACATTCAGGACGACATCCTTCATAAGGATTGCCTATGTATTCGGGCATACAACTACAAGATCCTGCTCCATTTTGCTCCCTACAAATGGCATTAGCTCCACAAGGAGAAGGTGTACAAGGAGAGACTTTTTCTACAGCTTGTGGTGGAGGTTGCGAAAGACATTGGGTGAAGGGATCGCCGATGTATCCAACAGCGCAAAGACAGTTTGGTGTATGGCTTACAACGCGACATTCTGCGTTTGCTCCACAGCTTCCTGGACAAGGATCTCTGCATTTTTGGTTGATACAAGCCAAATGACTGGCACATTCACTGTTGCTGACGCATTCAGGGCGACAGTTTGGAGGAGAACCAGTAAAACCATTTAGGCAATAGCATGTGGATTCTATACCAACAGGGCGACATTCTGAGTTTGGTCCGCAGGGAGATGGTATGCAAGGGGTTACCGGAAGATGTGGTGGAATTACTTCCGCTAAAGAAATATTATTAAAAAGATTGGAATCAATTAATATTTGTATCAAGGTCTTACGTATTGGCAGACAGCGTATGAAAGGATCTCCAGTTAATCTTGCAGGACAACTACAAATTGGATTATGATTAACAACTTGGCACTTGGCTCCTATTCCACAAGTTCCAGGGCAAGGATCAACACATTTTTGATTAACACAAGCTTCGTTCAAAGGACATTCAGAGCTAGTAACACATTCAGGTCTACAAGTTGGTGGACTACCAATATATCCTGGTACACAAGAACAAACAGCTTGTCCATTTATTTCCCTACATTGACTGTTTGGTCCACATGGAGATGGGTTGCAAGGATGCGTAACAACTGGTGCTGGTACAGGACGACATTCCAGGAAAGCATTTCCAGTTAACCCTGAAGGACAACTGCACATAGGGATGTGATTGACCACATCACATTGGGCATTTTGTCCACATGTTCCTGGACAAGGATCCTGGCATTTATTCCTGATACAAGCTCTGGTTTTGGGGCAGTCATTATTAAGGACACATTCAGGACGACATTCTCTGTAAGGATCGCCTTGATATTCAGGCAAGCAAGTACAGATTCCTTGGTTACATTGGGCATTTGGTCCACAAGGACTTGGGTTGCAAGGATCTTCTTCTATTATTGCTACAATTTGTTGTACATCAGACAAATAATTCGGCCAGTTTACAAAGGATAACTTACGTATTGGAGGAGGTTTGGGTATACAGTTTGTGAAAGGATCTCCCGTGTATCCTTCCAGACATGTACATATGGGTGTATGGTTTATCACGTTACAATTGGCACCAATTCCGCAAGAACCGGGACAAGGGTCTCTACATTTTTCCCTGATACATGCTTCGTTGCTTGGACATTCAGGGTTGATCATACATTCTGGTTTGCAATTTGGTGGTACTCCTATAAAGTTTGGTAAGCAAGAACAAGAAGGTCCTCCGTTTATTTCTCTACATTGAGAGTTTGGACCGCATGGATTTGGTAAACAATAATCAATTGCAATTGGCTCTCCTATTACTGGTAGGGGAGGACCTGTATTTTACAAAATATTGTAACAAATATAATAAATATATTAGTATAAAACTTACGGGGTATTGGGTAACACCTGGTGAATGGATCACCAGTGAAACCATTCTGACAACTACAAATAGGACTATGGTTGATGACACTACATCTGGCATTTAATCCACAAGTTCCTGGACAAGGATCTACGCATCTTTGGTTGACGCAAGCTTGACTTAAAGAACATTCAGAGCTTACAACACATTCAGGTCTACAGCTAGGTGGACTTCCAATATAATTAGGCAAACAACTACAAACAGCCTGTTCGTTAATATCTCTACATTGACTGTTAGGTCCGCAAGGAGATGGTCTACAAGGTTGCCTTTTTTCTGGTACAATAACTTCCGGAGGTATGTTGCAATATCTGAATGGATCTCCAGTGTATCCAGCTCTACAAGTACATTGGGGTACGTGGTTTATTACTTGACAATCAGCATTCTGTCCACATGTTCCTGGACAAGGATCTTTACATTTGTTTCTGATACAAGCTCTGTTGGATGGGCAGTCAGAATTGAGGGTACATTCAGGGCGACAGCCCTCGTAAGGGTTGCCGATGTATTCGGGTAAACAAGTACAAGCTCCGGCGCCATTTTGTTGTCGGCATTGGGCGTTGGCCCCACATGGGGATGGGTTGCAAGGGTCGGAGATTTCCAAGGGTGCAGGGGCTATAATGAATAAATATTTTAAGTGGTTTATGGGGTTAAGAAGCTTGTTGATCCAGCAAATATTAGGGGTTCTATAACTAAGTAAAGCCAGTATTGGTGCTGTGGTCAATTAGGGTTGCCGTCGAAGCAATGCATATTTTGGGACTATTTTCCTGTGTTAGGACAAGCTTTTTAGGTAGCAATTATTATGGGGCCACTATTGGCCATGTTGGGTCCTTAATGTGAAATATTTTGTACCATTTAAAGCAGTATTGTAAGTGTTCTTTGTACCAATCTCTCTCAGCATCTTTCAGGGTTAGATTAGCAGTTTTTTCAACCATTTAGTAGAAGGTATTTTGTAGGGAAACATTGGGTTATTGTTGTCACTTTGTGGTAAATATTGTCTGAGCCTTATAAGGCAATGTATAGGTGCTCAATTTTGGGAATTACATATAGCGTACATGGTGTAGTAGCCTATATTGGTGCTTTGGTCAATTAGGGTTGCCGTCGAAGCAATATTCTAGATGCATGTTTTGGGATAAGCTTTTTAGGTAGCAATTATTATGGGTATTTTTAGCCAAGTGTAGTCAATCTATTTTGGGGCCACTATTGGCCAATGTTTTTTGTACCATTTAAAGCCGTATTGCAAGTGTTCTTTGTACCAATCTCTCTCAACATCTTTCAGGGTTAGAGTAGCAATTTTTTCCACCATTTATTAGAGGGTATTTTGTAGGGAAACATTGGGTTATTGTTGTCAGTTTGTGGTAAAAATTATCTGTGCCTTATAATGCAATATATAGGTGCTCAATTTTTGGGAATTATATATAGCGCACAGGGAATACTAGCGGATATAATTAGGGTTAATTATTAGAGGGTGCCTTATTCTACGTAAATAGTCTGTCATTTGTGGTGCCTTATTTAAGGTTCTGTAATTTTTATACCATTTGTCAGGTGTATTTGCGCCTTGGGATATAATAGCAATTATATTTGGGGTTAATTGTTAGGGAAGGGTGCCTTATTTTGCGCAAAGCAGTATGCCAATTATGGTGCCGTATTTTTGTAGGATAGTACATTGTACCATTTTTGTGTCTTATAAGAAAATATAACTGTTTTCCATTTGCATTAACAATAATACCAAAAAATCTATTGTGGCCAGCACAATACCTCTCGCTTTTTAGCGATAATCAAACGGTACAACAAATAGTAGAACAACTGGCCAAATGGAAAACAGCGTTTCATCTATATTGTATATGTTTTGTGGTGCATATTACACCATTTTCGTTTCATGTTAAGTGGAATGCCTTTCCATATAATGTACCATATTTTGGGAATGCCTTTCCGTTTGTAAGCAATTGTTTATGGGGTGTGAAAGCAGCTGATTCTTTCCAAGGTTATGGCGCATGGTATCTTAATTAAAATGGCAAGGGTTATGGTTGACTTAATCTAGTTAGGCACGGTTAATGGTTACGTATTGCTCGTTAATAGTGGTTTGGTTTGGCGCAGGGTAGCAGCAGCTGAAGCTCGATGTGTTGCAGGACTCGAGCCTTACCTTTTGAGTCCTGATTGATAAGCAGAAGCATGCAGCCATGCAACCATGCAGAGAAAATATCCCAAAGAATGGTACACAAATATAGTGATTGTATTACGTATATGTTCAAAATTTCTGGTAGCATATTTTTTGTAACATTCTTTGAGGTATTTTCACACAATAAATACATATTAATGCAACATAATACAATATGAGAGTCTTGTCTGCTTGATTGAAAATTTTGAAGATCGTTCAAATAAATAAAATAAATCTGTCATCACGGCATATTACACATTTCCAGAGCTGGGCAGAGATATGAGAAAAAGTATTCATGAGTATTTACACACGGGTAGACTCCGTACACGTTAAATTCAAGCCATTTGCATAATCAATCGTCTGGTGCGCGGTAAGGGGAGAAATATTGACGTAGACGTTCATGTTTGGCTGCAGTCCGAATCCATAATCCATTAAAACTGGGAGCTAATTACGTTCTGTAATAAAACGTTTATTTCTGATCGTAAAATTTATTTATTTATTTCCAAAAGTGGCCATACAACAGGACAAGGTCCTAATAACAGTATAGCACAGTTATAATAAATAATACAAAAAAAAAATCTTGTTACAGATAACAACATACATACATACATACATAAAATCACGCGTGTCCCACTAAGTGGGTTCGCACAAACCCGATAACAATAAGAACAACATCAACATCATACGACAAATCCTTACTCTTTCTTAAACATATTAAAGTGACCGATTTTTGGGTAGTGAAATACCGCATCCGGATCACAATAATAGTTAGGAAACAATCATCCTTCGCCACACGTTCCTATCTAAGCAGACTTCTTTCGCCTCGGCCACACTCATAATCCTTACTTTTAAACATATTAAAGTGACCGATTTTCGGTAGCGAAATACCGCATCCGGATCACAATAATAGTTAAGAAACAATCATCCTACGCGACACATTCCTATCTAAGCAGACTTCTTTCGCCTCGGCTACACTCATTCATACATGCTCTTCTTCTATTCATACTTGGAAACTCTCTTTTTAAGCACTCAACCAACCACGTCCATCCATTTACACACTGGTCAGCCACGCAATCAAAAACCCTCAACTTTACCAGAAATCCTAGAACTTTAAAATGATATTTTAAATTTCTAAAAAACGTTGCTTTAGAAACCAGAAAAACAAATAATATATTGAATTGATATTTTCACTATAATAATTTTGGACTTTTATTCACATTTCTTTTGATGTATGAATTTTACCAAGAATATTTTATTTATTCCTTGGCGCTCGGACTAAAATTGTACACGCCACTGAACAATTTCTTGAAGACGTTGCAGAACCCATGACGTAGCCTGTTTGAGCTTAACGTGTACAGGGTCTATTGAGCCCCTATTCTTGAGCCATCGTAATTTCCTATGGATTCGTTTAGAAACGATTATGACCATGGAAACGAATTATTTTATCATTACTTATAATAATTTTTAGACCTGGTAAAACTAAATTAAAATACAGTAAAAATGCAGTATATATAAAGTATATTAATAAATGTAGGTGTGAATAGAATGATTAATATCTGTTCCTGAAGATTTTCCTTTAACTCAATAACATTATTTGAAGACTATAATATATGATTTAAATCCATGCTAACGTTAAAATCATCGATATAAACAAATGAGCGTAAAATAACAAGTATAGAACTTTTTGTTCTAACAGGTCTGTTCGTTTGTTGCAGGAATGAATTGTGCTTAGTTTTAGTGTATCGGTATCTCTGTCCGTGTAAACAATATTTGCAATGTGTCTAAATGTTATTGACTTTTTTTATTGTTATAAATAGTGTTTTTAGCGTGTGTTAAGTGTAAATAACATTATAAACGTTCAGTGTTCGTGGTAGTAACAATTTAAAATAGTGGAATAACAACCTGAACTTGATGCAGATGCAGATAATGTAAGTCAATTGGTTTATTACTAATTAAGTTTTAGTATATTGTTAGTCATATGTGTTTATTGGTAAATCTTAACATATTAATATTGTGTTTATATTAATAAACGTATGGATGTCCATAAATTTAAAAAATATTTACTGTAAAATCAATGGTTTTTATTTTAAATTATATAAAATCTATAAAATATTTATAAATAATGCACGTCATGAAACAGTACTTCTAAATATATAACTAGTAGATTAGAACTGTCAAAAAGTAGTATAACGAAAAACTTCCACTATTCGTTACGGGTCGAATGAAATTTTCATTCGTCTCCAGCGAATTCGAATTAAACGAATAACCGAGAATATCGTTACTACGGTTTTCGCGTGAATATGAATAACTTAGGTACGAATGCTCAAAAATAGAGGCCCTATTTGATTTTCGCTTCATACTTTAGTAGGGCATTCGTCTCAAGTTGACTGTCTAAGTGCAACTTATTAAAACTTGCAATCAACTAAACGTAAAGGCAAAGTACTCATGAATTTTTAAGTAACGAGTACCTACAAATTTTAAAAGTGTATTCGAGTACTTTAAGTACTCAAGCTCTGCCCATTTTTGAGTGTGCCAATCTGCTTTATACATTGTACACAGATACAGATTATTTTATCAGTAAACATAGTTTTATTACCATAGTTACAAAATAACAACAGTGTATTGAAGCGTTTATTTTGAGTAAACATAGGGAATAGTTGTATAATTCAAATATAATCCCAAGATATGTTTTAAATGTATCTGCTACTACATTTAATAATCGACCAAACCCTGCCTAGCACCAATTTGAAAAATCTATAATAATTATAGCTTGCACCAAATGATTTTTTTCTTTGAGGACATTTAAAAAATGTGTACAATTGTGAGAGAATGAACATTGAACAATTAAAAAAACAGAATTGGTGCAGCTTCACAAAATATTACTCCCCAGCAAATAACGAATGTTATTAATTCTTTTTATAATCGTTTATGATATTGTTTGGAAGTTAGTGGTGCCAATTTTGAGTATTTAAATTAAAATAAAAATTCCTCAATAGTTTAATATAGTTCTTAAGTGTATAAATAAATAATTTCTCGTTTCTTTATTCATAATTTAATATTTATTTTAGTCTGTTTTGTTGTCAATCATTTTATACTGTAATTATGACATACCCTATGTTTACTGATAAAATATATTCCCGGTATAGGTAAGGATGACAAATTTCTACCATTCGGACTATTACTTCCAATTGTAGGTACATAAATATTCGTCTTTAAATGTTAAGTTGACTAGGTAACTATGTATAAGAAACTTGCGCTGGATTTAACGATTTCTTTAACAAATTATTTACAAAACTGAATAACAAATATATTAAAAATAATCGTGAATAAGAAATAATAATAAATATGCAGCATTTACTTTTGATTTGGAATGATTATAAATATATTCATCAAACAAATATACTCGTATGTGAACAAAATTATTAAATTAATAATAAATAAATACATATATCACGAATTTTCCTATAAATATTAAATAATATATCCTGTATTCTAAATGTGCTTCTTCTTGATATTAGCAGACTCTCTCAATATTAATTGTACAATAATATATGAACATAAATATATAGTATATATTAAACAATAGTGTATGTTGCAATGGTCACCCATCCAATTTTTAACCACATTAGACTCAACTTGACTTCATTTATGTTTTCAGTTATACATATTGAATTAAATTATGAATTATTTATGGTTCAATAAAATAAAATTTATATATTTTTATCCTCCGTCACCTTTAGGGAAGGAAATATTGTCTTTGGTCAAAAAATTTGGTACTGAATTTTCAATGAATAAGCATGTTTTAGGGTGCATAGAATACAAATTTACTATTTTTACGAACAGGTATCACTGAATTCGGAATTAAATTTTCTAATGTGTAAATAAAAATATGTTATCATTTAAAAAAGTTGGTCTCTACTGTTTGAAAATTACTTGTTGAAAGAAATTAATTTTACGCTCATTAAAATAGTTTAGTAATATAGAAATTCTTTGCTAATTTAACAGACCACGTAGCTCTTATAGTTTTTGAGTTAACGGTTAATTTAGTCAAGAAGATTTGGGGAGAGAGAATATCTTGCATTTTTACCTTCCGTCACCTCTAGGTAAGGAAGGTATTGTCTTTGGTCAAAAAATTCGGTGGTGAGTTTTCATTGAATAAGCACGTTTTAGGGTCATTACGATTTTACTATTTTTACGATGATGTATACTTACTCATTGTATGCGTAGAATCGATTAACAATACTGCCATATTCGTATTTTTACTCATTTTGTTTAATTTCTTAAAAAAATTATAATTCTTCAATTTTCAATAAAAAATTCAAAATTTTAAAAAAATCTAATTTATATGGATATAGATACTCTTCAATGCGCTGATTCCAAATTTTGAAACCGCATGTCGATATCTCTTTTCGTTCTCGAGATATTTGCCCTCAAATTTTTACTCAAAAATACTCATTTTTGGGTTATAACCCAAAAATGGGTCAAAATACAGACTTGAGAGTATAACCATTCGATTCTACGGGCAAAATTACATAAGTATCCCAATTTTCATATTTTTTTAACAATAGATACAGTCTCTAGAGCAAAATAACTGAAAATGGCCAAAATCTGCAAAAATCGCAAGGGGTACCCCTTACGATTTTTTCAGATTTTGGCCATTTTCAGTTATTTTGCTCTAGAGACTGTATCTATTGTTATAAAGTTATGAAATTTGGTATACTTATGTAATTTTGCCCGGGGAATCGAATGGTGGTGTTAATGAGCTCGCATTTCGACCAATTTTTGGGGTATAGCCCAAAAATGAGTATTTTTAGGCAAAACTTTGAGGGCAAATATCTCGGGAACGAAAAGAGATATCGACATGCGGTTTCAAAATTTGGAATCAGCGCATTGAAGAGTATATATATACATATAAAATAGATTTTTTTAAATTTTGAAATTTTTATTGAAAATTGAGGAATTATGATTTTTTTAAGAAATTAAACAAAATGAGTAGAAATACAAATATGGCAGTAATGTTAATCGATTCTATGCATACAAATGAATAAGTATACACATTTTTACAATTATTAAACACCTAAATCATTTTCAACAATCAAAAATTTGAGAAGAAACCATTTTTACCTTCCGTTACCTTTAGGTGAAAAGCACGTTTAGGGGTTTTAGGGTCCCAATAATACGATGATGTATGTATGTACATATGTATATGTATGTGTGACGATCCTTTCGGATCGTATAACTGCAATTTCCAAATTGACGGAAGGTAATGTGCTGGCCACATCAGATTTTTTCATATCGTTTCGATTTATAATCTCAATCTAGCGTGATCGCAGTTAACATTTAGATGGGTAACCGTACTATTGTATACCATTTATTAGCTTCTACAATACCATTCTGTTCATATACCATAATTTTTCTAATCTACTGAAAAAACTTGTGCATCCTACCTTTCGCCTCGACGCACCCACTGAACGGATCCCCGCTAAATCCACCCCTACAACTGCATACGGCATTATGGTTCACCACTCGGCACTCTGCATTAGTTCCACAGGACCCAGGACACGGATCCTTACACCTCTGGTTGATACAGGCATGTTGACTGGGACATTCAGGGTTGATGGTACATTCAGGTCGACAGTTGGGTGGCGCGCCAATATAACCAGACTGGCACGAACAAGATGCCAATTCGTTTCGTTCCAAACATTGGGAGTTTGGTCCACACGGAGATGGTACGCAAGGGTTGACCACTGGTCGGGGAGATGGTTCGGCTAAAATACAAAAATGGTGTGTTAGATTATGAATTCACAAAAAATGGTACAAATTACCTATGATTGGATAGCACCTGGAGAATGGATCTCCAGTATTTCCAGTAGCGCAACTACATATAGGATTATGGTTGACTACTTGGCATCTAGCATGCTGTCCACAAGTTCCAGGACAAGGGTCGACACATTTATTATTAAGGCAAGCTTCTGTTAAGCCACATTCAGCACTGACAATACATTCCGGTCGACAACTTGGCGGACTTCCAATTTGTCCAGGTTGACACGAACAAACCCCCACACCGTTTATGACCTTACAAATGCTGTTTGGTCCACAAGGGGATGGGTTGCATGGATCAGTTGGAGGCTGTGGTCGTCTGGGTTTCTCTCTACAGTGGATAAATGGATCGCCTTCCAGATTTCTCGGACAACTGCATGTTGGTATATGGTTTATTACTGAACATTCAGCATTTTGGCCACACCTTCCAGGGCATGGATCAATACATTTTTGATTACTGCATGCTTTATTGGACGAACATTCTGTATTTGTTGTACATTCTGGTCTGCATTGAACATAAGGATCGCCGAAATAATTTCTCTGGCATGTACAAATACCTTCTCCGGTGCAGTCTGCATTGGCCCCACAAGGAGATGGACTACATGGGTTTCTGATAACTGGTGGTGGTGGTTTAGGTGTACATTGTGTAAATGGATCCCCAATATGGTCTTGAATACAAGTACAAGTGGGTATATGGTTTTGTACACGACATTCAGCGTTAAACCCACAACTTCCTGGGCAAGGATCTCTACATTTCTCTGTAATACATGACAAATGTGAAGGACAATCTGTATTGACAACACACTCTGGGCGACAGTTTGGCGGGGCTCCAACATAGTTTGGTAAACATGAACAAGATGGTTGATCTTGTATATTTCTACATTGAGAATATCTACCACATGGATTGGGTATACAAGGATCTTGATTTCTAGGTGGTATAGGTTCTGGTACGATTGGTTCTTCGTAACACCTTATAAATGGATCACCAGTTAAACCAACTGGACAACTACAAATTGGATTATGGTTGATGACTTCACAATTAGCTCCAATACCACATGTGCCAGTACAAGGATTGGCACATTTAAACTTATGGCACGCTCGATTTTGTGGACACTCTGAATTAACAACACATTCAGGTCTACAATTTGGTGGAGACCCAGTAAATTCTGGCAAACAAGAACATACAGCATGATCATTTATGTTTCTACATTGACCATTTTCTCCACATGGACTAGGATTACAAGGGTCCAATATAGGCCTTTCAGTAGCTGGAGGCGCTTGTAGAGTACACCTGGAAAATGGATCTCCTTCGTATCCAGGATTGCACGAACAAGTTGGTACATGATTAATAACCGAACACATAGCATTTTCTCCACAAACTCCTGGACAAGGATCTTCACATTTATTTCTTATGCAAGCTCTGTTGGTTGGACAGTCACTACTAAGAACACATTCTGGACGACATCCTTCGTAAGGGTTTCCATAATAATCTGGAATACACACGCAAGATCCTGCACCGTTTCTTTCCTTACAAATGGCATTAGCCCCACAAGGACTTGGTTCACATGGTTTTGGCGGTTCTGGAGGAACTGTAAGGCATTGAACAAATGGATTTCCAGTGTATCCAGGAGCGCAAGTACAGCTGACAGTATGAGAAATAACTCTACATTCAGCATTTGCTCCACAACTTCCAGGGCAAGGATCAATACATTTATTTCTGACACACGCTTTGGTACTTGGACAGTCAGGGTTGATAACACATTCAGGTTTACAATTTGGTGGATTTCCAAAATATCCTTGAACACATTGACAAGATGGTATGCCATTTCTGTCCTGGCAAATGGAATTTGGTCCACATGGAGATGGCACGCAAGGATCTCTTTGTTCGTCTATTTGTGGTGGTGGTATATATGGCATAGGTTGACAACTCTGGAAAGGATCTCCAGTCAGCTCTTCTGGACAACTACAAATAGGACTATGGTTGATGACTTCACATCTTGCTCTTAAACCACAAGAACCCAGGCAAGGATCAGTACATTTTTGGTTGACACAAGCTTTCCGAATTGGACATTCAGAACTTGTGACGCATTCTGGTTTGCAATTTGGAGGGCTTCCAATGTATCCAGGAAGACAAGAACAAACAGCCTGGTCGTTAACATTTCTACATTGACTGTTCAATCCACATGGAGATGGTATACAGACATCCCTACTAGGTTCAGGTGTTCTTTCCATGACGCGACAGATGGAGAAAGGATCTCCAGTGTATCCTCCAGGACAACTACAAACTGGTATGTGATTGATGACATCACATTGGGCATTTTGTCCACATGTTCCAGGGCATGGATCTTTGCATTTGTTACGTAAACAAGCTTTGTCTCTGCTGCATTCAGCAGATAGAACGCATTCGGGTCTGCAGGATTCGTAAGGATTTCCAAGATATTCTGGAAGACATGTACATAAACCATCATGGCATTCAGCGTTGGGACCACATGGTGACGGGTTGCATGGATCGATTGGTCGAACAGTAGCTGCAAAAATATCAATATAATTTTGTACCATTTTAAAGGTGAATAGTCTTACTTGGTGGTATAATAGCACATTGGCTAAATGGATCTCCAGTGTAACCATCTTCGCATGAGCAAACTGGTACATGGTTCAGTACATAACATCTGGCATTTACCCCACATGATCCGGCACAAGGGTCCCTACATTTTTGGTTGATGCAAGCCAATTGGCTTGCACATTCTGAGCTCAAAATGCATTCTGGGCGACAGGTTGGTGGTGTTCCCGTATAATCTGGTAGGCAAGAACATGCTGGGTTGCCGTCGATGAGCTGGCATTGGGAATTTGGTCCACATGGTGATGGGTAGCAAGATGGCGTACGTTCAGTTGGTGTTGGTTCTACTACCACAGCTATAAATATAAAATATGGTATAATTGATGGTATATAATCAAAAAATTATTCTTACGTTGTGGGGAGCATCTGGTGAAAGGATCTCCAGTAAATCCTTGAGGACAAGCACATATCGGATTATGATTTTTGGTAGTACATTGCGCTCCTAAACCACAAGTATTTGGGCAAGGGTCTGCACATTTCTGATTGATACACGCTTTATTTGGTGGACATTCTGAGCTTACTATACATTCAGGTCTGCATCCTGGTGGACTACCCGAATAATTGGGCAAACACGAACATACAGCTTGTTCATTAACATCTCTACATTGACTGTTTGGTCCACATGGAGATGGAACACAAGGTAGGGTTCTTGGTCGTTCTGTTACAACAATTTCTCGGCATTGGAAGAATGGATCTCCAGTAAATCCAGCTGGACAAGTACATATTGGGATGTGTTTAACAGTTTGGCATTCGGCGAATGTTCCACATGTTCCTGGACAAGGATCTACACATTTAAATCCGACGCAAGCTAGACTATCTTGACAATCATTGTTGGTTTCGCATTCTCTTTTGCATCCTCGAGTGTTATCGTATGGATCTCCGAAGTAACCAGGTGAGCAAATACAAGCACCAGCTCCATTTTTCTCTCTGCATTCAGCGTTAGGCCCACATGGACTGGGCGAACAAGGAGTTGCCACTGTTGGCCTAATTGTAGGCTCAGGAGCTGGACTACATTGGACACTTGCGTCGCCAATATATCCAGGTAGACAAGAACATATTGCGTTATGATTGACAACTGTACATTTGGCGAATGTTGCACATGTTCCTGGACAAGGATCTCTACATTTTTCGTTGACACAAGCCAAATTGCTGGGACATTCCGCGTCTAGGGTGCACTCTGGGCGACAATTGGGTGCTCGTCCGATGTAATTGGGCAGGCATGAACATGCTGGTTGAGAGCCAATGACCCGACATTGGGAATTTGGTCCACAGGGAGATGGTACGCATGGGTTCTCTATTGGCGGAGGAGTTGATGGTGCTATTCAAAATATATATGATTAATATGTTTGTGAAAATGTTGCACAGTAATTATGGAAAGGTGGGACCGTATGGAAAAAGTAGAAAACATGGAGATTGTACCAAAGAAATGGTAGAAGTTGTAGAGAAATATTACAAAACTTAGAAATATTAAATTTAGATCAATACAAAGTATAATATATATAGAAATTTGAAAGAAGTAGATATATATACAGTGTGTTCATTTTATTCTGTGCACTATTTTATAAAATTATTTTCATTAAATTTTTGATTAAGGTCAATAAAGCGTGGTTACTTTTTATTCGTTCATAATTTTCTGTTTTTTCTTTGTATGTTTTGTATGTAACTTTTGATCTATGTTACCCTCTTTTTGTAAACTTGTTGTCTTGACTACATGTATTTTGTTTACCTGATGAAACGTCGTTAAATAATAAATTTTTATACAGAACTAATCCCAAATATTGTTTTTATTTCATTATATTATGAGTTCTGAAAGCTTCTTTCAATATTTAAAAAATATATGGTCTCAATTAAAATAACAAATTTGGTCCAAACATTTTGAAAACCACTGAATGAAAAAAATGACGCCTCAATAAAATAGAATTGTAAAATAGAAATTGTAAATAGTGAAAAAATAAAACGAACACTTTGTATAAAAGATAATGGCTGCTAGTATGAATAATGATTAAGGGTGATTAGCGACCATTTGACTAACATTGTTTTATCTCTGTAAATCGTTTATAGATTATTTTAGAGAAAAATACTTCAAATAAAAGATGTGTGCAATTAATTTTTCTATAACTATTACTTGAAGTATTTTTCTTTAAAATGATCCATACACTATTGAAAGAGATAAAACAATGCCAATCAAATGCTTGCTAAACACCCTTAGTCACTTGTTCATACTAACGGTCATTGTATTTAAAGTTTTAAATAGATATAATGAATAATAAAAATACTACCTATCAAATGGTATAGAATTTAGAAAAGATATTGTACCAAAGCTATAATAAAAAGTATAGAGAATAATAAATAAATCATCATGCTTTCTACTTAGATATTAAATATAGAAAATTCCACACATTCATATACGTATATTCAAATCGCCTGTGCACTCTCTGTCTCATCGCAAACAGAACCATTCATCCAAACTAAGAATTACAAGAACCAATAAAGAAATCCTCTTACGTTCTTCCTTAAGACACCTTACGAAGGGATCCCCAGTAAACCCAGCCGTACAACTACAAATCGCATTATGATTGACTACCATGCACCTAGCATTGACCCCACAAGTTCCCGGACAAGGATCTCCACATTTCTGGTTTATGCATGCCAAGTCCTGAGGGCACTCTGAGGACACCACGCACTCTGGCCTACAGGAGGGCGGAGTGCCGATGAACCCAGGTGTACAGGAACAGACCGCGTGGCCATTGACTTCGCGGCATTGACTATTGGGGCCACAGGGGCTCGGGGAGCAAGGGTTGACTATAGGGGGCGGAGCTACAGAAGAATAGTCAGTCAAAGAATAGTCAAGAAAGATTGCTACATAGGAGAAAATAGATGGTTAAATTTGTACATATACAGAAGTAAAATTGTAGACATTGTCAATAATAAATACGTATAGAATTTTGTTCCATTGCTAAAACATAATTTTTGTACATTGTGTGCCATTTTTTATATATATATATATATGAAAATATATAGGGTGCTCAATTTGAAATATGAAATTTAATATCATTTCCGGTTAAACCAGAAGCGTATAATTTGTGAGCCCTTAAGCCTAGTTTACAAATATTTAAAGAGAATTAAAAAATAATTATAAATGAAAAAGTTATTTTCTCCAACACTATTTTGGAAACTACACATTCCACAACTAAAAATTATGTTGGAATTAATATTATTCCAACAAACCGTGTGGAATAATTCCGTACGCCGTTTGAAATAATTCCGCACAGCTTTCGACGAATCACAATCTATTTAGCCGCATATTAGCGCTTTATATCAAATATTCTTGGTTCAATTGCTATGGTTATGACTCTTTGTTTCATATTTATTTATTTTGTATTCGCGTTTGACGTTTTAAAGTTTTGAACATTTTTAGGGTTTTTTGTTAAGTTTTACAGGTTTTTTGAGTTGTCCAGAGTAATAAGTTTATCTAAATAATAATATATTACTTAGAAAATTAACTGGAGACATTTTGTAGAAAAACATATAAAGTGGAAATGAAGATATAGATATGGAATGTACCGAGGGGTGTTTCACTAGCGTAATCAGGTGTACAACCTTATGTATTCAATTATGTAATCAAGAAATTATCTGTAATCTCGTACTCATATAAAAATTGAGTATTAATTGTAATATAAATGTAGTAATCCATAATCAATTGTAATAATCCATAATCATTTATAATAACTATCTATATTAACTCTAATCCTTCTTGTATTATTTTATTTCTTATAAGGTGTTTAGCGCGATAATATACTGCCAAATGTTACCACCAAAGCCGTATTCTTTCGCTGCGTTGGATCAAATCCATGTTACATGAATCAGTAAATTGCATGTTCTTTTGAATTCCGATCAGTATCCCCACCCCAAGACCAAGTAATCCAGATCAGTGCCATCTACTCCAACAAAAACTTGGATTAGAAAGATCATATCACTTAAATTTGAAAAATGGCGAAAGCGGCGGAAGAATCTGTCATATTTTATAAGTCAATAAGGACAAGAGGTTACATTTAAGGTTCTAAAAGAAATTTAAACACGAATAAACAATGGTAAATATAGAAAATTGAAATTCATTTTTCCGACTGATTTTGATAGATACTTTGCGTACTTTCGAATAAATTCATCTGCGTCCACGTGACCTAATCTGATCTAATCCATAGCCGTATTCTTTCGCTGCATTGGATCAGATCCATGTTACATGGATTAGTAAATTGCATGTTATTTCGAACTCTGATCAGTATCCCCACCCCAAGACCAAGTGATCCAGATCAGTCCCATCTACTCCAACAGAAACTTGAATTAGAAAGATCATATCACTTAAGATTCAAAAATGGCGGAAGCGGCAGAAGAATCTGTCATATTTTATGTCAATCAGGACAAGAGGTTACATTTAAGGTCCTTAAAGTAATTTAAACAAGAATAAATTATGGTAAATATAAAGAATTGAAATTCATTTTTTCCGACTGATTTTGACAGATACTTGTGTTCTTTTGAATAAATTGATCTGCGTCCCCGTGACCTAATCTGATCTAATCCATACGATCAGTTGGATCTGATCCAACCCAGCGAAAGAATACGGCGCGTTACGATCAGTTGGATCTGATCCAACCCAGCGAAAAAATGGATCTCAAATGTCACGCTATATTTCGATCTCCGCACAGATCTCTTACATCACAGCGCCCTAAAATTTGTAATAGAATTGGTTATTTTATCACCTCACTTGTCAACTTGTGTATTTTTAATTGTTATTTGTCAAACATTACTATCGTATATGGAAATAAGAATTAAAATATTATGTTTTGACCACTAAGTCAAGAAGTATTAACTTGACAGGTATGAAATATTGTACGTAGAGTTTAGATCGATGGTTTGACATGAGAAAATTGTATTTTTTTTTGTTTTATTGGAAATTGTTAAAATTTATGGATTTAGTATGTTTACAATATCATTTTGTACAGGCTGAATACAAATATACTATACCATGTTCCACTTAACCAATTCTGTAGATGACGCTCACATCGGCGGCAATTTTAAACCGACGAAATTTAAAAATGGCAGTATTCAACTCCTGTCATCTAACATTTTTTTAACATATTAAAAAGATATAATACCATAGAAACTTTGCATATTTTAGTCGGTAATTGTGAATTGACATTGCTCAAACAATGACACGAGATGTCACATGTCATACACACTGACACTAGTCTGAAATTACATTGTGTAAACTTGGCTCCAATTTCAGCCAATCAGAGATTTTAAAATTATGCCCTATTCTTTACAATACTGAATTAGTAAGATAGAACAGGGTAAAATGCACTCCTAACTAAATTTTTTATATACAAAAAATACAACGTACCATATACGATGTACTCTCTCTAAGACCCGAAATTTACATTTTTTTTTTAATAATTATATTGTACATAATATCGTATTTTCTAGAATTTTCCTCTGAGCAGATACTTTCTCCTTCCATCTTATTCTGCGAAACGTTTGTATCTTCGTTCATATTTCTTATCTTCTTTTAAATATATATATATATATACAGTGTGTTAATTAAAAACCTGGCCATAGGCGTTTAACATGGGAAATCAGTTTTTCCTTGCGCAAAAGTTCCCAAATTATTTTAGACAAAAATACTTCAAATAAATGTTGTAGAGAATTAAATTCTGCATCCAGATTAGTAATAAGATTTTATTTTCGATGTTTCATAACCGAGAAAATCAATTTCAAAGTTTATCGAAAATTGCTGATTTATAGCGATAGCCATGGAAGTCAAACAAAATTACAAACAATTGTATGACATCTTAACTGTCAAAGAAAGTTTGTGTTTTGTGATTTTCGTTCAGTAACATATTTTTTTGGAAGTATGGAACAGTTTTCTCATGAAGAAAAGCTTCAGATTATAAAATGGTGTTACTGTGGACAAAGCTATAGAAAAATACGTGATTTAATAAGTGTAATGTGGTCACATCGACAAATTCCAAGTAAAACCACAATAGAATCTTATTACAAAAACTTAAAGCTGTAATTTCCAATGAATGTAGAAAAATAAATGCCAGACAGCTGCATAATGTTCGACATGGCTTTTATAATAGACTTGGGTATTGCTTAGCGCAAAATGGAGGGTTATTTGAACATTTAATATAAAATTATATTCATTCTAGTTTTCTGTTTTTCTTTTTAAATAAATACATTATTCTTGTTTTCATTTTTATTTTATTTTGTATATGTTGACAGCTATGTATTCTAAAAAAGTTAAATTCTAATTCATTGTGTCAATGTCATACAATTGTTCGTAATTTTGTTTGAGTTTCATGGCTATCGCTATAAATCAGCAATTTTCGAAAAACTTTGAAATTGATTTTCTCGGTTATGAAACGTCGAAAATAAAATCTTATAACTAATCTGGATGCAGAATTTAATTCTCTACAACATTTATTTGAAGTATTTTTGCCTAAAATAATTTGGGAACTTTTGCGCAAGGAAAAACTGATTTCCCATGTTAAACGCCTATGGCCAGGTTTTTAATTAACACACTGTATATATATATATATATATATATATATATATATATATATATATATATATATATATATATATATATACGCTTTCTGATAATTTTATTACGTTAAATGCTGTATAATATGCTCATTAGGCAAACTTCGACCTCGAGTGGGAAAAGGAAGCGCTTTCCTCTCTAGTTTAACAAATAACTATTAATTTTTATAGTTCCTGTTTGCTTTTCTGAATGAAAGATATTGAAATAAAAACTACATAACTGATATTTATCCAAAATTGAAAATTCGATAATAATCCTTCAGATGACTAATATTTAATAATCATCCGTAATCAGTGTAATATTTCGAAAATTTGTAATATTATGTAATCAAAAGTGTAATATAAGTAATCAGTGTAATTTAGTAATATGATTACAAATTGTGTAATATTACGTAATATTAAATCAGGTGTACAAAATTTTTACTAGTGCATCACCCCTCGGAATGTACGTTACCAGAAATGCTAATGGTACAGGGAGTCAGTTATTACCAAATAAATCAAAAGAAAATTATATTATAAGCAATTTATGGACTGGCGTCAAAAAAATATTTAATGGTTTATGATAATATATTGTTATTATCAATCAACCTATTATGTATAATTTCTAAAATCTTGTTGAGAAAGTATAGCCTACAACATGTTTGGAATAGCATAATCCACACTCGCAAACCGTAGTCCTCGCCTTTGGCTCGGGCCACAAACTTTTTGCTCGTGAGGAATATGAGCCATTCCATTACTTGTTGTAGAATATACTATTCAGTGTCATTCTGTACATCTGTACTATTGAGTATGTAATTTGAACTCTTTAATAATATAGATACCATAATTTAGGCGTTTCTGCAAAGTACCTATAAATTAAACTATACCATATAAATGGTACAAGTACTAAACGAATAAATGCTTACAAAATGTACCCTGAAAGACAAAAAATTTAAATCTACCACTTACTTCTTTCTTCGATGTGACAGCTATTCAACGGATCTCCTGTATATCCAGGAAGACAGCTACAACTTGGTGCATGATTTACCACCCTACAAATGGCATCAATACCACACGTTCCTGGACAAGGATCTCTACATTTATTATTCAGACAAGCCTTAGATTTATCACAATCTGTATTGATAACACATTCAGGCCTACATCCTGTGTAAGGATCTCCAAAGTATTCAGGAAGACAAGTACAAGATCCTGCACCATTTTGCTCCTTACAAACGGCATTGGCTCCACATGGAGATGGGTTGCAAGGATTTCGAGGACGTTCAGTAACTGTAACTAAACAACAAAAAAATTGTTACTAAATGTACCAGAAAAAGATAAAGGTTTAAGGATAACTCGTCCTTACTTTGAGGGATGGGGAAGCATCCCCCGAATGGATCTCCAGTGTGTCCAGCGACACAATTACAAACAGGACTATTTTTAACAACTACACATTCCGCAAATGGTCCACAAGAACCGGGACAAGGATCTTTACATCTTTCGTTTACGCAAGCCAAATTGCCGGGACATTCCGCATTTATGGTACACTCAGGTCTACAATTAGGCGACCGGCCTATATAATTAGGCAAACAAGAACATGCTGGAGTATTGCCTATAACTCTACATTGACTGTTTGGTCCACAGGGAGATGGTACGCAAGGGTTGCCTTGAGGTTCAGGTAGTCTGATTTCTATAAAAAGTAGAAACATGCAAGAAATGATAGAAAAGCACAGTATAAGAAAAGACAGTCTTACTTTCTTCAGGGTTACAAGAAGTAAACGGATCTCCAGTAAAACCAACAGAACAGCTACAGATAGGATTATGATTGACCACTTGACAGCGAGCATTCACACCGCAAGTACCAGGACAAGGATCCTGGCACTTCTGGGTGATACAAGCTTTGTCTTGGGGACAATCAGCACTGACCATGCATTCAGGCCGACATGCAGGCGGAGTTCCTATATAAGTCGCTTGACAAGAACAAACAGCATGACCATTTACAACCCTACATTGACTGTAAGGCCCACAAGGTGACGGCTGACATGGGTCCCTTACAGGAGCTTCAGTAACAGCTAAAGAAATAGATAGATAAGTACAAAAGACCTAAAAGAGAAAGAGAAAAGTCTTACGAGGTTCTTGAATGATATGGCATGCAGATGCTGGATTCCCGCTGTATCCAGGGAAACAAATACAACTGGGAGCATGATTGTTGACCCTACATTCAGCGTTTATTCCACAAGTTCCTATACAAGGATTCTGGCATTTATTATTCTGACAAGCTCTGTCCCTCGGACAGTCAGAATTTTGAACACATTCTGGTCTACAACCGGTATAAGGATCGCCGAAATATTCTGGTATACATGCACAAGATCCAACACCATTTCGCTCCTTACAAATGGCATTAGCGCCACATGGAGATGGGTTGCAAGGTTCGATTACTTCAACTGGTTGCGTGACTGAAAAGATGGTACATGAAATATAGAACAAGTAGAATAAGAAAGCATATAGGAAGCATAAAAGTATGGTACAACAACGAATTCAAATGGTACTTTAAACCTCTCCCTAAAAATGGTACAATTTGAATTCATTGCCCACTGCATAAGATACTACATTTACATGTGTTTTGCGTGTTGAAAGTGTCTACAATACTACGTGCTTAAGGTGTCAGGTATCAACATAAATCTTACTTGGTATTATATTACACCCAGCAAATGGATCGCCAGTGTACCCAGCCAAACAAGAACAAACAGGAGCGTGTTTAACTACCGCACAAGTCGCTTGCATTCCACAAGAACCTGGACAAGGGTCTTTACATCTTTCGTTTACACAAGCCAAGTTTCCAGGACATTCCGCATTTATGGTACATTCAGGTCTACAGTTCGGCGCTCTGCCTATATAATTAGGCAAACATGAACAAGCCGGGGTATTGCCTACAAGTCTACATTGAGAGTTTGGTCCACAGGGAGATGGTACACAAGGGTTGCCGCTAGGTTGAGGTGGTTCTGGCCGAACTAGAAAGAATAGATCATGCAAAAAGTTCCAGAAAAATAGAAATAGATTTTGGATAGGTTCTTAATCCATCCGTATAGTCTTACTTTCAAGGCATCTAACAAAGGGATCTCCAGTAAAACCAACAGAACAGCTACAGATAGGATTATGGTTGACCACTTGGCATCTGGCATTAACACCACAAGTACCAGGACAAGGGTCCTGACATTTCTGGTTTATACATGCCAAATCTTGTGCGCAATCTGCACTAATCATACATTCAGGTCGACAAGAAGGAGGACTGCCTATATAATTCGCCAAGCAAGAACAAACAGCATGGCCATTAACTTCCCTACATTGACTATATGGTCCGCATGGAGACGGTTGACACGGGTTGACTATAGGAACTTCGGTAGGAGCTAGATAATATAAATAAATAATAAAAAGAATAGATAAGTATAGTCAAAGACATACTAGGTGGTATTTGGTGGCAAGAACTCAACGCATTGCCTGTAAATCCAGGTAAACAGGTACAAGATGGCGCATGATTATTGACTCGACATTCCGCATTAAGTCCACAAGTTCCTGGACAAGGATCTCTACATTTATTTCCTATACAGGCTTTATTTTTCGCGCAGTCAGTATTTTGAACACATTCAGGCCTACAGCCACTGTATGGATCGCCGAAATATTCTGGTAGACACACGCAAGAACCTGCACCGTTTCTCTCCTTACAAATGGCATTAGCTCCACAAGGAGATGGTTCGCAAGGATTTTGCGGTACTTCGCTTGGTTGAGAAACTAAAATATATATGTTTATAAATAAAACAAATGCTATAAACTACAAGAACCATACTTGGTATTATGATACATCCACCGAATGGATCTCCAGTATAACCAGACACGCAATTACATACAGGGTTATGTTTAACAACAATACATTCCGCAAATGGCCCACAAGAACCGGGACAGGGATCTTTACATCTTTCGTTGACACAAGCAAAATTGCCTGGACATTCTGCGTTTATGGTACATTCTGGTCTACAATTAGGCGATCGGCCTATGTAATTAGGCAAACAAGAACAGGCTGGTGTGTTGCCTACAAGTCTACATTGACTGTTTGGTCCACAAGGGGTTGGTACACAAGGGTTTCCTTGAGGCTCAGGTGGTCTGATTTCTAGAAAAGAGTAGACATGCAAGAAATAGAAAAAATAGTAAAGTGATAGACACAGAGTAATATAGAATAGAGGTGGCATGGTCATTGGATCACACAAGGGCGAATGGGACTCTCCTTCCCCCACTCCTACTATAGTAATATTTTAGAGATTGGGAAATATGTCTTTTGTACGTGTAAAGACAATCTCTTGGCTGGAAAATAACAGATTTCACTTCCACCCCATGGGTGAGAAATGTTTTTGTAGGGGTTGCCTAATAACATTGTCATAGATCCTTAGAATAAAGCAGACAACAAATTTTAATAGAGCTGTCTAAAATATTGGTATATAATAGGATGATTGTGAATAAAATAGTGTGCATACTTCGGTGGGACTTTCATCACAACCTCGCGCTGTATCTCACCTCGAGGCTTCGCCTCTTGGTAATATACATAAGCCCTCAGCTGTAATAAAACATCCCACTTTGGATGTAATATACTATTACATGAAATAGAATTATTTTCGCAAAATTGTCTATTATAAGCCAGCTAATTTACAAAGTAAACGAATTAGCATTAAAAAATTCATATAAATCTTCCTATAAAAACTTAGGATTTATTAAACGAAACAGTAAATCTTTCAAAAATATATGTACATTAAAAAGGCTTTATTATACATTTGTTAGGTCTAAACTGGAATACTGTATGCTGGTTTGGAATCCAATCTATTCTAAGTATATTTCTGATCTAGATTCTATACAAAAAAAAATAATTAAAGTACTGTTATTTCAGATCTTGCAGCCAATATCCCAGTTACGACTATGACTATAATGACTTATTGTGCCAGATGAATATTCTGAGTTTAGTTTCGCGTGGAAAACTACAAAGTTGTCTGCACCTACATAAACTACTACATGGTCTAATAGACGATCCTGTTTCTCTTGGTTTAATACCAATAAATGTTCCGCGCGTTACTAGTTAGGAAAAAACTATGTTTCAAATGTAAGTAGGCAAGGACCAATTATGAACTGAAGTCTCCATTACGACAACTTTGTATGTATATTTAATTACTTAATTCATGACTGTAACACGGATGTAGATATATTTAGTGATTGTTTCAGTGAATTTAAAAAAAATATCAATAATCTATTAATCTGAGATTTAGTTTATTTTGTTTTATTGTTTATTAAATATTGTTCATCATGTAATTTCTCTATTCTATTTGTCTATTTGTACTATTTTGAAAAAAAATACATTTTGTATAATCGTTTTGTAATTACCTATATAAATATATAAACAAATAAATAAATGAACATATAAGCAGAAGAAACACGACAACGACAAGTGAGTATATTGGGGAGGGGGAAGTCCTACCCCCACTCCTATCATGCCAGCTCTATTCAACGAAGTGTATCATTTACTCTGTGGTGACAGAACGTCTTACTTTCTTGGCTACACCTCACAAATGGATCTCCAGTAAAACCAACAGAACAGCTACAGATAGGATTATGATTGACCACTTGACAGCGAGCATTCACACCACAAGTACCAGGACAAGGATCCTGGCACTTCTGGTTGATACAAGCTTTATCTTGGTGACAATCAGCACTGACCATACATTCAGGGCGACATGCAGGCGGCGTTCCTATATAATTCGCTTGACAAGAACAAACAGCATGACCATTTACTACCCTACATTGACTGTAAGGTCCACAGGGTGATGGTTGACAAGGATCCCTTATAGGCGCTTCAGTAACAGCTAAAGAAATAGATAGATAAGTACGGAAGACCTAAAAGAGAAAGAGAAAAGTCTTACGAGGTTCTTGGATGATATGGCAAGCAGTGGTTGGATTTCCGCTATACCCAAGGAGACATATACAGCTAGGAGCATGATTGTTGACCCTACATTCAGCATTTATCCCACAAATTCCTATACAAGGATTCTGGCATTTGTTGTTTTGGCATGCTTTGTCTCTCGGACAATCAGTGTTGAGTACGCATTCTGGTCTACAACCAGTATAAGGATCGCCGAAATATTCTGGAAGGCATGTACATGCTCCTGCTCCATTTCGTTCGCGACATTCGGCGTTTGCTCCACATGGAGATGGGTTGCAAGGATGTGGGGCCTCTTCGACAACTGGTACTAGAAGATGGAAGATAGTAAAGAAAAATAAATGTTTAAAAGTTGATAAAGAAGTTAGAGAATTGTTTAGGCGTTATGTAACCACCTATTTGTCAATGCTAAAATCGTCACCTAAATATACGCTTATTAGGATATTAGGCAATACCTATGGGTATTAGCTATAATAGTACCGAAACCAATTTATCTATATTATATACAGTTCTTTTTAAATGATTATTTATTAGTATAACCAAGGCAATATTGGTAATAAATCTTCCTTAATATACTAGGCAAATGGTTTATTATGTAGTGTCTTATAGACTAATATATTAGGCAGTTTCTACTGTTCTTAATTATGGTAGTACTAAAACCATTTTGTACCCATTATAAGTCCTTATTTTATATGCTAGAGTATTAGTATAACCTACAATCTTTGTACCATTTCTTATGTCATAATCTAATACCAAAACCTTTAGGTATTAATATTCAAATCTTATTGTCTATTAGGCAAACTTTTAGCAAAACCAATGGCTCTTTAGGCATGTTTCTTATAGACTAAATTCATTCAGGCAAAGGGAAAAAATATTAGGCATTCCTTAAGAGGTATAAATATGATAATTCTGCAACCTGTAATTGTGTATTTAAGGCAATTGTAATAATAGGCAAGCATATTTATGGTATGGCATAAAGAATCTCTAAGGCAATGGATGAAAACGTATTAGGCATGAGCTCTTTTATATCTGTGGTAAAAATAGGCAAGCATATTTTAGGTATGGTAGCTGTGTTTTCAGACAATTATATGCTGAAGATTTGTAAGGCAATTGGTGAAAATATTCAGGCATATGTTCATTTCATAAAAGTATAAATATGGTAGTATGTGTTTGGTATTTTAAGGAATTAATTTGAGGATAAAAAGTAAGCATAATTTGTTGTATTTTTAGGCAAATATTGGTAGATGGCATATTTAGTTTTGGGGGTAAATTTCGAGGTTAAATATTGGATTAATTTATTAATATTCAGTGCATTTTTCGCCAATATTCCAAGCTTTTTAAGGGTGCAAATTTCGTTCAAAAAATAAACTTACGTTCAGGTATAATATTACATCCTGTGAAAGGATCTCCTGTATGTCTCGCTTTGCAAGTACATATAGGATTATGTTTGATTATAGTACATTCTGCATTGTAGCCACAAGATCCTACACAAGGATTATAACATCGTCCATTTTGACAGGCTTTAGTCATAGGGCAATCTGCGTTTATAACGCACTCAGGTCGGCAGTTAGGTGGACGGCCTAAATAACTTGGTAGGCAAGAACAGGTGGGTCGACTGCCTACTACTCGACAATCGGAGTATGGGCCACAGGGGCTTGGAATGCAAGGGTTTCTAGATTCTTCTTCTTCTACTACAGGTTCTACAAATGTAGGGTTCATAAAAATAGGCAATATGTAAATGGTACTAGGCAAATTCATTTAGTATGGACTATACGATATTACGGAACTATAGCCAAATCTAGAACACATTTTAGGCATGAATTAAATGTTTAGATTATTTTTTCTTCGTATTTATGTCCACATTAAATGAATAATTATCCCCCATTCTTACTTGTTTCCACGGTACAAGAAGTAAAAGGATCCCCAGTAAACCCTCTGTCACAACTACATATAGGGTTGTGGTTTACTACCCTACATTCAGCGTTAAACCCACAAGTTCCTGGGCAAGGATCTCTGCATTTATTTTGAAGACAAGCCCTATTTTGGGGGCATTCAGAATTGACTATACATTCAGGGCGACAGTTTGGAGGGGCCCCCATATATCCTGGGCTACAGGAACATACAGGGCGTCCCTTAGTAACGCGGCAAACACTGTAAGGACCACAGGGTGACGGGTTGCATGGGTTTATGGGCTGCTCGGTTTCAATTGATAAAACTAGAAGGGTTTTTTAATAAAAATATTGTTGACACCTAAATTAAGATATATGTCTTACTGGGTATAACATCTCTGCATCCTACTAGAGCATTTCCAGTCTGCCCAAACCTACACTGGCATTCTGGGGCATGGTTTATGACCCTACATTGGGCATGTAAACCACAGCTACCAGGACAAGGATCGATACATTTTCTATTGATACATGATTTGGTTCTGGGGCAATCGTCGTTTTGTACACATTCTGGTCTACAGCCTGCATAAGGATCGCCGAAATACCCGGGGAAACAAGAGCAAGATCCGGTAAACCCGCTGGCGGTACATTGGGTGTTCGGTCCACAAGGGGTAGGGTTGCATGGGTCTGGCGCTACTTGTACAAGGGCTAGAATAGGTTTATTACATGGTTTTGGTAGAAATATATACAGTAATTTACAAGTAGATATACAAAATGAATTTCTGAAGTTTTTAGCTTCTGTATAGACCAGAGGCTAGTGCTACGTGAAATATCCATAACTCATATTTACACTATTTCAATTATTTTGGACGTATTTGTGTCGGTACAATCATAGTTTAAGAAAAACTCTTCCTAGACTATTTTACACTCCAGAAATTAATTTTGTACATTATTTATCTCATCCCAACATTCCCAAATAAATAAAATAATTCCTACCTTGGATGAGTTGGCACCCTGAAAACGGATCGCCTTCATACCCGGGCAAGCAGCTACAAATGGGTCTATGGTTTTGGGTCGTACACTGAGCATTGACCCCACATGATCCAGCACAAGGGTCCCTGCATTTGTTGTTGACACAAGCCAGGTAACTGGGGCAGTCTTGGTGGATGACACATTCGGGTCGACAATTGGGTGGAATGCCCAACATCCCCATCAAACAGGAACAGACAGGTCGAGAGTCGATTTGGCGACATTCGGAATTTGGTCCACAGGGAGATGGAATGCAAGGGTTTGATATAGGTGGAGGAATGTCCGTTTTTGCTGAAAGTAGATAAAAATAGTAGCCAATATATTTCTAGCAAAACAATATATATATACTCACTTTCTTTGATGCATCGTACGAAAGGATCTCCAATGAATCCCAAAGGACAGCTACAGATAGGATTATGGTTGACAACTTGACACCTTGCTTCAAGGCCACAAGCCCCTGGGCAAGGATCTTGACATTTCATGTTGATACACGCTTTATTTTGAAGACATTCTGAGCTAACAACACACTCTGGTCTGCAACTAGGCGGAGCCCCTAAGAAACCAGTTTGACAAGAACAAACTGGTACACCATTGTTGACTCTACAAATACTATTCGGTCCACAGGGAGATGGTTCGCATGGATTTTCAACCACAACAGGTTCTCTTCTACAGGAAGAAAATGGATCGCCTTCAAAACCAGTTATACAAGAACAAACTGGTATATGGTTGACCACAGAACATTCGGCATTGACCCCACAAAGACCTTGACAAGGGTTTCGACAATGTTGAGAAATACAAGCCAGATTACTGGGACAATCAGCGTTGATGATACATTCAGGTCTGCAACCCCCAGAATAAGGGTTACCTGTGTATGGTGGTATACAAGTACAAACTGGTCTGCCTTGTTGTTCCGCACATCTGGCATTATTGGCACAAGGACTAGGATTGCAAGGATCAGTTGTTGGACGAATGATTTCTGGGCGCTTGGAACATCCTACAAATGCATCTCCTTCGTAGCCACTTACGCAACTACAGAATGGTGTATGGTTGACCACATTACATTTGGCATTTGATCCACATGTGTTCAAACAAGGATTAATACATTTTTCTTTGACACACGCCTTATCTTGAGGGCATTCTGGACTTATAACACATTCAGGTCTACAATTTGGTGGATTACCAATGTAATTAGCTATACAAGAACAAACAGGTCGACCCCGTTTAATCTGACATATTGAATTTGGTCCGCAAGGAGATGGCACGCAAGGATTTTCTGGCGTTATAGGAGGAATTTCTTTCGTTTTTTCTTCCACACAATTCGAAAAAGGATCGCCTTCAAAACCTCGAGGACAATTACAAATAGGATTATGATTTATGACTAAACATTCCGCATTTATGGCACAAGTTCCTGGACAAGGATCAACACATCTCTGGTTGATACACGCCTGAGTTTGAGGACATTCTGAACTGACTATACATTCAGGTTTACAAGCTGGAGATATTCCTTTGTATCCTGGTAAACAGGAACAAGTTGCGAATCCTTGACTAGACACTAAGCATCTACTGAAAGGACCGCAAGGCGAAGGATCACAAGGATTAAAAGCCGGAGGACCAGGGATTGGTTGTCTGAATGGATAACAGGATACGAAAGGATCTCCCGAATGATCAATAGGACAATAGCAAACTGGTACATGGTTTATGGTATCACATTGAGCGTTAACACCACAAGCACCTGCACAAGGATTTTGACATTTATTGTTGATACAAGCTTTGTTGAAAGGACATTCAGTGTTTAAGACGCATTCAGGACGACAAGCCAAATATGGATTACCAAAGAATCCTGGCTTACAAGTACAGGATAATGTGTTATTGGCTTGCTTGCATATAGCGTTGGACCCACATTGAATCGACTGGCAGGTTGTTGGTCTGGGTTCTGGAACTAAACATAATAATCAGCATACCATCTCTATACTGCAGTGCTAGGGAAGTCTGAAACAATTTTACCTCCTGTTGGTGGTGAGCAAAATTCAAACGCATTCCCATAATATCCAGGTATGCAGCTACAAACTGGTTGATGAATCACCACAGTACATTGGGCATTGACACCACAAGATCCTGGGCAAGGATCGCGGCATACTTGACCCAAACAAGCTTTATCGAAAGCGCAATCAGAATCGATGAGGCATTCAGGTCGACAACTTGGGTCCAAGTAACTATTTGGACCCATACATGGGTCACAAATAGCTACTTGACTTCCGTAAACACTGCATTCAGAATTGGGGTCGCATGGGTTTGGAGTACAAGGGCGCGACACGTTGGCAAATGGTGGAAGATACGCTACAAAAAATAAAAAACAAATAATTTGTTGGTTTATATTAACCCAAAATTACTTACGTATTGGAACACACTGGAAGAATGGATCCCCCATGAATTCGTCAACACAAACACAAGTAGCAACATGATCTTTGACCAAACATCTGGCATGTAGTCCACAAATAACTCCCATTTTACAAGGATCTTTACAATGATTGTCCCAGCACACTTTGTTGTTAGGACAATCAGTATTAAGAACACATTCAGGTCTGCATCCAATTTGTGGATCGCCATGGAATTCAGCCAGACAAGAGCAAACAGCTCGTCCTTTCATCACCTGGCAAATGGTATTCAATCCACAAGGAGATGGTATACAAGGATTTCTTTCTGTTGGTGGTATAACAGGATAACATCTCACCAAAGGATTACCGGTTAGTCCTGCCTCACAACTACATACAGGATGGTGTTTTTCGCATCTACATTGGGCGTTAATTCCGCAAGAACCAGGACAAGGATCTCTACATCTATGCCCGACACACGCTTGACTATCTGAGCAATCGTCGTCTACTAAACATTCATAACGATGGCACCCTTCAGGGCCAGATGGGTTGCCCCTTAAACCAGGCGGGCAAGAACAAATTAGTTGACCAATTTGGTCCACGGTACACATAGCACTTGGTCCACATGGATTAGGCAAACAAGGTGTTTGAGGCAATAATCTGCAACCTGTATAACCATCTCCCATATAGTTAGGCTTACAATAACACTGTTCTTGATTGTTGACTACATAACAATCTGAATTAACCCCACAAGGACCGGGTTGACACAATGAAACGACCGGACTTGGTTCAGTACAACTTCTATATGGGTTACCCACTGTCCCAACAGGGCAGAAACAAGCTGGTTCATGTAAAGGATCACATTGAGCACCAGCCCCACAAGGGAAGGGTTCACATGGGTTTCGCTGTTCAATACAACCTCGAATGGTATTAGGGCTTTCTAGATACCCAGGCAAGCAAGTACATTTGGCAAAACCATTTGAAAGAAGGGTACATTGGGTGTTTGGACCACAAGGCGAGGGGTCGCATGGGTTTTGTGGTAAGGAGCAAGGGGTTTTGGGAGGGTTTCCTTCATATTCTGGAAGACAGAAGCAAACGGGTTTGTTTTGAACTATACGACAACCGGAATTCGGACCGCATAAGTTTCCAGAACATTCATCTCCTTCGGGAACTGAAAAAGAAACATTTGTACCATTCTACAGGCATCATTATTAAAGTTTACTTACTGCAATTTCTGAACGGATTCCCTGTTAATCCTTTGGGACAGAAACAAATAGGATTTCCATTATCAATTTCACACATTGCGTTAATACCACAGGGATTGGGATCACAAGGATTTTGGGGCGCAATACATCCAGACAATGGATTTCCTTCATATCCCGGAAGACATTTACAAGTTGCTCTGTGGTTGAAGACATCACAAACTGCAGCTGACCCACAATTACAAGGCGAAGCGCATTTTCCATTGATACAAGCTTCAGATGTTTCGCATTCGCTATCAGATCTGCAACCTTTAACTAAAAAAATAAAAGATTAGACGAGTTTTTTGATGAATTTCAGAGGGTAGTACCTCTGGCACATCCAGCAAAGGGGTTACCAACGTAACCAGGACGGCAAACGCATTTGGCTTCATGGTTTTCAGTATGACAATCTGCGTTGTCACCGCAGGTGTCGTCAAGGCAAGGGTTCATACATTTTCGGTTCAATCGGTCGCAGAGAAGATATGGTGGGCAATCTTCGTTGTATTGGCATATATTACGGTCTGGAGGTATGACTGTAATACCAAAAAATGTTACATATTCTAGAGAGAACAACCGAGCAACGGGCAAATATATTTGCTTGAGGCAGGAATTAATTGATTCAGTTACTACTTAAAAGATCTTCTTTTGGGGAACCGGGTTCGATCCCGACTAACGCCAAATATTTCGTATTTTATATGGCACAAAATTGACCCCTGTGGTACTCGTAAAGTGACGTTTGGTAACGCCCGCACGGTACAAATATATCATCATCATCATTACTATAATGTACAAAGCAGATTGGCACACCCAACAATGGGTAATATGCCGTGATGATAAATTATTATTTTAAAAGATCTTCCTGGTTCTTCAAAGTACAAGAAGATAGTACATAATAGTCAATAAAATGGGTACAACCTTTAATCATAGTGTTTTAAGAAGTTATACCATACTTTGGGGATCCTACCATATTAGAAAAGATGCGTACATTTCGTACCATATGTATTTTATGTATATTATGTACTTAGTGTATACGTTTAGAATTTGTGTTTCCGTTTAGCATCCATACAAGTCATCAAATACTATCCATCTCTATACCATATGGTATCCACTTGTCAATAAACTGGTACAATTCCTGCCCCAAGCTTCAAGGAAAATTCTTCCATCCGTACTATCCTTCATCCCCCTTACCTGGTACACAACCAACGTATCCATCACCATGGAAACCTTCCGCACAGCTACAATCCGATCCATGGTTGGTGTTGATACAGACAGCATGTTGAGCGCATGGATTATGTACGTCACAGGGTCTTTGGCATTGGTGTCCAATGCAAGCTTCGGTCAAGGCGCAATCTTCATTGTGAATGCAACTCACTATATAAGGGGGGTGCATTATGAAATAGTTTGTACAACAGGAATGGTGTATAACAGTGTCTGGTGTAGTATACAATCGTAATAATTAGGTGTTATTGACTATGACTATGACTAGTGACTATTGTCTAGTAAGTGGATTAACTATTAACAATTGTTGATAAGTATTTTGACTAGTAGATTGACTATGAACATGTTTATGACTATTAAACTATTATATGACTATTAAACATTATTACATGTGTACATTGTTGAATTAATTACAAATGGTGGTGTATGAATTTTGTACATTACATACATACATACAAACATACATCATTCTCGCAATAACAGATCATCTACATACATATTTATATAAGAAATTATTCGTTTATTTTTTCATACATACATACATACATATCTACACTATGTAGTACCATTTAGTATAGTACTAAATAATGGTATTTAATATGGTACTAGTTAATCATCCAGTACCCCCATTCATCTATTCAGTCTCTCTATGTATATATCATATCTCCATATCTACATTCTCTGACACTCTGTACAAAATTCGTTGTTACTGTTAATATCTTACATGGCTGTGACTTGAAGCACTTAATAGCCGGGTTCCCTTCAAAACCCATAGGGCACGAACATATAGGCCTATGCATCTTAGCCTGACATTTTGCCGACGTGGCACACGCGTTTGTGAATTCGCAAGGGTCCTGGCAAACAGCCATAAAACAGGCCTCGGATTCCAGACAATCAGAATCTGATTCACATGGTTGAGGTGCCTTCGGCATGCCTGGCTCTAGAGAGTTAAAGGGTTAGAACGTGAAGAATGTATTTGATGTTAGATTCGCAACAGTGTTAGTAGTATGCCTTAAATATGGGGAAGCTGGTCTTCCCAAATGGAAGAATAAAATAGAACGATAAATACTGGTAGCTAATTTGTACCATTTAAAAGGAGACGCGAAATGGAACAATATAAATGGTTTTTTTTTCGTATTAAATACAGTGTATTATATTTTAGTGGACCCAGCAAATATCTCGCTTATTTATATAAAATAGAAATTGTTTGCTAATTTAACCGACTTCGTAGCTCTTATAGCCCTCGACATAGCAACAAAGGACAATATAAAATGAATACCATGTATATTATGGTACAACCTTCTGGTTATTATTTATGTTTTTATTTAAGGCATATGGATTTACGAATGATTGTATTAATTGTTAAACAATTAATATTAACACATTTAATGAAAGTTACTATTAGTTACACGTTTGTTGCGAATATTATTCTAACATATCAAATACATTTCTGTATAAATGGTACTGAAAAAAAATCTTAAGGGTGTGTATATACATATACAGTGCATCAAACCATACTCGTGCAAACAAACTACGAAATACAACAAATAAACAAAATACGAACAAATAATAAATACGAATGTGCTATTTACAAATAAATTATTAGGGAGTTATTTTGGAATATGAGTACATTATAAATTAAACAATATAGGGTAGGTATTATTGTTGTACTAGTACTACGGTACATCAAAATTCTGTTGATATTTTTTATATTTTTAATAGATATACCATCACGACTCGTTACCCATTTCTGAATGTTTCAATCTGTTTTTATTTACACGTTATGAGTTCGTAAAGTAGAACCAGTTCTGTGCTACTTAAACATTAATTTTTACACCCAAAATCGGGTAATAAACTATCAAAAAAGTGGGTGTAAATTAGTTGAAATAGTTTGAACGTTTAGAATGAATAGCAAATAAAAAATTGGTAGTTGGAACCATTTTAAGGGAGATGCTATTATTTTTAAAATTGTTACGGTAAAATGGTAATACTCGTACACCATTGAAATATAATGTGAACTACTTGAAATGGTTAAACCATTTTGAGTGAAAAACATCTGAAATAATAGTTGTACCATTTTTAAGGAGATAGTATTTACTTCTTTCTTGGTAACTATTTTTGCGAATAAAAGATTGGTACAGCCAGAAATGAGTAACAATACATTATTATTTTATTCAAAATTATAAAATTCCGTTGTACCATAGTCCAAATTAAATTCAAGTATGTTACAAAGTTAAGAAGAAACTTTAACTGGTTTATATACAAATTTCTTGCACTGTTGAGTGGGCGGGTGGTTAAATCTACATTAATAGTTATACCTTTCCGGCACTTGCTGGATTTGGACCCAGGTAAACATATGCAATGTACGGTGTGGTTAGCAACCGAGCATAGTGTGTCACTTCCACAGGACGCCTCTTTTATGGCACAGAGATTAACACAGTGTCCCTGCCTACATCCTTCAGAACTAGGACAGTCTGAGTCTGTCGTACATGTCATGTTAGTGCCGATTTGAGTCGGTGTTGTTGGAACAACAATGGGAGGGAACTGTGTGGTTGTTGTTGTGGATGTGGTTGCAGATAAGGTTGTTAGGAGAGGTGTTTTGTCTGTTTCTAGTAAGGTTGTTTCGCTGTAGCGTGACACAGCGGGTTCTGTTGTTGTTAATTCTGTTGTAATTTCTTCTGTAATACTTGTAATACCCGGTGTTGTTTCGCTAAATCGGGATGTAAGTCCCAGTGTTGATTGTTCAGTCACACGAAGTGTTACTCCTTCTGTAATACCTGGCGTTGTTTCAGTAGTTTCTGTTACAACTTCAGTACTAAATTGTGGTTTTGTTTGTTCGAGCATTTTCATTGTTGTTTGTTCTGTTATACTTGGTGTTGTTTGTCCGGGTATTTCCGATATTAAAGGCGTAGATTCGCTAAAGCGAGATGTAATCCCTAATGTTGTTTGTTCAGTAATACCAATTGTTGTTCCTTCTGTAATACTTGGAACACCCAAAGTTGTTGGTTCAGTGAATTGTGTAGTTACACCAGGTGTACTAGTTTGTGTTGTAGATTCACTAAATCGAGATGTAAGTCCAAACGTTGTTTGTTCAGTAATACCAATTGTTGTTCCTTCTGTAATACTTGGAACACCCAAAGTGGTTGTTTCAGTGATTTGTGTAGTTACTTTAGGTGTACTACTTTGTGTTGTGGATTCACTAAATCGAGATGTAAGCCCTAACGTTGTTTGTTCAGTAATACCAATTGTTGTTCCTTCTGTAATACTTGGAACACCCAAAGTTGTTGTTTCAGTGATTTGTGTAGTTACTCCAGGTGTACTAGTTTGTGTTGTAGATTCAGTAAATCGAGATGTAAGCCCTAACGTTGTTTGTTCAGTAATACCAATTGTTGTTCCTTCTGTAATACTTGGAACACCCAAAGTTGTTGTTTCAGTGAATTGTGTAGTTACTCCAGGTGTACTAGTTTGTGTTGTGGATTCACTGAAACGAGATGTAAGCCCTAATGTTGTTTGTTCAGTAATACCAATTGTTGTTTCTTCTGTAATACTTGGAACACCTAAAGTTGTAGTTTCAGTGAATTGTGTAGTTACTGCAGGTGTACTAGTTTGTGTTGTGGATTCACTGAATCGCGATGTAAGTCCTAACGTTGTTTGTTCAGTAATACCAATTGTTGTTCCTTCTGTAATACTTGGAACACCCAAAGTTGTTGTTTCAGTGAATTGTGTAGTTACTCCAGGTGTACTAGTTTGTGTTGTGGATTCACTGAATCGAGACGTAAGCCCTAACGTTGTTTGTTCAGTAATACCAATTGTTGTTCCTTCTGTAATACTTGGAACACCCAAAGTTGTTGTTTCAGTGAATTGTGTAGTTACTCCAGGTGTACTAGTTTGTGTTGTGGATTCACTGAAACGAGATGTAAGCCCTAATGTTGTTTGTTCAGTAATACCAATTGTTGTTTCTTCTGTAATACTTGGAACACCTAAAGTTGTAGTTTCAGTGAATTGTGTAGTTACTGCAGGTGTACTAGTTTGTGTTGTGGATTCACTGAATCGCGATGTAAGTCCTAACGTTGTTTGTTCAGTAATACCAATTGTTGTTCCTTCTGTAATACTTGGAACACCCAAAGTTGTTGTTTCAGTGAATTGTGTAGTTACTCCAGGTGTACTAGTTTGTGTTGTGGATTCGCTGAATCGAGATGTAAGCCCTAATGTTGTTTGTTCAGTAATACCAATTGTTGTTCCTTTTGTAATACTTGGAACACCCAAAGTTGTTGTTTCAGTGAATTGTGTAGTTACTCCAGGTGTACTAGTTTGTGTTGTAGATTCACTAAATCGAGATGTAAGCCCTAATGTTGTTTGTTCATTAATACCAATTGTTGTTCCTTCTGTAATAATTGGAACACCCAAAGTTGTTGTTTCAGCGAATTGTGTAGTTACTCCAGGTGTACTAGTTTGTGTTGTGGATTCACTGAATCGCGATGTAAGCCCTAATGTTGTTTGTTCAGTAATACCAATTGTTGTTCCTTCTGTAATACTTGGAACACCCAAAGTTGTTGTTTCAGCGAATTGTGTAGTTACTCCAGGTGTACTAGTTTGTGTTGTGGATTCACTGAATCGCGATGTAAGCCCTAATGTTGTTTGTTCAGTAATACCAATTGTTGTTCCTTCTGTAATACTTGGAACACCCAAAGTTGTTGTTTCAGTGAATTGTGTAGTTACTCCAGGTGTACTAGTTTGTGTTGTGGATTCACTGAAACGAGATGTAAGCCCTAATGTTGTTTGTTCAGTAATACCAATTGTTGTTTCTTCTGTAATACTTGGAACACCTAAAGTTGTAGTTTCAGTGAATTGTGTAGTTACTGCAGGTGTACTAGTTTGTGTTGTGGATTCACTGAATCGCGATGTAAGTCCTAACGTTGTTTGTTCAGTAATACCAATTGTTGTTCCTTCTGTAATACTTGGAACACCCAAAGTTGTTGTTTCAGTGAATTGTGTAGTTACTCCAGGTGTACTAGTTTGTGTTGTGGATTCACTGAATCGAGACGTAAGCCCTAACGTTGTTTGTTCAGTAATACCAATTGTTGTTCCTTCTGTAATACTTGGAACACCCAAAGTTGTTGTTTCAGTGAATTGTGTAGTTACTCCAGGTGTACTAGTTTGTGTTGTGGATTCACTGAATCGCGATGTAAGTCCTAACGTTGTTTGTTCAGTAATACCAATTGTTGTTCCTTCTGTAATACTTGGAACACCCAAAGTTGTTGTTTCAGTGAATTGTGTAGTTACTCCAGGTGTACTAGTTTGTGTTGTGGATTCACTGAATCGAGACGTAAGCCCTAACGTTGTTTGTTCAGTAATACCAATTGTTGTTCCTTCTATAATACTTGGAACACCCAAAGTGGTTGTTTCAATGAATTGTGTAGTTACACCAGGTGTACTAGTTTGTGTTGTGGATTCACTGAATCGAGACGTAAGCCCTAACGTTGTTTCTTCAGAAATACCAATTGTTGTTCCTTCTGTAATACTTGGAACACCCAAAGTTGTTGTTTCAGTGAATTGTGTAGTTACACCAGATGTACTAGTTTGTGTTGTAGATTCAGTAAATAGAGACGTAAGCCCTAATGTTGTTTGTTCAGTAATGCCAATTGTTGTTCCTTCTGTAATACTTGGAACACCCAAAGTTGTTGTTTCAGTGAATTTTGTAGTTGCTTCAGGTGTACTACTTTGTGTTGTGGCTTCACTAAATCGCGATGTAAGCCCTAATGTTGTTTTTTCAGTAATACCTGGTGTTGTTTCATTAAATTGTACCGTTACACCTGGTGTACTAGTTTGCGTGGTTGTTTCACTAAACCGAGAAGTAAGTCCTAATGTTGTATGTTCTGTTATTTCACGTGTTGTTTGTTCCGTAATACCTGGTGCTGTTTCAGTACTAACTCTCTCAGTTTGTCTAGTTGTACCTTCAGTACTATACGGAGTTGTTTGTTCACTGTAGCGACTAGTAAGACCTGACGTTGTTTGTTCTGTTATTGGTAAGGTAATACTTTCTGTAATACTTGGTATAGTTTCTTTAGTACTATGTTGGGTTGTTGGTTCACTAAAACGAGGCGTCAAACCAAGTGTTGTTTGTTCTGTAATACTTTCTGTTGTTGGGCCTTCAGTATGTCTAACTGTTGGCTCTTCAGTACGTTGTGTAATACTTGGTGTTGTTTCACCACTAATTGTTGTTCTTCCAGTCTGTCTGATTGTAGCTCCTTCAGTACTATATTGTGTTGTTGGTACACTTGCTGTTGTTTCAGCCCTAATTGTTGTTCTTTCAGTTTGTCTGGCTGTTGTTCCTTCTGTACTAAATTGTGTTGATTCACTAATACGAGAAGTAATACCTAATGTTGTTTGTTCAGTACTACTGCGTGTTGTTTCAGTAACTCTTGGTAAACCTTCAATAGTGGGATACATTGTTGGTATCATAGTTTGTTCAATTATTTCTACTGTTGTTCGTTCTGTAATACTTGGTGTTGTTTTTTCGGCAATTCTTGTTGTTAATCTTTCAGTTTGTGTACCTGTTGTGGACTCACTAAATCTGGAAGTGAGCCCTGATGTGGATTCTGTTGTTTGTTCTGTAATACCGGGTGTTGTTTCTGGCTGCCTTGCTGTTGGTATTCCTTCAGTAATACTTTGTGTTGTTGGTATTATTGTTAAAAGAATTGATTCAGTACTTGTTGCTTCACTGAATCGACTAGTAACTCCCAATGTTGTTTGTTCTGTAATACCAGATGTTGTTGCTCGCTGTGTTGTTGGTAATCCTTCAATACTAGCACTAGTAGTTGTTAAAGGAATTGATTCAGCAGTAGTCCTTTCAGTAAACCGAGAACTTAACCCAAATGTTGTTTGCTCAGTTATTTCTTGGGTTGTACCTTCTGTAATACCTGGTGTTGTTCCTGGCTCTCTTGCTGTTGGTAATCCGTCAGTTCTGCTTTGTGTTGTTGGTATTATAGTTGGAAGAGATGATTCAGTACTTGTTGTTTCACTAAATCGAGATGTAATACCTAATGTTGTCTCTTCCGTAACACCTACCGTTGTTTCTGGCTGTACTGTTAATGGTACCCCGTCAGTAGTACTAATGGATTGCACTGTAGATGGAATTGTTATTACAGGCATAGATTCAGTACTTGTTGTTTCAGTAAATCGAGAACTTAATCCAAACGTTGTTTCCTCAGTAATTTCTTGTGTAATACTTTCTGTAATACCTGATGTTGTTTCTGGCAGCGAAGTTGTCACTCCTTCCGTACTGGTACTACTTTGTGTAATTATAGGTATTCCTAAAGTAGTTTGTTCCGTAATCACTTGTGTTTTTCCTTCTGTAATACCTACAGTTGTTTGCGAAGTAATACTACCTGAAGGAGTACTTTCAGTAGTTCTAGCTGTAGATTCAGGAACAATTGTTGTTTGTTCTGTAAGTCCTATAACTGATGGTACAGTTATTATCGGTATAGATTCAGTTGTACTTGATTCACTAAATCGGGATGTCAATTCTTGTGTTGTTTGTGCGGTCACTTCTGTTGTTGTTGTTTCAGGAATAACTGTTGTTCGTTCTGTAAATCTACCTGTTGTTTCTGTAAATCTTGTAGTACTTTCAATAAATTCAGGCGTTGTTGTTTCTGTTGTTCTTGTTGTTGGCACACCAGGAGTGCTTTCACTGAATCGGGATGTGAGACCCAATGTTGTTTCTTCAATAATTTTAGGGGTTGTTCCTATAGTTGTTTCAGATTGCTTTGAAATGGTACTTTCAGTTATTGTACTAGTAGTTTCGGGGACAATTGTTGGTACATATGTTTCAGTTGTTTCAATTGGTCTAGAAGTACTTTCTGAAATTCGGTATGTTATTCCAGAAATTGTTGTGGGTACTTCCGTAGATTCACTGGACCGTGATGTTAAACCTAATGTTGTTCTTTCAGGAGTACTACCTTCAGAAATTGTAGTTGTTGGTAGTTTACTTATTGTACTACTTTCAGTATACTGAGAAGTAATTCCAATTGTAGTTCGTTGTAATTCTTCAGTTGTACTGCCAATAGAAGTTTCAGTAAATTCAGAAATGGGTTCGGTAGTACCTACATGTCTTTGAGTAGTTGTACCAAAACGTGTTGTTAAACCAATTACGCCTGGTACAGTTTCAGTACTTTCTCGTGTTGTCGTTTCACGGGTTGTACTTTCAGATAATGGTACATATTTTATTGTACTACCAGATATTGTTTCAGTATATCTTTGAGTAAATACTGGTGTAGTACTTTCGGTATAAATTACTCGAGATGTTTCAGTCGGTTGTTCAGTACTTTCAGGAGTCGCTTGTAATGTTATTCTTTCAGTTATACCGACTGGAGTTGTACTTTCTGTTAGTTTAGTTGTTCTAGTACTTTCAGGATATTCGGTAGTACTTTGTACTGATTCTTGTGTAGTATATTCAGTAACAGGTACAGTGCCATATTGTAATGTGCTCTGTGTAATACTACTTTCAGTTGTAGTTCTTGGATGTTCTACTTCAATAATTTGTTCGGTAGTTCTACTTATATATGGAGTTGTTTTTTCGGTACTACTTTGTGTTGTAAATGGCTCATCTACTTCGATAAAATCTCTTGTTGTAGTTGAACGAGTAATACTCTCATAAATAGTACTTGCTTTATAAGTAGTAGGTGAATATTGTGATTCAGGAATCATAGAAGTAGAAGTAGATTTTTCAGTACCTTGTTCAATATATACCATACTAGATTTCATACCTCGTTCAGTCGTATACGGTTCAGTAGTTTGTTCCGATGAGGTAGTAGTATATTGTGTTGTAGATTTTTCAGTAGATTCGCTGAAACGTGAACTTACCCCAAGTGTAGTTGGTTCAGTAATTTTTTCAGTTGTTTTTCCAGAAATGCCTATGGTACTTCTTTCAGTTTCAGGAGTAATAGTATGTATTCCGACAGTACTGCTGGGTGCGGTTATTGTAGTATAGCTTTCAGTCGGTTTGTCAGTACTTTCAGTAATTCCTTCAGTAAATCGCTGAGAAGTAATACTAATTTCAGGAGTAGTATATATTTCAGGTCCTGAAGATGTAGTACTGCGTGTACCATAAGTACTAGTTTCAGTAGTATATGGTTTTTCTTTCTCAGTTGTACTTTCTGAAATTTCAATTGTACTGATATTTTCTGTTGTATATTTTTCAGTACCAGTTTCAGTAGTTCCCGCAGTACTGAAGGTATAATTTCCTCTATATGTTGTCGGTACTTCAGCAGTTGTACGTGAAGTTTCAGTACCTTCAGTACTTATAGTATAATTTCCCCTATATGTTGTAGGCTGCTCAATTTCAGTTGAAAGTGTAATTTTTTCAGTAGCATTTTCAGCAGTACCAGTAGGTGTAGTATATATTTCAGTAATTGTATATTCTTCAGTTTGCCTTGTACCTGTAGTATATTCAGTAGTTTTTTCAGTACTGAAAGTAGTTTGTTTTTCTGGTGTAATAGTATAAATACCAGTACTTTCAGTAGGTTTCTGAGTGATATACTGTCCAGTAGTATATCGTCCTCTGTCAGTAATTTCTTCAGGATTCGTACTATATTCCAATGTACTAGATTTGTCAGTAGACTCACTGAATCTACTACTAACACCTAATGTAGTTTCTTGTGTACCTTCTGAAACAGTAGTCGTTTCAGGAATAGTATACGGCGTAGTTAATTTTTCAGTAATTATACCAATTGTACCTGAAGTACTATATCTTTCAGAAGTTCCTTCAGTTTGTTCGGTAACGCCAATAGTACTTACAGATACTTCAGGAATCGTATATAATTCAGTAGTATACTGTTCAGTTCCAGTATATATTTGTTCAGTACTTTCAGTAGTATGTATAGCACTTTCAGGAGTTGTACTACCGCTTACAGTACTATACTTTTCAGGTGTAACAACATACGGTGTAGTATATTTTTCAGGTCTTTTTTCAGTACTTGTTATACTTTCAGTAGTAGTACTAGGCTCTTCAACTTCAATTATTTGTCTGGTAGTACTTTCAGTAGGTTTCCGAGTATAAATTTCAGTACTTCTTTCAGATGTTACATTATATGTTTCAGGAGTTATAGTATATATACTACTTTGAGTACTGCTTGACGATGTGGCAGTATAATGCGGTATAGTTGGTGCAGTAAACTTTTCAGTCTCTACTTCAGTAGATTGGGTAGTATATTTTTCAGTTAAACCAGTAGTAGTACTGATTTTTTCAGGTGTTACAGTATACAGAGGACTTGTCGTGCTTTTCGGATATGTTGCTGTAAAATGTTGTATTGTTATCGGTACTTTTTCAGTAGTTTCAGTAATACCTATAGTACTGCTGAAAAATTCGGGTGTAGTATATTTTTCTGTACTTCTTTCTGTATATTCAGAAGTTTTATATCCAATAGTTGTTTCAGATATTTCTTCAGTAAATTGTTGAGTTATTGGTTGTTTTGGTATAATAGTAGTTTTGCCAATTTCGATGGTAGTATATTTTTCAGGAGTAACAGTATACGGTACACTTTCGGTACTGGGACTGCCAGTTGTATGAGTTATACTTTCAGTAGTCGACTGTATTTCAGTAAATCGTTGTTCTACTGTTATTCCTTCAGTAGTTGGTACACTAATGGTAGTATATTTTTCAGGGGTTACAGTATGCACTCCAGGTGTACTAGTATATTTTTCAGTACCAATTTCAGTAGTAGCCGCAGTACTGATAGTATAATTTCCTCTATATGTTGTAGGTGATTCAGCACTTGGAATAGTAGTTTTATTACTAATTCCCGGTGTTGTTTCAGTACTTTCTGTAGTACCTTCAGTACTTACAGTAAAATTTCCTCGATATGTTGTAGGTTGTTCAATACTTGGTACAGTACTACCAATACCAGGAGTTGTATAAATTTCAGTAGTAGTATATTTTTCAGTACTTTTTTCAGTTGATTGTTGTTCAGAAGTACTGATACTTTCAGTAATACCTAATGTTGTACTACCAATAGTCATAGTATATTTTTCAGGTGTTACAGTATACGCAGCAGTACTTTCAGGAGTATATTGTTGTGTGGTAGTTTCACTAAATCTTGTACCAATTCCTATTGTACTCCTTTCAGTTTCAGATATTTGAGTAGTAGTCAAATTATCTATAATTCTAGTTTCTTTCATTAAACCATCAGAAACTGTCTTTTGAGTTGAGGGCATTTCAGGAGTAGTAGATTCTACTGAAACAGTAGTACCAACTTTTTCAGTGGACATTGTTAAACTACCAACCGCGGGAGTTGTTTTGTTATCAGTAGGTTCTACACTGTATATAACAGTTATACTCGGTACTTTTTCAGTACTTGTACTAATTTTTTCAGTAGAACTTACAGGAGGTGAAGTATACGGCTGTAAAGTACCACTTGTAAATATTTTTTCACTGGTAACTGATGTGTAGGGTGTACCTACAGTTGGTCTAGTTTCAGGAGAAGTAAATAAAGTATTTATTTCGGTACCACTTGTTTCAGCACTTGTAATTGCTGGAATTTCATAACTGGACGTTGCACTTGGTGAAGTGCCTTCAGATTGTGTAGTACTAAATTCCTGAACAGTACTTTCAGTAGATGGTAGTGTAATATTTTCGGCGGATATTGTTGTACGTTCAGTAAACTGGGTAGTACTTTCAGCAGTGAAAATACTACTAGTATATGTTTCAGGAGTTACAGTTATTTCGGGACTAATTTGGGTAGTACTTTCATTGACAACTGATGATGTTGTTTCAGGTATTACAATGCTTTCAGTTTTTCCTTTTGTAGTACCACGTTCAGTAGTAACATTTTCAGGAGTGACTGTTTCAGTCATTTCAGTGGTACTTTCAGAATATCTAATGTCAACATCAACGGTTCTTTGAGTAGTCTGTTGATCTTGTACAGTCGTAAGTTTTTCGTGAGTTGTACTAACGGTACTTTCAGTTCCGATTGTGCTTTCGGTACTTTCAGTAATCGTTTCAGTGGGAAGGTTAGTCTGTGTCATTATTTCAGTTAGTGCAGGAGGTAATGTAGTGCCTGTATCTGTTATGGTTCCCAAAAAAGAAATAAAATTACATTGTTACTTGTTACAGGAGACTAAGTGCAAGAATACTACAATATTTAAATTATTGGCGTTATTAGGAATTGCATTCTGTGAATTAATTGTTAGCGAGTGCTTTATAAACTATAAAATAATATAGTTTACTTGTCAACACAATACAGCAATGTTTAATTTCTATTATAATAGAGACAGTCTTTGAAAATTTAATAATAATTATACAGAGTATTTTACAATTTCGATTCCAAACTCAAAAACTATAAAAGTTACGATTTTGAATAAATATTATCTACCCATTTAAAGGTTGGAGATAGAATCTCAATTTTATCAAAAATGCATTCCCCTGGTCAAAATACATATGTGTATAAATTTTTGTAATTTTTCTCCTAAAGATATCCTAAATATTTTAACTTATATTAGCCCTAAAATTGCTGGAATTTTATGAGCGACCGACGCAACGATAGCGCACGAAAATATCAGAGATTTGCGGTGAATTCAAAGTATATTTATTTGGAATCTCCTGTTCCAAAAATTATGAAAATTGGTATACTTATATGAAAAAATACGCAGAATCTAACAGTGAAGTCAAAAATTGTATAACTTTGCCCAGTTGTGGGTGGCGAATACCTACCCAATTAAGGGTTGAACATATAACTTTATTTTTACCAAAAATGGATTCCTTGACTAAAACTACATATTTATATAAATTTTTGTTAAATTATTTCGACAGATGCAATTTTTAATGAATTATTTGATAATTATAGTTCATTGACCTTAACAAATAAATATTGTTTTACTAATTTATTCATAGAAATTGAACTAGTTGAGTAAAAACTATGAAAATTGGGGTATTTATATAAGAAAGTATGTAGAATCCAGTGGTGCTATCGACAAATTTGTACCTCTACCCATTTTTGGGTATTAAGTACTTTTTTGCGACCTTGACCAATATTTAATTTTCAAATAACATCGTAACTATTAGGAATTGAGAAAAATGTTTCAAAAACTGCCTATATACAATATTTGTTAGTTTAAAAAGCACTGTTATATTTTTAATATATTAATAAGTTACTGAACGTCAATAATTTAAAATTTAAACATTGGTATACATACTTTGCTTTAATAATATATACAATACTACATTCAAAATTCTACGTGTACATGCACTTAAAGTACGGTACAAGGTACAAATACCATGCAAAATTTATGTACAAATCTACTTGCTGTACAAAATCGTGCGGTGCAAAATTGTATGTATACAAAATAGTGCAAAAGTGTTGCTATTTTAGGTACAAGGATTTGGGATGTGTTTTTTGTACATGTATTGTAACAATAAACTTAGTCAAAATGTGGACACGTATTTTATGATTTGTGTCCCATAAGTAACTAGACTTATTGTACCTATGTATAATTTTTTGAAATAGTGCATAATATAAACAATTATAAACAATAAGTGTATGTACTAATTTTGCACAAAACAATAAAATTTATACCTTTTTTTGTTGATCGTTCTTGTTCTGTATTCCTGTATGTTCTGTTGATATTTTATGTTATTTGGGTATGGAATTTGTAAGGATTTTAGGCACAAAACAGCAACACAAATGTATTATACTGTCAATAAATATAAAAAATATTTTACCAGACATGCTGGACCTACCTTTGATACAAGCGCCTGTTAGAGGGTTACATTTTACCCCTGGGGGGCAGTGTTCACACCCAGTAACGGTAATGGGAGGTTCTGAAATGGGCATAGACATTATAAACAATCAAAATTTACAGAAAAAAATTATAAAGTGATATTCTTTAAGCCCACAAATTTATGTATTTAATAAAAACAAGTACACCCAAAAATGGGTATAGGAAGTGATAATATATATATATAAACACTCACAAAAGTGATCAACATAAACATATGATATAGATATTTCAATTATTCGTCAAGAACATATAGAAATTATATGGAAATTTCAACGCCTGCTGAGGATACATACTTTAATTTAACTAATATTTATAAATGTTTTAAACATATATGAAACATAAATAGTGTAGCCATCTATTAACAATATTTCAACTATCAATTCATTATTAACATCTATATGGTTTGGCACAGTTGAGTGTGTTACTTGACAGGTTGAAATTCGAATCCAACCTATGTCAAAATTATTTGAAATCTGAACTAATAGTTTGTGTTTAAGTTTATCCATATGTGTTGGCGTGATTGAGAGATAAATAAACTTGAATTTTTTTTTAGTGTGTGTAAACCCGGGACACCAAGGAAATGCCGGCAAGTGATCCATTGAATTCCGACATTCATCAAGGAGCCGGACTCTTGCCCGGTTGCAGAAACGCTAATCAAATGAGTAATCAGTTAATTGTTCATCAAATATTGATGTTCATCAAATTTAAATCGGGTTGCACAAAACAAATTAACCTCTTATTAATCTTCCATCATGTGATGAGCCGTTGATTAGTGGTAATATATGGCAACACCGCAGTGTGATCCCGTGATACTGTCAAATCAACAGCTGATCATCAGTGTTCACTGGAAACCAGTAAAGTGAAGATGTAAGTATTTTTATTTTTACAAATAATTAGACGATACAGCTAATCACAATGAAAAAGACGCTTTCAGATTATCTCAGTTGATTGCTCGTAATGTGTTTGTCGCCCGCCTAATTCCACAATAATATAATATATTTGTATATCAATATTTCAGAAAATGGATGTAAAACGTAGAAGAGGTGAATCATTGAAGATGGTGCTGTCGTGAACTGATCCTGGCCATCGAGCTATTAGATGCAGCAAATTTAGATCAGCATCACAGATTGCCTGAACGTTGAGGCTGAAGTATTGTTTCCGATTACGGAATAACTCCGCTCTATTGCCACCAGGAGATTATATTTTTACATGGGTGCAGTCCACGACTCCTACAACTCGAGGAAAACCAGCTATGTTATAGAAGCCAGCTTTCACACGTGTAAATTCGGCTTCTGAAGATGGCATTCTTATATATGCCCTCGATAATTCAGAGATTTGTCGGGTCACTCGTTTTATAATGCGACATACAGTTGATTTATTTACGTGTATGTAGTCGCCTATCAAATTTTGAAATGTTCCCGTGGCATAAAAGCGTAGGCATATTAAAATTTGTGTTCTAGGATCAATCGACTTGTTTCTATTAGTTAATGGTTGAATTTTTGCTCCAAATAAATGTATTAAATTATTAACTGTGTTTTTTGTTAATCTGTGATCGTCAAAGGTTTCGAAGGGATTTTCTCTTTCTCGTAACATACGTATTTTACGTGATTGTACTCTGCGTGGGGGTTCTTCAATATCGGAATGTTCTGACAAGCCAGATTCCATTTTAAATATCAAATTTCGCGCCTGTCGTCCCTAGTAGGAAATTAGAATTTATAGGGGGAAAATTTTCTTCAAACATGAATGAACTGTGTCAAATTAAAAATAATTGGAAGTATTATTTAAACTTACGTAAGTATTAAATTCATTACAAGCAGTTATATTTATCTTACTGAACCCGAATTGTTTATCTATTTATACAGGTAGGATTTGTTAGGTTAAGTACGTAGTTAATGTTTGGAAATGGTCAGAATGTTATTATTCTCTAATTTAGAACCTGGTATTATAGTTTAATGATATATCTCAAGGAATAGTTCATGCATGAACTCACATTGTTTGTATTAATTGTTGTAATCACTTGTAAAAGCTGTATATTTATATGTACGTATTTATTTAAAAAATAGTCATTGTTCCCTACCTTTGTTACGAAACTTGATATACAATAAAGAATATTATATTATTTTAAATTATTATTCAAATAATTTCAGAACAACACTCGATTAAAATTTGATTGATTGAAAACTCAAATATCAAATTGATTGTTCATTAATTGATGTACTAGCTTCAATTAAAAATAATTATTTGTTAACGGTTAATTAAATGATAATTGGTGTTTGTGCAACCCAAAATGTAGTTAATTACCCGTTAACGGTTGATTAACTTTGATGTTTGTTACAATTTGATTAACGATTAATTGTCCGTTAACGGCTTGTTAACGGTTAATTAAAAATTTGATTAACCGTTAACGGTTTGTTAACAAATGATTAATTTTGATTAGCGTTTCTGCAACCGGGTGTCTGTGTTATATCCAGATGATCGACGCCCGGTAAGTACCCTAATATTACTAATATATTATCAATATGTGCAAATATTTGTAAAATAAGACTGATACACCCAAAATGGGTAGTAATTTATTGTACAATTAATAATAAACTTACGTTGAGATGGTATACAGTTGCAATCATCGCATACTAGATTTCCACGGCAATCTTCATTTCTTTGACATTGACAAACTGTAAAAAACCATAACCATTTTTTTGTTTAACCATGCAACAATTTATGGTTCAAATATATGGACACCATATCGTAAAATAATTTACGAAAACCATCATTTGTAACAAAAATATAAAAGCAGTTATTGAATAATTGTACCGTATTCTAACCCGGTGCAAATCCAGTTATCGGGTAACGGTTATAAATATATACCCGGTTATCGGGTAATGGTATCAGGCGTGAGCCTACTTATAGAGTAATGGTATCAAATACAAATTAAGTTATCGGGGAAATGTGCCAAATTGTAATACAATTATCGAGGAATAGTACCAAATTCAAACTCAGTCATTGGTGGATGGGTACCCGGTTAGTGTATAATTCACATCCGATTATCGGGTAATAGTAGGTAATAGTACCAAATGCAAATCTGGTTATCAATTATTAATACCACATACAAACATTATTATCGGGTAATGGTACCAGACATGAATTCGGTTATCGGGTAATGGTACCAAATACATAAATTTTTATTGGGTATTTGTAGTATATTTAAATTTGTTTATTGGGTATTTGGATAGTTTATACTGATACTTGGTTATATTTTTACCTTCCGTCACTTTTAGGTAAGGAAGGTATTGTCTTTGGTCAAAAAATTCGATAGTGAGTTTCTAATCATTAAGAATACGAATTTACTATTTTTACGATGATGTCTGTATGTATTGTATATTTTTTGTATTCCTCGAATTTAGATGTAGACGTGATTACATTTTGGTTATAATTGGTCAACCGGAAGTACCCTCATTTGTAACTTTTAACAGTTTTTTTTTTTAATATAAACGCAGTTAATATCATTATTTAACATTTATGTTAATGGGGTTTCATGGTCGCGTGCCTTTGAGTGTCTGGTCGCGAATCTGGGAAACCGGGTTCGATCCCGAACGACGCCAAATATTGCGAAATTTAAATAGCATAAGATTGATTCCTGTGGTGCACTCTCCACACCAGCAATAAGTGCTTGTGAGGTGATCTCTGGTAAATCTGTGTACAAATAAGATTGGCACACCCAGCAATGGGTAATATGCCGTGATGATATATTTATTTATTTTATTTAGTGTTATGAATTTTCAAGAATTCTATACGATTTGAATTCATTATGCATTGTATACTTTATATTCAATGGATATAGATATAGAGTTAAAAAATTATAAAGATATTAAATTTCATGTACTGGAAATATAGTATCTTTTGCAAAAAACTTTCTGTGTAGAATTTGTATAAAATACTGACCACATCAGATTTTTATTATTATTTACTAATAGTTTTCCTAGATACAATTACAAATATTTATAGATTAGTGTACCGTTTCATTGCATAAATTATTTTACGAATCCGTGCCCATATTTTACAACAATACTATACCTTTGACGCATACAGGCTGGTGGTTTAATACTTGGCAATCCTGATCAATATTACACGGGTTTGATTCAATACACGGATTCCTGCATTGTGCGTTAATACACGCTTGTTGTGCGGGACATTCTGAGTGCGATGTACAGCTTATCTCTGAAGAACAACAATTATGGTATAGATTTCGTTATGTGAAGAAATACATAAGACACAAATACATATAATAACACCTAAAATTGTGTGAAGCAAAAGCTGAAAGTCAAGCATATATACATTGCATGCAAAGCACCAGAACCGTGTATGAAAAGGCATCTTCCAACACCATATGTACATTTTTACAGTGTATGGGTATTTACAAATGTACAAGACATCTTTTAAACAATTGTCTGGTATTGTCAAAAGATACAAACATATTTGAAGATAAAAGAGGAAATATTCCTGCAATATATTTACTAGTACTACTTTCTAGGTATAGTACTAGGTGTTTTTATAATTGGGTTTAATGAGTTCTAAAATTTTAATAGTACTACATTTATTTTTTATTTCAAAATATCCGAATACTCGGATATCCGACGTTCGAATATTGAAGCGGATATCTGAAAATTTAATTCGAATTTGGACCCGGATCCTGATTTTGATCCGGATCTGAACTTAGATCCAGATTTGGACTTCGATCCGGATTCCAGATTTTGTTTACGGATCCGGATCTGAACTTGGATTTTTGTTTACGGATCCGGATCCAAATTTTAATTCTGGATCCAATTCTTCATGAAGGCTAACATTTGGAATTGAGTTCAAATTCAAACTTCAAATCGTTAAAGTGGGCATGTATATCTTTATAGTGGTCTGTAAACACTACTAAGCAAACAATAATACATTTTATAATACTCCTCTAAAATAGGCAGGCGGTTTGTGCAAATGCAAAGAAATAAGGGATTTGTACTATCACGAAGTCCTATTTAGTAAATTTAGAATAAAAAATTACACATATTCTCATATTCTAATCTAAGATCCGATACTCAAATCCGTTTCCAAGACTTGATATTCGGATCCGGATTCAAGATCCGATACTCTGATTCGAATCCAAAATTCCAATACTTGTAGAATATACTATTCTTTAATAATACTTAATCTTGGAAGATTCTTTTTTTAAATAATAGTATTAATAAGATCTGTACCATTACATAGGAATTAACAATTTATTTTGATCTACTTCAAGTTAGAATGTAAAAAATTTCTTTAAAAATATGCGGAACCTTAAAGATTTGTCTTTCAGCAATAAAATCTTCATGGCAAAACTTCTACTAGTAGAATTGTACCATAATATGGGAAATGGTTTTAATCTATTATCAGATTACAAGTGTAGTACAAAAACGTTTGAGGCATTGGAGATTTTAATAGTACAACTCTAAGGTTAACCACTAGATAGTACCATAATTTAGGGAATCAAAATGGTACAGTATTTCAAATACTACCATAATATAGGTGCCCAAAATGTCTTTCTACTTATATTGCAGAAACATTTCCCTTCCATACAAACAGTCCTAAAACTTTTCTCCTACATCATGCTTCTATTCTATCTTCGTCCGCATGCGTGTAGTTTCAATGACGTCATGCCTGCGACAGTTCTTCATCCTAGACTAGACTCTAGAGCTTGCAAAAGACAACCCCAAAGAAAAAAACTCTAACAATGTTTACCTGGAAATATTCTACAACCGACTACAACTTGACTCCCAAATATTGGACACAGACACACAGGTACATGGGAAAGGGTTTCGCAAGATATGTCCTTCAGACAGGGGGTATAGTGGTCGCAAGGGTTTATACAATGGTTTCTGATACAAGTTTGGTTGTTGGAGCAGTCGTTTTGATGCTCACAAAAAACTGAGGGTTTAGTCAAAGCTTCTATGTATGTGATTGTAGTCAAATCGTTTTCTAAGTCAGTGGTACGGATTTCTAGACTGTCTGTGACTGTTTCCGAAGTTATGGTATACCCTGGAGTTGTTGGACTACTTGATTCAGATGTTGTTTGATTTTGAACAACAGTCACGTAATGTGTTGTATGTTCTGGTGTTAGTGTATAGTGTATACTACTGTCCGGTTGTTGAGTAACTGTATGAATGGTTATCTGTTTGGGAGTAACACTTTTAGATGTTGTTAATTGGGTACCCGGTTGTTCAGGTGTTGCTGAATGTTCCGTAAGTCCTGTTGTTACTTGTTCCGGAGTATAAACTGGACCTTGAGTTGTTATTTGTGTTGTACTAGATGGTTCTACAATACCAGATGTTGTTATTTGTTCAATTGTTGTTTGTTCTTGTGTTGTTAACTGTTCCGTTGTTATATATTCTGGTGGAATAGTTTGTACTACAGATTCTGAACTAGTTGTCTGTTGTTGTTTCGTTGTACTAGGTTGTTCTGTATGCCCAAATGTTGTTCTGTGTTCTTGTGTAGTTTGTTCCTGACTCAGTGTTGTTTGTGGTGTTGTTAAATGTTCAGGTGTGATAGTATAAATTGATGAAGCAGATATACTGCTTTGTTTTTTTGTTGTAGGTTGTTGTATAAATACTGGAATTGTTACAGTTTTGTATGTTGTAATTCTGATAGTATGTGGTTGTTCTGTGGATGTTAATTGTTGTTTTATGGTGTATTGTGCTTCAGCAGGCAATGTTGTTCTAGAAGTACTACTAGTTTCTTGTTCTTGTAATGTTGTTAATTGTTCTTTTAAGGTTGCACTTGATTCAGTAGTACTAGAACGTTCTGGTGTTATTGTATATATTTCAGTACTCGTTGTTGACAATTGGTCTCTAGTAGTACTATGCTCTGCAGAAGATTGAGTAATACTTTCAGTACTTACAGGTACTGTAGGATGCTCCGGAGTTACTGTATATATTGGCTGTTTTTTGGTAGTACTAATTTCTAATGTTGTACTACTAGATGTACTACTTTCTGGTATATTTGTTTCTGAAATTGTAGTATGTTTTTCAATAGTTTCAGTTATGTGTTCTGGCGTTACAGTATATACTGAAGATAGTTTACTGGTAGTAGATTCTGAAGTAGATTTTTCAGACGAAATTTCAGTTTCTTTTGGTATTGAAATTGTTGTATATTCTTTTTCAGTACTAGTTGTACTTGTTGTTTGTGTTTCGGGAAGTACTGTATATACTGGCGATTTACTAGAACTACTAATAGTAGTAGAATATTCAGTACTACTCAAAGTAGAAGATTCAGTACTTTGTGACAGAGTTGTATCCGTTTTTTCAGAATATTTTTCAGTATAAGTAACATGTTCAGGTGTAATAGTATAAACAGAACTACTTCCTGTAGTACTACCAGTTGTACTAGTTTGTTCTGTCAAACTAGAACTCGGTGTTTCGGTAGTACTGAAAGCACTTGTGTGCGTTTTCTGTTCAGTTGCTTCTGGTATGGTTGCGTGTTCAGGAGTTACAGTATATACTGGAGATAGTATTGTTGTACTATGTGTAGTTTGTTCTGCAATACTGGACGAAAATTGTGTTGTTAAGAATGGTGTAGTATTTTCAGGTTGTTGTGTTGTTTGGACAGTATATTCAGGAGTTATTGTGTGTATATTTGAAGAGGTAGTCCTAGTAGTAGATTGTTCCGATATACTTGCAGTAATTTGTTGTTGTTTTTGGGTTGTTTCGATAGTATATTCAGGGGTTGTTGTATTTATATTTGACGGAGCAGTACTACCTACAATTGTACTACTGGTTTCTCGTTGTACGTCAGTGAATTTGGTTGTACTTTCTTGTTGTTTAATACTAGTACTACTGTATTCCGGTACACCAGAAATTGTACTGTATTCTGGTTGTTTGTCGGTGATTTTAACACCAATAATTGGTGTTGTATTTTCTTGTTGTGTATGAGTACTGGTGTATTCTGTTGTACCACTTTCAGGGAGTTTGGTAACAACTTTTGGTGTATATTCTGTTGTACTATCCGTGAATCTACTAGAAATACTTGGAGTTGTACTTTCTGTGCCAGTATATTGTGTAGTACGTTCAGAACCTTTTAAAGTATGTTCCGTAGAACCGGTACTACCTTCGTATGGTGTAAATGGTTTCGCTACAGTCTGTGAATCGCTGGGTATAGTAGTCAAATTTTGAATTTCAAATGGATGCGAAGTAGATATTTCTACTCTACCATCCCGAGTAGTAGTAGTCGTAGTAGGGGTTGGATAATGTTTTGAAACAATTTCAGTTACTGTTTCAGTCGTTGTCGCTTCAGTTAGGGGTAGTACTGTTGTCGTAGTGGTTGGTATTGTCGGTATAGGGGAGCATTCAATACTTGCATTGCCCTGGAAATTTTCAGGACAATAGCATATTGCCCTGTGTGCCTGTGTTTTACAAAGGGCAGCCTTGCCGCAGCCATTGGTGCAAAGGTCTACGCAAACGCCTCTAATGCAGGCTTGTGCTTGTATACACTCGGTATCCAACGTGCAGATGGTGCTGTTCAAATCTGCTGTGGAGATAATATATACATAATAGGTACATCGGATACCGCGGGACTTAAAGATGGTACCAACGGCGGAATTCCCAAAAGCTGGACCGTTTAGTGCTGGATTATACCAAATGGCATTCCGGTATTTAAGGGGTATGCAAGGTTAGGAAAATGTTGTTAAGGTTTGGGAAGAGTTTTGGAAAAAGCAAAATATGTATAAAGGTTTTGGACCATATATGGTACAAATTTAGGACTTTGAACAATGTAAACCATTCTTTTTGAGATTCCCACCGTTGGTATTTCTTCTTGTAAGCCCTGGGCATCACTAAATATATACAATACAGATATATACAGTCTGGTATTAATTCTGATTGATTAATTTCGCACCACAGTATGAGTGCAGTATTAATTATTACATAATTAGGTGCATTTTATGGCCTACATCATATTGCAGTTAGAGTGAGTGTGAGCTTATAGTACAGTAGGTACAGTTGTTGAGTAGAAGAAACGAAGAATAGCGGAATGAAGACACAGATGAAGAGAAGAAAAGATGAAGAAATATTAACAGAGGACGGTTTTGGGTCAATATTTTAAAACAACTGGAGGACTTCATTACTAAGGCCGCTATGTAGCGAAGCTGTTCAAAATAGAGACACAGACCGTAGGACGACTCTAGGGGTGAGGGGGGTTGGATTCACTTTAACGCCCGACCCGCGCTCAAGAAAGACATTATTTAATATAAAAACTAAATTGTCCAATCAGTTAGTCTATTGACTCTGTCTCTGTCCGGTCCACAGTGAGTAGACTCCTGGAGCAGAGACAACGACTCGTTGTGCTGCCTGTGATCATACGAGTATCTACGACGGTAAAAAGCCTGTAGAGGTATTTTACCATCGTAGATGATCATATGATCACCGCGAGCACAACGAGTCATTGTCTCTGCTCCAGGAGTCCACTCACTGTGTACCGGACAGAGACCACAGGTTACACCACACTGAAGAGCACCAATAAGTGCGAAACGCGTCTGTGGTTATTTGTTGTACTCGCCGACATCAAAATTAACTCAAAAGTTGTAAACTGATGAAACTAGACGTAACTTTGTAATTTTTATTATATTATTTGTTTCGCGGGGAAATTTGCAATTTGTTTTTTGCAGTTTGCACTTGTATTGTAAAACATCTATTAGACCACGACCCAACAACCCGAAAAAGACTTCCATAGACCCAGCCGTAAGAGTTTAAATATTTCTGATACATTTCCAAAATTTCGTGTCCTTTCTTGAGCGCAGAAAAAGCTCTCAACTTGCGAACCACCCATATTGTGTTTACCTTTGAGGCATCCATATTTGGAATCAGAGACGAAACCTGGGGGACAGAACTTGCAGACAGGCTTGTGATCTTCAACGTAGCAAGGTGCGTCTCCGCACGCAGCAGTCAGGCAGGGATCTTCACACCGGTAGTTCCTACAGGCTTGTTGGTCGGGACATCCGCTATCCCTCAGGCAAATGGACAACGAGGGGTTGCAGTCTCGGGTGCATACGCACACTGCGCGGTGGTTAAGTACTTCGCAGGTCTTTTCTCTTTGACAGGGAGGGCGTCTCACAAGCGTGCAAGGGTTTAAACACCGGCCGTCCACACAAGCCAAATTGGATGCACATTGGTTGTCTCTGTGACACTCTGCGTTCGAATCAGGAGCGCACATTAATTCCCCGTTTTCGTTTACAACAAAACCAGCTTTACAAACACAAACAGGTCTGTGATTATGGACCTCACATTTTTTATTCCCTGTACAAATTGTTGACAACCGACAAGGGTTGAAACATTCGCCTCTGTTACACGATAAACTTGAAGGACAATCAGAATTATCCACACAAATCAAAGTACTTGGTGTTGTGCTAGGTTGCAACGCCTCGCATTTCGGATCAGGCGTGCAGGCAGTATGTGGCATTCCAACATGACATTGTGGACAGCTACATCTTGGCTTGTGCAAGATGGCTCTACATAGGGCATTGATTCCGCAAGCACCGCGCAAGCTACACGGATTCACGCACTGATACCCAATGCACGCTTTTTCGTTCGGGCAGTCAAAGTCGCCATTACATTCCACGTCTAGTCAGGGGCGAAAGCAAGAAAAGAAAAAGCATCGTAAGAACTGTGAAAGGAAACTCTCAACACGAAGATGTAAGATTTGTGAAAGAAATGAAAGTTCTCGACATCAAGCATATTTACAAGCAAGAGGATGGCCCATGTGAGAATGTTCCTTTCACAGTTCCAGATCTGACTTATCGTTAATGAAACAGCAGATAACCACCCAACAAAGACAAGGAGACTATCACAAAAATGTTGGAGTAGTCCCCTTGTGAATTTGTATAAGTGGAATTAAACTGCTTAGGTATTTTTATGCCGATTGCTGAAATAAAACTAGCTGTGTTTTTGTGCTGAACACGGTCGCGTGGAATGTATTTTTAGAATGTCTACAGCGCCATAAAGACCAAATTTTTCATAAACATATAGCCTCTTCTATACCCACACAAATTGTTTAGTTAGTTAAACTACAACTAGACTAAATTTGGTACCTACAACGTATAACTAGACCCTTTTACTGTATTTATGTATGGAAAATTATATGCGATGGAACACCAAATTTAATCCAAACGCAATAATTATAAAAATTGACTTAGCGTGTGTTCCCAACAAATGGTACAAGTTTCCTCAGACGGTTACCCATTAAAAACTTAACTGTGCTCATTATTGCTTAACTTGTTAAATATAAATAATATACAAGTCTTTGCATTTATTGTAGATAGATTATTGATAGTTCTATTTTTTCAGTACCAGTACTACCATTCTAGAACATTCTAGGAAACAGTAAATAGTAGTAGAAACATCATCAAATTATTGACTGAAATTTATTTTATTTGCAAAATTATATTGCCTGAATGTTTGGGCCGCATTTTGTACCATACAGGAAGACTCTGGGAAGATGCCCTTACATTTAGTTTTTATTATAAGTAATAGAAAACAATGGTTCGTATAATTTTTTTGTTATTTTAAATATACTATTTGATGGCAGATGTACATATTTTTTGTCAGATTTTTTTCACTTTTCAACCATGTATTAGTTTCTATTAATGCATTTGAAAAAAATGAGAAAAATAAGATAATTGAGATATATGAGGAATAATTTTTTTTCAAATATTCTAGGTGGCTATACATAAATAAATAACAAGCATATATATACTTTGTTGGTATTTAACTGTTTAATATTGTTACATTTTGATTATTTTTAAATATCCACCCATAATGAATAAAAATTATGTACCACATATCTCAATTATCTTATTTTTCTTGAATTTTTTTAAATGCATTAATAAAAACTGATATATCGTTGAAAAGAAAAAAAATGACGGTTTATATTTTAACAAAACAATTATAGATTGCAATTTAAAAAATAAATTAGGATACTTAAAATGATAAAACTTTTATTTGAACCATTTTTTTCTATTACTTAAAATAAAAAAATAAATGAGGGCGTTTTCTCAGACTCACTCTTATATATTGTTGGTAAATATCTCGACTGTGATGTGGATTAGGTGTTAACAATTATTCGAAAGTTCAGTCAAACTGCATTATTCTTACTACCAACGTTTCGGTGCACCCTTGCACATTCTTCAGGATAGTAAGATCTTATAAATTGGTACAATTCATGTACACAAAATATCGGACAACATATTCATTTAATTTATTAAAAATCGTACCATTAAATTAACTGAATGTTTTGTACGAATGTATTTTGTGTACATGAATTGTAATAATTTGTAAGATCTTAGTACCCTGTAGGAGATGCAAGGGTGCACCGAAATGTTGGTTTTAAGAATAATATGTAGTCTATGAAGGATTTTAGGCAATTCGTTTGGCGAAATAGGCAATACCTTTGGTACTGTTAGTTATATTTAAAAGTAATAATCTTAAAAGTGTATGGAGCGCTATGTTTAGCTTAATTATTCTATAGGGCTTTAGGCAATTCGTCTGTCAAAATAGGCAATACCTTTAGTACAATATAGAACTTTAAACAATTTCTATAACGAATCAGGCAGTAAAAATAACAGATTTTAAAGTATATGGATCGTCTAATTATCCCAAATTTGCGTCCCTAATAAATGGCTATACATTAACGAACATTTGATCTTTTTGGCGTAATACACACTCCATGGATAGAAGGATCATGATAAGGCAGATTGAAACCGAAGTAACATTCCACATGAGTAGTGTTTATCTATGTACATACTATACCTAAAATTGAATGATATGTATAATGTATGTGTATGTCACAATGCAAAGTTATTACTATATACAAGTGATGTATTAATGACTATGTGTTACACTATCTATCACTACGGATACCTTTTCATTTTATGAGTGACATCGTGCATTTATACAAATGTGTGAAGCTAGTCAACACGATTTTGATTTCTGAACCGACAACGAGACATAGAAGAAGACTTACCCTTTCGGCACTCGATGGAAGGATTTCCGATGGTACCTGGAGGACACAAACAGACGAAGACGGCATGTTCGCGGATGCATTCGGCTCCTTTGCCACAGCCTTCGGTTCGGCAGTCCAGCACGGATCGTTCGGCGATACCTAGGAAGAAAGAGAACTATCTAGAGAAGAAAGAAAGGAATGCAAAACAAATGGTACAACCATACGAAAGGAGATTATTACGTAACCAAATTCATAGCGCCAGAAAATCAACGTGTCTGATTCTTTTGTAATATTAAGAACTTTCAGAATACCTAAAGAATGGTACAAATGCTTAAAAAAAATTAATGTGACCATCACAACACCTCCCGCCATTTAATTTTTATTAATCTAGTGCGTGCATTAGTCTCTGGTCGTGAATCTGGGAACAGTGTTCGATCCCAAATGACACCAAGTATTTCGAATTTTAAATAGCATAAAATTGAGCCATGTGGTGCACTTTCCACGCCAGTAATAAGTTGCTATTAGATGACGTCTGGTAAACGTTTACAAGGTACAAATATGTCATCATCATTACTTGTTGTAAATTTGTGTTGGTGCAGTTTTACATTTATGGATTCTTTAGGCATTGTAAACCTCAGGCGCACCCAGAGCTGTCGTAGAAAGTCCACCACAAACAATAGTACATAAGAAACATTTTGTTTGATTATTTGTTGATAATACTCACATTCAATTTGTGGGTCTCCCCCTGGGAAATTTGGTGGACAATAACACTCAGCATGTCTATTATTAACCACCCGACACCCTGCATTAATACCACATTGTTTGTTTCTACATAAATTGATGAGTTGTCCATCACAAATACACCCTCTGTATGGATCGCCGATACATCCAGGAGCACAGCTACATTCAAATCCACCCGGTATATCCCTACACCTGGAATTTTCCCCACAAGGGTTTCTCACGCATTCGCCTCTTTCGGATATTTTGCATTCAACCCTCGGATTGCCAATATAGTCAGGTGGACATGAACATTGAGCATTGCGGTTGATAACTCGACATTGGGCGTTAACGCCACAGGCGTTTGATTCCAGGCAAGGGTTCCGGCAGGAACCACCTTCGCAGCGCTTGCTGAGTTCGCAGTCATCGTCGGTGGAACATTCATAAGATGTGCATGAACGTTTGGGGTCTCCACGGAATCCATCAGGGCACAGACAGACAGCTCTGTGGTCTGAAGATCTACATACGGCGTTTTTACCACATATTCCTCTGGTACAAGGGTTCTGACATTTTTTGTTAATACAAGATCTATCGTTTGGACAATCACTGTTTGATCTACAACCACTAACACAGCTTCCTCTACTGCATATCTGCCCTTTGGCACACATATTGTTGTTTGAACATTTTATTCTGCATTTACCAGTTTGGCATATTTCTCCACAGCTACAATCAGACTCTTGGGAACATTTCTTGATACAAAAACCTGAATCATCGCAATCACAAATGCCATCACATTGTCGGGGAGGCTGCGTGCATGCTATTAATGGATTGCCTAGGTAGTTGGCTGGGCAATTGCACTGAGCTCCATGGTTTAACACCTTACAAATGGCACACTTGCCACAGGAAGCAAAACCGTCACAAGGATCTGGAAACGAAGACAAATATTATGGTTCATTGGTAGTAGAGTACCATTTATTAGGTACTTACTTTGACATTTATTGGTAATACAAGCTTGATTATCGGGGCACACATTGTCACCACGGCAACCAATTTCGCATAAACGGTTTTCACAAATTTGACCGGCACCGCATTTGGAATCAGCATTACAGATAGACTTGCAGATTCCTTTGACACATCTTTCGTCGGAAAGACAATTGCTGTCACTAAAAACAACAGAAAATTTGTACCATTTCATGTACCATAATGACAGACTAAACTTACGCCCTGCAAGTTCCCTGGCAAAGACCTCCGAAACAAACTTGACCAGACAAGCAATTATCATTCGTTTGGCATTCAGTCAAAGGATATCTGCATCCTTCAGCAGGATCACCAACTAATGGGGCTTGGCAAGAACAATACTTTTGATGATTGACTACAGAACAAACTGCGTTTGTGCCACAGGCTGTTGGATTTGAACACAAATCTGTACACTTGTTGTTAATACATCCCTTATTATCTGGACATCCTGAATCACTTCTGCATCCAATAACACACACCAACCCTTCACATACTTCACCATTCAAGCAATCATCATCTCTTCGGCATAAAGGTTTACAAACACCATTTGAAATATCACATCTTTCGTTGCTCAAACATCCAACATCAGATGAACAAACAGGTCGGCATGAGTTTTCCAGACATGTAGTACCAGATGGACATCCCCTATTTTCAGTACATGGCAAGGCTGGTGTTCTCACGCAAGCTACTTTAGCTGTAGGATTTGGTACAAAACCAATACCACATGAACAACTGGCACGTTGATTTGAAACGGTACAAAGGGCATTAGGTCCACAGGGAGAGTCAAAGCATGGATTGACACAACGATTGTCTCTGCAAGATTCGCTGGCGCTGCAATCTTCGTCGCCATGACAACCAAACAAACACATATTGTACAAACAAATATGCCCTAAGAAACAATCATTGTCTACCCGACAAGTCAATATACAATTTCCTCTAAGACATTTTTCGTTAAAAGCGCATTCATTATCGCTCGTACATTGTGGCATACATATGTTGTCTTTACAAGTGTAACCAGTTTGGCAGTCAATTGAGGAAGTGCAAGATATTGGAACACGGACACATTCGACGTCTTGGTTTCCGGTGAAACCATGGGGACAGCTACATTGTTTAACATGGTTGATGCAGCGGCATTCAGCGTTAATACCACATGCTTGGCGTTGTTCGCATGGATTCAGGCATTGACCTTGGAGGCATTGCTCGTTTGGGCTGCATTCGTTGTCCGATTGACAGGATGCTACAAAGGATATAATATTAGTAATGTAGGGTGTCAGGATTAATGCTGGGGGGATGTAATCTGACGACGAAACCCTATAATGGAGGTGGTCACAATTGATCGATCAAAATCGATCATCTGTGATTCATAACTATCAGACTTATGATCGATTAAATGTAGTCTGTAATATTTTTGATCGATCAATCGATGGCGCACAGACTAGATTACGGACAGCGTTTTAATTCATTTCTATGGGGGTAACTGCCCCCTGCGCCCATTGGCTACGTCCATGATGATGTACAATTTCTAAGTTAAAACATAATACTTACGTCTACAAGTGTCGCCGTAGCAATAAGTATTGGCTGGACATTCGGAAGTCTTTCGACACGAAATTGGTTTGGGGTGACATCCAATCGCCAAATCACTAGGATTTCCTTGAAATCCACCCCTACATTGGCAGAAAGCTACATGGTTATTGGCCAAACATTCTGCATTAGGCCCACATAGGGTATTTTCGCAAACATCCCTACACTTTGGCACACCATTTGCCTTAACGCATTCGGCTGCGGTAGGACAGTCATCATTAATTTCACATTCAACTGCAGCTTTACAGCCTTCCCCATAAGGGTTACCAACAGACCCATGAGGACATAAACATTTATAAGATCCTCTGGAGTTTTGGCATGAGGCTCCAGGACCACATGGGGCTTCAGCGCAAAAGTCTATAAGTTGACATCCCAAAGATGGATTACCAGTAAAACCAGGTTGACAATAGCATACTTGTTGATGATTTTCAGCCGAACACAAGGCATTTCTTCCACAGGGGTTGTGGACCAAACATGCAATCTTGCACATATATTGGTCACACAGTTTGTCGTTTGAACATTGGCTATTCGTTTCGCATTCAACATGCCTACAGCCAAGTTTGTCATCGTTAGCATTTCCTCTGTATCCAGATTTACAATTACATATAGCTTCATGGTTTTGGACGCTACATTCGGCATTTCTACCACATACAACCAATTGGCACGAATCTTGACACTCAGCTTGGCCTAAGGCATTGTGGATACATTTTTCGTTAAAATCGCAATCATTGTTAGATCTACAGCGAAGTTCTTGGGTACAAATGTTGTTTTGGCAAAATTGGTATTCGGGGCAAGTGGCATTTGAGCGACATGTTGGTTGACAGACTCCTTGGATGCATAATTGGTCGCCGATACATTCACGGGCACTCGTACAAACAGCTATAAATAATAGAAAGATTTTTAGAATACTGTACCATTCTTTAGGTAAAGTCCAGTCAGTAGAGGTGTTTACCCTACCAAAGATGGGATAGAAACAATTTTAACATATGTTGTTTAGGTCATTGGTAATATTTCTACCTTTCGTCACCTTTAGATAAGAAAGGTATTGTCTTTGGTCAAAAAATTTGATGCTGCGTTTTCAATGAATAAGCACGTTCATAGAATACAATTTTATTACGATGATGTCTGCAAGTATGTATGTGTATGTTTGTGCGTATGTGTGACAATTTCATAAAGTAGCCAGCTATACTATAACCATGGAAACAGCTACTATATTAAAAAAAATCGGTGTCAGAACTACCACATCTTTTGTAAGGCAAACGTCTTTTTGGTCTATATGACTAGACTATTAGACCATCGAAACAATAAGGTTTCAACTTACATGTGCACACACCACTGCTGCATTTAGTCCCCGCAGGACATTGGCTATCACCAGCACAATATTGAACCGATGTGCACCCTAACAATGGATCTCCAGTATACCCAGCTTCACAAGCACAAACTCCAGTATGTTGCTGCGGTGTACACCTCGCTTTAGACCCACAAACATTAGCTATACCACATGGATCAACACATCTATTTTCCACACAGGCTCTCTCAGCAGCACAGTCATTGCTATCTTCGCATTCCAGTTGCACACATTGAAGTTTGGGATCTCCACGGGTATGGGCTGGACATCTACAAGTCGCTGCATGATTTCCAGGAACGCAAACAGCGTTTAAACCACAAGTGGATGGCAGTTCGCATGGATTTCGGCATCGATTATCCAGACAAATGGCGGTAGATGGACAGTCAGAATCGGTGAAACAATCTCCAGGATTGCGACATCCGGTAGTGACTGGATCGCCGACCAGGGATGATGGACAGAGGCATTGGTAGCTGCCTGGAGTGTTCTGGCAACTGGAAAGCAAAGGAAGAATGTCAGTTCCCTAAAAATGGCACAGCTATTTCAAAAATTATAAAGAATCAATCTCATTAATCAGCCAGCTATGCCATAACAATGGACAAAACTACTATATTAAGAAAATTCTAATTGGCAGATGTCAGTGTCAATGAAATGAAAATAATATGGCAGAGAGATGAGGATGTTGAGATGGATGTTGAGGAAGAGACGAATTAAACATGTCATCAGGAGCGATGAAAAATATATTGGAAGAAGAGTAAGCAGCTTAGTAATAGAGAGTAGAAGAAACAGAGGAAGACGAAAGAAAAGATGGAAGAGACAGATTGAACTTGTCATCAGGAGAGATGAAGAATATATTGGAAGAAGAGTAAACAGATTAGTAATAGTGAGTAGAAGAAACAAAGGAAAATGAAAGAAAAGATGGAAGGACTGTATTCCAGAACACTTCGAGAAAAGAACTGAATGAGAACAACATGCAAAACAGAAATGACTGAAAGGAAATCAAAAATAGCGACCCTAACAAATGGGAAAAACTAAAAAAGATGTCAGTGTCAAGTGCAATTTACATAGTTTGTTTATCAAATACTTTTATTGGAAATTTAGAATCTTTTTATATTACTTACTTTGCGGTTGGGTGGCATGGATTGGTCAAGCATTCGTCCACATCAATACATTTTCCATTGGAGAAAATGTATCCAGTGAAACAATTACAAACACCAGAATGTCGTTGGACTTGGCATGTCCCTCTGCCACAATCAACCTTGTCGCATGGATCTATAACAAAAAACCAACAATAATGGTTTGATTCTCAAAATTATGGTACAAACATTTATACTTACTAATACATTTGTTGGTTTCTTTGTCGCATTCTTTATCAGCCGAGCAGTCAATGTTATCCAAACATTCAACTTTAAAACAGCCAACTGATACATCATATGGATCTCCCAGATGCCCGGGTGGACAAGCACAAATGGCATTATGGTCAAAAACATTGCAAACTGCATATCCTCCACAGGTGACTTCAGGGCATGGATCAGTACATTTTCCAGCTATACATGCTAAATTATCATTACAATCCGTATCAAGATGGCATTGATTTGGCAGTATGCATCCAGGTTCCAAGAAAGGATCTCCGACAGTACCTTCGGGGCATTGACAGCGGTATGAACCTGGGGTGTTGATACAATGAGCCGAAAGGTGACAAGGTTGTTCATCACATTCGTTGATATCTAGACAGCCATGAGGTGCTGGTATAAATCCGCTACTACATCTGCATTTATTGCCGATACATATTTGATCTGGTTTGCAGTCACTGTCAACCAAACAACCAGATTGGCACACTCCTTTAAGGCAGACTTCTCCAGGAAGACAGTTGGAGTCTCCGTAACATACTTTAACACATATATTGTTGGCGCATCTTTCGCCTAAAGCACATACATTATTGTCAGTACATGGTAGATTACATTGGCTACCAATACACATATGTCCACTGGGGCATTGGTTTGTTGCTGTGCATACAGATGGTACTCTAACGCACCCTTGTTCTGGTATAGGGTTGCCTTCAAAACCAGCTGGACATTTGCAAGTGGTGGTATGTTGAATACAAGTACAAAGAGCGTTTGGTCCGCATATACCTTCTTGTTGACATGGATCTTGGCATTTGTTGTTCACACATGCTTGACTACTTGGACAATTCTTGTTACTCCTACATCCCAATATACACATACCACTAACACACGCTTGGTCTGAGCCACATTGACTGTGAGAAACACATGGAACTTGACACATCTTTTGCAGGCATCTTTCTCCAGAAGAACAATCTTCATTGTTGCGACAAACAGCTTTACATTGACCATTGAAACAAACTTCACCTCCACAGTCAAAATCTGAAGTACAAGATGTTATGACTCTTAAACAACCATCTTGAGGACCTGTTGGACTTGGTTGGTATCTCGCTGGACAAGAACAAACAGGTTTTCTGTTGACTACTTTACACATAGCATTTGCTCCACAATATTTGGTGTCGCACGGATTAACGCATTTTCCATTGAGACATATAGAATGAGTTGGGCAATCATTGTTACCATTTGGACAATTTCCTTCAGGTCTGCACCCGTAGGTGAAAGGGTCACCGACTAGTCCAGTCGGGCATTTACATTGAGGTCCTGACGGACTTGCTTCGCAAATGGCCGAAGAATGACATGGGTTTGGACTACAAGAATCAGTTGGACTACATTCAACTTCAGCAATTGGTGCGCCTTTGTAACCTGGGGGACATTGGCAGACGGTTTTATGGTCTTCGGCGATACAAACTGCGTTTGTACCACAGCTGTCTTCGTCACAGACATCACGACAAGTATGTGACAAACGCTCACACAATTGAGTTGGGGGACAGTCGTAATTATACACACATGGCACTGTTTTACATCCACTGGTCATGTCATTTGGATCTCCTACATATGGTCCAGGTGGGCATTGGCATCTAGCCACATGGTTATTGACTACACATACAGCATGAGGTCCACAGTTTATGTATTCACAAGCTGGTCTACACGAGTATGTACCAGTTTCGCCATGTACCTTACACGTCTCATGTTCTTGACATTGAGTGTCAGATGTGCATTGGTTCTTTTGGGCTGGTTTACATCCATTCCTATCGTTTGGATTACCAGTAAATCCTGGAAGACATTGACATTGTCCTAAGTGGTCTATTGCCACACAAATGGCATTTATTGGGCAAGTATATTCGGAACAGACTGACGTACATTTCAACACTCCAAGAGCATCTGGTTGGCATGCAGCTGATTGAGGACAGTCTGTGTTAGTGGTACAATCTGGTACAGATGGTTTTTCACAAGATGATGTTATAGGGTTCCAGATAAAGTCTCCTTTACATTGGCATGTTGGATGTCCAGATTTATCAAGTTTGCAGACTTCATGAAGCCCGCAAGCTACTGTTTGGCAAGGATCTACACATTTCTTGTACCCTAGTACATCCAAAGCGCATATGTTGTAACCATCGCAGTCTGAGTCATGATGGCATTCGCCTACGTGTCTGGTTTCCGGTTGACACCCTACTGATAAATCACTAGGGTTTCCTTTGTAGCCTTCGGCACAAATACATGACGAAATATGGTTTTCGGCAATACACAAGGCATTTGGTCCACACTGGACTTTACTACAAGCATCTACACATTTTCTTATACCTTTTCCAAGTTGGAAACAAATCTCTGTTTGACTACAATCTGCATCATTTGAGCATTGGCCTCTAAGCTTACAGCCTTTAATTTGATCGTTAGGGTTCCCTATGTATCCTGGAGGACAAACACATTTTCCTGCATCGCAACCGGCTCTAGGACCGCATCTTATATCTTGGCAAGAGTTCTTACATTTACCGTTTTCGCAGGAATAACCAGAAGGACAAACAACGTTTATACCACATTGACAATTGTGAGGATTTTCGCAAATACCTCCTTGACTATGCGAACACAACACGAAAGGATTACCAACAAATCCTTCTCGACATCTACAGTCATATCCTCCTGGTGTATTAATACAAACAGCATTTTGTCCACACGCGTTTCCAATACATTCATCAATATCGTGACATTTTACGTGGGGATTGCCAGCAAATCCTGGTGGACAGACGCATTCAGCAGTGTTAAAGCCTTCTCGGCATTGGGCACCACTTCCGCAGACAGTATTCGAGCATGTCTTTTTTTCTTGGATGCTGCAGCCTTCGTAAGGATTTCCAGTGGTTCCAGGATTACACACGCATTGATTGGTTAGGCCGTATTCGCAATGGGCGTTGGTACCACATATTGGGTCGCATGATGGTGCCAGATAGGCTGTAAGGAAAAAAATAAATGGTATTTTGAGGGAAATGGTACAAGATGTTTGTATTCCTTAAAAATGGTACGGTATGTTATACCATTCAATAAGCAACAATTTTACCTCCCGCTACCCTTGTTAAGGATGGAGGTTTTTGATAATTGACTACATTTTAAGGTCCCTTGAATCCAATTTTAACATTTTCACGGTAATGTCTGTGTGTGTATGCTCAGAAAAATTTTAAACCTTGTATTTCTACCTTTTTCTAATATGGAAAGAAATAATTAGATTTTAGTTTAAATCAAACAACCGGAAATCTCCAAATATATGTAACTGACAGATAAATGTCACTCTTTAAAACGAAAATTTCAAATAAAACAATAGTTATATGGAAATGAATTTAATATATATTTAAGTATGTCATTAAATTAAAAATAAGTATATAAACATGGCATATTACCCATTGCTGGATGTGCCAATTTGCTTTGTACACAGATTTTAGTAATGATGATGACATATTGGTACCGTGCGGGCGTTTACCAACGTCACTTCACAGGGACTCATTGCTGGCGTAGAGAGTGCACTATAGGAGTCAAATTTTAAATATTTAGCGTCAGTCGGGATTGACCCCGGTTCCTCATATTCTCGACTAGACACTCAAGCACGCGGCCACGAGATTAATTAAAATTAATTAGCGGGAGGTATTGTGTTGGCTACATCAAATTTTTATTTAAGCATTTGTACCATTCTATAGGTACTCCTCTAAGATGACTAAAAAATTTGGTTGTCTTACTATAAGCGGCAAAAAAATTAACTTGTCTTAGAGACTTCAATACGAGATTAAGACACATTGTCCAAAATACATGGACAAATATTCAATAAATTTTTTGTTTATACTTACGTGGCATACAAAGAAGGTCCGGATTTCCAGTAAAGTCTTGATTACACACACATTTATTAGCATTTTTGTCACAATGCGCCCCCACACCACACACAATTCCTTCACATCTTTGCTTACATCTTCCCCCAATGCACACACTGGGTTCGAAGCAAGGACTAGCTGGTGAGCAAACATCAGGCACGCATTGTCCTCCTGGGAATGGGTTTCCGATAAATCCTTCTACACATTTACAAGTCGGGCCGTTGATAGTAGCAATACATTGAGCTCCTTGTCCACATACAAAACCATGGCAAAGAGAAATGCATTCGCCGTTTGGTCCTTCGGTAAAACCGACGGAACATCTGCACCAGGCGGCATGGTTATCTGGTTCGCAGAAGGCATTAGGGCCACATGTTAAGGTACCACAAGGCGATGTACAGGTACCGTCGATACAAGATAAAGTACTGGCGCAGTCAATGTTCGTCTGGCATTCAGATTTTGGTTGTCCAGGTATTTCCAATATACAACCAGATTTATAAGGATCTCCGGTCATACCTCTGGGGCATGCACACTTGTATCCACCTTTTTCATTCAAACAACGAGCTGCGTATGCACAAGGACTATCTAAACATTCATCTATATCAATGCATCCTCTCAAAGGATCTCCTTTGTATCCTGTTTCGCACATACATTTCGGCGGATCACTAGGTGTACACTTGGCATTAATTCCGCAAGGATAACGCTCACAAGGACTTTTGCATTTGTTGTCGTCGAAAGGATCTGTGAAAAAAGGTGGCGGGCAGACGCATTCTCCAGGTTGGACACATTTTTCATTAGCAGAACATTCATTGTCATTGGTGCATCGTTTTTGGGCGGGTGAACACAACCCATTGTAGGGATCTCCGCCATAGCCTCGAGGACAATGGCATTCATAAGTGCCTGGTTTGTTGACACATTCAGCACCGTATCCACAAACTTGGCGGTTTTCGGTACACTCATTTACATCGACACATGATCCGTCAGTTTGGGTGCGATATCCTTTGGGGCAAGCGCAATAGCTGACGCCTCCAGAAATAGTAATACATTCAGCTCCTGATGGACATTTTTCTCCTTTGGAACATCCAGACAGAATACAGTTTCCATTGACTAATTTATATGGTGCTTGACATTTGCATTCCAAAGTGTTACATTCAATACATTCCGTAAATGGGTTTCCATTGAATCCTGGAGGACATTGACACTCATAACTTCCAGGCAAGTTCTTACAAACTGCGTTTAAACCACAAGCAGGATGGTCTCTCAAATCGGTACACTCATTAATATCTCTACATTTTCCAGTCGTATGGTCTCTAGTATATCCTTGGACACAAATACACACACTCTCTCCCACAAATTCATCATGGATACATTGTTCTCCATTGGGACATGGTTTACTAGTCGAACAGCTAAATGGTTTCTCGGATTTGGAACATCCAGACCGGTATGGATCTCCAGTTGTTCCTCCAGGACACTGGCAAGAAAAGCTTCCAGGTTCGTTCTTACAAATGGCACCACTTGGACAAGGGTTTCCAGCGCATTCGTCGATATCCACGCAGCCTAAATGGGTACCAGTATAACCTTGACTACACAGGCATTTTGCTTCGTTGTTAATAAGCATACAGTGTTCATTGGGTCCGCAGAAGATAGATTCGCAAGGATCTGCAAAAATAATTTTATAGGATAGATCCCTAATTATGGTACAAAATACTTACGTCTACAATCGTTCCCAATATTTGGTTCAGGGCACAAACATCTCTTCTCATGGTCACAAATGGCATTTCCAGGACAATCAGTATCTTTATTACAAGTAACAATAGCAACGCATTTGACTTTAGGGTCAGGGTCTGGTATGGCCCCATCTGGACAATGGCAGCTAAAAGATCCAGGGAGATTGGTACAAATGGCACCTACACCACAAGCGTTGGATAAGGCGCATTCGTTTATATCAACACAAGCTGAACTAGGGTTCCCTTCGAAACCTGGAGGACACTGACAAGAATAAGATCCTGGAGAGTTGGTACAAAGAGCATTGACTCCACAACGACCATTAGGCCCATTAGCTTTATCGCATTCATCAATATCAATACACCCAGCTGCAATATCAGCAGGGTTGAAAGTCCATCCGTCTTCACAAATACAATACGCTTCTTGTCCATCAGGTTTACAATAGGCGTGCAATCCACACTTAACATCTTCACATGGTGCTTTGCATTGAATCCTGGGAGGTGTTCCAATATATCCTGCTTCACATTCACATCTGAAGCCTCCATTGGTGTTACTACAAGTTGCGTAAGGTCCACAGGGGTTCTTAAGGCATTCATTGATGTCAATACATGCTGCACCTTTCGCTACAAAACCTTGTTGGCAGAAACATTGATTGTCGATACATTCAGCATTATTGGTACAGTCGAAGTTTGACTTGCAAAGGATGTTCACGTCGATTTGTTCACACGCTACTTCAGGGGTTGGGCTAGCTTGATACCTAAACAAAAAATATTTGTACCATTTCCTAACAAATGGAAACTATATCTCACCCTTGGGGACATATGCAGTTGTACCCAGGTACAGCATTTTCACAGATAGCGTGTTGCCCGCACGGTTTGTCTAAAGCAACACATTCGTTGATGTCCACACATCCTTTAAAAGGATCACCGGTATATTCTTCTTTGCAAGAGCAAGCATATGATCCAACTGTGTCAGTGCAGATGGTGTTTTCTCCACATGGATTCTTCTCGCATTCGTTTATGTCTAAGAAGAAAACATTATTAAGTTTTGAGAAAAATGTTCATTGGTATATTATAATGAAGAAGATATACTACAGTAGTGAATGATTGGTGAATAGAAATAACATGCAATATACCAGTGCCTGAAAGGAAAGTGCTATCTATAAATACATATTGCTCTAGGTGATCTAAATATATACAATACAAGTTGCTACATAAAATATATCTACAAGAAAGATTCTAGATGATACAATCCATAAGAAATAGTACAACATTCTACTAGGAACATGTTCTAGAATCTATAACGTTGAAACTAGAAGGATTATAAGAAAAAGAAAGAGTATAACGAATGTCATAAGTTTTGGTACAAATTTACGAACTTAACATAAATTTTATACAAATGGGTTTCTAGATGGTACAACTTACAACAAATACAAAGAACAATATGTAACATTCTTCTAGAAACGTGTTCTAGAATCTATGTTTGGTAAAACTAGAAAGACTGCAAGAAAAAAGTATCTGTACCAGTTTTTTGTTTGTACAAATCTAGAAAAATTACATTCTGGCATAGATTTATATATGAAAATACAGGCTGATACTGGAAAACGATCCACTCAAAATATATTTTTTATTTATAATTATTTATTAATTTTCTTAATATATTTGTAAACTAGAAGCATGGGCTCACAAATCATGGTATTTGGCATGATGGTACTTCTTCTGGTTTAACCGGAAGTGACATTAACTCTCATATTTTAAATGGGATATCCTATATATTTCACGTAAAATTACAAATTCAACTATATGCTTGAAATGTATTTTTCTTGATGAAATAAATTACAAAAACGTAAGAGAAAAATATGAATAATTTACCTGGTAAACCATTATATCAAGAAGGCTGTGAAAACATGAAAGTTAAAATCATTTCCGGTTCAACCAAAAGCGCTACCATCATACCAAGCACCACGATTTGTGACCCCATAAGCCTAATTTACAAATGTAACAAGAAAATTAAAAAACAATTACAAATAAAAAAGTTATTTTGAGTGGCATATTTTTCAATGTATTGTATACTTCTATCAACAATTCTGGAACATTCTAGTGTTTTCTGAAAGACAGAAAGTCTATAAGAGTTTCTACAGAGGACTAATTTGTAGTAAGGATGTATAAAAGATATTCTGTAAAATATAGTACTGCTAGAATGTTTGGTATAAGAAGACCAATAGCAAACCAAAAGAACAATAGAAAGGTCGTGCAAAATCTACTTCGTTCTTGGTTTTATCAAGAAGTAAATATTAAGAATCTAGAAAGACAATAACAGAAAAATGGTTTTCACTTCTGTGTGAGGTTTAGAGGACTAAAATTAGTCCAACAAAGAAGCGTCTAAACGATCTTCTATTGTCCACTATAGAAGATTCAACAATGAAGTACCAAACAAGCAAACATCTTTGTCCCACAATAAGCAAAATTGTATTTCTCCTCCTCACTTTCACAAAACAAGTGCCCCTGTCCACTAAATCCTTGAGGGCAGATACATTTGTAACTCCCAGGTACATTGATACATTTAGCGTTGATCCCACAAGCATTGGGCCTTCCGCATTCGTTGATGTCCAAGCAGTCATCTTCGAGGGTTCCTGATCCTGTAAATCCTTCGGGACATGCGCAGTGGTAACTTCCGTTCGTGTTGATACAACGGGCCGATAGAGAACACGGAGACGTTGAACATTCGTTGATGTCTGGGGATATTAGTGATGTGATGATATATGTTACAATTTATTTAAATTATAGACAAATTTGATGATACGAATTGTCGGAAGACTTGGATATAGCGATGTGGTTATTAACAGTTATTGGTGAAGGAATTTATGTACATATTTATACATACATTAATGTTACAATATTTTTTAATTGTTGCAGTATAGAGGAAATTTGAATAATGTCGAAATTATTAATTATTATAATTTATGTACATACACAATTAAAAATTGATTTTGTATGGCTACATGTTTTTTAAATATTAGTTATTAAAAAGTCAAATTAGTCAATGATTTAATGAATATTTAAAAATATTAATATGTTGCTTAAATAATCTGGGTGGTCCATTCATTATTTACATATTTACTTGCATTTAAAATGGTGCAAGATATCAACAGTTTACAGCAGTAATTTTTTATTTATAGTTTCAATTTATGGACTCGAACCCTAATATTTTGGTTACCCATTTCTGAGTGTACCAATCAGCTTCTAATCTTGTGCCAAAAGTCTGACTACCACACCAAAAAAATGAGTAGTGATACATTTATTTATTTACATTTCACATACAGGGTGACACTGACAAAATTGGCCACTCAAAATAACTATTTTCTAATTCTCTTGAAAAATAATTATAAATAAAAAATATTTTGAGTAACCCATTTTTCAGTATTATCTGTATCCAACTGGCAAACATTTCTTTGTTTGTATAATTTCCACACCCAATCTCACCTTCACACCCAGTATTGGGATCGCCCAAAAATCCAGTCGGACATTCACACCTAAAACCTCCATCCATATTCGTACAAAGAGCATTTCGTCCACATGGTGATCTGGTACATTCATCGGCGTCATGACAACCTATGGTATAAGCGTCCCCTTCATATCCTGGAGGACAGGTACATGTTCGACCACCAGCTAAGTTGGTACAAATGGCACCAGGTCCACAGGCGTTTTGGTTAGAGCATTCGTTGATATCCACACACTGGAAAGAAGTGATAGTACATTGGTAAGATTAAGACCTTCTTCTTAAGAGCGAAGAAGCCTGTTCCCAACTTATGGTAGTATAATGGTAATGGTAAATCATAAGAACTAACTAAGAAGAGAAAGGAAAACTTAAGGATAGAGGATACGCGGTGTGTCCAAAAAGTATCCGTCGTTGTACTATATTTTTATACTAGTGGTGGGATCCCGATTTCGCATCCAAAAATATCCGGATATCCGGATAATTGAATGTTGAACTATTCGGATCTCGGAGGATCCAAACTCAGATCCGGATCCGAACATCGAATCTTGGAAACGGACTTGAGGCCTACTTTAACGATTTGAAGTTTGAATTTGAACTCAATTCCAGATGTCAGCTTTCACATTGAAAATGAAGAATTGGATCCAGAATTACAATTTGGATACAAATCCGTAAACCAAACACCGAATATGGATTCGGATCCAATTCCAAATCCGGATATCCGGATTTGAGTATCGGATTTTGGATCCGGATATGAACATCGGATTTTGGATCCAAATCTAAGTATTGGATGGTATTGGAACAGACTTGAGTATCGGATCTTAGTGTGTGTTCGTCCTTCGGTTAATCATGTCGTGGTCATCATTGGTAGAAGAAGTGTAAGACCACCAGCATAAGCCTCTGTAATACACCTCTCGTGTTACAGTTGGAAGTAGGTTGTGGTATCCGAAGAAGATTATTTTGAAGAGGAAAACGTTGGATACTTTTCGGACAGACCTGGTATTACAGGGACGACAAATTTTACCCATCTAGATAAAACTTACCCCATCATGAGGGTTGCCAACAAACCCTTCTTCGCACGTACAAGTGTAATTTCCTGGTGTATTGTGACATTGAGCATTAAGCCCACAAGCTCCAGGTTGTAAGCATTCGTTGATATCTGCAACAGGAGCAAAATATTTTAATTAGAACCAACCATGAACAGAAAAATATTAATAATCCATTCAAAAGAAAGAGCTAAGAAGAAAATTGTAACAAGAAAATAAATAGATGAAGCTTTGGGGACTCTTTCTACAGTGGTATTAACGCTTTAAATTTGTCTCTTTATTTCTTCTTTTCTTACCTGTGCAAAGCGCCTCTCCATCGCCTTCAAACCCAGGAAGACATTTGCAGAGGAAATGAGCAGGCAAGTTGCAGCACTCAGCATTCTCCACACATCTGGCAGCAATTGCTGGATTGTCGCATTCGTTTATGTCTGCAAAAAGATCACCAATTACTACGTTGCTCATTGCCGAGAACTCTAAAAGAACTAATCAACGCCGGAACTCAACAGAAGAAGATTAGATCTCAAAAATGAATAAAGTTCTTCGTCAGTGATGATTGCATTCCTTTTTAATGTGGAAAATAATGAAATAATTTCTTACCTTCACAATGGAAACCGTCTCCAGTATATCCAGGAAAGCAAGTACAATGAAAACTGCCTAAAGTGTTTGTACAGTGAGAAAAGACGTCACAAGGTCGATATTTGCACTCGTTTTCGTCTGGAACAAACAAATATTTTAAAATTTCGTTGAACCTTGTCACTTGTAGGTAAGAAAGGTATTGTCTTTGGTAAAAAATTCGATGGTGAGTTTTTAATATAAGCATGTTTTGCGATCCCTAAAATATGAATTTATAATTTTTACGATGATGTCTGTATGTGTGCGCGTGTGTGTGTAAAATTGAGCACCCGAACTTCCTTAATTTGAAGCTTTTAACTATTTATTTTCTCAATAAAATAACATAATACACCATTCAATTCTGAAGTCTTTGTTATATAAATATAATTAAATATATTTTACATTTGAATAATAATACTCGTCTTCTTCTTGCATTCTGCAATGGCACAATTATTAAAATGACATATACCGTTCTTCTCCGAAGAAGTACTGTTACTCTAATAAAATCAAGATCAGAATTCAGATAATAATAACATAACTAACACTTAAATTCTTATTGTTGCCTTTCAGAATTGTTTAATAATTTATGACAACGAAATATGATAATTGAGACACAAATTTAAATTTTTAATTTTGCCAATAATAATTGTATACATAATTCATATCATTTTGAAAAGACTAGAGCAGTTTTTATTGGATAAATAATGTTTTACAAATTCATACAAATATTATTTTTGTGTAGTATAATCTGTAATATATATGGCACAGTTGTGGATATAAAGGTTGATCGGTGCGGCACAAAATCGTGATGATAATGATGATACAAGATTGATGATATAATTTATGTAATAATCAATCAATTGTAATTACGAATTGAAAAATAATTCTTCAAATATTTTGTGCAAGTCATATTATTATTATTATTATTATTATTATTATTATTCCATGAATTGTAATCCATCATAAACATTTCTATTTCTCACGTCTGTCTGTATCTGTTTATCTAGTAGATACTACATAGAGTATGGTCTATACTATAGTCTATCTATAGTGATACTGTTCGTATTATAGATAGTGGATGGTCTCTGTTCTCTCCGTAAAAGATAATATAGTTTGCTTCTACATATTGTGTATTGACTTTTGATTAGCAGTAAATACATACATACATAAAATCACGCGTGTGATAAGAACAACATCAACATCATACAACAAATCCTTACTCTTAAACATATTAAAGTGACCGATTTTCGGTAGCGAAATACCGCATGAGGATCACAATAATAGTTAGGAAACAATCATCCTTCGCCATACATTCCTATCTAAGCAGACTTCTTTCGCTTCGGCCACACTCATAATCGCATTCATACATGCTCTTCTTTTCTTCATACTTGGAAACTCTCTCCCTTTAAAGACCCTACCAACCACATCCATCCACTTACACATTGGTCGGCCACGCAATTGAAAACCCTCAACTTGACCAAGATATGTACACTTAACAAGCCGTTCACTCGCCATTCTCTTCACATGCCCAAACCATCTCAACTGACTCACACCAACTTTCTTAATCACATTGTTCCTATACATTCTTCATACACCAAATTATTCCTCACGCGATCCCGTCTGACATACCCACATACACCACGTAAGTACCTCATTTCCACGGCAGTCACTCTCTTTTTATGCTTGATACGTTAACGTTTTGTGCAAACGTACCCAGAGCACCCATTACCTTACATCCCGCACTCACTCTCTCGATCAATTCGACCATCCCTCGACATCATGCTACCCAAATATACAAACTCATTTACCTGCTCCAGTTTCACTCCATCCACCAACACATTGCACTCAGTCACCAATTTACTCCTTTCAAATTCTAACACTTTGGATTTATCAACATTCAACATCAGATTCATACTTCTTCCAACTACATGTATTCTCTCTATCATTCTCCTGAGTTGCTCTTCATTTTCTCCTAAAACAACTACATCATCAACATACGCTAACGCAGGCTCTACACTTTCACCAATATGTACACCATTCATTTGATAAAATTAAAGTTGTAGTCTACACCCTTTAATGGGTACATATTTTCCATCCAAAAATACTATATGGCAATCTTATAGAAGACCAATGGGGACATCCAATTAGAGAAGAAAATATTTTTTAAACTAGTAGTTTTCTACAATACAAAGTTATATTTTTCCAAAATGGACCCTGCCCTATTATTAGCGTAACCCCGTCAACATACAGCATCTCGTAGCATACTATAGAGCGTAGAAGAACTCGTATTGGAAGATAGCTGAACGATAAAACGAAAGTTCATTGCTAAACAGCTCTAGCGCTTGCCTCAGGCCATCGCAAACCACGGTCGTGGGAAGGACGGTCGAATACCGGACGCCAGAGGTCCTCAACAAGCCCGCAAGAAGTTGTTGTCAAGAGTTTTTACAATAGTTTTTGTTGGGAGGTTACAGTTTTGATTTAGCATCGAAATCTCCATAGTAAAAACAGTTTCTATCTTTGAATTTAGTATTAGTTTGATGTTTTGTTTAACTTATGATCAAATTTGGACAATAGAGGTTCTCAACATGTCTGTTGTCAAAAGTTTTTACAATAGTTTTTGTTGGAAAGTTACTGTTTTGATTTAGCATTAAAATCTCCGTGGTAAAAACATTTTATATCTTTAAATTTGATGTTTGGTTCAACTTATGATTAAATTTGGAACCCAGAGGTTCCCAAAATTCCGACAAATAATTGTTGTGAAAAGTTTTTACAATAGTATTTGTTGAGAGGTTACTGTTCTGATTTAGCATTGAAATCTCCATTCAGACAACATCTGAATTTGATGCTAATTTGTGTCAATTTGATATTTGTCTCGTCTTATGATCAAATTTGGACAACAGAGGTTCTCAAAATGTCGACAAAAAATTGTTGGGAATATTTTTTTTGGAAGTTACTGTCCTGTCGTTGAAGTCTCCGTATTGAAAACAACTTATACTTCTGAATTTCATATTATTTGGTATCATTTCGATATTTGTCTCATCTTATGATCAAATTTGGACACCAGAGGTTCCCAAAATGTCGATAAAAAGTTGTTGAGAATCGTTTTTTCAGTAGTTTTTGTTGAGAGGTATTAAAAACTAGTTATAGTTGTGAATTTTTTATTATTTTACACCATTTTGATGTTCGTCTCATCTTAAGATCAAATTTGACCCCAGAGGTTAACAAAATGTCGATAAAATTTGTTATATAAAAATTGGTCAATCAGAAGTGACCTAATTCGAATATTTTATTAGATTTTCTTGAAAGAACGCTGTTATATATCATTTTTTGACATTTTATGTTATATTAAAGAATATTTTACTTCCTATACAATTTAATTGACAGATGTCAGAGTCATATAAAATTTACATAATATGCTTTTACTGGAAATATAGAATCGTTTTCAAGAAAATTAGTTAGAATGCCGTATTCCTTAATTAATTCGTCCATCCCTCGACACAAACCACCGAAAAAATTGTAGTCAATAATTTGATTTAATACATCTGTAAAATATAATAATGGGTCCATATATCGCTTGTAACTTTGGTAATTTTTGTAAACGATTTCAACATTGGTTGGTATTTCCGGAATTTCCGGCCAACTTTCGGCTTACCTGGAACCTCGCAACTGCATCCACCGAACCCATCATTACAGTGGCATTGCCCATCCAGACACGCGCCATTTTGGCACACTGTACCATCGTCTTTGTGGCAGTCATCTGGAACAAAAGAAAAAACAAATTAGTTATATTGATTTTTAATAATATTCATTTAAATTTTTTATATTTCTATAATTGTTGTTATGATTTATAAATGTGAACATTTCAATACACTAAAACACACTTTTGATCTGGATAATTTCAAGATTTTGGAGGAAGAGCAGAATTACTCCAAACGTATGTTTCTTGAAATATCAGGGATGATTGCAATAAAATCAATGCAAGAACTGATATTCAAGCGTATATTTTGGTGTATTGGAAAAGTTCAAAAAGGAAAAGGCAAATTTCAGGCCAAACTGAGTTTCATTAATTTCCTTATATTTTATTTAAATTCCTTGCTACATTATTATTGATGTACAGACGACCAATAGGAGTCCGTATCAATGATGTCGCCAAAATCCTTACACAGGATATTTCCAGCTATTTTCCATATTATTCGGTTATCGTTTTTTAGAGCAGATATGTGTATACTCTTTGAATTTTTTGTACGATGTTTAATAAATTAACTGAATGTTTTGTACGAATGTATTTTGTGTACATGAATTGTAACAATTTGTAAGATCTTACTACCCTGAAGAAGGTGCAAGGGTGCATCGAAACGTTGGTATAGTAAGAATAAATGCTGTTTGACTGAACTTTCGAGTAATTGTTAACACCTAATCCAAATCAGTCGAGAAATTACAAACATTTACATGTCGGCAAAATGAATCAGAAATTTCTGGATAAGAATTAGTTTTGGTTGCTGTATTTTGATACGCGTAGCGTATTTTTTTGTAATAAAAAATGTAGTTACTTAAAGTTTTTTAAGCAATTTCGACTGGGTCTTCCGTTTCCCTGAGGAGAGCATCTCCTCTGACAAATGTCACGAGTCGACACTGACTCAAGGGCTAAGGGAAGTATACAGACGACAATATGGTTAAAAATTATGGAAAAAGGAAACTAAATACGTGAGAAGAAATAAAATGAAATAAAATAACAGAAGATTGAATAGATAATAAAACAATTTTATATTTTGTAAAGATATTATTTAGTATGTGTCCTTAAGTATCTATGATAGAAAATTCTAGAAAAGTCTAGCTGTATTCACTAGGTTACCGGTTATCATTCGTATATCCTGGGTTCAATTACGACCAATGTCAAACTATACTTTTCAAATTTCATAAATCAGCCAGCTATGCTAACCAGGGAAACTGCTAATATATTCAGATAATTCAAACTGGCAGATGTCAGTATCAATGAAAAGTAAATGAATATGGCAGAGATGAGGACGTTGAGATAGATGTTGGGGAAGACACGGAAAGGAATGAAAGAATAAGGGAAATAACTATAGTGTAACAGAAACTTGGTTTCTTGAAAGATACAAGAGAGACGATTACATTGGTTTGAACATGTCATGAGGAGAGATGAAGAATATATTGGAAGAAGAATGAATAGCTTAGGAATAGAAAGTTGAAGAAACAGAGGAAGAACAAAAATGGAAGGACTGTATTGCGGAAGACTTGAGAGAAAGGAACTGAATAAGAACGAGACGCAAAACAGAAATGAGTGGAAGAAGTAAATAAAAACAGCGACCCCTAACGAAGGGGAAAAGCTAAAGAAGAAGAAGTTGTCAGTGTCAAGTGCAATTTACATAGTTTATGAAATAGTTTTACTGGCAATTTAGAATTTTTGCAAGAAGATTTATGTATGAAATTTATACATAATACACAGGATTGACGGAAGGTATTGTGCTGGCCACAAATTTTTCCTTAATATTTAAAATGATCCAGTTATTAAAACAAATCAATGAATCTTCTTAATATTCGAAATGCTGTATTATTATTCTAATTTTTACGTAATGTGCCCGTATACGCAAACATATTTTGTAAAATAATTGGAATTCAATAAATATGTTCTACAAAAACTAATGTTTCGTTTCCTACTTTTTGCTAATACGTTCGTAAAAACATCCTACACATGTTAATTTGGCATTAATACAATTTCCTCTGCCGTGTGCTTTTACACCGTGGTTAATTTTACTAATTCCACCTCTGGAACTAATCAGAAATTACAGAGAAGTCGAAGGATTTGCCAGAGTCATCCTAGTAGAACTATTTGAAAATCTAGCTTCTTGTTATTAAATTACGCTGCGCAAAAACGCCGGTTAATTGACGCCAGACTACGAAGAAGGAATCCAACCGTAAGAAATAAAACAAGATGAATACTCATAGTAGAAGACAACCAGATAGAAAAGGAAGCTATAGTCTGTTGCAAGATGTAGTGTGGTAATTGATTGTGATACATTTCGTGGGGCACCGCAAGGTTAACAAGTGGGTACTCTACGATCTTATTTGAATTTTGCGTGAATCATTGCCTTCCATGTTCTGGAAAGACATGGTACGAACCTAAGAACCAATGAAATTCCATATGGTTGAGGAGAAAATGAAGAGCAACTCAGGAGAATGATAGAGAGAATACATGTAGTTGAATGTTGATAAATCCAAAGTGATAGTATTTGAAAGGAGTAAATTGGTGACTGAGTGCAATGTGTTGGTGGATGGAGTGAAACTGAAACAGGTAAATGAGTTTGTATATTTGGGTAGCATGATGTCGAGGGATGATCGAATTGATCGAGAGAGTGAGTGCGGGATGTAAGGTAATGGGTGCGTTTGCACAAAACGTTAACGTATCAAGAGATGCTCGGTTAAGTGTATATAATGGAGTACTAATGCCTGCTTTGATGTATGGAAGCGAATGCTGGGCATGGACAGGGAAGCATAAAAAGAGAGTAACTGCCGTGGAAATGAGGTATTTAGGTGGTGTATGTGGAAATGAAAGACTGGGTCGCGTGAGGAATAATTTAGTATATGGTTGGGAACAATGTTATTAAGAGAGTTGGTGTGAGTCAGTTGAGATGGTTTGGGCATGTGGAGAGAATGGCGACTGAACGGCTTGTTAAGCGTGGCCGTATCAAGGATACTCGGTTAAGTGTATATAATGAATAGCTTAGTAGTAGAAGGTAAAAGAAACAGAGGAAGACTAAAAATAAGATGGAAGGATTGTATTGCCGAAGACTTGAAAGAAAAGGAACTGAATGAAGACGACACGCAAAACAGAAATGAGTGGAAGAACAAAATAAAAAATAGCGACCCCTAACGAATGTGAAAAGTTAAAGAAGGAGATGTTAGTGTCAAATACAATTAGCATAGTTTGTTTATGAAATAATTTTACTGAAAATACAGAGTCTTTTGCAATAAAATTTGTACATAATACACATAAGGCATGGATACACCCCTTATGGAAATAACGCTCCATACCAACACCTTATCTGCGAATTTGGTCTTTTGCTTATATCTAACATTATTAGAGACTCTACAATATTATCAGTTTAAAAACAATCATTTCTCTTAATTTCAAATGTCGTCCAAAACCTAATACCAGGTGTCCGTAGAAAGTGGAAGAATAAATGTTTAAAATTGTACGTTAGCTATTGTAATACAGTGCGTCTTTGTTATATTATTGTAAAAAATATAGAATACTATCTCTATGTTGCAATATATTTATCTATATACTCAACAGGTCAATTACATATATTACTTTCAATTTTCAATCATCGATAAGCTTTATTCCATAGCATGACTTTAAAAATCATAATCAATAACTTCCAAACAAAGATTTCTTTCATGTGTCAGTCACTAAAACCAACAATCATTGTCATTACAGTTACCCATAGACCTCACTAATGGATGGTGATTTTGCAGTCAGAAATGATAGCAGCATATATTCACCATTATAAAAATATGGTGAACGATCCATTTGTAAGAGTGCGAGTCATCAGGGGTCAATAGTCTTGTAAGGAGCACGATAATTGTAGGGATGCCAAATAGAGAAAGAAGAAGATGCAATTAAATGCGTAAATGATTATCGTGGATTTGATCGTTAATTAATGACGACTTCTGTTGAGAACGGTATTAGATACTGTTAGCTTTGCAAATTGTTTTTGAGTGAGAGTGCAATTCTCAACAAAACTATTCCACATTCGATTGACAATTTGCAAAGCATATGTAAATAAATGTAAATTCTTGTGCCCCTTTTTCCAATCAATCTCTCCACCTATGGATTTCTTTCTTCTTCGGTGGCATCAACATCTCAAGATCAACAAACGACTATAACAAGTCACCGAAACCAATAGAAATGCATATATCTTTGCAAGAATAACAATTGAAGACTTGCATTTATCTAGCCATCACGGATGGTGGTCCTGGTATCTATTCGCTTTTGTTACGTGCGTGTTTTGTTTGAAATAAATGAGGAACTGAAGCTGGAATAACCAGGAATGAATTTACAATAAATAAATGAAGATTTACGTTTTGACTGTTCCGGCGCACGCACATGATTTTAAACACATATCGTGTTGCCCGTGCTGACATTGGCAGTTGGGAAAAATGCGTTTTTAGGGCGGGGGATTATGTAGAAAAATAATACGTTTTTGTATACTTTTTTTAAATAAATCCAGAATTTAAAAAAATAGTCCCGTTTATATTGATTCATCCTCGTATTAACATTTACAAATTGCCTACTATCTTTTTGGATTGTAGGTCGCCTGAACCACTATAAATAAACAAAGTAACAAGGTCATTAAATTCATCATACAATTTTCAACTTACACCATCATGAAATCTGATGATTTTTACAATGATTCAATAAGAAACCTGGTATAAAACAACTACAACTTGTATCTGAAATTGCGTGTTGGGTTACTCCTGCGTATCAAAGCAAACCATTTCTTGGAAGCTGGTTCAAAATCCACGTTTTATTTTCGTTCCTCGTAGTTGTTTTTGGTCATTAAACTGATCCGATGATTTGTAGGAATGCTTCAAGATCGCAAGGTTTTTCAACAAGTTCATTAGGATACAAAAAACAACAATCTAAACACGGCTCAGCTATTAAAGTTGTAAATATAAGGATTTAAGTATAATTGTATAAATGCTTTGCCCTTAAATTAAATAACGTTTGTCAAAGTTTTTACCTTTCGCTAAGAGAGGTATTGGATTCATGCTAAAAATCGCATATCTAGATTTTACTGAATAAGCACGATTTAATTTAATCTTAGAATCCGATTATACCTTTTTACGACAATGTTCGAGTGTGGTGTGTGTATATATACAGAGTGGTGACTGAAAATAGCAATAGCCATGGAATTGAGACAAAATAAATAACAAATGTCTAACGGTTTAACTGTCACGTTAGGGTAATTTATTTTTATTAGATATTATTTCTAATTTCTGTATCAATTAACAATTATTTGTTAATTTAAATTGATATTTGTTCACTTGAACAGATTTAGGACACATTAATTGTAATGTATGTAAGGTCGGAGTAGTCTTTCGAGCCGGATTAGAGTTCAACCCGTGCCCCCTGTGATTCTCTCTCCACGACGCTTTGGATGCATGTTTTCGAACAAAATGTCTTCATCTATTATTAAAATCTCTAAATAACGACGATTAAATATTATATCCCTTGAATTTTTATCGCTTCTTTCCATAAGATTATGTTTGTCTACTGCAACAGTAGTTATGAGTTATGGCGATGAAATTTAAGGCCTGTATTTGACACAGAACACGATCAGAGGCTCGTAGTCTTTTTGTATAGTCTGGCGTTATGTTCTTATATGAATATTTCATGACGTCGTTAGGCTTAGCTATTGTATATGAAAAGAAAAGAACTTATGGCATTTCTGTTTTTCATATTCCTGAACTATAAATAGTGGTGACAAAAAATACCTATTCAATAAATTTATTTTAGAAGTCTATGTTCAGTAAATTGGCATGTATTTTTTGATATTTATTCGTGAACAAAATCTGATGTGGCCAGCAAATTTCCAAGATGATATACATATTTAGTTCTTCTCTGTTACGGTATAAAATATAGCACAAAATAATTACACATTAAGATTGCACGCGGATCACTAACAAATGGTCTATATCTGTTCTCATAAAATTTAATCGTCTCATTCTTTCTGTGTTATGAGAGCAATCTATTGTTTAGACCATAGGGTAGAACATTTTCACAGCGATAAGAATGTGACCTTACTACACGGCGCAGATTTTTTTTTTTTTTTCATCAGATACAGAACAAGTTCTGTAGGTTATGAATTAAAATTAGACCGCCATTCTGATTGAATTTTTTTGTATTATGTTCATTTTAAGTGTATTAAATTGAAATTTTTGGTATTTTACTGGTACACGTATGTATTTTGACCCAAAAAATCAATTTCTGATAAAATTTAAACCCTATCTCTAACTCTTAAATGGGTAGATATTCGCCACCCAAAAACGGGTGGAGATACAAATTTATCAATTATGCCATTAGATTCTACGTATTTTCTTACATAAACATACCAATTTTCAAAATTATTGCTTTATTGGTCCAATTTATATAAATAAATAAATATATTCATATTTAAAATAATTTATTAATACAAAAATATAGCCATCTATCAATAAAATTAATAACTAAAATCGGTAGTTACACGCCACGGACTTGTTTAAACATACGTAAAAATCTCGTCTATTTGCAGTGTTTTGTATATTGTTTATAGTACAACACGTGCTTCGTGTGCGCGGTTATTATTAATGTTTGTGGGCATTATTCGACTCAAAAAGGTGAAAAATGGGTATGGAAACTGTAACATTTTGTGGACAATAGTGACATAATTGTTTTATTGTATGGAATATATTTTATCGTGATTTAGTGTCGATTTTGTTGATGGATTGGACTGAAAATCTTGGTGCTATGATGTGGTTGAACTTAACAACAAGGGACAACGGCTTTATGAGGGAATGCCACACCAAAAAAAAAGGTAAGTAAGATTAAATTTTGTTCATTTGTACCTCAAAACAGTATTTGAAAGTTTTTGATACACCAATTTTGGCCAAAATTATATATGTATTGTGCCTATCAAAATATTTTGATAAAAATTGGTACACATATGTATTTTGACCCTAGGAATCTATTTTTGATAAAATTATAGTTGTACCTTTAACCCAAAAGTGGGTAGATATTAACCACCCAAAAATGGGTCAAGCTACAAACTTTAAAATAATATCATTAGTTTTCTCGTACTTTCTTATATAAGTGTACCAATTTTCATATTTATGACCCAACTGGCGTAGTCTGTACAAATAAATAAGTAAAACAATATTTATTTGGAATTTTCATAAATTCCAGAATTAATTTACTTGCATTTAAATAGGCATGTGTGTGAATTTTTTAACAAAAATTAGTACACGTATGTATTTTGATCCAAGAAATCGTTTTTTGATAAAATTAACTTTCTATTGTAAACTCTTAAATGGGTATACATTTGCTACCCAAAATTGGGTGGCCATATAAATATTATGATTGATCCATTGGATTTTTTGAACTTTCTTATGTATGTATACCAATTTTCATAATTTTTCTTTAATTGATATAGTTAGTACAAATTAAAATATAACGCAATATTTGTGAGAAAATAATACAAATTTTCGATATATTCCTGTTTTTAATATTTAGGACAAAACTAGTGTACATATGTATTTTTAACCAAGGAATCTATTTTTGCTAAAATTAAAACCGTATATCCAACCCTTAAATGGGTATTTGTATGCTACCCAAAAATGGGTGGATTTAAAAACTTGTTGGTAAAACCATTCGCTTCTATATATATTATTATATAAATATACGAATTTTGAAAATTTTTGTTTGGCTAGTTTTATAAAAAAAAGCACTTCCATCTTCTGGTCCAAATAAAGAAAACTCCTGCTATTTCAAGGTCTTCAGCAGTTATAATATTCTTCAATAAATCTTAGTCAAGTGCCCCTGTTTTGCAAGCGACCAAATTACAGAATTCATGAATAAATTTCTCAAGTACTTAACAAGGCGTTGCGCACAGAAGCTATGAAAAGTTAACTTCTTTCATTTATCTTGTAAATGAAAAATTCTATTTCAGAAATACAATTTCTCAAAAATTCCTGAGTAATAATTGCCTGTCATCTAACTTGTTATTAATTTCCTTCTCAGGATTTCAAAATGGCGGGACAGAATCTGTCATTTATAGTAAAAGTAATTAACACTATATTTTATGCACTATAATTGATATGGTTGCTTGAATACCAACTATAATTTCAATTTGAATTCAGGAAAATAGTTTGAATTATTAATTTTGATGTAGATTAACTCACCCTAAAATGGGTAGTCGAGGAGACATTTATTTTATTTATTATTTATCATGAACTCGAAATAAAAAACTATAAAAATTAGAAGAGATAAAAGTAAAATAATGGCACACTTAAAACAAATGGCTAATCTCATTTTGATTTACTGCGGCATTTAGAAAGATTTATTGAGAATAGTATTAGTAAACATTGCTTTGTCCTACAAATTTATTTAGCCGTTAATATAAATTAAAAACAACGTAGACATATACGAACACAGACTCAAATTATAAAACTTAAGAAATATCTACAAATATTGGTTTCTTCTCAAATTTTTGATTATTGAAAATGATTGAGGTGTTTAATAATTGTAAAAATGTGTATACTCATTCATTTGTATGCATAGAATCGATTAACATTACTGCCATATTCGTATTTTTCTCATTTTGTTTAATTTCTTAAAAAAATCATAATTCTTCAATTTTCAATAAAAAGTTCAATTTTTTTGAAAAAATAATTTAAATGGATATAGGTACTTTTTAATGCGCTGATTCCAAATTTTGAAACCGCATGTCGATATCTCTTTTCGTTCTCGAGATATTTGCCCTCAAAGTTATGCCTAAAAATACTCATTTTTGGGCTATATCCCAAAAATGGGTCGAATTACGAGCTCATTAACACCACCATTCGATTCCTCAGGCAAAATTACATAAGTATCCTAATTTTCATAATTTTTTAACAATAGATACAGTCTCTAGAGCAAAATAACTGAAAATGGCCAAAATCTGCAAAAATCGTAAGGGGTACCCCTTGCGATTTTTTCAGATTTTGGCCATTTTCAGTTATTTTGCTCTAGAGACTGTATCTATTGTTAAAAAATTATGAAAATTGGGATACTTATGTAATTTTGCCCGTAGAATCGAATGGTTATACTCTCAAGTCTGTATTTTGACCCATTTTTGGGGTATAACCCAAAAATGGGTATTTTTAAGTAAAAATTTGAGGGCAAATATCTCGAGAACGAAAAGAGATATCGACATGCGGTTTGGAATCAGCGCATTAAAGAGTACCTATATCCATATAAAATAGATTTTTTAAAATTTTGAACTTTTTATTGAAAATTGAAGAATTAAACAAAATGAGTAAAAGTACGGATATGGCAGTATTGTTAATCGATTCTACGCATACAATGAGTAAAGTATACACATTTTTACAATTATTAAACACGTCAATCAGTTCCAATAATCAAAATGTTCACAAAACGATATGTTCAGCGACAAAGACATTAGCCATAGATTTGACTTAATGAGCGTCAAAAAATTTTAAGGGTTTGTGGTGCAAGGGTGTTTGATTCTATTTGAAGAGTATAACATTTTAAATTGTAACTGTATCCCAATTAGGCACCAATGTAAATGCAATGATCCGTTAAAACCGAAGGCAAACCTGTTTTTATATCTCGCAAACTCAGCCATCCAACCGCTGACTCCAGCGAAACAAATGAAAGTAAAACAAAACCAAATCGCTGCGGTGTTCTCCTCTGACAGTCACATCGACAACGACGTTGCTTTTTTGTTTCGACTCCGGTTTGCAACAGACAAAAATACCGACTGCGATCGTCACATGTTAGAGATATTCGCGAATCAGAATCTAGGCGGTTTGATTTAATTATAGGTTATTAACATTCTTGCAGAGTTTATAAAGAATGCGCAAAATTCTTTCAATGAACTTGGACTTCAAAAAGAAAAGAGTTTGACTTGGTTTTACATACATACATACATACATACATACATACATACATACATACATACATACATACATACATACATACATACATACATACATACATACATACATACATACATACATACATAAAATCACACGTGTCCCACTTAGTGGGTTCGCACATACCCGATAACAATAAGAACAACATCAACATCATACAACAAATCCTTACTCTTAAACATATTAAAGTGGCCGATTTTCGGTAGCAAAATACCGCATCCGGATCACAATAATAGTTAGGAAACAATCATCCTTCGCCGCACATTCCTATCTAAGCAGACTTCTTACGCATCGGCCACACTCATAATTGCATTCATATATGCTCTTCTTCTCTTCATACTTGGAAACTCTCTCTCTTTAAGCACCCTACCAACCACATCCATCCACTTACACACTGGTCGGCCACGCAATCGAAAACCCTCAACTTCACCAAAATATATACGCTTAACAACCCGTTCACTCGCCATTCTCTCCACATGCCCAAACCATCTCAACTGACTCACACCAACTTTCTTAATCACATTGTTCTTAACCATATATACCACATATACCACCTAAATACCTCATTTCCACGCAGTTACTCTCTTTTTATGCTTCCCCGTCCATGCCCAGCATTCGCTTCCATACATCAAAGCAGACACTAGCACTCCATTATATAAACTTAACCGAGCATCTCTTGATACGTTAACGTTTCGTGCAAACGTACCCAGAGCACCCATTACCTTACATCCCGCACTCCTTTCTATCTCTCGATCAATTCGACCATCCCTCGACATCATGCTACCCAAATATACAAACTCATTTACCTGCTCCAGTTTCACTCCATCCACCAATACATTGCACTCAGTTACCAATTTACTCCTTTCAAATACTAACACTTTGGATTTATCAACAATAAATATCAATTTATATTGAATCTGTTTACTATTACAAAGTTCTTGAAAGCTCTTCCTACCTGTGCACTTAAGCTCTCTCCGAAGCTCGTCAGATCCCCGATAACAATCCTGTCGTCCATCGCAAAGCTTCGAAAGTTCGTATAATTGTAAGACATCGGTTGATTCATTTACTTGGCATCCGAAATATCCGTCTTCTAAGTTTAGAAAGAAAATCTCGCGTTTTATGCCGAAGCCTATCCCACCGTGATGGGATTGGGCCTGTATCTGTAAAAAACAAAAAAATATGTCATTCATTTGTTAGAAAAATACAAATATAAAACGAGGAAGATAGGAAAGACACCAAGGACGATAAATATAGAAAAATATAGTGAAGGAGGCAAAAAGTATAATATTGTTTACAGTTTTATAATACAACAACTGTTCCATCATATCCTTGACTATAACCTTGACTATTGTAGTCATTCTCGCTACATAGCTATTACTTTCGATAATGTAGGAGTATTCCTTCATACACTATGATCAACGTATGTGTTCACATGCCTATGTTAGTATATATGCGTGTCTTATAAAGCAGAACTTAACATATTCAGAAATATAAGGTTTTGCAATATACTTAGGCCAAACCTCAGGGTTTAAAAATAATATTCCCGTATCAGATTTTTGATCCCCTTAGTTTAACGAAACAACCCCTTGTACCAATATTTCAATTAACTTACGGTTTGGTTACATAAGTATACGGCGCGTGCAGTCACGTGGCATTGTTGGCCTTGACAAGCAGATATGGGGGCCCGTGTCAGAATGACAATTAGTAATTATGAAAGATTTTTTAAATTCAAGTAGAAAATTTGTCACCAGGAGTGTGGAATTTACTTGTCGAGGAAAATAAACCACATGGAATTGGAAAATCACATAAATTTAGAATGAAAAATTATGATATTTTACATCTATGTACATAATTACTAGCTACCATTCTGACACGGGCCCCCATATCTACTTATCAAGGCTAACAAAGTCACATGACTGCTCGCGCCGCATTGTATTTAACATTTCTTGTATACCTACAATCTACATCAAAATTTCTACTTATATCTATTCTTTATATTTAGATTTTTAAAATTTAAATCCATTCTATGAAGAAATTATGTCCTCTTCCAATTTCTTGAAATATTTCCAATTCAATGTCGGGATTTTAAATATTTAACTATTAATACAATAATAAATAATATAATGTATGTCCTTCCCAGAAAAAACTCTTCAGTAATGTCTCTGGATTTTTAAGACTAACATTTATCTGTCAGTTACTATCATTTTAATTTTCAATTGGTTTCTTTGTCATTATTTGGGTTATGAGATTTATTACAACATATTATTATATACCTTATATTTCCTTATCTCTAAATCTATAAAAGATATAATAAATATTTATATGTATCAAATAGGTAATTTACTCTTCTTTAATACTAGTAAGAACAAACATTATCAAAAATAATATTTACAAGATTTTTTTTAAGAATCTACTACTTCCGGTTGTCCAATTATTACCAAAACCTTTTCAGCTCTTCCCAGTAATGTCCGATTGTGAAATACGAGTTAAACATATATTAAGTATTATAGTTTTTGAGAAATCGTCCTTCCAACATCCCCAGACACACACACACACAGACATCATCGTAAAAATATTAAAATCGGATTGTAGGGATCTTAAAATGGGCTTATTCATTAAAATCTGGATATGCGATTTTTAGCAATGAATCCAATATCTCTCTTAGAGAGGTAAAAATCTTTTTATTTCATAAAAGGTCTAACAGTTTTTCAAAACTTTATTACATACATTATTAGAAAACCATTACAATGATCTTGTTAAAATCCTAATCATCCTACGTATTGTATTCTTCATAATTTATTTACATAATCAAACATGCAAATTTTATTTACAATTACACATTACTGTTAAATTACATTGTTTTCATATTACATAACAACATATTTACATCCATCCTACACTAATAATAATCGTTTCAAAAATATATTTCACTTTCAATACTTCCTCCGTTATTATAACGGAATCATATCATTTTTGACGTCAGATATCCGATGGATTTTGTACCTGTAAGGTCATACAAAGTTTGGAGCCTTGTTATTAAGATGGCAACCTTGACGGAAAGGAAACCCGGTCGCGGTTGCCTGCTTGCACTTCCTTTGAAGATGAAGATGTTAAGATGAATTATGATTAAACTAACGGTTGATATGGTGTGATTCGTCATAGTCAATAGATTGGGATTTCCCAAAACACAATGAATGTAAAGCATTATGTAGTTACGAGCTAAGGCTCATAAAATTTCAGTCAGTTATCATATAGATTCGATATTCGGATCCGGAATCAAGATCCGATACTCAAATCCAAAATCCGATACTGAGATTTGGGTCCGAAACTTGAACTATCCGGGTCCAGATCCCATCACTAATTGTAACACAGTTTAAGCTCTTTTTATATAATATATTTGTGGATACATCTAAAGTCCCGGCATCCTGACGAGAAATATTTGCAAAGTAAGAGCATACACGAAACACACCACTCATTAAATAGAGAGTAGATAGATATTGTCACTCATTTATGTGTTCAAATCGAAAGTGTTTTGTTTTCCATAAACAACAAAATTTGAAAAGGTTAAGGATGTTTCTATGCAAAAAAGAGAAACCACTCCTTTCTACTTCGAAAAGTGTTACAACATATCGACTAGAAAATACTTCGGCATTAAAATATATCACATACTATGATCTTACTATAATTTAAATAGTCTATACAAATAAAAAATCTGATTTTTGATTATATAAGTAGTGTATTTAACATTTCTTGTATACCTACACTCTGCACCAAATATTCTACTTATATCTATTCTTTGTAATTAAGTTTTTAAATTTAAATTCATTCTATGAAGAAGTTTTGTCCTACTCAGCATTCAGTAAAATCTGTATATGCGATTTTTAGTATGAATCTAATACTTCTCTTAGCGAAAGGTAAAAAATGTTTGGAAAACATAATGACTGCTAATATAAGCAACAAATTAACGAAAACAATGCTAGTAAACTACTCATTAATCACACTTAACCAGTTGTTCATATATACGGTCAATATGTCTGTTTAATTTGATAAAAGTTACTGTCTTGGTTTCCTATTGAAATTTCTAAATACAATTCGAAATATTTTATGTTCCATCACATATAATACATATTAAACAGTATTACAAAATGAATACAATTTAAATATTTATCAGGTATGTACAGTGAAATTATAATAGGAAGTATTCCAAAACCTTTAAAGAAAAATTCCATAGATGTAACATTATTTGTAGCGTGTTGGTATGTAGTTTCCTATAAATTGCTTTCCTTTTCGTTGGTTTTTTACTATAGACTCATTAGAAAAATGAAATTAAGATTAATAATTAATAAAAAATTCGAATGCCGGTTTCATTGTACCAAGAAAAAGATTGTAACAATAATTATTATCATTATGTATCTTATATGTTTTCGAAAATATCTATTTTTTATTCAACTTAATAATTTTAATATAATTTTTTTAATACCACTGGTTTAAATAATTACCCTTATATAAAATAATTACTTATAGAAGTACTTGGATCAAATTTAAAATCAATATTTGAAACAATTCAAAATTTATTGTTAAGGTAATACTTTTGGTACCACTGGTATAAAATAATAAACTTCATTAAGTAAAAATAATTATTTTAGTATACATATTAATTTCACAGAAAATGGGGTCTCGTGCCCGCATGCCTGAGTGTCTGGTCGCGAATCTGGGGAACCGGGATTGATCCTGGCCGAAATATTTTTCTTTATTCATTTTCACATCATCATATTCAAATTTTTGTTCTAAATATGTGAAAATGGTTCTATCATAGGTTGATAATATATAATTTTAATTTAATTTATTTAATACTAAACTTGTATATATCGCAAAGCAAATTGGTAGCCTGAGGCTTCTTTAAACATATTCAACGTCTCATTATCTAACAATACCTCATTTATTAAGTTAAATACAATTTAAATATTCGGTATTAATGCATGAGAAACGTATCAATCCACAGTTCTCTTTATTTTGCAAACCGTATTTATGCAAATAATTATTTTTCTTTCAATTAGCAAGCAAATGTTGAATATTATGACATAATAGACCTAGTGTTCAGCATATGATAGCCAGAGGGCATATTAAATACCGTTAGAGTAACGATCGGTCATATTCATATGTGGCTAATGGGCCTTGGATAAATATCAGATTCAATTAAGATGTTTCTAAAAAGAAAACTTAACAAATTCATTCGCAATAACTACGAGCTTTGTTGTCGTCTGACACTCGTTTAAGTCGATTCCCGATGAGTGATTTTAAGAAACAGTTAAAGGATTGTAAAGAGATCGCGTAATAAACAAACTTGGTAAATCCTTCTTTCGTCTATTCTATTTAATTTGACTGAGTATTGTTCGCAACAAGTGTACTGTGAATAGCTCCTACATATGTTTGTTCATTTTACATGAAAGTTTCGTGCGATGTAGAGATAAATAGAAATAACTGTAGCTTGTAGAAGTAAGTGGCACGTTTACTCCGCATGGACGTTGGTCAACAGGGCTCTTAACTGTATCGGACAGTTTCACTTTTTTCATACAATCTGAGGAAGAGGACAATGAATGCTTTGTAGATGTCTTAAGGAGATTTGATGGAGATTGTTACAAATAAAACAATTGGAACAGTGACATTGTATCAACTGGACAGGAAAATTAAAAATTGGTATACATATGTAGAAAAATGCAAAAAATTTTGTGTTTCTATTTTGAAAACTAGGGCCCAGGGATTTTTTTAATTATTTTCACCGCAATTAGCAGGTTCGAATTCGGGAAATATGATCCTTTAATTTAAATACAAGTGGTTGGATTTTTAGCGGACTACTAAGTATTTGAAGCTAGCATTTATCTATCATTTACCGTTCATTATCTATAGTCCGCCAAATTGAAAAAATCTGTTTTCCATTGAAAATAAAAAAATCTATTTTGAAAAGTAGGACTCAGGGAATTTTTTTATTATTTTTTCTGGATTCAGCGGGTCCGAATTATGGAAATATTATACTTTTCATTTAAATACAGGATGGTTGAATTTTTAGCAGGCTACTGAATAATTGAAGGTACAATTTTTTGTTTTTTGCCGAATAGGAGAATTGAAATTTTGTATACATATGTAGAAAAGTCCGTAAAATCTAAAGACACTGTCCTCGTACCTCTATCGTGTATCATTCATTACCTATAGGCCATCAAAGTCAAAAAATCTTGTAAGTTTCCATTAAATATAAAAACATTACAAGTATTATCATCTGTATGGAAGTATAACCCTACGTAGAGATGTTTTCCAAGTGTTAAATGTTTCTTAACCTTTGAACTCTTGCATTATTGTGCCTCATATGGACTTAAGAAAAACAGTAAAATTTATAATACCCAATGACGTGAAGGCACGACTAAGAAAATTATTGTAAAAATTTCATTCGCTGTATTTGTAATTAATTACCTAAGAATACTACTTTGTGTTTATGGTTTACTGCCGCAAAAGCGGATAATTTTCAAAATTTCGTTTAGTTTTTAAAAGGAAGTACTTTAAATACCACCTTGAAACATTTTGTGTTCTTCGCATGTCAGTAAAGAACCATCTTCTTCAGATAGTGTTTACCATATGAAAGGAAATTGTTGGTAATGATAGGTCGCTTACTGTTCAGACTGTCCTGCCATTCGCTTATCGGAAAGCGACAACTTAAGAACACACTAACAGACAGCGTAGTGTTGTTAGATTCCACTAACAAGATGGGTTGTACTTACTGGATTCTAGCTGGTTTTGCAACTATTACGTACTTAATGATGTAATAGGCGGCTTCCCTTAATATCAGACAGGACAAAGCTTTTTGTGATTTTGAACAGAAACGGAAATTGGAAGTTTGTACCCTAATCAAACGGTAAAATCTCCGTACAAATTGAAGGAATTAACATATATGTAACAATAGTTTTCAGAAAAGTTAGTCCTCTTCATAAAATTGACACAAATGTTGACATAAATTGTTCTTTAATTACAGCAAATGTAAAATAATGAGTTACTTTGTTAAAGAATACGTTTACACTTATGCATATCACATGGAAACTAATTCGCTTGAGAATGTAACTCAGTTTAAGGATCTTGGGATTATATTTGACACAAAACTAACATTTAATGTACACATTGAGACTACCGTAAGATCATCCTTCAAAAACTACACTCAAAAGCTTGTATTATGCATTTGTCCGCTCTAAGCTAGAATATTGTCGACAAGTCTGGAATCCATCATAAATATATATCTAAGATTGGGTCTGTCCAGCATAAATTCATCAAATATTGTTATTTTAAAATACATGGACTATAATCTTTACCCATGATTATTCTGTTTTATTACCTGAAGTGAACTTGGTGCCATTAAGTAGCAGAAGAAATTTACAATTATCTCTCTACTTATACAAATTAATTATTAATTGTATTGATGACCCATGTAGTCTTGAACTAATACCATTTCACGTTCCACGCGTCACTTCAAGAAATAAAGTACCATTTCATTGTGAGCTAGGACCAATTATGAATTGAAATCTCCAATAAGACAACTCTGCGTAGCATATAACAGTGTATCATGTACTATTGACATTGACATATTTGGCGACTCCTTGTCTAAATTTGATAATATATGAGCAAAATATTTTCTGTAATAAGTCACTTGTTAAATTTCTTATAAGTATTTACTGTTCAACTCATTCGTTTCTGTATTTGCATGTCATATCGTCCTGTAATTGGGATCTTGAATCCTGTTGGATCGATTGATTAATAAATAAATAAATAAATAAGGAGCAGGAAAGATAATGGTCCTCTATTAGTATTGCAAAATTAGTTTTGTTTCTCGTTATATCAACGTTTCAATAAAAAAATCTTTCTATTTGATGAAGAGATCTAAATTTTCTCAAAACGTTTGTTACATACTTAATAATAAAGGCGCTAATTTGCAAGAAAAATTGCTAGTAACAGTATCTTCCGCATTGATTATGACTTCATAATGAACGTCAGAAAACCCATCCACCTTATATGGCAAGCCATTTCCATACAGTTCTGAATTTGTTCTATTTCCGTCAATCTTAAGAGGTGAACAACCGAGACGACGGTGCTCTTCTGTTTGCACGGCCAACTGTGTGAGTTTATTTTCCGTCTTTGTTTATCTTAATGACGAGAGAAAAAACAGACACTTTTTTATTTCAAGAATGTCTTCTTGTTGGTGGAATAAAAAGTAAATTAACTGAAGGTATTTGCCATTCACACTTAGTTGCCGAAATTTCAAACTATAATTCCTATTTGGTCGTTATTGTTTCTTCTGTAACAATGCTTAATAATAGCAGCAACAATCAGGAAATGTGCAGGTTCTCAACAAGACTTCTATCAATTACAGGGTTTTAAAACAAGCCGATTGTGTTTCATTTTTACTTAGAATTCAATAACAATCGTAACAACATGTCTGGTTATTGGTCACAAATCTATAACTCTTGAACGACTTAGCGAGTATCCGTCAATGTCCAAGTACCGTATACAAAGACGCCGACAGAAGAGGTTTTCTTAGTTGAGCTACAAGGAAAAATCACAGTCTATCTCTATATTCGGTATATTGCATTTACTCTCACAAAACTAACGTTTTGGTGTACACATATATCTTTTCAGGGTCTAGTTTCGTTACCATAGTTACAAAATGACAGCAATGTATTGAAGCGTTTATTTTATGAGTAAACATAGGGAATAGTTGTCAGACTCGTCAAATTGTCATATTTCAAAATGGTTTTTTATAAAATTGCAGCTTATAACAGGTATAATTCAAATATAAGCCTGAGATAAGTTTCAGATGTATCTGCTGCTATATTTAATAATCGACCCAGACCCTGCCCAGCACCAATACGATTTTTTTTTCTTTGAGGACACTTAAAAAATGTGTACAATGGTGAGAGAATGAACATTGAAGTTAGCGGTGTCAATTTTGAGTATTTGATATGTTAAAATAAAAATTGCTCAGTAGTTTAATATAGTTCTTCAGTGTATAAACATAAATAAATAATTTCTTGATAAGGTTGTTTTTGTTGAGAGATCTTCAATTACTGAAGTAACTATAAATTGCTCTATTTAAAAAACATTCTCACGTTTATTTCCTAGGTATTTTAAACGTTTAAAAAGGCATTCAAAAGTAACACCTTTTAAACTTATAAAATCCATCTTAACGAACGTGAAAATTATATTTAATTAACGCTAAAATGCCACCAAAACTAAATGAAGTTTAAAATATTTAACAGTACTGTTAGCCAGATCTTTAACTAAAATTTGGTATAATTATTTATTTAAACGTGGGAAGACTTGCAATTTGATAAAAATAATTATGAGAACAATGCAGATAATAATGTACATATTTAAAAAGGAGATATCAATGATAAATCAAAATCTTAATTATTCTTTCTTTTCAAAAAAATGTTACATCTTACAAGAATGTCTAAGAATGTACTGTTGATAATTTTCAAGATTACATCGACTAGTTACATCAATTATGAGTCAAATTTGTCAGAAAAAAATACGAATTTACATAATAACTGTACACAAAGTCTTGTCAATATTGTTAGAAGAAAAACCATAACATATTTTCTCACATATTTTTCACACATTTTTTAACATAAATATATTAATCTTTTGTAGAATTTAGACAAGTACATGATTAGTACATTATATTGTTATAAAAATCAACAAATATATAAATAAATAATAACAAGAACATTAGTAATAGGACCCATGGCGACAAATTACAACATATTTAATATAGGAACCCATGCTCGACTAAGATCTAAAAGATTATATTTCTTGGTTTTGAAAATCTCAATGGCTTTTCTAATTAATTTGTTGTTTAGGTGTGTTGGTCTCGCTAGTATTTTTGTTTCTTCGAATTTTATACGGTAAAATTCTTCCAGACTCTGCAACTGAAGATTTTTCTGGCTGGTTCAATCTGATCGAACGCTGGTGTTCATTCAATTTTGTTGAAATAGTTCTACTAGTCTGGCCAATGTAAACTTTCCCGCAGACACATGGAATCTGGTACTATATGGAGAAAACGAAATCTTCATGTTCTTCCTACGAAGAATTCTACCAATCTTGTCCGTGACTTTGACATAAGGAAGCAAACAATACGTCCTTTTCAGGAGCATTGTTAATAGGTCTTTTCGGTTTCAGGCATTTTTCGATAGATTAGAAAAACCATTCTTCATAAAAATATTCTTAATTTCTTTCATCTCTTCTTACAATTTCTCTGAGTGACAAATTTCTGAAGCTCTTCTCATTAGGCATTTAATTTTATCATATTTCTGAGACGGATGATGTGAATTGGCATTAATATATTGATTAGTGTGCGTTGGCTTCCTGCAGACTGAATGTAGCAAAGAACCATATTCTTTTCTTTCCAGTAATACATCCAGGAAGGGAATAATGCCATTTACTTAGATTTCTACGGCGAACTTATTTCCAATTTGAACTAAATATTTTGGTACTGTCATGACCTTAGTCTTTCTTGTATTACTTTTTAAATCGTACTTTGATATGAGAGATATGGAGACAAAAATTATGTTAATATCCCTAACCAGCTGTATAGATTTTGCACTCTGAAATCAATGTATAACAATATAACAGTACACCTACTACAAGTCGTTAGAATTCTATTGCCTGGACGCCTAGAGAAAGAATTGAAATAGGATCTGTTATTATTTTGTAACGGACGGTCGTGTTCTTCTTCTGATACCCGTCATTTTCATCGCTAGGCAACGGTAAACAAACATACAATGTGTTAAGTATAGTTGAAATTAAGTATACACAAGTGGTATTCGATACACTTGAAGTAGAACACATTATAACAGCACAGAAACTTAAAAACTTAAGTTCTGCATTGGAAATTTCAACTATGATAACAAGTAAATGCGTTTAGCGTCGTGATGTATATGAACATTGGTGTCATCTAACACTCGCCTGAGTCGATTACCGATTAGTGGTTTCTATACTGAAACAAAAGTGTGGGCGATTCGAAAAAAATATCTCATACATTGAATGCAATATTAAATAACATATTGCACAAGTATTAATAAATTCGCGAAATTGTAACCAGGGCGGAGTGGGAAACAATAGTTTTGAATATGTATTTGCTTATACAATTGAATTTTCCAGTGATGTAACGTTCAAAGAAATATTTTCTCTATATTTATAACCTTGTTGGCATTATATCTTAAACTGTGTCAGATTTCTTCTTACTGTTGACATTGATGCAAAGTATTGTTTATGAAAAAGAGAACATGGGAATTTTTATACAAAACCAGCAAAAAACAAAAGTATTTTTTAGTAATTTTCTGGTATTACTTCTTAAATTTTACTATATATCCATTTATCAAATCATTCTTTTGACAACGTTTAATTAAATTAAAATTCCACAATTTTATTTTTAACAATCTTTGAATTATTTGTAAATTCCTTGACATCAAAATGGCATATGTCTAGCTTTAATTCTTTATACTTCTTCATCTTTCTTCTCGTTATAAGAAGGGAAGCAAAATTGAGACAAAAAGTGCCTTGAGGCATAATTGTATGTCCTCCCTTACACACATAAAGTAAGAAGCAGACATGAGAAAGAGAAAGACATATGAAATGTTTTGTAATATGTGCTGTATCGTGATGTCTTAGAAGAGAAGTATTCAGGAAAATTTTTGGTACTGCTGTTTTCATTCCATAAAAAATATTTCAAACAAAATTTCAACCAGACATTTATGTTAAAGTAACAGAAGGGTTATTTTACTATGCAACAATGGAAAAAATATGGGGGTCTCGTGGCCGCGTGTCTGAGTGTCTGGTCGCGAATCTGGGAAACCGTATTCAATCCCCACCAACGCCAAATATTTCGAATTTTAAATGGCACAAAATTGACCCCTGTGGTACACTCGCCGCTCTGAAATGAGTGCTTGTTGTGCAGTTGCTTTGTCTCTATTAGTGCTGTGAGGATTTGACAAAACTTGGAACCGAGAACCCGTATTTCAAAATATCCGGATCCTCGGATATCCCATGTTGGGATATTGAAGTGGATATCCGAAAATTTAATTCGATTACGGATCCTGATTTGGATCCAGATCTGAACTTGGATCCGGATACTCCCTTTAAAATAGCCAGATAGTTTGTGTAAATGTAAAGAAAAAAGGAATTTGTACTTTCTCAGGGACCTGTTTAGTAAATTGGGAATAAAAAATTCAAATTTATATTGTTTTTATTACACATATACTCATACTCATATTCGAATCTAAGATCTGATACCCAAATTTCAATACTCAGATTCGGATCCAAAATCCGATGCTCAGATCCGGATCCAAAATCCGATACTGAGATTTGGATCCGAAATCCGAATAGTTCAACATTCCATTATCCGGATATCCGGTTATTTTTGGATCCGGATCTACTATTCAGTAGTAAATGCACTATACTGGTATATGCATTTCAAATGGGAAAACAGTTTTTCCTAGCGCATTGCTTTTCGTCCATTACTATCATTTGTGTTATCGTGGTAGTATAAAGAATACCACTTTGTTTTTATCATTGTCGCCCGCAAAACCATGGAATCTCTAGATTTCTGACAATACGTCTCTGGTCATTCTTGCGAATCCGCAACATCTATTCTTCTCTTCTTATGAATTATTTATCAATCCTTTACATAGCTGGAAGGCGCCTATGTTTCTCTCTCTCTTTTATACATTCCAACACAAGATATTTTTAGCCAGCATATATGATTTTTATGGGCTATTTAACTGAAATGAATAATGTAATTTGCTGTTTCAAATTTCGAATTCTTAAATTGATAATATGATTGTTTTTTGATTTACTGAAATTGATAAATTGTCTGGGAATTATGGAAATAATTAATGAATGTTTAATGGAGGGCTTTAAGCGCTAACCATTGTTATCACTAAGACCTGGAAGATCTGTTGTAACATAACACTGTCCTGTTTTTCTGGAAGCAGTTTTAACGTCCATAAGTAGATGGTATTTCTAAAGACAATGACCATGCCATTCTAAGTAAGGTCCTTTTTGCTGAGAGCTAATGGTCCTTTGGCGTATATCTCTCCAATATGAGACTCCTACCAGTTTTTGAATTTCTTCTTTATATAACTTTTCAAAATTCCACATTGTTTGACATATCGTGCCAGTTTAAGTATGTTTGAAAATTTTCTAAACTTGACTATTTTTAAATATCTATACTTATTGTTTGTAGAAAACAATACATATGACCAGAAAACTAATAGATTTCTAGTTTGTAGTATTGTCTTCCAGACAATATCTAAACATATATCTACCTTAGGAATGCAAACTTCAATCTCTTTTGTTTTCTTTAACAGTGGTTTCAAAGACAGGTTTAAAGAATGGCCAGACAAAATTTGTGACAAAAGAAAAGAGTGTTATTCATTTTTATTTTCGTGCAGACTGTGAATTAGTTATTTTATTTTGAAGATATAAGATATGAACCGACTTAACAGATATTCAAAAGAAATAAGAAGATCTTTTGCTCGTATCGCTGAACTGAGCTGCGAGATTTTTTTTAAGATCAGAATACATTATATAGTTCATTTCTCTTCAATATCACTCGCCACTTCCGTTTTTGGCTACATAAGTATAGGGCGCGAGCAGTCATGTGACATTCTTTAGTAATTATGTACATGGATGTCAAATTTCAGAATATTTCATTAAAAAATTCAAGATTTTCTAAATTTACGTAGTTAATTTGTCACCAAGAGTGTAGAATTTATTTGTTGAGGAAAATAAACCACATGGAATTAGAAAATTTAGAATGAAAAATTATATTTGACATCTATATACATAATTACTAGCTATCATTCTGACACGGGCCACCATATCTGCTTGTCAAGGCCAACAAAGTCAGATGACTGCTCGCGCCCTATTGTATTTAACATTGCTTGTACACCTACACTCTACACATATCTATTACTTATAGATTTTTTATTTTTAAAACATTCCATGAAGAAATTTTGTCCTACTCTTCTAATTTTTCGAAATGTTTCCAATTCATTGTCGGGATTGACAGTATTTTTGAAGGGTATATGTACTATACCTATAATACAATAAGAAATAATATAATGTATGTACTTTCCAGATTTTTGACACTGACATTTATTTGTCAGTTACAAACATTTTGATTATTCAATTGGTTCCCATGACATTATTTGGGCTGTGAGATTTATTACAACAGATTATTATATAACTTATATTTCTTTATCTCTAAATCTATAAAAGATATAATAAAATATTTATATGTATCAGATAGAGAATTTACTCTTCTTTTACTAGCTAGGACACAGACACACATATCATCGTAAAAATATTAGAATCATATTGTAGGGACCTTAAAACGTGCTTAATCATTAAAATCTGGATATGCAATTTTTAGCATGAATCCAATACCTCTCTTAGCGAGGTTCATTCCAATTATATTTTGGTGTTCCAATTTCTATGACTTCTTGTGAATATTTCACACAAAAAAAATGTAATTTCGCCAGTTTTCTACCAGGATTTTACATACGGTTTTCCATTAGATGAAGTAGAAATCTCCGAAGAAAATAATGCGTTCTCGCCGTTCTAATTAACACATCAACTCTACTGACTTACAGGCCTAATTATGACGCCCATTTTTTGTTTCTTTCATGTAAGATTAAGAGTCAAACTATATCAAATTTATGATCCAGTTCTAAATGCCAAATTCCCACAAAAAAAACCTTTCCCTCTCGAATAAATTTGGCGCATCCCACATAGGCAAGTACGTCACATGTCCAACCAAATAAGGCCTGCAATATCGCGAGTTGTAAGTCCAGTAAGCAGCTCTGTCGAAGGACGCTACCCACATTTAGCTATAGGCAAGACATATGACGCCTGATCCAACGCCTACTGTATGGAATTGTATACCAGATCGGATATTAACATATAAAGATAACTGTTTGCCCCATATTGGCATATGACAATGAGGAATGTGTTAAGACCTTGCAGAAGATAATGACAATAATATATGATAATTTGTGTATCAATAGAATGCGCGAACAGCCATTGTCAATGAGACAATGTAATTCCCAAAGTGGCCAATATTGGCCATTTTATAATATACATAGGATGTTGATATAGGGACCAAATTACTGTTTACCGGGGTTTATTTGGTCTAAGAAATGCATTAAACCCTGGTTGACAAAAGCCAAAGAGCATACCATGTGTAAACCTTCCAAAAAGTGGACGGCCTAAAGCTTTGACTAATGCCCAGTCAAATAGGTTGGTGGAAAGTGCAAAAGACCGAAAATTGGCTCGCCGACTTCGGGTTTCACACATGACAATCAGCCGAGAACTCAGCAGAAATGGACTTAAACATGGAAGAGGAAGAAGTGTCCAAAATATACAGAAGATCAGTTACGTAGAATTCCGATATGTTGCCGTGCATTAAGAAGATATCACTTTACAGCTAACAGAGTTTTGATCATGGATGATGAAAAATATTTCACGTTTTCTAATTCGGAAATTAAAGGTAATTGATTTTATACGGATGATATAGAAAATTGTCCAAAAAACAAAAAAGAAATATGACAAGATTTTGGTCTGGTGCGCCATATCAGCGGCAGGTATTTCACGTCCTTATGTTGGACATGTGAGGGGTAAAGCGGTTGATGCTAACATTTATACCGAGAGATGCCTCCCGAAACTGGTTGATTTTATTAATACACATCATCCCAATGATAATATTATATTTTGGCCGGATCTAGCATCTTGACATTACGCTAGAATAACCAGAGATTGGTTAGATGCTCACAACATCCCATTTGTGCCTAAAAATGACAATCCCCCCAATGTTCCCCAGGCAAGGCCCATTGAAGAATTTTGGTCAATATTAAGTAGAAAGGTTTACGATAATGGTTGGGAATGGTCGAATATTTCAAAAAATTCGCGAAGTAGACAATTTCACCGTCCAGAACATGATGCGACATGTTAATCAAAAATTATTTGAATACATGATTTCTATATTTTTAAATTTCACCAAAAAAAATTCCGAAAACTTTGGTTACATACGTTATTAGCTTTCAGCAAAAATGACCTTAGAACTATGACAACCGGAGGGCTTGTGTGTATTATCAAGAGGCGAAGCCTCGAGGTGAGATACAGCGCGAGGCTGTAATCAAACTCCCACCGATGTATGTATACTATTTTATTAACAATCATTATACAGGCTGAGAAATACGTCATTCCTAACTGCAATCCCTTGGGCGGGAAATAACAAATTTCATTTCACCCCACGGGTTGGAAATTTTATGTTGGGGTCGTAGATACCTATAATCAATTAGGCTAAACAAATTTTAATACAGCGCCCACCAATGATTCGGAAAATTGGTACATGTATGTATAAAACTATGTAGAATCGAATGGTGAAGTTGCCAATCATGCATCTGCACCCATTTTTGGGTAATTGATACGAAATTAAACTATAAACAATTAAATGCAGTTTGCAAGGTCAAAATTCGCATTACCAGCAAAAACTACATCATATAATTAGTTTTTATCTGATTTTTTTATACGCCTACAACAACATTCACTGCTCTAGATACGATGACAGACATACGCGGTCGCTTAACTAGTAATGATATGTTTCTAAGAAAAGTTAAATCCGGGTTGCTAAAATTAAAATGAACTTTAATTTGTTAATGACAAATTATGGTGATTCATAGTTGACTAACTTTATAATTTAAGGTGACTTATTGATACGCTTGGATTGGTTTTTGCAAATATAGAATAATGTACTTAAAGGTTTGTAATACCTAGTAATTAATGCAACATAAACTCAAAATTGGCTAACCTTCCTAGGCTCGTCCCATAGACGGTTTTTAGCCTCTTTTTATCTCGAAAAGCCAAACTTAAGTAAATGCATTTTTTTAAATTTATGCAAAAATGTATGACACAGGCGTTTGTATTAAGGTCTTCAAAGAATTTAAACAGACATAACGATATATTTACACGGTTTATAAAAAAATATTCTTAATGCAACATACGATAAGTTACTCCAAGAAAGGGCACTTGTTCTTGAAGTCGTTGACATTACTTTACCTCTTATTATCATAACATGTTATAACATGTTTAACAAATGGCTTCAAAGGGACATACAATACTGGTAGTATAAATGTTTTTCTTAAATTAAAATAAATGTTGACACTGCACTTAAAATGAAGACTGTATTTCATTTTTATGGGGTTATAATTTTTATTTAAACGCTTCGAGTATTACTAAGAAAAACATTTGAATTATTGTTATATTAAATGTTCCTTTTCCCAGTCGTTAAAATATTATTAAATATATTAAACAATTCAATTAACTATGTTCAAAATAAAAACAAAATTTCTAGTACCATTTCTTGTTCATATCTGAATTAATTGCTTTTATTTCATATATAAAAATTGATAGAAAATAGTGCAAAAGCTCGTTTCATCGCGTAGTGATTTTTTAACAAATTAATTAAATAAGTTTTCTAAGCCTAAAGAAGTAGTTCTACATGTTTCATCTTCAAATAATAAGTGAACAAGTAACAATCTAAAAATAAAACTTTGGTATTTACATGTCTGCTACACCTTATATTGTTAACACGCGCTGAAATAAATGCACGATTTTATTAATATTTTATTTTATTCGATTTATTTACATTTTTGTGAATTTAAACAAGTTAGTGCTGCCATCAAACAACGAAATAATATACTACAAGGCTTATAGAATGTATAAATTGTTTAATATAACATACAATTTTGTATAAATACTGTTATACACGTATATAGATGAACTTTTTAAAATGTTTTTATAGTATTAGATAGCAAATTTCATGTACTTTTCAAATTTAGATAAATATATAGAGTGTTCCATTTGAAAACATAAAGTTAGATATTTTAATATTATTAAAAAGAATAGATGAATAACCCTGTATATTTCAAATTTTATGGTCTGAAATATCATTGATTTTATATGAATACATATAATTAAATCCACCTTTAAGAAATCGGGTTACAAACAAATACATTCTCTTTCTTAATATATGAGACCTTTAAAATAATAATTATTTAACAGTGAATAATTATTTAAACATTTTAAAGTGCAATTACGAATTACTTTAAAAGTTAACAATTGTCATGGTTTATAATTTTAAAAGTATTCATAATTATACCTTGTATACATAGTGCCTCAATTTATAAATATAATTGCAGATTTTATTTTTAAATGGAGCACATTCATTTATCATACTTAATAATTACTTTATGGAGCAAGTCTTCTACTTCCATAAAGCATAATTTGATTTGTTTAATCCATTAGCTATTTAACCAATAAGATTGTTTGTTTATCAAGAAACTGCTGTTCTCCAATGTAACTTTAATTGCTATTGGTCACTTTCTGTTATACCATGTCAGACTCGTAACAATTTCTAATTTCGCTTTTGAAATCGAAAGTCTATTACGTTAAAGTAAAGTATTTTAAATCTATACAACACACTCTACAGAAAAATTCACCCTGACACAATAAAAATATAAATAATTTGTGCCTCTCTGTTGAAATGAAGACATGTATTGAATGGATTCCCTGCCTACCCTGAATAGCAATCTTACTGTTCCTTTAACATAATTGTTATTGTTGTTTGTATAAAATACCGTAACAAATTATTGAACTTTACTGTCCTTTTCTACATTTATACTACTTCTTTCAGTAGAAAGGATATAGATATGTTTACCATAATTGAATCGGATACGTCAGAAAACAGGAAGTAACATTCCTTGCATACTAATTAAATAAGTGAAAGAAATAATTCATCAAAAGTAATATGACTATATGGTATATTAATTTAACTACAGTCTATTACTGTTGCAAGAATTACTAACTTTTATCTAGCATCTTTGTCATACACACATAAAATATGTCTTTTGTTCGCTATGTCATTATTAGGTGTTATAGTTGGCTATATACAATCTTCGTCCAACTAACTACTAAAAAATATAATATAATATTTTTTTGTATGTTACTAATTATTAATTTATACATTTTATTATTTTCAGAGTACGTGTCGGTATCCGGTACATCATTTTGAAGATTTGAAGACTGGGACGCATTCAACTCAAAGTGAGTCCATACTTTTATCCCAAACTTTATTGGTAAAGAATTTTTATGTATTTTTGTCCCTTATAACACGGTTTCGCGCAACACGAATCAATCTACCGTGTGAAACAATGAATGTGTCTACTAACAAGCCAAAACAAAAAAAAAATACTAAATATTTAATAAGATTCTATGTTTTGACTATCATTAAAAATTTCACAGTAGTTACTAATCTGATTAAATTTCAAATCTTAACGGTATAGCTAATAAAATAGTTCCACATGATCTGTCATAGAAACAAAACTAGTTATGGTTCAAAATTATGTTTTTGTTTTTTACTAACTTGTTATAATGCCAATTATCACTAATAATGTTGCTGCTATGATTATTTGAAAAAAATGGAGTAAATAAACATAATTTATGTACATAATTTATGTTCTGTGGACCTGAATAATATAATTATACTATAAATTTACTTGTTATTTCTCAAAAATAATAATTTTGTAACGAGATCGCGAAATGTGCGAAGAATTTGATTGGTGCAGCTAGAAATGGGTAATAAACCTTGGACTTTAACTAAATCTTGGCCCTTATGAGCATAATAAATTTTATTGTTTATAATTATAATAAATTACGTTCATTTTGCAATTATATTATTAACATAATTATTTTAGTTGTTATTAGGAGTAATGGCGTTTTATCTTTGCAATTATGAATAAATTTTACGCGTATAACATAAAAAATTATATTTAATTTCATCTTTAATAAAGAGTAATTTTCTAATATTAAATTCATCAGTTCTGGTAAATATATTATAATCATATTTTTATTTGTATTGTGACGAGTTTACACTGCCCATAATTTTAATGTAGTCAACATTTGTCGACATAAACTTGCTTACAATAATTTAAAGCTAGCATGAAATTATTCTAGATTCAAATTTGGTTTGAAATCTTCTGGTATAATGCTCCATTCTTATGTAAACTGCCACCTACACAATATTCAGACTCCTACACAATATGAGTGTATGTAAGGTCCTCAACAAGTGTGCGTGTGTTACACACTTAGCAGGTGCTTGACCGAAGAAAATAGCAAACTCTTAAACCTACCATACCACAGAATTGCATGGTATAGCGTACCATGCATGATTGGTTACTTGACCCTTCGAACATTAACGTAACATATTCTTAGCAGATAGGAAATTGTAGAGTGTTTGTACGTACGGCCTTGTAAAGGTTATTGGAGGATACAAGACTAAGGAACTTCACATTTTATTTAGAAGTTTCTCGTGAAGAAGATGACCCTTCCAATTCCGATCGAACTATAGTTGCAATTGCGGGTTCTACCGATGGAGCAATTATAACCAAACGTCTGCATATGGAATAAACTCGAGGATACGAAAAAATTATAATTTTAGAAATCGTGGTATTGGAGTTATGCGATCCGAAATCATCGTCACACATACAGACATCAATTTAGCAAAAAATACTTAGTTTAATATAAGCAACGATATTATTTCGAAGTGGGATCTTCAAAAATGAAGAGTTCTTTGACTTATGCAAGGCGTGAATCTTTCCTTTTTTATATAAGATTAACAGTTGTTCCTAATAGATTTGTCAGAAAGAGGGAGTGAAATTTGTCGCCACTCCTTGCTTACATGTACCTCTTATAACTGGAATCCTTCCCAAAAAGGAGGGACGCCTAACCGCTTAACATAAACAACGAATTTTTGTTTTATTTTTGCACGAACAAGATTGAAATCAAAACGACATATAAAATAAAATTGAATTTATCTTCTTTTATATAAACTGCTTTAGATATTAAGGAAGGTATTGTCTTTGGTCAAAAAATTTGATGGTGAGTTTTTAATGAATAAGCACGTTTTAGGACCTCGAATACGATTTTACTATTTTGACGGTGATGTCTGTAAGTATGTGTGTGTGTTTGTGTGTGTGTGTATCTGAATTACAAAAATTATATTTTTTTCGTATTCTTTAAGTTTACATCCAAAGACAGAATTGATAAGATTTTGGTTATAATTGGTCAACCGGAAGGACCCTCATTTGCAACTTTTAACAGTTTTTCTTGAAAAAACGCAGTTATATATAATTTTTTGACATTTTGGATGTTGGAGAAGAAACGGAATGATATAAGAGAATTGGCTCGAGAGATAGAAGTTTCTAAGATTGACGATTACATTGGTTTGAACATGTAATGAGGAGATATGAAGAATATATTGGAAGAAGAATTAACAGCTTAATAATAGAGGTAGAAGAAACAAAGGAAAACCAAAGAAAATATGGAAGGACTGTATTGGGGAAAACTTGAGAGAAAAGAAACTGAATGAGGACGGCACGCAAAAATAGAAATGAGTGGAAAAAGAAAATCAAGAATAGCGACCCCTAACGAAAGGGAATATCTAATCAGATTTTTAACAATTTTAATGAAATGACCCAATGAATCATTTTATTGTATTTATAAATATGTTTCACAAACTGTCATGAACATTATCTAACCATCCAAATCTCGAATTTAGAATCTCGCATCTCGACTCCGTGACGCAACAATTAAAATCGTCTAATCATGTTAATCTTATCAACCTATATTTTCTTCTTAATGAACCATAGCAAAAGAGCCTTCAAAACTACAAGACTACTACTGAATTCCAACGATTCAATTTCATGTACACTATCTTAATAGGAAATCATTTCGAAGAATAATTACAAATTTTTCTTTGAAGATTAAGATAAAATTCTTGTTTACAAGCCACAAATCTTCAAAACAAACTCCGTAATAATCAATAAGAGGATAAAATAAATCAAGATGGCTACAAATCATACAGAAACAAAACATGTTCGTTGACTCTACTACGTCATAATTCACTACCCACATGGAGAAATAAATGAAATATTAGTTGCTAGGCAACGCAAACAAATTCAAAGATTTATTTTTATTCGAAAATATTACCATTTGCATATATGAATAATTTTTATATTAACAAACTATTAACTATATTGACTAAAGAATATGATACTTAAAAATACAGCAGATTAGGTGTATTATGTACAAATTGCTGGGTGTGCTAATCTGGTTTATACACACACTTCGGTAATGATAATGACATATTTCTATTGTGCGGGCGTTTACCACAAGGGTTAATTTTATGCCATTTAAAATTCGAAGTATTTGGCGTTGATCGGGATCGAATCGGATTCCCCAGATTCGCGACTAGACATCAGGCACGCGGCAACGAGACCCCATAGGTAAATGGCGGGAGGTATTGTGTTGGGCACATCAGATTTTTAAATTTGCTGTATTGGATTTTTTTTCGTCCTTTTTATAAAATGGTCAGATACTATTTCTAGCTTTACCAATTTTACACAGATAATCATCAGTTTTCTATGTTAATTTTCAGTTAATATCATCAGAATTTTATTTATAATTGGAATATAATCTTTACATTATTGTGCAAAAAATGATAAATTATATTAAAAACAGGTTTATTTTATCTCTTGTATACAGTAACCAATTTTTTATTTCCTTTTATCACAGTTAATGATCCATAACTCAAACTTTATCATCCTATACACTTTTCAGAATTAATGATCAATATTTTAATGCCCCTCTTATCAAATTTTTCGCCATCTACAACGTTTTTATCATTTTATAAAGTCAGGTTTTAAAAGCTATGGAATTTCCATTTTTCCTGTAAGATTACAACGCAATGAAGTGTGGAAACATAATAGCCTTCATAGTATCAATTTCCTTGAGGAAAATACGAGAATGGAGTTGAACTTGGATCGTTTGATCTTTGATCCTTAACCCAGGACAGTGGGCGGGGATGGGCTAGACTTTCACTTAAAGTCATCGAGATGGAGATTCTATTCCGATATAAGTTACAATCATTACATTATATGTTGTATAATATGAGTTTTATACACGACCTTCAATAAGAAAGTAATTACCTAGACTTTCGTTAAATTGCCCGAACTATCTGACCACTTCAAAAGAAAAGGAAAATACGTTCAATTTTTTAACTCCCGTCACCTTTAGGTCTATAGTCTAAAGAACAAGTAATATTTTAGAGACCCTAAAATACGATTTTACTATTTTTACAATGATGTCTGTGTGTGTGTGGAGATGTATGCGCGTGTGTATGTGTGTGTCTGTATGTGTGTGATGTGGATATTGGAAGGACGATTTCTCAAAAACTATAAGGCTTAATATTTGTTTAACTACGTATTTCCCAATCGGACATCAATGGGAAGAGCTGAAAAGGTGTAATTCCTAAGATTGAGCCACAATTATTTAAAAGCCCTGAAATAGCTCAAAGCCAAAAAGGGCCTTAGAATTGTAACAGGTATCTTTATTGGTCATTGTCTTCTGAAATCTTTGTAAAACTGGTATTACAATAAATATTCCAGGTCTCAGTAACAAAACTATTGCTTTTAAAGTGTGTAAAATATTCTTCCATCTAATATCTAGTCGGTATGTGATTACTCTAATCTAAGCGACATATGTATAGAAAAAAGTATCGCATATTTAGCTATGACGTAAAATGCATAGAATCGTGATATGTTATTGCTTTGTAAATACAACATGTAGTCATAAAAGAAAGATCATTGGCCGATAATGAGGAATGTTTTGTTTGTTTTATGACGCGATGTGTAAGCTGTAAGCTGTTAGGACTTCGAGTCTTGTTCGCAGCTTAACGGGGGCTTTGTTCAAAGCTTTTTTATGATCAGTTTTATACTAACACTAAATGTTTAATTATCTAATCGAAGACCTACTACAAAATGTCTTTATTTCCTTTCTTTACATACCTACAACTATTTCAAATATTTTCTTTCATTCTTTTATAAGATTTTCCAATTTTTTTAGTTCTCTTTAGTTTTTGGTCAAATTTTACCTCATGTAAATGCAAAATTGTCTTATTCCATGAAGTACAATCAGATTGTTGTTCCGTACTAGATGGAGGACCACTGTCTAAACGGAAATTTGGGAGTTGTATTACATCAGAGACTATTCTTTGATTTAAACACAGTTTTGGACTCACCAAGAGTTGTAAGGCTCAAAATAATGTAGCAAATTTATTTGCATTATTAGGAATACAAACTTTACTGATACATAACTAGTGTAGCTTCTTAAAAGATTAATTCTGAAATTCAATGATCTTAAATTACATTTCAGTCCAAATACTCTATTATTAACTGCATTAAATTTGAAACATACTGACAGTTGTTATATTACCTACATTTTTCTTTCTTTTGATATCTGTCAGATATAATTTTCTACTTGTATTAATACAAGGTCTCGTGGATCGTATAACATTAAGAGTTTATGGTTTTATATATGCATAGCGAAAGATGTAATACTTAGTTTGATGTTAAAGAATTTGAAGAATAACTTAAAAATTATGGTTGTCTTTATGATATTCCTTTGCAATGGGCGTGAAAATAGACACTTTTTATTGGTCGTCGTAAATAAAAAACATTTTCATTTATAGATTCAATTATGGTTGAATCAACACGGTTATTTAAAACAACTGTATTCCTTAAGAACAAAATAGTAATAACGTCCTTACTTCTTCAATTCTAAGTCAACAATGCAATTGTCTCTTGCTCTTATCTTTTCCTTGTTGTTGTATGGAATATCCTGTGGAATTCCTCAACAACCGTTTGTCATTAACAACTGTTGTTCGGGCGAAACAACATGAACTTTGTTATGAAGAAAACAATTATAAGAATAAGATTTACTGCGTGCCTTCAATGTGCCCTGCATATTCGTACCAATGTAATCGTCTCTCTTGTATCTTTCTCGAGCCATTTCCCTTATTATTTCATTCCTCGTGTCATCCCCAATATCTATCTCAACATTCTCATCTCTGTCACATTCATTTACTTTTCATTGACATTGACATCTGTCAGTTAGAATTTTCTTAATATAGTAGCTGTTTCCATGATTATAGCATAGCTGGCTGATTTATAAAATTGAATTTCTTTGCAATTCTTTAACTCTATCTCTATTGAATATGAAATATAAAATGTAATCAAGTCGTATAGATAAGAATATTTTTTATTTAACAACGTTTTTTCACGAAAAACCGTTAAAATTTTCAAATAAGAGTATTTTCGGTTGTCCAATTATAACCAAAATTTAATCAAGTCTGCATATGGATGTAAGGAAGAGGAATATATAAAAATTGTAATTTTTGGAATTCTAGTATTGGAGATATCGAGGCCGAAATTATAGTCACACATACACACACACATACATACATGCATACATACAGATATCATTGTAAAAATAGTAAAATCGTATTGTAGGTATTCTAAAACAGCATCACCACCAATTTTTTTGACCAAACACCAATACCTTCCTTACCTAGAAGTGACGGAAGTAAAAAATAATATTTCTATATTTTTTCTATATGATTATCTTCGTCTCTTATTTTCTTGTCTTCTCTTTCTTATTGGAAGCAAACAGCAGAACGAACGACAGTCTTCCCGACCGTTAGAAGAAGATAAATATTCTTGTATTTTTCAACTCTGCTATCTCTAACAGAACTATACGATATATCAGGAGGCAATAAGTTTTGCATTACAAATTGCGAGCATTCAATAGAGGAATTCGCAGTTATCTTGATTGGTAATAAAAGGAGGACTTTTTTGTTTGTTTATTGCTGGGTTTACTGGAGTGTTCTACGTAATTTATGGCATTTTTATATAGTTTTATTACACTAGAAGAAAAAGAAGCAATTTATTAGCAGGAATAACATTCTTATGCTCAACCTTTGCAAATTGTTACACTAAAATAAAACATAATAGAAATTTACAATATTTCTGAACGTAAACAAAACTATGCGTATTTCTATAAAATACTTTCGGCTCCTTTAAATATCGGGGTCTACAACAATTATACAGCAAAATGTAATACATACAAAATAACAAGGACATTATCACACTTACAGTAAGATCTTACACATTGTTACAATTATTCATGTACACAAAATGCATTCGCACAAAATATTCAGTTAATTTATTATATATCATACAAAAAACTCAAAGAGCACACATCCATTTGCTCTAAAAAACGACAAACGAATAATACGGAAAATAGCTGAAAATATCCTGTGTAAGGATTCTGGTGACATCATTGATACGGACTCTTATTGGTCGTCTGTACATCAATAATAATGTAGTCAGTTGGGCTCATAATATTGGACAAAAACTTTCAAACCACATAAAAAACAATAACGTTTAAACTAATCTTGCTGTTTCTTCAAGTATAAAATAATAATTATCTTGTCACATTAGAAAAATAATCTTCTTAAGATTCAAGGTGATTTGTCTCAGTGCTTGTTTACTCGCTATGAGGAAGTGCAGGTTTAAAATTAATTTACAAATATTTTTAATTCCATTGTGAGTTTATGGTCGGTTGACGATGAAAGAGAAGATGTTTGTATATCCACACATTGATGGATGAAAGGAAAATTATGCAAGGAAGCTAAACTAACTGTACAACGGTTTTTGTTTGTATTTTTTATAGGATAAATAATATCTTTTATACATAAACAAGTAGCGAAACGGATATTAATATAGTGAAATATAATAAAATACAGTTGCTTTCGTTTAGAATACAGAATAGGTCTTCATCTTGATCTATAGTTGAAGTCTCTTTGAAGGAATAGTGTAATATAATGAATAGACTTTATTAACCATGGAGGACGTTGGAATGACCATATTTTTAAGGACGACTTAGACGTGAAATATATAATTGAAAGAGATTTTGTAGACAAGACAAACTTTTTACCTGTCGCTAAGGGAGGTATTGGATTCATGCTAAAAATCGCATATCCAGATTTTAGTGAACTATGAACGAACTACAAGAATACATAATAGCGTCACATACACACACACACACAGACGCGCACACACATACAGACATTATTGTAAAAATAAATCCGGCACTTTTACCTTAAATACTTTCAAGCAATATGTGTCATATATTGTGCTCCAATTCGCAATAATTTTTTGCTAATCCTTCATAAAAACCAGATGTCTCCTCGAATCATTATAATGAATTAATTATGACTGATTAAATTTGAACACCGCTATTTAAATCAATTTAATGTCTCATTAATTCGGAATTTTGCCAAAATTATTTGCAAATTGTGTTGACGTAAGATCAAGATAAACATTTTGACATCTTTGAAGAGCTAATAAGTAGTCTAATTTAGTTTGAAAGAAGCTAGACTAATTTATTGGTAATTTGTTTCTGACTATTTTGAAGTAGTATTAAATTATTGATAATTAATTATATAGAATGAAAAAACAAGAGCTATTAAAGTAGTTACTAAGAAAAATATGTACAAATCTGCAGTGAGACTTATTTTGTTCCAAATTTTAAATATTTTCTTCGAACTTATTTGAATTTATAAACTCTAGTCTATATCCTAGTCTTGTGGGAATCTGGTTGATTCCAATTCGCTAAGCCGCAACTTGCCCGTTTTCTCTTCCATCGTCTGCGTAACCTTGAACCTAGGTTATGTCGAACTAACGAAGAGGAGTCATGCTAACACAAAACTATCGCATGCGGTTGGTTGTCAGGACGACAGGGGCGCATTCAACAAGAATTAGAAAAAGTGAAGTACTGAGTACAACACTGCATATTTGGAAAGATGTTCAGTATTATTTTAGGTCTTCCTCGGCCTTTTTTCAAATTCGTCATCCATATTTCGTCCCTCCAACATCCATAAACACACACACATCATAATAAAATGATAAAATCATTAAAATCTGGATATGCGATTTTTAGCATGAATCCAATACCTCTCTTAGCGAGAGGTAAAATGTATCTTACAAGTCGCAGCAAATAATAATCTATAAAATTTATTAGTCTTAATTCCATCTGCAGCACTTGCGTCTTGTCTTCCTGATATGACATTCATAACACTATAAATCTTTTCTTGCTGGGTTCAGTAACATTGAGCAGGTTCAAGTGACTGTAGTAATCAAGAGAGCTGTGACTGAGACATTGCACTTGTTACGGGTCGTGATCATGTGTTGTCATCAAGAAGCTTCTTGCTATGCTTCTAAGCTGTCTATGTCATATGCAATGTCATGTGACGCCATGGAGTATAAAGATACGAAGATACAGAGGAATGTAAAAATATGCTTAAGAATTTTTCTTCAAACATATTCAACAAGAAAACAAAGATTTTCATCTTAAGTGTTATAATTTATTTGTAAATACTAGTGCTGTGGGGATTCGATGTTCGTATATTGATGCGGATATTCGAAAATTTAATTCGAATTTGGTTCCGGATCTGGAGTTGGACTATATTCACGATGTTAAATGCTTCTCTAGATGTCATGCACACTTTAGATTTAGTGGCTATGAAACATATTCCAGAAGACAACGAAGATTATCATCTTAAGTGTAATGCATCTGTTGTCCTTTTTACATTCCTGAATTTATTTGAAGATTAATTACTTTATTCTTCTAATTGAATTGAGTCTATTAAGTTAAAGCTATTAAACTTAGCGAAGCATAAGCAAAAAAGATGAACTAAATCTGGTAAACAAACAAATGACATCAGTATTAATGGCTTGTAAGATCATTAATAACAACCATTAAATAATAGAGTTTCCTGCAAAGCTAATAAGAACTTAGTACATCAAAGGGACACCGAATGTTACATAGAAAAAAAGCTATTATGCTAACCAGTTATAGAAGATTGTTTCCATAGTTTCAACTATGCTATTAGCTATGTAGGTATAGCAGAACGATTCGTCGTAAAAAGTATATTGTACGCAGGTTCCAAATTTTGAAACGGCAAGTCAATTTTTGGGCCATAATTCAAAAATGAGTGGAGATACAAACTTGCCGACTTCGCCATTCGATTCTACAGCTAAAATTATATAAGTGTACCAAGTTTTAAATTTTTGAACAATGAGTACAATTTCTAGAGCAAAATAATTAAAAATCGCTTTAGATTTTTTGAGATTTCTGATCATTTATAGATATTTTACGCTACAGATTGTACCAGTGTACAAAATATTTTGAAATTTGTTGTACTTGTATTGTTTTGTTCGTGGAATCGAATGATAATATCTACAAGTTTGTATCTATACCCATTGTTGGGCTGTGGACCAAAATGGATTTTTTGGAGGTAACTCTAAATAAAAATATCTTGCTAAGTGCTATTTCCGGTTATCTGTTTTACATCAAAATCTAAGAAATATAAGAGTAAGGAAGAAATACAAGGTTTCAAAATTTCCTGAACGATAGTATTTGAGTTAGAGCGTAAAGAGGATCCACGCACACACGCACACATACACACAGACATCATCGTGAAAATGTTAAAATTGGATTCTAAGGACTTTAAAAGGTGGTCATTTACCATAATCTGGATATGCACCATTCCTATATAGTAGGAGGAAGAAATGTTTGGAACTGACATATGCAGGGTTTACAATCTTTTATGGACGGTTGGGTTTGTTTGTGGTCAGGATTGATAAATTATTCGAACTTGAAGGCATCAATTTTAGGGTTAGAAATGGGCCGTATTTAATAATGATGTTAGAAGAAGTGTATTTTAAACGCATTGTTATTTGAATACAGATTTAAAAGTACATAATTATGAAACATCTTATAATATTTTAATCTCTTTTCACTTTACAAATTGACGTTAGAAAAAATACACTTAAAACGAATTATTATTTTAATACAGATTTAAAAGTACATATTGAATGCAAATTTCGGGTACGGCCCAGGACAGAAAACTCTACCTGGCTCAGAGTACCATTACCGCAAAGTCCATAAAACTTTATAACGACCAATTGGCAGAATCTATAATGAGTTCCAAATATTTCTTCCTCCAACTATATCTCCCTTACCAAGGGTAGCGGGAGGCAATAAAAAAGTTAAGTCTCGTCCACTGGTTAAAAAAATATTTGTCCATTTAATCGTTTTTGTAGCTCTTATAGTTTTCGAGATAGCAATGGTAGCCCATTTAAAATAAACACCATGTTGCTATTTTTGGTGGATCAATTTCTGTGACCACAATAGTGCATTAATTATCACTTCTATTAAGTTATTGACCTCGACCAATTTAAACAGAAAAGCAAATACAACTTTGCAAATTCCTTAAATCAATATTTACTTTGCTGTGTACTTTACACTGTAATTCTCGCTTATCCTTAATTCTTCTTGTTATTTGCCTCACGCTATACATCTATCTCTGCATTTACCTAACACGAACCGAAGAATAATTATTCCTGTTGCACGCAGGATCAAATAGCAATCTTAACATCTAGTGGGTGTTGGATAGACATTTCCTCAAGAATTACCTAATCGTACTGACTCTCTAAATTACTGGAACGTGACGGACATAGCCGATAATGAACGAAGAAACCCGAATGATTAAGGCTATTGTTCCTAATTCATTATTGCTCAATGATTTTATCTGTAGTTCATTTGTTATAGGACATAAAACAAGAGAAATGTGTGTTACATAAGTTTATGAGATTCTATAATATTCCTATATTTGAGAATTTTTAGTATATCAGACGCACGTGAGTCGTATCTAGTCCTATTGTGTCGACGTCCTTATTTGGAGGCGTTCAGAAGTCAATAAATTTAATTAATACATAACTGCAAATGGTATTTCTGGTTTTAAAAATGTAGAAACTGTAAATCAATAAGTGAAAAACTTTTATTATCCTTAAAGACATCAATTTATAACGGTATTCTTAACAATAATTGCTTCTTGTTAATATATTTCCTATTAATACATTTGCGTTTTGAAGTATTTCCTAAGAATGCGAATAAGGCTACACTTTTGATAATTTAATTAAGAAATGCTGTTGTACTGTTATACATATAAATGCTTGTTTACTAACAAGGCTTTAAACTTAACGGCAGATTAAAATAGGAGGAGCTCTGTAATTTATTTTTGTGGTGGTATATAATATTTATGGTTTCATTTCTATTAGTACTTCAGACGGGGACACAGAAATAAACTGCAACTCATAAGATCTACTGTAAGAATTATTATACTAGAAGTCAATTTAATGCACAAACTTTATAAGTTTTTATTTAGATGTTAACAATTACTCGAACTTTACAACTACTATACTACAAAAATGTAATACATACAAATTAACATGGACATTATCACACTTACAGTAAGATCTTACAGATTGTTACAATGCATGTACACAAAATATATTCGTATAAAACATTCAGTTATTTTATTAAAACATCGTACAAAAAATTCAAAGAACATACACACATCCATTTGCTCCAAAAAAAAACGACAACCGAATAATACGAAAAATAGCCTGAAATATCCTGTGGGAGGATTCTGGTGACATCATTGATACGGACTCCTATTAATCGTCTGTACACCAATAATAATGTAGCAAGTTGTAGGAATTTAAATAAAATGTATGGAATTTTATGGCTCAGTTTGGCCTAAAATTTGCCTTTTCCTTACGCTGTTAAGTCTTTGAAAATCAGTCTTGCATTGATGTTATTGCAATCATCCCTGATATGTAACATTTTAAGAAACATACGTTTGGAGTAATTCTGCTCTTCCTCCAAAATCTTGAAATTATCCAGATCAACAGTGTTTGTACAGACGACCAATAGGATTCCGTATCAATGATGTCACCAGGATATTTCCAACTATTTTCCATATTATTTGGCTGTCGGTTTTTAGAACAAATAGTTTTCTTAAAGTTGAAAGATATTGTACCAATCTTACAAAGATAATATTTCAGAGGACAATGACCAGTAAAGGTACCTGTCATAATTCTAGCTCTTGTAGTCTGTCGAAAAGGGTGAAATAAATTTCTTCAGCCGCCTAAGCCCTGAAAAGTCTCTCCAATATGAAACTATGTCTTCTCCCAATATTTGATTTAATTTTTGATGTAGCTTTTCGAAAGATTTATTTTAAGCAACTTGTAAATATATACTCATCATAATTATACAAATGTATACATCGCTTAAAAAGTAAAATACAAAATTATAAAAACTCTCTCACGTATAATCGTCTCAGGTTATAAAATTTTAATTGACCCTACAACGGAAACATTTTCGTAAAGAGTCATTTACAGTTCATGGTTGAGATACATATGTGATTTCATATGTCACCAGATTACATCTTTTTAAAACACTTTTCTTGTGAAATAAAACAAGATTTGTTTTAAAATTATTTCTTAGAAATACGTCATTTCATGTTATTGTAATATGATCATTATTAATAAGTTTGAGACCATACGTTATTATTTATAGTTCTTGTTATATTATGTTTTCTTGAACTTTTACTATCTATAATCTATACAAAAACCCCAAAGGTCACTTCGTTTTCAATTCAAGGCCTTAGAGTGCATACAATTTCAAATGACACTACAAAAATTTAAACAGTAATAATAATATTTAATAGTCCATAATGACTGCATCCTAGTATCATTGGCCTCGCGTAACTAACGGTTCCTCCGACACAAAGGAAATTGCACAGACGAAGATCGCCACATCCGGTGTAGGATACAGCACGTAGCACGTATTTCCGGTCCACGAAGCGCGGGAATTCTAAATGACAGATATCCAAAATAATAAAATAAATTTTAAAATATTCATTGTGTAACCAAAGTTAAGGTATATAGGGTGGTGACCGGCACAGCCGAACATAACATGTAACATCAAACTTTCGGAATTTCCTGCTTCCCTAATTATTTTAAGTAAAAAATCTTCAAGTTGTAAAAAAAATTCAGGACAGATGAACCGTTACAAGGCATACAAAATTAATTATGTTTATTGATTCAGATGCAGAATTTTATGCCCTACAACTATCGTTTGAAATTATTTTACTTAAAATTATTAGAGAAGCATGTTTGGCTGGCGGTCACCATCCTGTATATAAACCATTTGTAACCAAAATTTGGGCATATACGCATAATAATCTGCAGATTTAAAAAATCAAAATTTGTGGTTTAGATCTCCACCCATTTTCGGGTGGCAAATACCACAAAACGCATTAAAAAATTGTATTCTATGAATTGTATTGTATAAAAACTATTTCCATCAATAATCTAATAGACTATAAACTATATTATAATGACCATATCAGTATTTTATTTATAAACCTTTGCATATCTAAGCGTCGCTGTAAATGCTGGTCGTATAATAACATATGACTAACGTACTTAATATGCGCAATACAAGTTACGCACTATGTCAACGCACTCTGAATGTCCGTGACAAGACTAGTACGCATTGAATGTGACGAAAATATCATTAAAATATGAATAGACCTTACCAAGGGTCTGGAATAGTCAAAGCAAAACTTGGTTCACTTAAAATAAACGAGGAACAATAGTACAATACAAGAAGTTTCGTGTGTGATGTAGTATTGAAGTCTCTAGAAAAATTTTATACTTATTTTGATATGAACTGAATGGGGTACTATACCATAGTTAAATTTAAATTTTAACTAACAATACCTTCCTTACCTAAAAGTGACGGAAGGTAAAAATTGGTATAGGCCCCATTTTTAAAGAAAACATTTAAATTTGAAATCATCTGATAGGTCAGGCATTTTATGTCACAAATAATGTCCATTCTCCATTTAAGTCCGATTCTAAAATATATTCTTCTTCCCACAAACCAATAAAATCCTTTTTATGCGTCACGTGATTCGTCCAGCAATATTTTCTCTTGGTTCTCACCTTTGCGAAATGGTCTATGAATCATCGGAGAACCGTTCAGGTTCTGTTTCAATATGACGTCATTCTATATATAGCTTGTGACCAGTATTCATTATTTATGCTAATGAAAAATTGTACATTAAACATTGGAATATTGATTTTGTGTACATTGAAAAACTCTATGATATTGATAAAACAAATACGTTTACAAATTATTTATGGACTTGGTACACGGTAATATCTAAATATACGTTGGCGTCATTTTTCGCAAGAATTATATAAGAAAATCAACTTTTATTTGTATTTAGTGTTTCCCAAACTTCTACGAAAAGATTTCTTCATTTAATTAATACCTTTGCAAAAAATAAAATATTTCTAGAAAAGATAAAAAAATGAATATGTTCTAGAAGATTTGAATTATTAATATCATTTTTTATTTCCATCTTAATAATTAAAGAGATCTCAACTTCCGTTCCCAAAAAACAATAGCATCTCGGAACAAAACAGCATCGCTCCCACCGTGCGAATCAGCTCTCTAGATACAGTTACAAAAACAGAGGAATGTCGAGAGAAGTCAACATTTAACTCAGCACAGCTACACGGGAAAAATAATTTAAAATTTTCAATGGATATCTCACAATATTTTTTGATTTTGGCTATAACTAATGAACGGTAAATGATGGATGGGTGGGCTTTGCGCCATTTGATTCTATAGACTTTTCTTCATATATGTTCCATTTCTCAATTTTTCTCTCCAGCTGATACAATAGTACCGAGCAAGAAAACAAGAAATGATATATTCAAATACTCAGTAGTCCACTGTATTTAAATGAAAAGTATTATTTTCTCGTAATTAAAACCCGCTGATTACGGGAAAAATAATAAAAATCCCTGGGCCTTAGTTTTCAAAATAGAAAGTTTAATGGAATCTCACAAGATTTTTTGATTTTACGGACTGTATCTAATGAAAGGTATATGGCAGAGGAACTGGAGTCGATTCTTTGAACCAATTATGAATTTTCCTGTCTAGTTGATAGAGTATTACCAAGCAAAAAATCTGATGTGGCTAACACATGACCTCTCGTCATTTCCATTTTATGTTACATAAATAAATATATCATCACGGCATATTACCCTGCTGGGTGTGCCAATCTGCTTTGTACTCAGATATCGGTAATAATGAAATATTTGTACCGTGTGGGCGATTACCAAGCGTTACCTTCGGGCACTCATTGCAGTCGTGGAAAGTGAACCACAAAATTAACATTTCTTGTACATACAAATAGTTCAAATTGTATCTATTCTTTCGTTTTATGATGGATTTTTTCCTACTCTTCTAATATAATCAAAATGCTTTATATTCACTGAAAGTATTAGTGGTATTTCTTAAGGATATATGTTATATTAATATACGTATAATTGTTACCAAAACCTATTCAACTCTTCCCATTAATGTTAGATTGAGAAATTCGTAGTTAAACACACACACACACACATTCACACACACATCATCGTAAAAATATTTTTTAGCAATTCTTAGCGAGAGGTAAAAAACAAAAATGGTACCTTTAAATATTCAACTCAATTCATGTACAAATGTATTTATTTTCAGAATTCTTTCAACTACCCTTTAGATATGTATCACTGCTAAAATTAATTATAATCCGAAGATAAAATACCACATAACTTGTTTTATTTTTTGTTCAGCTTTGAAAATAAATAATTCTGAATATTGTTTGCATAATAAGAGATTTTGTTAACGCAGATATATCTTAAGTCTGGTTTTTATAAGCGTATAATTTATTAAAATGTAATTCTCTCTAGGTGATAAGTTTGCACTTACATGCTAGGGGGATGTATATACATAAATTAAATTATTTTTGCCCTGTATCATTTTTTTTATAAATAATATACCAGTATTATGTTAATATACATTATCTAAAGCTTATTGTTCATTTATAGGTGTGTCAATATGCTTACAATTTTTACGGTTTCAATAATTATTATAAGAATAAGTTTCAGCATGGCGACACATATTAATAACAAGAGTTTTTTTACCATATATCTCAAATATAACAACATAAATACTTAAACGAAATACTAATGTGAATAAAACTGTTATTTTATACCAGACCAGTTAGTGTTTAATTTAGCGGTGACTTTTAAAATATTTGACATTTGAACGGTTGAAATCCTTGACAACTACAACAAAATATAAACGCAGGATACGTCACAAACTAAATGTTGATTAATTTATAATATGAACAATCCATCTCTTACTAAAAGGACCTTAGAATTTTGGCATGCTTATTTACTAAAAACTCATTATTTTTTTTACCAATGACAATACCTTCCTTACCAATGGTGACGGAAGGTAATATCAAAAAAATTATATTTAACAGCGTTTTTTCAAGAAGAACTGTTAAAATATTCACATCGCCCCTTTTGAGAATCACTGGTATGGCTGAAAACTTTGTCTAATGTAAGAGACTTTACAAGTCAATAGCTTAAACCGTCTTTGTTGTTGAATGACTGGACATGTCAACATCAAAGTGTTTCATAATAAATTTACCCATTTAGGCGTGACCTGAAGAGCTCTTGTCAAAGGAGCACCATATATATTATCATTACTGAAATCTGTGAATGAACCAAAAGCAGATTGGCGCTCCCATAAATGATGATAATGTCGTGATGATATATTTATGTATATTTCAATTAACATGACGACAGAAAGCGTAAAGACCGTTGAGTAAACATATGTCGTTATTTCCAAATATTGTTTTCCTTTTAAGTAACGATTGTAACATACAATTTACTTGGTAACCCTGAAAACTGTTTCGTAATTTCTTATTTGCATTAAAATTATAACTACTTAGACACATGTATTTATGTATGTTTTCCAGTTATCAAAACGCATTCACACCTTTGCCTAATATATGCAATAGTCTTGAAAAACTAACTAAATAATTACAGCAAGGAACTGACATTTTATAAATAATTAATATTGAATTTGGAATAATTTGACTGTTTTTTTTGTAAATACATATAATTTAAAATATAGATTAAACTTACAAAAACTAAGTCAAATAACAAAAAATATGCACAAAGTTTAATTTCTTTTTAACCACTCGTGTATATAATTCATTATTAATAACTGTAATATGACATAGATATATAGCATACACCAGAAAATGTTCTAAAACTTCAAGAGTCTACCAGTCTACATATATGGTAAAGCTTAAGATTTGATCCCTGAACTTGGAAATATCAAAGGTTATGATTTACCTTAAAAGATATGTTTCATAATTGTACATATACGACCTGATAATATATTATAAAAGCTACGAACCATCTGGGTAATTGGAATTTAAAAATAATTCTTTAACACTATATATGTTGAATATGAAGTATAAAATGCAATCAATTCTTAGAGAGAATAATATATTCTGTAATAATAATATTTAACTATGTTTTTTCAAGAAAAACTGTTAAAATCTTTAAATGAGGGTACGTCCGGGTGACCAAAATCTAATCACCTCTTCTTTTGAATGTAAAATTAATGAATACGAATAAATTTTTGGAAATATAAACGAAAGGATCCTCATCTTACCTAATCATAGCGGAAAATAAAAACAATTTTAATGTGTAGGTGTATATTTTTGGATGGTGTATCTAGTTTATCTATTAATAGATAAATCAACGTATAAAATAAATGTGTTTTATGATGAAAGTAAAGGCGCAGTGCACCAAACAAACTTAAGATTGTGTTCCTGTCGCTTTCTCTTGTTCGTATTTTTTGCAGTCAACTTGTTGTTGACAGATCGGCAGGTGGGGCACTTTCTTTTAAAAGGGCAGAGAAGGTGACCGATTTTGGGCGTGGGCCACTTTTAATCAGATCGCGGTTAAGATGAAATCGAAAATTCCAGATCAATTGAAGTATTAAAATTTGTTTTATTTTCTTAAAATATTCTTTTGATATTGTATATATTTCGAATTAAATGAAGTATTGAAGTAAAAAAGAATTTATTAGTCATATGGCACTTAGATCCCTTTGGATTTAAATATTATAAATATAAATTTTATCGTAAATGTGCTAGATTGAACGAACTATGTCCAAATTTATTATTATTCATTTAATTTTTGACTTCGGTAGTGATGTAACTCCTATACAGCACAGTAATTATTTTTATAAAAACTTGTTAAATTTTGTCTTATTGAAAGAGGGCCGCATACATTATGAAAAATATTTTGCTACTATCATTTAAATACATTTGACAAATAATTTATACAATTTAGACTCTTGTTCTCACTGATGTCCTGTATAAAATGCGGTCCACATATATGGTGAGTAGTTTTATTATATTATTAAGCGAAGTTAATATAGGTATATTAAACATTTTTATAAGTAAATAAAATACATTCTCTTTTAAGTGCTGTCCCAATATACCAAATATCATACCGCTATTTTGTTAATGTTAAATTTTTTGTTCGTCCCTGATATTTAACAGTTCATATTTTTTGTTTAAAACATTTACGTGTTGATTATCCACTGTATAATTATAAATACAACAATATATATTAATATACAGTATTAATAAAACATATTTGACTTCTGTATTACTATGTATATATATATATATGGTTTATAATTATTGCAAAAACTAGAATTATTTCTAGTAGTAATTGAAACGTATTTAATAAATAATTAGTCAGAGTTTTTTTTTTATTGTGGATTCGTAAACTTTTTGTGATTTATAGATTCAAGTATGGGTCTGCACGGTTAATATTTAGATGGGAAACCATCTGTACAAAATTATGTGGTTCATATTTAACCTTCCATCACCTTTAGGTAAGGAAGGTATTGTTTTTGGCCAAAAAACTCGATAATGAGTTTCTGAGGAATAAACACGTTTCCAAAAATTATATTTTTTTCTTGTTCCTCGAGTTTAGTTTCATATGCCGACATGATTAGATTTTGGTTTTAATTAGTCGTTTAACAGTTTTTCTTGAAAAAAACAAAGATAAGATGGAAGGACTGTATTGGCGAAGACTTGAGAGAAAAGAAACTGAATGAGGACGACATGCAAAATGAAGTGAGTGGAAGAAGAAAATAAAAAATAGTATCCCCTGACGAATGGAAATAGCTAAAGAAAAATATTTCCGTGTTAAGTGCAATTTGCATTCTTTCCTTCCATTACTTAAAAAAAGCTGTTATATTAGTTTCTCTGACTTAAAATTAATTTATTTTTTTTCAATTCGAAAGACTAAATACAACTCTGTCTATTTCTAGGCGATTGTCTAGCCTAGCTATGACATATACGCGTCCTACTTCTTCTAATAGTAACCTTTTCTATTCGGAAAATACATAGTCGAATAAATGAATAAATTTCAACTATCAATCTTCTATTAACTAGATCAATCGAGCAGTGAAATAAGCCATTGTTCTAAACTTCTCGTTGATGTTATATTGAAATGAATGGGCAAATCTAGGTTAATTATATTCTAAGGAAGAAAATAAGTTGTAAATTTTACTTACAGTCGTCATGTGCAGCCATAACCACACGACTAACGGCAGAAGAAACTTCATTTTTGCTGCAAAAGAAAAATAAAATATTAGTTATAATAATAAACCTACAAATGAATTATTGTCTTTCAAAGCAATTATTAAATTCCGTTGTACATTTGTTTATATTTGATTGCATTTCGTGACTATTTCTAATTATAGAAAGCAATTTTTTGTCAATAAATTCAAGCAATTATATTGCTCTTTTGATTGCCTTATAAAAACCGAACATTGCAGTACTATTATAAGTATTAGAAATGAGAAAAATAAAACATAATTTTGAGGAACTAGTAATTAAAATTATAACGTATCAATTCATAATTATTGACGTGTCTGTAGATTACAAATATATCATTATTCGATATGTTTAAATTATTATAAACAAGTATAATAGAAAGTCATATAAATTATTATAGTCTAATATAAGTTTCACTTTGCGTTCACTATATATACATTTATTTATTCATTGATTCACTTTTACATAAACATCTTTTCCTTAACCTATTACATGAAGTTACCTTCACCTTTAAAATAAATAATAATTTTGCATCCTCTTTATATTGTTAATTTATACATTCAAATTTATATATTTTATGACATTTAAAGTTAAACAAGTACAATTTTCTTTTAATACTTTGTTTACTTATATAAAAATATGCATATAATCGATTTATGATGTCAAATAATTTGTATTTGTACCCATTTTAGATAGAAAACATCAACCAATTTACATATTTGTCATACGATCGTAATTTACTAATTTCTTCGTGGAATTCGAACTAGTAAAGTAAAAAAATATTAAATTTAGTTAATTACATAAGACGGTACGAAGAATCGAAAAGTGTAATAAGTAAGTTTTTATCTCCACCCATTTTTGGGTGGTGAACATCTACCCATTTACGGGTTGAAGATATGACTTTAACAAAAATGGATTCTTTGGGTCAAAATACATATGTGAAACAATTTTTGTTAAAATATTTTAGCAGCTGCACGTTCCAAATTTGAAAATAAATTTTTAGTAGATGTTATACTAATTAATTTGTGGTACTTAGACCATTGAATCAAAAAATTTAAAACTTAAAATATTTACATAGGAAAGAATGGTGAATCTAATGGTGTAATTTTAAAATTTATAGGTCCACCCAGATTTGGGTAATTTATATCTACCCATTTATGGGTTAAAGATACGACTTTTATTTCATCAAAATTAGATTCCTTGGGTCAAAATACATACGTGCATTGATTTTCATAAAAATATTTAGACAGATACAATAGTTATATAAATAACTCCAAAATTGGAATCCCATAAGAAAATTCAAATATTGCTTTACTAATTTATTCGTGGCACTTAGACCATTAAATCAAAAAAATTAAAACTTAGAATATTTACATAGGAAAGTACGACGAATCTAATGGTGTAGTTTTAAAATGTGTAGAACCACCCAGTTTTGGGTAATAGATATCTACCCATTTATGGGTTGCAGATACGACTTTTATTTCATCAAAATTAGATTCCTTGGGTCAAAATACATATGTGCACTGATTTTCATGGTAATATTTCGATAGATACAATAATTATATAAAAAAACTCCAAAATTGGAATCCCATAAAAAAATTCAAATATTGCTTTACTAATTTATTCGTGGCACTTAGACCATTAAATCAAAAAAATTAAAACTTAGAATATTTACATACGAAAGTACGACAAATCTAACGGTGTAATTTTAAAATTTGTAGAACCACCCAGTTTTGGGTAATAGATATCTACCCATTTATGGGTTGAAGATACGACTTTTATTTTATCAAAATTAGATTCCTTGGGTCAAAATACATACGCGCACTGATTTTCATGGTAATATTTCGATAGATACAATAGTTATATAAAAAAACTCCAAAATTGGAATCCCATAAAAAATTCAAATATTGCTTCACTAATTTATTCGTGGCACTTAGACCATTAAATCAAAAAAATTAAAACTTAAAATATTTACATACGAAAGTACGACGAATCTAACGGTGTAATTTTAAAATTTGTAGAACCACCCAGTTTTGGGTTATAGATATCTACCCCATTTATGGGTTGAAGATACGACTTTTATTTTATCAAAATTAGATTCCATGGGTCAAAATACATACGTGCACTGATTTTCATGGTAATATTTCGATAGATACAATAGTTATATAAAAAAAACTCCAAAATTGGAATCCCATAAAAAAATTCAAATATTGCTTTACTAATTTATTCGTGGCACTTAGACCATTAAATCAAAAAAATTAAAACTTAAAATATTTACATACGAAAGTACGACAAATCTAACGGTGTAATTTTAAAATTTGTAGAACCACCCAGTTTTGGGTAATAGATATCTACCCATTTATGGGTTGAAGATACGACTTTTATTTTATCAAAATTAGATTCCTTGGGTCAAAATACATACGCGCACTGATTTTCATGGTAATATTTCGATAGATACAATAGTTATATAAAAAAAACTCCAAAATTGGAATCCCATAAAAAAATTCAAATATTGCTTTACTAATTTATTCGTGGCACTTAGACCATTAAATTAAAAAAATTAAAACTTAGAATATTTACATAGGAAAGTACGACGAATCTAATGGTGTAGTTTTAAAATTTTTAGAACCACCCAGTTTTGGGTAATAGATATCTACCCATTTATGGGTTGAAGATACGACTTTTATTTTATCAAAATTAGATTCCCTGGGTCAAAATACATACGTGCACTGATTTTCATGGTAATATTTCGATAGATACAATAGTTATATAAAAAACTTCAAAATGGGAACACCATAAAAAATTTCAAATATTGCTTTACTAATTTATTCGTGGCACTTAGACCATTAAATCAAAAAAATTAAAACTTAAAGTATTTACATAAGAAAGTACGTTGAATCTAAGGGTGTAATTTTAGAATTTGTAGATACACCCAGTTTTGGGTAATAGATATCTACCCATTTATGGGATAAAGATACGACTTAAATTTTATCAAAATTAGATTCCTCGGGTCAAAATACATATGTCCACTGATTTTCATGATAATATGTTGACAGATACAATAGCCATTAAAAAAACTTCATAATGGGAATAACAAAAATTTTCAAATATTGCTTTACTAATTTATTCGTGGCACTTAGACCATTGTATCAAAAAAATTAAAACCTGAAATATTTACATAGGAAAGTACGACGAATCTAATGGTGTATTTTTTAATTTGTAGATCCACCCAGTTTTGGGTAATAGATATCTACCCATTTATGGGTAGAAGATACGTCTTTAATTTTATCAAAATTAGATTTCTTGGGTCAAAATACATATGTATACTAATTTTCATGATAATATTTTATCAAAAAACTATTCATTGAGTTAAAATACGTATGTATAGTATTTTTTGTTAAAATATTTTAACAGGTGATTCTTTAATTAATGATTTTTAAAATAATGACGAACACATATGTTTGCAAGTACTGTTTATTTATTTATTTGTAAATAATATGTATTTATTTACACATTGTAACACTTATTAACAATCTATAAACATTTTACAATGTAAACAATAATGAATACAACTCATCTTGCCTAGTTTATTAATTAGTTAATTCTTCTGGCGCCATATTGTCGAAGAACAATAATCTTGAACATTCCATCTCGCAGAATTTTACAGTAATATAAACAGTATACCGTTGCGAAAATAAACTCTCATCTATCAGCCTCAGATGACACTTGGTTGGCTTACAGTTTTGCAAAAATATTTACAGTTATTTTTAAGTTCTTACATTTTCAAATTAATTATTATTATTAACAAAATTTGCATTGGAATAAATATTAATACCGTTTCAAGTTATCTTATAATTTTAATTATTATTCATCCAGGGTTTCCGGTCATCCGGATTATCAGGAGAATTTATAATATATTTTTTATAATATATTCTATCAGATACTTGCTAAATATTTTAACAAAGCATGGTCACACAGAGGCCGTAGAATATAAACATATTTACCGTGATTTATAGTGACATTTTAATAATGAAAAATAAGCCATCTTCTATTACATAAGTCCATCCTTGACTAGAACATAAAACTGATAGCAATCTGTTTAATTATGTTATGTTAAAATAATGAATGAATGTCGTAATTCGTCCTCTTTATATATCATTATATTTTCAATTTTTTGATTCGAAATTTAAAAAAAATCGTCTAAATTTTAAAAACAAACAATTTAAAAAATCTGTTGTGGCCAGCACAATACCTCTCGCCACTTCCTTTTTTTGGTTACATAAGTACAGATTTTTTCATTAAAAATTTCAAGATTTTTAATTTCACGTAGTTAATTTGTCACCACAGGTGTGTAATTTACTTGTCGAGGAAAATAAACCACATGGAATTAGAAAATCACTAAATTTAGAATGAGAAATTATGATATTTGACATCTTTATACATAATTACTAGCTATCATTCTGACATGGGCCCCATATCTGCTTGTCAAGGCCAACACAGTCACATGATTGTTCGCGCCCTAATGTATTTAACATTTCTTGTATACCTACAGTCAACACCAAAAATTCTACTTATGTTTATTCATTATATTTATATTTTTAAATTTAAATTCATTCTATGAAGATATTTTGTCCTTCTCTTCTAATTTTTCGAAATATTTCCAATTCTAATAATACATTAAGAAATAATATAATGTATGTACTTCCCAGAAAAAGTCTTCAGTAATGTCTTCGGATTTCTGACACTGACATTTATCTGTCAGTTACAAACAATTTAAATTTTCATCTATTTTCCATGGCATTTTTTCGGCTGTAAAATTTGTTACAACAGATTATTTTATATATATTTCTTTTATCTCTAAATCTATAGAATATGTAATAAAATATTTAAATGTATCAGATAGAGAATTTTTTTTTAATATTACCATTAAAAATTTTCAAAAAATAATATTTAGAAGATTTTTTTTCAAGAATCTTCTATTTTCGGTTGTCCAATTGTTACCAAAACCTTTTCAGATCTTCCCATGAATGTCCGATTGGGAAATATACGTAATTAAACAAATATAAAGTCTTATAGTTTTTGAGTAATCGTCCTTCCAACATCCCACATACGCACATACATACACAGACACACACACACAGACATCATCGTAAAAATCGGATTGTATAGGGACCATAAAACGTGCTTATTCAATAAAATCTGAATATGCGGTTTTTAGCATGAATGCAATACCTCTCTTAGCGAGAGGTAAAAATTAAATTTGTTGTCAGTAATTTTTATTTGGAAAGTTGAAAGTAAATGTAATAATTGATGCATAAGGAAGAATGTTGATCATGCTATTTTAGTCGCCAGGTAACAGACTGATATTTATTACAAAATGGCGCTTTCTCTCAAAGATAAACAAGTATTTACAATAATTTCAAAAATAAGGATATAGATTTCATCTCATGAACAGTCTTTGGCATCATATGAACAGTTTCTTGTAGTCTCCATTTACCACTTCTTAGAAATGGCGGTCAGCACTTAAGAGACCATAATTCATACCTTTGTTCTGTGTTTAACAGTACATTATGGCTTTTTTAACCCACAAGGCCTTCGAAGAATACATAACACTTAAATATTCATAAATATATGGACAGGCGTATAGAGATTTCAACTGCGGAGCAAGATACCAAATTAAGGAATAGTAATAAGTAGTTTTTTTGAAAGTTTTTGCTATCATATAACCTTGTCAACAATTGAACTATGCCCTAACAAACAGATTCGACCTAAATTTCGAGTAATGATGCAAGGATGACCTTTGGTTTTATCATTATTTCTGTACTTAAACAAGACAAATTCTATGTACTTTGGACAATTAAAAACATTGTATATTTTTTAATAAACATGGATAATTTTTTCACCAGGAATAAAAATATATTTATCTTAATCTATTTGGCAGTATAACATATTATGCAATTAGAAAGTGCATCATAGACTTCACAGGTGACTTCTTATATCTGAAGATAAGACTCAACATTACAAGTACACCGTTAGTATGTGACCCACAGACTTCTGACACAGTTAACAATAATTTGCATTGAGTAGCTTTACGTGAGACTTTGTTGATTGAAAAAAACTGATATGCAAATTGAAACAAATGTAACACAATTTTTTATGAAGACTTCACTAATTACAAAACCAATTAATATAGTTTGTAATTAGGCTAACAAAGAATTTTCTAAATTTCAAATTTAAGAAAAACCCTTGGAAAATATATATATATATATATATATCATCACGACATTTACTCATTGCTGAGTGCTTTGTACATAGATTTAGGTAATGGTGATGACATATTTGTACCGTGCGGGCGTTTAGAACACATATGTAGAAATGTCCATAGAATCGAATGGCGTAACACGCGTCAAAATATCTTTTACCGTTCAGTAGTTATAGGCCGTCAAAGTCAAAAAAACTTGTGACATTTCCAATTAAAACAAAAATTTATATCTTTTAAACTAAGGCCCAGGAATTTTTTTAAATATTTTTCCCGTAATCAGTGGATATGAATTATGAAGATATAATACTGTTTAACAAAATACAGGCTGATTGATTTTTTAATGCCTTACTGAGATTTTTAAGGTGTCACTTTTTGGTTATTTGCATATTAATATTGTATCAGCTAAACAAGACAATTAAAAATTAGTACACATATGTAGAAATGTCCATAAAATCGAATGACGTAACACCCGTCAATATATTTTTTACCGTTCAGTAGTTATAGGCCGGCAAAGTCAAAGAGACTTGTGACATTTCTAATTAAAACAAAAATTCATATCTTTTAAACTAAGGCCCAGGGATTTTTTTAAATATTTTTCCCGTAATCAGTGGGTATGAATTATGAGGATATAATACTTTTTAACAAAATACAGGCTGATCGACTTTTTAATGCACTACTGAGATTTTCAAGGTGTCACTTTTTGATTATTTGCATATTAATATTGTATCAGCTGAACAAGACAATTAAAAATTAGTACACATATGTAGAAATGTCCATAAAATCGAATGGCGTAACACCCGTCAATATATTTTTTACCGTTCAGTAGTTATAGGCCGGCAAAGTCAAAGAAACTTGTGACATTTCTAATTAAAACAAAAATTCATATCTTTTAAACTAAGGCCCAGGGATTTTTTTAAATATTTTTCCCGTAATCAGTGGGTATGAATTATGAGGATATAATACTTTTTAACAAAATACAGGCTGATCGACTTTTTAATGCCCTACTGAGATTTTCAAGGTGTCACTTTTTGATTATTTGCATATTAATATTGTATCAGCTGAACAAGACAATTAAAAATTAGTACACATATGTAGAAATGTCCATAAAATCGAATGGCGTAACACCCGTCAATATATTTTTTACCGTTCAGTAGTTATAGGCCGGCAAAGTCAAAGAAACTTGTGACATTTCTAATTAAAACAAAATTTCATATCTTTTAAACTAAGGCCCAGGGAATTTTTTAAATATTTTTCCCGTAATCAGTGGGTATGAATTATGAGGATATAATACTTTTTAACAAAATACAGGCTGATCGACTTTTTAATGCCCTACTGAGATTTTCAAGGTGTCACTTTTTGATTATTTGCATATTAATATTGTATCAGCTGAACAAGACAATTAAAAATTAGTACACATATGTAGAAATGTCCATAAAATCGAATGGCGTAACACCCGTCAATATATTTTTTACCGTTCAGTAGTTATAGGCCGGCAAAGTCAAAGAAACTTGTGACATTTCTAATTAAAACAAAAATTCATATCTTTTAAACTAAGGCCCAGGGATTTTTTTAAATATTTTTCCCGTAATCAGTGGGTATGAATTATGAGGATATAATACTTTTTAACAAAATACAGGCTGATCGACTTTTTAATGCCCTACTGAGATTTTCAAGGTGTCACTTTTTGATTATTTGCATATTAATATTGTATCAGCTGAACAAGACAATTAAAAATTAGTACACATATGTAGAAATGTCCATAAAATCGAATGGCGTAACACCCGTCAATATATTTTTTACCGTTCAGTAGTTATAGGCCGGCAAAGTCAAAGAAACTTGTGACATTTCTAATTAAAACAAAAATTCATATCTTTTAAACTAAGGCCCAGGGATTTTTTTAAATATTTTTCCCGTAATCAGTGGGTATGAATTATGAGGATATAATACTTTTTAACAAAATACAGGCTGATCGACTTTTTAATGCCCTACTGAGATTTTCAAGGTGTCACTTTTTGATTATTTGCATATTAATATTGTATCAGCTGAACAAGACAATTAAAAATTAGTACACATATGTAGAAATGTCCATAAAATCGAATGGCGTAACACCCGTCAATATATTTTTTACCGTTCAGTAGTTATAGGCCGGCAAAGTCAAAGAAACTTGTGACATTTCTAATTAAAACAAAAATTCATATCTTTTAAACTAAGGCCCAGGGATTTTTTTAAATATTTTTCCCGTAATCAGTGGGTATGAATTATGAGGATATAATACTGTTTAACAAAATACAGGCTGATCGACTTTTTAATGCCTTGCTGAGATTTTCAAGGTGTCACTTTTTAGTTATTTGCATATTAATATTGTATCAGCTAAACAAGACAATTAAAAATTGGTACACATATGTAGAAATGTTCATAAAATCGAATGGCGTAACAGGCGTCAATATATCTTTTACCGTTCAGTAGTTATAGGCCGTCAAAGTCAAAAAAAATTGTGACATTTCTAATTAAAACAAAAATTCATATCTTTTAAACTAAGGCCCAGGGATTTTTTAAAATATTTTTCCCGTAATCAGTGGGTATGAATTATGAGGATATAATATTTTTTAACGAAATACAACTTTTAATGCCCGACTGAGATTATCAAAATTATCTATTAGCACTTACGTTAATGTCTTTATTTATTATATAGATATCGTTTATGGCCTTATGCTACTTTAACAGATAATTTAATTTAATAATAATAAATTTAAATTCTTTATATGTTTATAACTACATATACAGATAACTGGTAAAAGCATGAAATTAAGATAATATTACTCTCACACTAAAGTATGTAATATTAAGTTTACCGTTTTTAGTTTTCATTACAAAATAACCGATTTAACTGTAAGCTTATAACTGCAAAATAGTTTTTTTATATTTATGTATTACTCTTGCCTCACTTTCATAGAAATTTTGTATGTAAAAGTTAATCAAAAAAAGAAAAACCACAAATAAATATATTCATAGAAATATGTATGAATTTACTGGAAACCATACGTAATGGTTTTCCTAAGAATTATTAACTTAACAAGTGGCTAAAATTTTATTTTCAAGTTCATGCTTAATGCATAATTGAAATCTTTGAATAATTTATATATACCGCAATTTATAATGCATGCATTGGAATATATTAACAAAACTAAGTATACATATGTATTTTGAGCCACGGAATCGATGTTTGATAAAATTAAACTCGTATTTTTAACCCATAAATGGGTAGATGTTTACCACCCAAAAATGGGTGGAGATACGAACTTCCCAATAACATCACTAGATTCTACGTACTTTCTTATATAATTATACAAATTTTTAAATATTTTTCTTAAGTGGTCCAGTTTTCACGCATAAATTAGTAAAACAATATTTAAATTTTTATAAAATTCGAATTTATATGTAGATAGTATTAAGTATGTACTGGACCTATCAAAATATTTTAACAAAAAATTACTCACATATGTATTTTGATCCAAGGAATCGATTTTTGGTAAAATTAATGCCATACCTTTAACCCATAAATGGGTAGATATTTACCACCCAAAAATGGGAGGATATACAAACTTTACGATTACACCATTTAATTTTACGTACTTTCTTATATAAATATTCTTATTTTCAAAATTATTATTTTACGGGTCCAAATTATATGAATAAATAGGTAAAATGAAAAATTTTATAGTTCAATTTTAAATATGTATTGTACCTATCAAAATATTTTATTGAAAATTTGTACATGTATGTATTATGACCAAAGGAATATATTTTTGATAAAATTACAGTTGTATTTTGATTCTATAAAGAGGTAGATATTTGCCACCCAAAAATGGGTTGAGATATAAACCCGAAGTTATAAATAATAAATTCTGCGTACTTTCTTATGTATATGTGCAAATTTTTATTTTTTTCTAAACACTAGCCCAAAGTCTACAAATAAATTTGTAAAATTTTGAGAAATTATATGATTTTTGACAATATGATCGTGAAAATATTTTAACAAAAACATGTAGGCATATGTACTTTAATGCAAAGAATCTATTTTTCATAAATTAAAGGCGTATCACATACCCATTAATGGGTAGATATTCGCCACCCAAAACTCGGTGGAAATATAAATTATGCAATATCTCCATTGGATTCTACGTATTTTCTTATATAATTATACCAATTTTCAAAATTATTGCTTTATTGATACAATCTCCATAAATAAAAAAGTATATTCATATTTAAAATCATTTTTGAGTACAATAATATAGACATCTATCAACGAAATTAATAATTATTGTCAGCAGAAGCACGCCACGGACTTGTCCAAACGTTCGTAAATATCTCCTCCATTTGCATCATTTTGCATATTGTGTGTAGTACAACATATGCTTCGTGTGCGCGATTATTATTAATTTTTGTGGGTATTATTTGACCTAGAGAGCTGAAAAATGGGTGTAAAAACTGTAACATTTTGTAGAGAATAGTGACATAATTATTTTAGTGCGTGGATTATATTGTATCGTGATTTTGAATCGATTTTATTGATGGCTTGGGCTGAAAATATTGGTGCTATGATGCGGTTGAACTTAACTAAAAGGGACAATGGATTTATGAGGGACTTCCACACCAGAAATAAGGTAAATGATATTAATTACTACTCATATGTACCCCAAAACAATATTTGAAAGTTTTTATGATGCTCCAATTTTCAACATTATTATATATGTCTTGTGCTTTTCAAAATATTTTGGTGAAAATTGGTATACTTATGTATTTTGGCCCAAGGATTCTATTGAGGATAAAATTAAAGTCGTATTTCCAACCCAAAAATGGGTAGATTTAATTAAAATCTTTTGTTATACATATGAAATATTTTGTTGGAAAAATGTAAAATATATTGAGATTTATTCATATTAAACCAGTTTGTGGTACAATAAAACAAAACATGAACGCAGGAAGAGAAATTCAGTAACTGTATTTAGACTTTTACTAAGCAAATTAAGCGAAATTCAATCGTTACCGACTTGGTTGAGTTTCCTTTCAGATAGACGTGTTATCATTACTTTCTTCTTGTCGTTAGGGAGAAAAATAATAATTAAATAAAATTAAAGACTTCGTGGCAAAAACAACCATAGTCCAAATATTGTAAATACAGAAAAAAAATCTTATCACGTTATATTAACCATTGCTGGGTGTGCCAATCTACACAGATTTCGGTAATGCTGATAATATATTTGTGTGGATAATTTTACTTATACCTATTCTTAATATTTAGGTTTTTAAATTTTAAATTCATTTCATGAAGAAATTTTGTCCTACTCTTCTAATTGAAATGTATATGTAATATATCTATTTCTAAACATTTAACTATTAATACAATAAGAAATAATATATGTATGTACTTCCTAGAAAAACTCTTCGGATTTCTGACAAATAGTTTCCATGGCATTATTTGCGCTGTATATATTATATTCTTTTATCTCTAAATCAATTATAGATATAATAAAGTATTTAATTGTATCAGATAAATAATTTAATCTATTCATATTTGCAAGAATAAAAATTTTAAAACCTTTTCAACTCTTCCCATTAACGTCCGATTGAGAAATACGTAACAAATATTAAGGCTTATAGTTTTTGAGAAATGGTCCTTCCAATATCCACACACACACATACACATATACATCCACACACACACACATACAGACATTATCGTAAAAATGTTAAAATCGGATTGTATGGACCTTAAAACGTGCTTATTCATTCAAATGTGGATATGCGATTTTTAGCATGAATCCAATACCTCTCTTAGCGAGAGGTAAAAATGTATGCAAGCAATAACATTGCTTAGATCTCCAAAATTTGGGCTATAAATTTCTCGTCCCACTAGTCTTAATATATCTACTCCTTCAATCATTTATTCTGTATTAAATCCCGATACACACGATCAAATTCTTATTACAGTTACAGTGTTATTGAGTGGGTTTTCCCAGCACGATATCTGGTACTGGTGTTAAATTTTGTGAGTGTAAACCGGCTTTAATTCATTTATAAATACCACGGCTAGACTGTTGCGGAACCGTGCATACGTAGGAACACTACGTATCATAACTTTCTCTAATTGTGAATTGTGGATCAAGGATATTGCAAGAAATACACACTTTGCACGGCATCTGCTTAGTTTTTTAATAGAATTTAGACGAGTTTTCTTCAGAAATTGTAGTTTTCATTCCATAAGAAATTATTTCAAACAAAAATACAGTACCTATACATTACAAATGAGGAAGACAAATGTTTGCCAATTTGTTAATTCGTTCATGATACAGATGACATTGATCGAACATCTTTAAAATCTTAAATCTATCATTATTCCTTCTGTGGTTCTGTGTTGCATAAAGGATCAATTAATCATGTTTATTTCTAAAATTCAGAGAATCTATTCAATGCAAGCCTTTATTTCAACAAAGCGGCACTATTATGTGCTTGTCATAATTACGATTTTATAATTTTATTGCTTAAGCCGACAGTTATTTTTTTGAGTTTTTGAGTTTTTTGAGCAGGACGGCGCCGACTTGTCATCATATTATCATTATTCGATACTTCATTGCAAATCTTTCTACATTTTTATAATACTAAAAAAATCAGAAAAACATAGTTAAGAAATTTATTACATTACAATATAGTTAGCCTGAAACATTATCGCTTGACATAAACAGTTTTTTATTTATTTTTTTGAAACTCATAGCACTCTACAGTATCATATTACATGGAACTTTAATCAGTGTAATAATTTCAAATAATATACTGTCTTTTAACTAACGATGTGAAGAAAAATTAATTTCAAAAATGATTTTATAATGATACTTATATGATTAGGATATTTATAAAATAAATAAAACATGTTAAAAGATTGTTTTTATTTCGGTGACTTCTATGATGATCTCAGCTGGAATCCAAAAACATTTAGATGATAGTCAGATATATTTAATTAATTACGGCCTTAAATATGTATGATAATTAGATTAACGATAATTAATCTTAAAATTCTAAATTGTAGAGACACTACTTCATACATATTTAATACTGGTTCCTATAGTAAACAAATAAAACAATTAAAAACAAGATTACTGAATTTACGCTAAAAGATTTCTCGTGTTGAATTTTACGAACAATAAACTAAATAACTGTTATTGTTATTACCTAAATTCTTTTATTTTCCGACTATACCAGAGTTCAATTAAATAATTATTCTATAGTTTCCGTTAACATCTGAATTTAAAATCGTTTTAATTATATTTAAGTAGGTAGATAGAAATCTTAAAAAACTAAAGGTCGAAAAATAATTAATTTTCAAGGTTTTGGCGATTTTGCAACTGCACATGTGATGTAAAGAATGAAGGTATATGCACAGTAACATTTAACAATTCATAAATAATAATACTTATTAAATATGGCTCGTTTAAATATTATGACTAATAAATATAAAACTATCTTTTTATATATCAGAAATGAGAATCGTTATGGTACAGATGAATCACGTATTTGAGAAACCATATATCAAAAATCTGATGTGACCAACACAATACCTCCCGCCATTTACCTATGGGGTCTCGTTGCCGCGTGCCTGATGTCTGGTCGCGAATCTGGGGAATCCGATTCGATCCCGATCAACGCCAAATAATTCGAATTTTAAATAGCATAAAATGAACCCTTGTGGTAAACGCCCGCTCAATACAAATATGTCATCATCATTACCGAAATGTGTGTATAAATCAGATAAGCACTCGCAACAATGGATAATATACCGTGATAATATATTTATTTATTTCTTTATTTAAATACATACCTTTACATTTACTAATACTAGAAATTATGTATATTAAGTTCCTTTCCGTAAAACTATTGTTCTATTTACAATTTTCCTTTTAAAACGTTACTATTATTAATTTGAAATGATTTACCTGTCAGTTACATACATTTGAACTGAACTATGTAACAATGGAGATGTGTTTAAAGCATAAGCTCCGAGATATAATTTTTATATTACTTTATAAAGTTATCCATAAAGTATATAGAAAACTTGTAGACAATGGAATAATCTTTAATTTTTATAATAAGAAATTGAGAAAAAAAAATATTTTAAGGTATTTTTTGAAGAAAAACTATCTTGAGCTTCAAGTGAACTGCCATTTCCGGTTATCCGATTGCCAACAAATGGCTTCTTTCCATATTAGCATATGGTAGACATGGTCTTCAAAACTTTCTGAATGATAATATTTGAGTTAGAGCGTAAAGACATACACACATATACATACATACACATAGACATCATCGTGAAAATGTTAAAATTGGATTCTAGGGACCTTAAAACGTGGTCATTTACCAAAATCTCGATATGCGATTTTTAGCACGATCCCTATACCTCCCTTACCAAGGGTAGCGAGAGGTAAATATGAATTAGAGACTAAACACAATTTTCTGTTCTATAATAATTTATCTTGTAAATTTGTCACACTTTCAAAAGAATTTATCATCTTTTCTACCCTTTTATATAATCCAAGGCGGCTGGTTTTTTCTATAGTGTAGTGGGCGTTATGAACACACATTCCTTTGTACCTTCACGCCTATTTTTTGCTTCTGAATACCTGAATATTATCTACATCTTCTGCGGTCTTTAAATCTACTTTTTGTGTGATTTTTAACACGTAGGACTTAGCATAAATTAATATGATTTTGACATAGAAATGTCACTTTACCTTAGACTATATAGGTGTTCATTTTTTATAGAAAGATTTAAATATGACATCCTTTCTGAAATATCTTAATAATGCTTGTTGCTATGGAGACTGATTAATAATATGTATAGAGTCAAGCATGGATGAGCGCAGTTAATACTTAGATGGGAATAAATTGAAATTTTTTAATAATTTTTGAAAGTACTGTCAGATATGAATACAAATTTATATAAATTAGGAAATATTTATTTATTTATTTAAAGTAATTCAGAATGTAAAAATTAATATATGGTTTCATTTTCTTAAATGTAATTTTATGGTAAATTAGAAATTAATAATATATAGTGAATTTCACCTATTCTCTTTATATTAATTATAAAATATGTATAATTTAAAACAGCTCAAAACTCATATACAAATTTTCAAATTCGTATGAACTTTTCTAAACCGTTATAAGATTTTACAAGCAGTGAATTTTATAGCGAATATATAACTGGTCTGGCTTTTTACAAGTCCGGTTGAAATGTTAACTTGAAAACCAGTTGAATATTTTGTAACATTGAGTTTTGAAAGTTCGTTATGTGGACAATGAAAGCAATCAGCCTTAATTCGTTTCGCTGACGATATTAGTTAATAAAATATAGATAAATAAATACATATATATATCATCCTATTTTATAACCAACAATGACAAACATTTATATTGGATTCTGCAGATTGATATTTATAAAGGACCTAGGATATTATACAGGATAAACACAAATTATAAAGCCTACGCAAATGGTGGGAAATTGCTACAAATTTCTTTAGATCAGTTTAAAATATATTGAGTTACAGCGTCTTTATTAGTAATACCAACTTTGATTCTATTAGATATTGTATGCCCAAAATCTGCACATTTTTGTGTTAAAGAATTGTTCCGTATGTCTTGCAAGGTTTTATTGTACACATTGCATTTTTACGTAGTCCCATAATTAAACGCTCTCGGTAGAATATATATCTTAACCAGAAGATGACCGTTTAAATATAGGTATTATTTTTGGTAAAAAAAAAAAATTGGTGGTGTTTTTCACGTTTTAGTGTCCCTTGAATACGATTTTACTATTTTTACGATGTTGTATGTATGTATGTGAGTCTGTGTGTCTGTGTGTGTGCGACAAAAGTTCCGGATCCCATAACTTCAATACCACGATTCCAAAAATTATATTTTTTTCGTATTCCTCAAGTTTATATCCAAATGTGATTAGATTTTGGTCATAATTGTTCAACCGGAAGTATTTTCATTTGAAGATTTTAACAGTTTTTGTTGAAAATCATTTATTCACAATCATTATAGTAATATGTCGATTCCTAACCATTTAGAGGTTGGGATATATGTTATTCCTAACTGCAATAACAATCTCTTGGGTGGGAAATAACAGATTTCACTTCCACCCCACGGGTTGGAAATGTTTATGTAGGGGTTGCCTAGCAACATTGTCATAGACTAAACAAATTTTAATAGAGTAGCCAAAAAATATTAACAAAATTAAAGGTTATAACTCAATGATTTATTCTGAAAAATATTATTTTAAAAAGAGGATAATTGTGAATAAAATAGTATACATATATAGATGGGAGTTATTATCAATAAAGAAATATTATAGTTTATACACGATTTGATTGCATTTTATGCGTCGTATTCAATGAATATTATAAAGAAATTAAATTACATAAATCCGTCAGCTATACTATAACCATGGAAATAGCTACTATATTATGATAATTTTGATTGGCAGATGTCAGTGTCAAGTAAAATTGGCCGTAATTTTACTGGAAATATAGAATCTTTTGTAATAAATTTGTATAAACTACAAAGAACTGACGGAAGGTAATGTGCTGGCCACATCAGATTTTTAAGTTTTAATCTGATTCACAGTAGTCGAAAGAATTTTATAGAAATTTCTCGCTATTTATATAAGTTTTATAATTTGTCGAAAATATAAGCAGAATGATTACAAATATGGTCATGTAAGTAACCATATGCAAGTATTAGATTCTTGTTCCATTATTTCCTTCATCTTACCTTCACTCTTTCATATCCTATTTTGTTCTCATTATCCTATCCACTACACAGAACTCACTCACGCTTCTATCACTAAGGGCTGTTTCTCAGGTAGAAACCGCGAAACCACAAGACACCTGTCTTAGTAGATACCGTTGTCTTACTGACTTAACAGCTCTGCCGACGGTCGGATCCCCTCCAAAGCACCTGAGACTTTCTAAATGAGAGAATGGATCGCGAGAGGGGATCGATCAAAAGGTGTTCTCATAAGTGTAGCATGGATAGATCATAGATCTAAAATGGGAATGGGAGTCCGCGAAATGAATGTCTGTGGGAGTGGGTTGCTCGTTTTATGTAGAATTGAAGTCTCTCGAATATCTATTGAATTTTGGGTATTTGATTCATTTTTTTTGTATATTTGAAGCAATGATGGTACAAAAGATGGATCCATGGATCTAAAATAAAATTGGGATAGAATACCAGCAATAAAATATGTGTGGAATTGGATTGCTCGCTTAATCGGGTGTTGAAGTCTCTAGACTTTTTAATAGAATTTTGGGTATTTGATTCATATTTTTATATATTTGAAGCAGTGATGGTACAAAAGATGGATCCATGGATTTAAAATAAAATTGGGATAGAATACCAGCAATAAAATATCTGTAGAATTGGATTGCTCGCTTAATCGGGTGTTGAAGTCTCTGGACTTTTTAATAGAATTTTGGGTATTTGATTAATATTTTTGTATATTTGAAATAAAAATGAAGATCTGGTTTTATTACTAAGTTAGGTCAATACGGCCATATAACAAAATTGCCGAAAATTCGGCCGGATTATCAATTTTTATGTTTATAGTTTTGTTGAATGACATAGACCTTAGTTTTGTAGCTTACGGTGAAACAATATTAAAATTGTTAAATAAATATAATACAATACTTGGCAACAAAAAATATAGTTCTTACATTCGTGGCCATGTGCCTGAATATCTGGTTGAAAATGTGCGAATCCAGGTTTAATTCTGACCAACCCCTAAATTATATCTAATTTTTAAATGACACAAAAGTACGGTGTACTCTCCACGCCAGCTATATGTGTCCGTGTAATTGTTCATATTTTATTGCAATATTAATTATATTTTTGTTCTTTTCAGGAAATGGAGTTTCATCTTCAACTGGGCGGTCAGTGGCTGAAATCAACCAATGTAAGTCAAAATATTTTAGTTTTTATATTTGTTGACTTGTACAATCTTTTAAAATTTAGTAAAATACTTCAAATATATCAATGATACATTAAGACAGATACCCACTAATTTATAATATGACATACTGACTATTACAAATTATATTTTTCCTGTTATTCAACTAATATTTTTTGTACAAAGACGCCATGTCAATGCCGAATTAATATTCAAAACCTACTGTAATCCTACGTAAAAATAAAACATATTTTCGTATATATTCAATGTTACCGTATTTATAAATTACGGTTCACACTTAATTGGTACATCCTGTATTTAATTTGGCTAAAAATAATTTTTTAACTGTTAGATGCTTCGAGAATAATCTTTTTGTTTGGTTTTTTGCTGGGTAAAAAAAGTTGTAATTGAATTATAGTATCAGGTAGAAGTATCATCTTTTATTGGTTTTCAATAGAAGCTATTATAAAGTAATTATTTTTAATATATATTTCAATCAAGTAATTATATATTAATATAAAATTTTAAACATCAAAAAAATATTCTTGTGAAGTTTTAATAGTTCTTTTGTTCCATATACATATTTTAAAATTAAACTATTAAAATTTTGAATGTAAATTATTAACAATGTGTTAATAATTGTATAGTTTTCTTGGATGACACAGATACCTGTTCTCGATTTAAAAATTAGTAAACTCGGCAAAGATATAATCATTTAATTAACATAACAAATATTGGTGTACTCTTTTTGCGCACTAAATATTTTCTTGCATACGGAGGAATTCTGATAAGTTAGAAGTGTGCACGACGAGGGAAGTGAGTCGGACAGTTGCCCGCGAGGCACACAAAGACACTTTTACTCCGAATAACACATTATATTTTTTCTTTAAACGTAGTTATTTAAAGAAAAATATCTACTACTGACGTTACATTTTACGTAAATTACGTTTGCGATTTCAATTGCCCTGTATCTATAAAAAAATACATGTTTTGACGTTTAAATAAAAACTGTGCAATTTTATATCTTCCTTGTGTGCAATTATGTCGGAATTTCAAGTTTTATAATGTACACCCCTTGAAGTTGTTCAATTGGATGGAAATCTAACAGTGTGGCTGAAAGATATGTCCAGGAATCACTGAAAAACAATATAAACTTTTCTTATCACTTTAATTCTAAGTATTCTTATGTTCATTACCGTTCCTGTAATTGTAATCTGTAAGTCTGCTGTTATTTCCTCAAAAGTAAACTTGTTTATATTTCAATTAATAGGTTATTTATTTAAATTTCACAGCTATTGATAGTATTTATGTATGTTATAGTGACATTTACAGGTTTCTTTTATACAAATTACTTCATATTAGTTGATTCTGTATAGTTTCTATGGATATTTATTTATTTTATTTCTACCTTGTGAATCAAGTCACAAAAGATGCTACTTTTATGACGTTTGAAGAAAAACATTTTTATAACAATAATATAAATAAAATTTGTTTAAATATTATCTGTAAAGTAAACAGGGTGTATCTATACTTATGGATAAAACTTTAAGGGATGATAACACAGTTTAAGATAAGTCAAAAATTCTTGATCCGCAAAGTCCAATTCTTAACTGTTTCCGATATATAGATCTTCTAATTAACTAATTTTTCGTCTTTTCCATTATCTTAAATACTGTAAGAATTACAACTTTGGTCAAATGCGGAATCATATGAGTCAATTTTTCTGAATATAAGTGATGACATATTCATCTATTTTCATTATTGTTTGTCACTAAATTAAATGCAAATGTAGTCACCATATATTCCAGCAAACATCTCATTAATATTTTGTTTACTTCTCTAAAAATATCTTAATTATGTAATTAACAAACTAGTGCATCGTGTATTAAGTTAATTATCGGTCTATTTTCTAGTTTAATGTTTAAATATTTCGTAACAGAAGTATCATGAGACAGCTGAAGGACATATAGGACGAGCAGAACATTTCAAAGTTTGTTTTAAATAGAAATCAATTCTAAAAGTATCAGTGATTTAATCTTGACTCATAGGAAAGAATTCAGAATTTTAAAAAAGTTTCGCGTCACATATTTGGTAATAATAAGTATTTATATTAAAATAGTACAACCGTTTTAGTTTTAGTTTTGTTTATTTTTCTAAAAACCGACGTTTTGACAGTATGAACAACAAATCAACAAGTATATAAATAAATAATAACAAAAACATAAGCAACAGGTAACCATGGTGACAAATTACAATATATTTAATATAGGAAGCCATGCTCGACTAAAATCTAAACCGTCACAATTATTGAGATTATTATTCTTAGTTTTGGAAATCTCAATGGCTTCTCTAATTAAGCTGTTGTTTAGGTGTGTTGGTCTCGCTAGTATTTTTGTTTCTTCGTATACGGTCGAATTCTTCCAGGGCATGCTCTGCAACTGAAGATTTTTCTGGATGGTTCAATCTGATCGAACGCTGGTGTTCATAAAATCTTGTTGAAATAGTTCTACCAGTCTGGTCAATGTGTCCCGCAGACACATGGAATATGGTAAGAGGGATGACGTCTTTTACTTGTCTCAACATATGAAGAATTCTACCAATCTTGTCCGTGACATTTTTGACATAAGGAAGCAAACAATACGTCCCTTTCATTAGCGTTGTTAGTATGTCTTTTCGGCTTAAGATATTTTTCAATAGAAGATATAGAAAAACCATTCACGGATAAGATTGGTAGAATTCGTCGTAAGAAGATCATGAAGATTTCGTTTTCTCCATATGTTAAAATTCGGCATATATTGAGAGAAGTAAAAGACGTCATCCCTCTTCAGTCATCAGGGATTTACCATATTCAATATGTGGGATAGTTTACGTTGGTCAGACTGGTAGAACTATTTCAAAAAGATTGAATGAACACCAATGTTCGATCAGATTGAACCAACCAGAAAAATCTTCAGTTGCAGAGCATGCCCTGGAAGAATTCCACCGTATAAAATTCAAAGAAACAAAAATACTAGCGAAACCAACACACTTAAACAACAGGTTAATTAGAGAAGCCATTGAGATTTTCAAAACCAATGTGACGGTTTAGTACTAGGAACAAAATCTCTACCTATTTTTGGGTAGCATAGTTACCCAATTCCGGGTTAGACATAATAACAGATATCTAAATTTGACACTGTCACTATTCGTACGAAAGAAAAATGAAGAAATTTAACAGCTATTCCATGTATGCTCATCAACAATTTTCTAAGCAATCTAAGTTGAATAACTAACAAGCAATCTTGTCTAATTCATTGACATAACTACACAGCGTAGCATCGTAAACATAACGCAAGACGTAAGAGAAAAGTGGTCCACGACTCCACGTCTCAAATGAATGTACATGATGCGTGGCCCACTTAACACCAACTTAACAAGTTAACAGAGAACAACAGAGTTTCTACTTTTGCTTATGTATGTGCCGGTACACGGCAACCGTACTTCCAATAATTTTTTCAAAATGTAATTTAATAATAATAATATTATTTAGTTATTTGTGGGGTGCCACAAGGTTAGAGGGCTCGCGAGGTGACGCCTGATAAATGCCCTCACATCCAGCAATGGGTAATAAATCATAATATTTAATATTTTTACTTAATATACGTAGTTCCCAGCATTAGCAAATGTTATGTATTTATATAAAAAATTATGAATATATCATCACGGCATATAACCCATTGTTGGGTGTACTAATTTGCTTTGTACACAGATTTCGCTAATGATAATGACATATTTGGTGTATGGAGTGTGCACCACAGGGGTCGATTTTGTGCCATTTATCGAAATATTTGGTGTTGGTAGGAATTGAATCCGGTTCCCCAGATTCGCGACCAGATAGTCAAGCACGCGGCCACCAGACTAATAAAAATTAAATAGCGGGAGGTATTGTGTTTGTCACATCAGATTTTTTATGTTTTTAGTCAATCGTATACTTTTCAACGGATGTTATGTTACGTATGACATATATTTAGAAATTTTAATATCTGAACATATGGTAGGTAAACAAATACTTTCAGTATTTAAAATGGCGCTCAAGGATATTCTGTAGCCGCCTTCGAGGTAAATGTCATGAATTAATAACAAATAACCTGGAGGCGCATATTCAAATGCTACTTGAATTCAGAGAAAAAAATTATTGTCAAATGATAAACACTGATAAAGACAAATATACATAGTCAAATTGTGCTTCTTTACTATTAAATATTATTAAAGTTAGTCAATTTTAAAACATAGAGAATGTCATAAGTTAGTCAAATTCTTTAATTTTTTAATCGTGGGTGTCTCTACCAATAGAAATGCTTAAATTTTTAAACATAGTTGAATTGTTTGAGGCAAATAAACATGGTCAAATTTTTATTGTCCCACCCAAGAATTTTACAACATTCATAAAAATATTATAATTACCTAAAGCAGTATTAAACTTAAATACAAATTTCTTAATTCTGCTTTAAATATTTTAACGAGTATTTACAAATATGTATGCTGTAAATTTTAAATTTGACAACGGTTAACTTTACTATGTAATAAATTATGTGAAATTTATTAGAGAAGGACTTATGTTTAGGATTTAATAGGCCTTAAAATTAACAGAGGACATGTTTTTTTAACGAGCATTTTATCATAAAACAGTTTTATTTATTGGTGTAAATATCACATTTAGTTAAAGAGTAACTTATTTTATTTTACAATTTATTGTACACGATAATGTAATACTCGTAGTAAGATTACTTAATATATACCTTGTATAATTTGCAATATATGTATGTACACTATTTTACTTTTACTTCTGGTATATTCCTTTTTTTATTACGTTCGGTAGTGAGTTTTCAATGAATAAACAAGTTTTAAGTTTAAAGATCCTACAATACGGTTTTCCTATTTTAAAATTACTTGAGGTAATGTGTAATAAGAATGTATGTATGCATGATAATAAAGCCATAAGTATTTACATTTTTTGTTAATAAAATCCTTGAGGAAAAATTCTCAAAATGCCTCTAAATTTTTTCGTCTTTTAATCTGCTTACCGCCTCAAATGTTCTGCTATTTAAAAGTCAATAAAATTGTTTAAAAATCCGCCTCTTTAACAGATAATAAACTTCTATACGCAGCAATAAATAAAGTTCCTACTTCAAATACGTATGTGTGTGGTCAGACGAACAGACCATAAATTCGATAGAAAAATCGACGTAGGTGTATTGCAGTTATATGAGATATATCGTATTATTTTACGGTTAGTGTAGAGAAATTTTGACTCTTGTGTCTTTATATGGAGCGAAAAGAAACTTTCTCCGAATTTTTTAAATGGTATGATACGGGAATAGAAATTTGGTCACCTGATTTCTGTTCGGTACGAGATTTGATAATATAAGAACTGTATGAGTGGCTATTTGATAATAATTGGACCTATTCTGTAACGTAGTAGTTTATTTTTAGCAAGCAAGATCCTATATTTCCAGTAAAATTATTTCATAAATAAACTATGTTTTGTTTTCTTCCTCCACTCATTTCTGTTTTGCGTGTCGTCCTCATTCAGTTCATTTTCTCTCAAGTTTTCCGCAATACAGAGTCCTTTCATCTTATCTTTGGTTTTCGTATGTTTCGTCTACTTTCTATTACTATATATTGTTCATCTCTCCTCCTGACATATTCAAATGAATGTAATCGTCTCTCTTGTATCTTTATAGAGACTTATATCAGTCGAGCTATTTCCTTCATTCATTAATTCCACACATTATCTTTCCATGTATTCCCCAACATCTATTTCAACATCCTCATCTCTGCTACATTCATTTTCTTTTCATTGACACTGACATCTGTTAGATGTCAGTTAGAATTTTCTTAATATAATAGCTGTTTCCATGGTTATAGCATAGCTGGCTGATATATAAAATTTAATTTCTTTATAATTCTTTAACTCTATATCCATTGAATATGAAATATAAAATCCAATAAATTCGTATAGATAAGAAGAAAAACTGTTAAAATCTTCAAATGAAGGACCAATTATAACCAATTAAGTCTGCATATGGAAAATTGTATTTTTTGGAATTATAGTATTGGAGATATCGTGGCCGAAATTATAATCACATACACACACACACATACACATACAGACATCATCGTAAAATAGTAAAATCGTATTGTAAGGACCTTAAAACGTGCTATTCATTGAATACTTACAACCGAATTTTTTGACCAAAGGCAATACCTTCCTTACCTACAGGTGACGAAAGGTATCTTTAAAGAAATTTACTGTACATACTTCCACACACACTTAAAGCCATCATCGTGAAAATGTTAAAATTAGATCCTAAAGACCTTAAAACATTTCTCAGAATTTCAATATGCGATTTTTTGCATGATCATACTTCCCTTACCAAGAGTAGCGGGCAAATCAAAATAACTTACTCAAAATACAAATTTTGCATTGCAAATTAATTTATTTATTTCTGCATGTTGAATGCAAGAACAAATTATTAAATGCATGTTTACAAAATGAATGACATTTACAACAAAAGTAAAAGTTGCTTCATCACCAGCCATAAATTAGTTAACACCTACTGAAAGATGTGCAACAAAATTACCTATACAATTAATAACATTCGAATACTCCTTATAATTAAACATGGCGTGGGCATATACCCCCATAAAATATTAGCGCCTGTATATCATAAACATTACAGTTATGACCAATTTCGAAACATGGCGTGCATAAATTAACAGACATATGAAATACACAAATATGTACACAACTATAATAAAATTTAATGTACGAGTATGTAACAATAAACAGTTACTTCCAAAAATATGCTATCGCGATCTGAAATTCTTTGCTGTCGACATATGAATTCTGAAGGTATTCTAATTCTAACACTGATTCAGATCTTATGGATTTTTTTTGTGTTATTTGGCTCGTTATACCAGCCTCTGTTATGGTTCTATAACGTAATAAAAGCGACAGACTAAACATATGTCAAATGTTGTGAAATTGAAAACCGCATTGAGTAGGATAGCTATAAGAAGGATTGAATCGTTGGAAATTATTGTAGGTGTAGACAAAAATAGGAAAAGTACAGTTTTAAACTATAGAAGGTATAATAATGTTTTTAAATGTTATCCAATTGTTACCAGAACCTATTCAACTCTTGCCATTACTGTTAGATTGAGGAATCCGTAGTTACACAGGTCTTTAGTCTTATAGATTTTGAGAAATTATACATACAACAGAGATCATCGTATAAATATTAAAATTGGACTGTAGGGACCTTAAAAAGTGTTTAATCATTACAATCTGGATATGCAATTTTTAGCATGAATCCAATACCTCTCTTAGCAAGAGATAAAAATAATAGCGTTAACCGTATAGTGCAGAAATCAAAAAACGAAAACAAATTTAACTACCCCTTGTCGCAATTTGAAATATGTCGTTTGCTGTTAAACTTGTGTAATATTCTTTGAACAATTCTCACTTCGAAATAAGAAACACGATAAGGACGCTATAAAAACGCAGTTAAGTCCAGTGGACGTAGAACTTGTCACATTATTTTATTTTTAGATAAGACACTTATCTACTGTCGATACATCTTTAGTACGGTGACTATTAAAATAAACGGACACAACTTTTACTGTTAAAAAAAGATTTATAGAACATGCAGAATGGATATTTATAGTACCACATTGTGTATAATACAATGTCGAATGGAATATAATCCTTAGAACTTCCTGGTAACTGTTATTTGAGAATTTGTAAATTGTACAGGGTTTTTTAATAAGAACTTTTTAGCTTCCGTCACCTTTAGGTAAGGAAGGTATTGTCTTGGCTCAAAAAATTCACACACACACATACACACATCGGCATCATCGTGAAAATGTTAAAATTTGATTCTAGGCAATATGCGACTTATAGCAGGATCCCTATCTCCCTTTATCAAGGGTAGCGGGAGGTAATAATGAATCAATTGTCAGTTTTCGGTTTTTAATCGATAAAGAAAGCTTTGAGCAAAATTATAACGATAACAGAAACCAATACTTTTTTTGCATATTTTTGTTCGGTATCTATTTAAAATTACACGTATGTTAAGGCTTATTTTAAGTATTCAACATCTTTAGGCATTAGTAGAAAAACCATAAAATCGTAAACAATACAAAAAGTCAAGGATCTTTTAACAATAAAGTCTGGTAATCACAACAAATGACCCAAAAAAATACTTAACTTTAAATACAAAATGAATTACTGTACGTATACAGCTAATCTATTTTTTCAACACTATTCCGTGAATCTTCTTACGCAATAGAAGATTACAATAATTTTGAAGAGATGCAAGGATGTGTAGTATTCTTCAAGATAGGTTGACAAGAAATGTATACAAATTTGGTTTTTTTATAACTTTTTGATAAAAATTTGGAACTTATACATATTTCACTTTGCAGGATCATAATGTCAGTTGTTCCATTTTGATATTTACTTTCAAGTAGTTTACTTTTACTTGTATTTAACGATTAATAATTATTACTATAATTATTAATAACCAGACGTGCACATAGATATCGTTATAAAAGGTTAATATATGTAGTATATTTTAAAGATGATCTCAGTATTTAAAAATAAATTGTAATCCTTCAATTCATATACGAAATAAATTTAATTAAATTATATTCATGGTATCATAGTACAATACAGAATATACCTATTGTTAACAGTATATAATACACATCACAGATATCATCGTTATTAGCTATGCTTTTTCTATTGGAATGATACGAAAAAAATATACAATGTACGAGTATAATAAACAACTATTTGGTTGTAGTTTCAAAAAGGCGCTTCCATATTTGGTCAAAGTCAATTATTATACAAAAATAACACCTGTGTTGTGCTTTCCTCAATAGCTCAGAGTGCCCGTGCAGTGTTGGTTCTGTTGGACCTTGTTTCCCGTGTATATATTTTATTAGTACTTGCACAACCCTTTGTATAAATGTATAAAAACGCATCAAATATGATGTGCCAAGATACAAAAAATAATAATTTATAACTAATAAATTTTATAATATAATAAACATATCTGTATAAGGTTATAACAAATTTTCCATATTGCATCTGCAAATATCACATTCTTTCTTGTTTTTTATTACATGTTCTCGATGACCTTTTTCTGTCGGGCCATCCTTTCGATACTGTCTGCTCAGACAAGTGAAAGTTAAAGACTACGTCCGATAGTCTTTTATTTTTACACGCTCAAACATCGTCGTACTAGATTTAAATATTACTGTAGGTAAATTACTTCATGAGCACATAAAAACTTCTCGAATACTTGTCGATGTATACCCATTTCTGGGTGTGCCAATCTACTTCAAATTTCAATAACAATTCAATCACAAATATCTTCAATAATAATAAAAAAAAAAACAAATCGTTTTCAATTTCGGCATCTGTAAAGCTGGTTTTAAAATACAGTAAAAAATTTCGTGGTAGGTGGTGCTGTAGTGTCGGTTTACACAAGAGGTGACGGAGTATAAAAAACCAATTTAGCCAACAGACTGTCGTAATGACAAAATAATAAGAATAAAAATAGCTATGTTTTTGCAGTTTCCTTCCGAAGGGCAATGTCACGTCACAGGACATTGACTGCACTGATGAGGAATGAGTGCAACACTAATTATACAGGAGGGCAGTGAAAATAACTTTTTTATTTATAATTATTTTTTATATCTCTTTAAATATTTGTAAACAGGCTTAGGGGCTTACAAATCATGATATACATACACACACATACATATATACATATAGACATCATCGTAAAAATGGTAAAATTGTATTATAGGGACCCTAAAACGTGCTTATTCACTTGATATATGTTTAACTACGTATTTCTCAATCGGACATTATTGGGAAGAGTTGAAAAGGTTTTGGTAATAATTGGACAACCGGAAATAGCAGATTATTAAATATTATTTTTTGAAAATTTTTGTTCTTACAAACCAATTAAAAAATTACAATGTTTGTAATTGACAGATAAATGCCAGTGCCATAATTGACATAACTGAATATTTTTTCTGGGAAGTACATACATTTATTTTTTATTGTATTAATAGTTAAATATTTAAAATTATAGGTATATTACCCTTAAGAAATACTATCACTAACGACAATGAATTGGAAATATTTCGAAAAATTAGAAGAGTCGACAAAATAACTTTGTTGGCTTTGACAAGCAGATATGAGGGCCCGTGTCATCATTAAGTAAATTCCACACTCCTGGTGACAAATTAACCACTTGAACTTAGAAAATCTTGAAATTTTTAATGAAAAATTATGACATTTGATATCTATATACATAATTCCTAGCTATCATTCTGACACGGGCCCCCTTATCAGCTTGTCAAGGCGAACAAAGTCACATGACTGCTCGTATTCTATAGAATGAATTTAAAATTAATAAACGTAAATATAAAGAATAGATATATGTACAATTTTAGGTGTAGAGTGTACACAAACAAGAAATGTTAAAAAAGTGGCGAGAGGTATCGTCCTGGCCACAGCAGATTTTTTCTTAAAGTTCTTTAGATCCGGAAAACAAATCCATAAAAAGATCGTATGTATCTATAGCTTCACCATGTAATTTCAGTTCAGGTTGCTGCAGTAACCGTTCTTATTGAAGAAAGAATCGACTCCATAAGGTCATAGCTGCTATACTGAGTATAGAATACATAAATACCGTGTTTAGTAACTGCTCACGTGCATACACTGTTATTATTCTGTAGATTGTTACACTGTTACAACGAAATTACTTTTACATGATGACATGTTTCGAGAAATATGTATTGTAAGCGTGGAGTATGTAAAGTGTTACAGGGAAATTTATTACAAGAATAGGTATATATATAAGGCGAAATATTTTAGTACTGGTACACGATTTTATAAATTTATAAATTAATTTTCATAAAATAAAATAATTTAATTTTATGTGAAATAATTTTACTGAAAAGAAACTTTCTGTGTGAAATTTTCATAAAATAGGTTTAAATTTTTTGTCTCGGGTGTTAGTGAACAAAAGTAAGTAATAAAAATCTTGGACATGTACATTACTGTTACCTTTAAGGCTAAATTCACATTAAATTTGAATAACAGCCCTATAATGAAATACAATACATATAAATTCAACATTAAGGGTAATAAAAAAAGCTCTTAACGTTATTTACGATATGGGAGTATTTTTTAACCGCGTAAAGAATAAGCAGACAACGTTAAATATACCAGTATACTATCACGCCAAAGAATATGCTGGTTTATTATACCACCTACTATTTTAGTCGGAAAATATTATAGTATTAATTTATAAGAAGTTATAATATGATTAATAAAATATTTAATTTAAATTTGACCGCTTTACATCGTCTATTTACTTACTCGTACTTTAGTTTGCTTCGGCATCTAATGTTTACTTTGTTTTTGATTCAAATATCTGTGGGTGACAATGAAACTGAAATTTTACTAATCAATTACAATTTGATGGGGCTGGATATTTATTTACATATAAACTTTCGGGTTTTATTAGTGTTTTGTTCACCCTGCCGGGTGTGTTGGTTGTGGATTTGTATGATTTGTCATTTTATACCCCGGTGTGATCCGATTCGAGGACACTATCAGGCGGGGAGTTTGATTAGGGCGATACATCTGTAAATGAATTGGAGGACAGAACCCTAGCGAGAGCAAAAGGGTTCAGTACGCACAGAGACTGCGAAAGTACGGCCTATCGATCCTTTTGGCTTGCAGAGTTTTCAGCAAGAGGTGTCAGAAAAGTTACCACAGGGATAACTGGCTTGTTGCGGCCAAGCATTAATTTCGGCGTCGCTATTTGATCCTTCGATGTCGGCTCTTCCTACCATTGCGATGCAGAATTCGCCAATAGGGAACAATAGGGATGAAGTGTCGTTGCGATAGTAATCTTGCTCAGTACGAGAGGAAATTTGATTTACGCACTCCCTCGAGCGGGCGGTGGTGCGAAGCTATGCCTGAACACCTCTAAGGCCGTATCCCGTCTAGTCACAGTTTCGACAATGATATTTCTTGGAGCCATCAAGAGTCGAAAGGCTCAAAATAATGTAGCAAATTTATTTGCATTATTAGGCTAGCGATATTTGTATCGTTAGTCACACGAGCCCAATTTACTGGATATAGGAACACGCTTTACAACCAGTCGAATAAATAATAAAACTTACACATATGTTGAGAAATTTCTACAAAATTCTTTCAACTACTTTAAATATAGACTTAAACTTACATTAGTATTAAGATCTAAGGGTAGGATTCACCAGATTTAGTTCCCGGTAGAATTCTGTATATATTTATATTTTTTGTGCTTTTCGAACAATGTAACAAAAAATTCAAAAACCTGGGAACCTCCCAAGAAAATGTAAATATGATTACTCTTTTGTTCATTGAAATGTGAAACTTAAGTCTTCCAAGCCATTTACTTTGTTAGGACTGATGAGGTGAACTTAAACTCAATCACAACAAAAAACTTAAAATAAAGAAAGTGTTCCCTGCAATTTATTCAGTATAAAAAAATCTTAAAAATTGTAAGTAAGTACAATCGAATAGGGTTATCGATGAATTTGTATCTCCACTCATTTTTGGGTGGCAAATATCAACCCATTTAAGGGTTCCTCGGGTCAAAATAAACATGTACATACGGGTGTTAAAAAGGGTAACAAAGTCAAAGATGAATTAGTTATTGTATTTAAAAAAAAAAACCTCCAGAGACTTCAACGGTAGATAAAGAACGACATTTTCTATGAGACTATAAACAATATTCTGTAGAATTATGTAATAAATATATTTTATCTTTTTGTGTGCAGCATCATAAATTATTTTTAAGAAACAATTATATTTCATGTTTCATCAAATAACATAAGTATTGTTTCCAAGGTAAATGATTTAAACAGTAATGCTCAAATTAATTATATTAATTTTAATTATGAAAATGAATTTTTAAATGGTACCTTCAGGGTTGCACACAAAAAATACATCTGAAAATATTATAATAAGTGTTTGATTTGAAGACATACGTAATTGAAGTATTTTCTTTTTTTCATAAAGGTGCATAAGGCGACGTATGTCGTAACCATGTTCAGTAAATATATTTCAATTTATTAATAACATTAATACAATTTTTATGTAAAGATATTGAAAAAATAAACTAATTAAAAATTTAAAAATGAATAATTCAAAACTTTAGGGGTCTGTACCCTTAAAGTTTGGGGTTGAAAATATTTTTTGACCACAGATTTGAATTTTCGGGACAATTGTACATAAGTATACGAAATTTGAAATTATTTGAAGAACTTATACAATTTTTATTTAAATATATACAAAAAATGAACTACTTAATTATTACAACTATAACTTTAGAGGTGCCCAACCCAAAAATGAGTGCTGCGAAAATTTTTTCATACCCAGATTTGAAATCCTCAGACTTTTTTACATAAGTGCACTAAGTTTCAATTTTTTCTGAAGCCTGATACAGATTTTGTAAAAGGATATTTCAAAAATGAGAAGAATCTAATATTTTTAAATTAATTTTATGAGTATTTGTCTTTCCGTAAACCCCTAATTAGGGGTTGAACATTTTTTTACCATACAGGGATATAATCTACGGATTTTTTGGCATATGTTCACTAAATCGATGACGGACTTAATTTTGCTACAAAGCGATAAATATAAATATATTTTTAAGTGTTCCCATCCCCTTTTTGAGGTTGTACCGCCGAACCCCGTCAAAAAATTTAAAATCTGCAAGCGCCATTAAATTCAGCACCCTTGATTTAGTATGTGTACCAATTTTCATAATTTTCTAACGATTGGTTCAAAAGTTATACACCCTCAAAGTTGAAATTTCTTTGAAAGAAAATTAATACATTTTTTACCTTAGAATTTCCTTGTGATTTCGGGGGTTCCCCCTGGTTTCATAGGGGAACCCCCGCCTTTTTGCATATGTACTATAGCTTTTTAAATAGACAGAAGGGGATGTATTTTTGTCCAAATTTAAAAATTCATAACTCGGAAACTGTTTGAGATATCAAGTTGAAATTTGGATATGATACTTTTGAGACCTTTGGGCATCGATTGGTAATTAGACCAATTAATTAATTAAACCAGGGGTACCAAAAATGTTGGGGTAAAGTTAAAGTGATGTTACTTTTGAACCATTTGAGATATGGGGATGAAATTTTGTATTAATATCACTAATGCTTAAGATATTAATTAAGTAATTATAAGGGTAATTAATTGTACCAGTGACACTAAAAATGTGGGACCGAAAATGAAAAATGGTGTAAATTGTGCACCGTTTCAGATGTAGGGTTGTAATTTAGTATGTGTAGCTACTATATATTGTAATTAGGGTAAATTATTATGTAGATCAGTGGCTCTAAAAATGTGGGATATAAAATATAAAAAGTGAAACTTTTGAACCATTTCAGATATAGGGTTAAATTAGGTATGTGTATATAATATATCTTCGCAATTAGGATAAATTATTAAATAAACCAGTGACTCTAAAAATGTGGGCCAAAATTTTGAACCAATAATAAATAAGGGACTTGTCTATATGTGCAATTTTTATAAAGTAAAAGATACTATATATTATTAGTTACTATAACAAACTATAATTTTATTTGTTATTTCTTTTAACAATGAATATTGTATACACGAAAAAAATGTTACTTAATGTTTATTTAAGTACCAAACAAGAATTTAAACAATACATGAAATTCTGTACAATTCTTAATTTAAGTATAATTTTATATAGAAAGTTAATTTACCTACTTTTATAATAAATGAGGAACTGGCACACACAATTGACATAATTTGAGAGCTTTGGCAGTTTTCAACCCATCCTGATATTAATTTGACAGTTTTATGTCCTCCAATAATTAGTTTAACAGTGACTAAATTTATTTGACAATTTTGTCAGTCTTTTACAAGATTTAATAATTATGCATGTCCTTGGTAAGAACAGTTACTATTATTCTATAGATATCTAGGGTTTGGATCCATTCATTTTCTAGATAACCTTAAGATTGTAAATAGGTATATGATTATTAATTCATAATTATTTAAAATAAAAACCGTTATTAAAAACTAAATTTTGCATCAAATGTTCTTAAAAAACGTAACATCTAATTATTATACAAAGTCAAATCTTGAATTCATGGTCGCATAATTTAAATGTAATACCCACTTATACATTTTTAAATATATATATTTTAAATCGTTAATTACTGATTTACATATATTGTAAATAATAACTTAAAATTGAAAAGCTTTTAGCAAGTCTATTTTTACCTTCCGTCACCTCTAGGTAAGGAAGGTATTGTCTTCAGTGAAAAAATTCGATGACGAATTTTAAATAAATAAGCACGTTTTAGGGTCCCGGGAATACGATTTTTTACGGATGATGTATGTGTGTGTGTATGTAGAACTATATAAAAAAATATTTTCACAGTACCAAAACAAAATTATTCTTTTAAAATACCATTTATTATTTATTCATCTCATATACTTATGCATATATTAAACGTATATTTAATTGTTCCGCTAATTTCAACCGCAATATGAATTTTTGTAATTGGAATCTGCGAACCTGTAAGATGCAATTACGATCGATTATTGTAATTTTATTCGAGAGTGCGAAATGAAGTCCCCAAGGTCGACTTTAATATCATCGTCTTTAAAATGGTCATTAATAGATTGATTCCAGTTTTTGCTTGCTAGGGTATTTAGATTTTGATTGGTTGGAAATACCACAGCCTATAGTGCCTTCTCGAACACTCAGCAACAAATTATAGCAAAATGCTAACATGATTTTCTTGATGAAACCAATTTTGATTTATATTAAATTTAAATTATTTTTTAGTGTTATGATTTCATCGCCCGTTAGTGTATTTTTCTTGATTGATAACTGTTGATAACACCAAGAACACTGTGTTTATTGTAAACAAACCAATTTAATCTTACTGTTACAATTTTAATCGAATTAAATAACCACTAATCTAAGACAACCATTTAATCGTAATCGTAAGTTAACTAAACCACATAAAAGGAATGTCTTAACGTTAACGGTTCACTGAGATCAAACCAGATAACCACCCTCCACTTACTGAGAAAATGAAACGGTATACGTGGTTTTTATGCAAATTCCCAGAGTTATAGATTTGTAGATATTTGTAATGGTAATTTATATGGACGCAATAATAATAGCAACTAATTATTATTGCAATTAGAAAAAGGCAAACGGGAATTCTGTTTCTGAAAATAAATAATTATAGTTCGAATAGTATCTAGAACCGTAACGCAAATGGACTGAGATATTTTATTCAAGAAAGTACAGCAACTATATTATAATAACGTATGTGGTATGTCCCATATGATTTGGCACAAATATCAACAATTTTATTTTGTAATAAAATGTGCATTCAATTAGAGTTTTGTAATAATAATTAACTTTTAAAAGTAACAAAATTATGAAATGATATTAAATAAACATGGGCGTGCTCTTCCACAATTTCTAGGACTCCGGAACTAAAGGAAATAAGAAATAAATATAATAGAAACGAGACTGATTTTTTTTTTAATTCTAGAGGGGTCATACATCCGTATGGAATTGATTAGTAGGTAGCTTGGACTGTTAGAAAGAGGATAGAAATGACTCCATTTCGCTTAGGTCTCTTTAGTATTAAAGAAAACCATGAGCGAACAAAAAGGGCATGTCTCCGTGGAGCAACGGATTATTATCAAGTTTTTGGCCAAGGAAGGCGTAAATCCAACCACAATTTTGCAGAGGTTGAAGGCCCAGTGCGGGGACAACACGTTTTTAAGGACCCGTATCTTTACATCAGAAATTCTCTGAAAGGTGAGAATCAGAGCCGCGATTGCCACCAAAGGATGAGCGGTTCGGAATCTCATGAAGACTGATAAACGCATAATGATCAACGCACATTTAATGCGCAATATTATTGCAACTTACTGGATGCCGCAAAATTGTCCTATCGAAGGAAAAGAAAAAATTGAACAGAATTGGCTGGGAAATGTTGGAAAATCCACGCTACAATCTCGACTTGTCATCATGTGACTTTCTTGGGCCTCTCAAAGAAGCGATGGGAGGCCATCGATTCGACGACGACCGTGCGGTGGAGAAGTTTGTTCTCGTATCTACATAGAGTAATTTATGTTCCGAATTTTTGATTTTGCTCAATCTATAAAAGGGATGACTGCTTTTTATTGCTACATATTCAATTATGGTTTTTATGTTGACAATATTGCAGAGGTCCTTAATAATATCAGATATAAACAAAAGGCCAAATTCGCAGATAAGGTGTTGGCGTGGTGCGCTATATCTACAAGAGATGTATCCAGGTCTTTTGTGGACCGTATGAGGTGAAGCCTTGGATACTCAACAAAATTGGTTAATTTTAATGAAGAACACGCTGGAGATGATTTTATCTTCTGGCCAGATCTTGCATCCTGACAAATTCCAAATTGGCAACAAATCAAAACGTATCATTTCTTCCGCGAAACGACAATCCTCCTAACCTTCCAATTAGGATAGAGGATGGGACGCCCAAAATGAGGACGAACTTTAACGCAGAATATACAGGGCCTCAATTTAGTTGAATTAATTTCGATTGTTTATGCTTGACAATTCTTATTTAGGTCTAGTTTGAGAAATTAATATTTGTATTAATTATTCTTGTCCAATTCTAGTAGATTGAAAGATTAACTAATAACAAATTAAAATTCGTTAATGGTATATGAAAAACTAAACGTGCTTATAGCCAAATATACAACATTTCAGACCACCTACTATTATAAAATCCTTTGCTTATATCTTCCTAACATTTCACTGTTAATTACTGCAAGAAAAAGTACATTAGTGTATCGGAGATTCCAACGAATGGTAAAGACACATCCTTCACCTTCAGTTTTTTCAATTTTTTTTGTGACGTCATTTGCTTCTTTCTTTGTGATATTAAGAGTGAAATATTTTAATAACAATCAATTAAGACTATATTTCTTATATTTTTTGTTTAAATCGTGGATCAATTTTGACAGAGGTTCATTAAGACTATGAATTAGAAAGAGATGGTAATAGAAGAAGATAATGTGAATGGTAAATACATTTAACATACATTTATTAAGAAACGTGTTTGTTTATATCATTTGGCCTTAGGCTAAATTACTATAAAAGGTAAACTTGTAGTGTTTATGATTATTTTATACAATTGTAATTGAGTATTTCATATAGAAACAAACAAGAATTTTTGTTTTCTTTCATAAGTACGAGTATATCATCACATTTACTGTTTTTATAAACAAAATACAGATTACGTGTGATAACAGTAAATGACTGTTGGGGAAGACACGGAAAGATACGATCAAGAATAAAAGAATAAGGGAAATAACTCTAGTGTTAAAAGTTTCTAAAAGATAGAAGGGAAACGATTACATTGGTTTGAACATGTCATGTGGAGAGATGAAGAATATATTAGAACAAAAATTAATAGCTTAGTGATAGAAGGTTAAAGAAATAGAGGAAATCCAAAGATAAGATGGAAAGACTGTATTACGGAAGACTTGAAAGTGAACGAGGACGACACGCAAAACAGAAAGGAGTGGAAGAAGAAAATAAAAAATAGCGACCCATAATAAATGAAAAAAGCTAAAGAAGAAGAAGATGTCATAAATCAATTGAATAGTTTTTGCTTTGTCAATCCATAAACGATTATTTTGGAGAAAAACAAATTGGAAATAATTTTCAATATTTAACTTAGTATTATTAAGCAAATTTAGAGAGCGACTGTTTAAATAAATTTTGTAATAGTACTGCTAAAGTGAACGCAATATTTGTTATTACTCCATATGTCTGTGTCATTGTTGAAATTACCAAATTAACGCCTTGTAATTATTAATTAAAATAAAATTCCCATAAATTCTCTGACTCACAAAGTCCACGAATTTGGCCAAACTAATAAATTTTATAAGATTTCCTCTTAAGTATCACGTTGTATGTAAGTGGGCCATGGAACAAATAAACGAAATATATAATATTATAATTAATATTATTGATTTTTGATCTATATTTAAGCTGAATATAACATTATACGATAGGAGAGCATCAATTAATGTTGAATTATATTTAGAGAAGGGTTGAATTTTATATTTTTTCAACCATATGTTTAGATTATGACGTACGAAACACCTACATCAGAGAAAGTGGTACGAACAACACACTACATCACCATAATATGCAACTTTTGTTCACAAACATATTCGTATTTTTACTCATTTTGATTTATTTTTTAAAATAATATCATAATTTCTCAATTTTCAGTAAAAAGTTCAAATTTTTTAAAAATCTAATTTATATGAATATAGATACTCTTAAATACGCTGATTCCAAATTTTGAAACCGCATGTCGATATCTCCTTTCTTTCTCGAGATATGTGCCCTCAAAGTTTCACTTAAAAATACCCATTTTTGGGCTATACCCCAAAAATGGGGCAATATACAGACTTGGGAGTATAACCATTAGATTCTACGGAAAAAATTACATAAGTATCTTAATTTTCATATTTTTTGGACAACAAATACAATCTCTAGAGTAAAATAACTGAAAATGGCCAAAATTTGCAAAAATCGCAAGGGGTACCCCTTACGATTTTTTCAGATTTTGGCCATTTTCAATTATTTTGCTCTAGAGATTGTATCTATTGTTAGAAAATTATGAAAATTGGTATACTTATGTAATTTTGCTCGGGAAATCGAATGGTGATATAAATGAGCTCGAATTTCCACCCATTTTTGGGGTATAGCCCAAAAATGGGTATTTTTTGGCAAAACTTTGAGGGCAAATATCTCGAAAACTAAAAGAGTTATCGAAATTCAGTTTCAAAATTTGAAATTAGCGCATTGAAAAGTATCTATATCTATACAAATTAGATTTTTTTTAAATTTTGAATTTTTTATTGAAAATTTAAGAAGGAACCATTTTTACCTTCCGTCACCTTTAGGTTAAGAAGTTAATGTCTTTGATGTTTGAGTTTTTAATGAATAAGCACGGTTTTACGATAATGTATGTATGTGTGTGCCTAAGCTGGAGATTTCAATAGTACATCAAGAAACAATTTTCCAAATTTTAATTCGTTTGAAAATTTGTGGTTTTGAAAATCCAAATTCGTGACGTCAAAAACATGTGGAATTCCACTGGAATTCTATGTTCTATTAATTTATAATATGCTGATTATACGTCACAAACACCATATGTTGTATGTAAGTAAATATTTATGTATAGGAACAGTTATAGCGTGTTTATGTAACTGTAAAAAAATCAAGAGTTTTTGAAAACTATTATTCATAATAACGGCGTATTGGGTTTATTACCCATTACTGGGTGTGGTAATCTGTCTTTCCCTCAATTACAGTTTTGGGTAATATATTTATTAATGCATGTATTGAGATCATTGAATACAATTATAAATGGTCTATTATAGAAACTAAATATAGTAATATTAATCATAAATAATTATTGATATGTACAGGAAACATTACGTTACCTTTCCAATATCTTATATAGAGCAATTATTTTCTGCAATTTAAAATATCTGTAAAGAGCAGTCACGATTATTATTAAATTATTGTCATTTCATTTTATGATACTATTTATAATATTACGTAAGACATTTGCATTTTGTATTGCATTATATTTCATATAAATCTAAAAATATATTTTAAAATGGTGGCCAATACTTATTAAATAAAAGCGTTAGTATAGAAAAAAAGTGCTAAGGGTCATAACAGATCATATAAGAACCGACTTACGTACCCAACATGTCAAGGCTATTAATAAATTTATTTTTTATTTAAGTATTACTTTTATTTTTAATAGTTATATCATTTATGGTTATATGTAGGAGTATTCCGCAAGCATATTATCCAAGGTGTCTCCATACTTTTATGGAAATGTCATTGGAGCGAGTTTTAATAATTTTCGTGGGTATCCAGGAATTGAAAGTAACTGTACGTTATAATATAAATATTATGTAGTTCGTTCACGTGTCAAGAGAATATTATTTTAATAATTTTGAAGAGGAATGTGATTTAGAATTTTGAAAATTTCACACAATGCTAATATAATTGAAGAGCTCATAATCATAGGTATTTATGGGTACCATACAGTTTGGTAAAACTGTTTCTCGCAAAAAAATCCAATTATTATGCAATTGTTCACGGTAAATCTCAAATTCAAAAAATGGACTAAATACCTATTTCGGGAATAATATATTTTCAGTAGTAAACTTGACGCAATAATATAAAGAAAATATAAGATTACTCAATATGTCAATCATGCATTTTAACAGCTCTTTTCCCAAAGATTATTCAACATGGAAATCATTCCCTGAACAAGTGGTTGATCAGTTGAGTAATCCTAATTTGTCCCTTTTACTATGGTTTTGTGTAAAATTCAATACTGAACATTATTCTTAAAATATATACGTAGACCATTAAAATGCAAGTAAAACAAAGTAGGTACACCTTTTCTAAACATTCTTGCAAAATACGAATTTTAAATCGCAATACCCGCACACTTTTTTGTCTTCCTGTCTTGTTTAATATCCTTTCTGCACTCTAATCCTTTAGTATCCTTTTTAAAACACTACACTCACTGAAGCACTTGTTAGTTTATGCACTATTTATTTATTGCACAATAGTTTAAATGTGGACCCTGTAGCACTTAGAAAAAGTAGTAAAAGTAAGCTATAAGGATTGGGGGATTTCAACGGTAGAATAAGCGAGAAGGTTGAAAGGAAATTCTGTGGGATTAATGTGGAAGAATTATTGGTGTTATAGTACAATCTGGAATTTTCTCGATAAATGTTCTAGAAACCAAAATTTCTAGAAGATTCTTGATTCTACCGCCGAGGCAAAAGGTTTGGATTATATTTAGAATTCCAACATACTAGTTGTACATTTTAGGTATCAAATTGGATTCAAATAATAAACAATATATGATTGAAGAAAACAATATTTTAAATTATATTTTTTGTCTTAATCGCGTATGTTTGGTAGTTTTTCTACAACAGCTTTGAATGCCCGTAAGGTGAGGCTTGGTAAGCGAACACAATGGTACAAATATATCTTCAAAATTAAAGCCAAATTGTACACCCAATAATGGGTAAATATATATTTATTTATTGGATAGGATAAGCTTTTGTCTAAATGCACTAGAATAAGTTTTACAATTTATAGACATTTTTGGGAATTAAGTCGAACATAAGACTTTAACATGTAAAATCAGACGTTCGTAATTTCCTGCTTCCCTAATTATTTTAGGTAAAAAGCTTCAAATAACAATTGTTGGGCATTCTGCAATCAATAAACCAATTTTTGTGTGTTTTGTAACGGTGGAAATTAGGTTTGAAAATATCGAAAATCACCCCAAAAATAGCTATAGCTATGGAATTGAAACAAAAATTTAACAAATGTTAAAGATTTATCTGTCATTAATTTAATTTTATTATTATTTGTAATTTCTGTTCAAGTGAACAAATATCATTTTAAATTAACAGATAATTGTTAACTGGAACAGAAATTAGCAATAATACCTAATAAAAATAAATTACCCTAACATTTCTATTACAAGACATACAAAATTAATTATGGTTATTGATTCATAAGCTTTAGAACTTTTATTTGAAGCTTTTTTACCTAAAGGAAGCAGGAAATTAGTCCTATTGGACAGCAGAATATTACAAAAAGCTTTAAGGTATAAAAAGATATAGCAACCACCAAATACATAGAATTTTTTAACAACTTTACCAAAAAATGCGTTGAGGAAGACCAAAAAATTTAAAAGATAAAGGACATTTTCTTCTAGTGGGTATTTTGATAGTATTGGGAAGATATTTATAAATCTAAAAGAGCATATTTGTGGCGTAATGCAACAACAACCAAAGTCAAACTGCTTAATTGTTATCAATTGGTTGATTGGTGAACCATTAGCATCCATTTAAACATCCTTGCTTTAAGCCACAAATACTCCAGCATCGGCCACCATTCCTAACAGGTCTACTCTTGTTCTCCTGCTTACCTGTCGCCATGGCTTTAATGCCGCGGCTTCTCCTGCAACTACTCGGCCACTTTGGTTTTACGTACACGCGGCGCACTCGAGGTCTTCTACTAGACTGAAGCCGCGAAGGTAAGCCAAGCGCAAGAACAACGGGAGGAGTTGAGAGAACCAACGTGAGGTAGAAGTTGAGAGAGGAGCCAAGGAGTTCGTAAAGAGTGGAGAGAGAAGCCGAGAGGACAGTTGGCAAGGAGAAAGAGTGAGGAGGGTGCAAGAAGTGCGAAAAGTGCAGCAGGAGTGCAGAAAGTGCAGCAGGAGTGCAGAAAGTACAGCAATACAATTTTAATTTTTGGCCATGGCATTGTCTTACTAATTACTTTGTGGAACTTAGACCTGTATAGCAATAATTTTTAAAATTTGGTTGTTTATATTAAAAAACATGTAAAATCCAATGGTGTAATTTTGGTGTTTCTATCTCTACCCAGTTTGGGGTGGTAACTATATACCCACTTTAGGGTTGGACATACGATCTTAATTTTATCAAAATTAAATTCGTCGGTTCAAAATACATATGTGTATTTATTTTTATTAAAATATTTTGTGGGCTGTATGAGTTATTAAAAGAAAACCAAATTTGGAATTTGCAATTTTTGACAATAACACCATCTTACTAATTAATTTGTGGTACTTAGACCTGTATAGAAATAAATTTAAAAATTTTGCATATTTATATAAGAAGATACGTAGAATCCAACGGTGTAATTTTGGTGTTTCTATCTGTACCCAGTTTTGGGTGGAAACTATATACCCATATTAGGGTTGGACATACGATCTTAATTTTATCAAAAACCAATTCGTCGGTTTAAAATACATATGTGTATTTATTTTTATTAAAATATTTTACGCGGTGTATGAGGTATTTAACAAAATCCAAATTTGGAATTTGCAATTTTTGACCATAATACCGTCTTACTAATTAATTTGTGGTACTTAGATCTGTGTATAAATAATTTTAAAAATTTGGATATTTATATAAGAAAATACGTAGAATCCAAAGGTGTAATTATGGTGTTTCTATATTTACCCAGTTTTGGGTGGCAACTATATACCCATTTTACGGTTGGACATACGATCTTAATTTTATCAAAAATAATTTTGAAAATATGTGTACATATTCTAATTTTTACGTAGAATCGTATGGTGTGATCGAAAAAAATGTACTTCTGCCCATTTTAGGGTGGCAAGTAACAACCCATTTAAGGGTTAGAGATACGGCTTAAATTTTACCAAAAATGGATTCTTTGGATAAAAATACATTATGTACAGTAATTTTTATCAAAATATTCCAACGAATAAGTGCTTTATTTGTAATACATATTTTGGAGACTTCAACGTTACAGTAAGACACAAACCTGTTACACTTTTTACAATTTAATTCATTCATTTAATAATTCATAAAACAATTAAATAACCTAAAATAAAATATGTATTTTATGTTCATCTCCTCCACATACAAACACAAATACACACATACACGAAGAAGTGTGTGTGTGTGTGCAAATCAAGTGACATGTTGTCATTGTTGTCATAAGTGTAAAACAAAATGTTTCTTTTTTGTTGTCTAACTGTGCAGGATTAATGAAACGTCATTACAGAAGATTCGAGTCGTAAAATACCTACAATGCGGGTTGTTCAACGTGTTGCATGACTTCTTCGGCTGTAAAGACTTTGTCTTATAAACATGGTCGCTGCTGATGAGTTTATGAGACATTAAGGAGATCTTTAAATGGGTTTATATTTTCCACCCAAAAATGGGCTTAATTATGCGAATCAATCCATCATGACTGCAAATAAAAATCAGTAGTGTAATCTTTGTCTGACAAAGAAATTGCAGGCCTCCTAATTTTCTTAATTAGTCACTAACTAAATTAATTTGTAAGGTGTCAGAGCTACAAGGATGCAGCTCAGATGTAACATCATTTATCAAAAACACAATTTACGAATTGGCAATTAGCTTAATGACTCCATGAAGTGTAAGGAAAGATAGCTTTACTCCTAAAACGTACGTTATATTTTGCAAACCCTGTAATCTTCAAACCGCTTGACACTCGGTGGAACAGAATAATTAATGAATTTGTTCACTTTGTGGGGATTTTTATACTATTTATTTGAAAAATTATAAAAAATAGTTAGATTTTATGCCGTATTCAACAATAATACAATGTTGATGGAAATGGTATCAGTCTTGTTCTCAAGTCAAAGATCTTGGGATCATTTCAGATAATAAATTTATGATGTACATATTGAGAACGTTGTACAAAAGGTATATAAAATTCTTGGATTTATATTGCGAGTTGTATGGCCACTTTTGTAAATAAAATAAATAATTTTTTTCTTTCTTTTTCAGGAAATGAAGTTTAATCAACTATTGGACTACACTACACTACAAATGTAAGTAAAATTTACATTTTACTTTATTTAAACATTATTTATAACCATTCGACGTATATATCAAAATATTTTAATAGTTGTACTTATTTATCTACACCAGCGATTCCCCAATTGTGTTCCGCAGAACTTAAGGGTTCCAAAGAACAATTATAAAATTATCAACAAAAAGATTGGGGACTGCTAATCAATACTACCCTTTCTTCAAAAATTATCGGAACAATTAAAAACCAATTTTACTTTTAATATTTTAAGAATGTATCTATTCCAAAATAGCTACCTACCTTACTGCTATAAAACCATAAATAAAATATGATTTATTGAAAGCCCGTAGCATCCTCATTGCTCTTAAGACCTTCGTGGGTCGTCGAGTGGGTTCCATAATTCGCAAAACCGGTGAATAAACGCTAATCTGTTGAGTGGGAGCGTCTCCACCCACATTTTAAGGTAAATGTAAAGTTCACAACTGGGGTTTCCAGAAAACAACTTCAGATTTAATGGTTCGTAAGAACTGGTCATAAAAATAAAAAATTGAGTGTTTACCCAAAATAAATACATCCTAAATAAACATGTTTAAAAGATATTTATTTTTGTAACAAACGAAAAGACAAGTGTTCATATCAACGAACTTTACATATATTTTTAATAAGACTTTTATTAAATTATTATTTATTTTTCATCAAATGCTTGTCAAATAAATATAATATAAATATAAACAACATACTACCAAAAATACAACCAATTATTATCAAAATTTCAACCGTATGTCAGTCATCTTGCAACCATTTCTTAATATAATGTCGTACCATAATTCGGGCATTCTTCAATTCGTCAGTATCTGTCTCATTTTCCGGATACAAATCCTGACAATGATATGTTCCTGCAATGTACCATAAAATAGGACGCACTTTTATATGGTACAATAACTTACCATTTACAATGATAACAGGGGCATCACAATTTAAATCCTCTTGAAGTCCCAACATATGCCACGGATCCCCTGTACCTTGAACAGAAACCACTTTGGTAACCAAAGGGTTTAAACCACCAAAAATCATATTTGTTTTCAATATACCAATTTGGGAGTCGGTGTAAGTCAATCTGTAAGATATACATTATATTTGGTTTAAAATATTTTTTGCTGCTTACTCTGGGCCGAAGAAATCTGTACACCATTTCTGGTACATTTCAATTGGTAGGCTATTACCAAATGGTTCAGTATTGGAATAAGCATCAGTTGTTTGGAAGAAGCCGAATTGTGTGCAGGATTGGTACATCCATTGACGTACTATAAATAGTAAATTAAATATAGAAACTCCCAAAATATGGTACAATATTTTCCACTTACTGTTGCCACGATTGGTAGTGCGAATATATTCTTTATAATCGTTGTAACCTTTTCTACATTTAAGCCCTAATACATCATCTAAATAATGGACTAAGGTTGTATATTCATCATCGTTACTAAATAATAGTTGATTGCATACTACTTTGTGTATACTGGGTCCTTTATTTTGGACTATACTGCCAAAATGAGTTGATATTATAGACATCAGGTACATTATTTCCATTGGGTCTGTTAGGTCTACATTCGCACACATTCTAAAAAATGATAGTCCCTGTATAATACCATAATTTTGGCGGAAGTATAAATAAATTTTTGTGCCATTTAAAAGGAGGTACCTACCTGAAGTCATCCCCTACTTTTTTTGCACCCTCCGGAGTACCTAAATGTGATAAAATTTGTTGTATGGACCTGTAAAGATATGAAGAACATTGTTGACCAAGAACATCCCGTACGACCATATGGTAATCTAAAATAGTTCCAAACAAATGGTACATATATTCAAGTCTCTATTTGTATAAAAAAATCATACCGTAGAAAGCAAATAATGCCTTTAAGGGTGCACTTGACGAAACAGCTGCTTGTATCTCTTTAGGGTATTTTGCCCTTGCCCATAGGGCTAGATTGCCAGCATAAGATCCACCGAAAACTATTACCTAGCAGAAATATGATCCCCTTATTAATAGCTTGGCAACATACATGGTACCATATTATTGGTAATTTACCTTGCTTGAAGATAATGTCTCTAAAGAATTATAATATCTTATAGTGTTGACCAAATCTGCTAACGCTTGCTCTGGTGTTAAATATTTTAAATAGTCCAAACTAAAATTGCTGAAAAAAATGTTGTGCCATATTATTGGCAAATGTACTTCCCCATAAATGGTACTGTACTTACCGCGCAGGCAAACTGCCACCATAAAACCTGTGTTCAGTATATAACATATACGCGTTATTTTCTTTAGCCATTTCATAAAATAGTCCTTTTTCAAACCATTCATTAACAAATAAATATTCGCCTCCAATCATAACAAATATTGGACCTCCAGGTTTGTGGAATTCATCATTAAATTGCACCCTCTACAATGGTACAATTTTTGATTACTCATTGATAATGGTTTGCTGTACGCGGACCACCATTGCTAACTTTATTATTTGGGTGGTATTACACGACAAATTTAAGGGTGAAAAATGCAAAACAATTAACAATCAAATAAATATAAAAGTTCATTATTACTATGCCTCTAAAATTAAAAATAAAAGACTTATTTCAAAGTGAAATTTAAATATTTCTTATTTTAATACAAATGTGCCATCGTTGCTATGGAAATAACAAAAACTAACATTAATCGAAGAACAATTGATATTTTATTTATTTATAATTGATTTTACTCATATAAATAAAACATTTTTATTGGCAATTATTTATTTGATCTTTGGTCAGTAAATATATATTTACCCATTACTGGCTGTGCCAATCTGCTTGGTACACAGATTTTGGCAATGATGATGATATATTTGTACCGTTCGGACGTTTACCAACCGTCACCTCACTAGGGGTATATTTTGTACCATTTAAAATTAGAAACATTTGGCGTCGGTCGAGATTGAACCCGGTTCCCAGATTCGCGACCAGACACTCAGTGTTAGTCAATAATTAATTTCATTATTTGTTTTTGTTGTTACCATAGCAACAATATCATGTTTGTATTAAAATAATATTTGAAATTTAACTTGAAATAATTATTTTGTTTTTAATTTTAGAGACATAGTGATAATCAACCTTTATATTCAAATGGTATTCTATTTAAAACAATGTTATTTTGTTTAATGTTTAATTTGTCATATAATATTACCCTATTGTATCCATTTAACCGTCTTTTTATCTCTTCAATAAGAAAAGCAATGGTAGTTCGCTTACGGCAGACATCCTGTTCAATACGTACCATAAGGAAGGTCTCGTTGTTTTCGGCATTAAAATTGTCCAATTTTTGGGGTATGTATACCATTTTGACATCATCTTGGAATGGTACAGCGTCACTTTTAAATGGTATACCATTTTGAGAGATGTAAAACTATATATGGTGACATTAATTATAGTATAAATAAATAATTGTATAGTACTTACATCTTCAAAACAATAAATTGTTGAAATTGCGCAAAATAAAAAAATTAGTACGTAGAACATTTTTCATCAAACGCTCAAACTGTTCTATAAGTATTTCATATCAGTTCATTAAGATTGGATTATTTTTATCTAAAGATAATTCAAAATAAAATTTTGTGTTTACTTATTTAATCTGTTTATCTCTTTATCTTATAAAAGATCAATTAAAATTGCAAAAAATAGACATATCACTAAATAATTATATAATTAATTTACGTGAAATTTTTTTGCTCCATATTTAAAGTTAATAATAACAATTTATGTAATTATGTTCATTATACTCTGCGTTCATCAATTCGTCACAGCTTCGAGGAGAATTAAATTTAAGATAAAGATGTTTTATTTGTTTTCTTGAATGAAATATTAAGTGTCTTTAAAATTAATTGCATCTAAAACAACTAAGACTCTTGACTCAACAATCATAGTCCAGATTTTGTAAATAAAACTAACATACAACGACATGTAATGTGCTTTCAAGGATGCCAAATAGTTTGGTAAAACTGTTTTTCGCAAAAAAAACCGTCTCCTTTAGGTAAGGAAGGTATTGTCTTTGGTCAAAAATTCGATGGTGAGTTTTTAATGAATTCGAATTTACTATTTTTATATCCATTGAATATGAAGCATAAAATGCAATCAAAGCGGTATAGAGAATCAAATATTCTTTAATATTTATCATTAATCGTGAAAAAATTATATGTAACAACTTTTAAAATGAAGGTTGACCAATTATAACCAGAATCTAATCACGTCTGCACATGGCTGTAAAGAAAAATGGACTAAGGTACGGTTGTTTTCGCTAAAATCCCTTCAATTAAATTGGATAAACAGAAGACTGCTTAGTAGATCATCACAAATTTAAAGTAGAATTGAAGTAGATTGATACACCCAATAATGGGTAATAGCTATGGCAATACATCAAAAACTCTTTAGAATTTAATTAACGTAAAACAAAACGTTCATTATAAATCTTCCCTTTCATTATTCAATAAATATGAATCATTACCAGCCGAAAAAAAACCTCGTCGCATTGCAAACAAGGAACCCATTAAAGATTTCAACGCCGGTGCATCATATAAACCAAAAAGGCGAAAAACAAGAAGAAAAAGTAAAACTCCCCGAGATCTTATATGGGTAGTGTAGTTATTTTTAGACACACGTACTGTGGACGTGCCAACGCGGCAGAAACTTAGGCTATTCATTACAACGGGATCGAATTATGAAGATCGAGATAGCAGATATGAAAATGAGAGGAGAGAAGAAATAAATTTACCTGTACACCTATATCTTCAGATGATAATTATTTTTGAAAAAGTTACCTGTTGGAATTATTAGCATATACAAGAGAGTATTTATAAGATTTTTGCCTGATATATAGGCTGGTGACCAGGACAGTCGAACATAGGTGTTTAATATGTAAAATCAGACTTTCGTAATTACCTGCTTCCCTAATTATTTTAGGTAAAAATTGAATATAAACGGGACTATTTTTTTTAATTCTGGGTTTATTTTAAAAAGTATACAAATACATATTATTTTTCTACATAATCCCACGCCCCAGAAACGCATTTTAGGACAATTTTGTGGCATTTAATAAGTTGCAATAATTTGCGCATTAAATGTGCGTTGATCATTATGCGTTTATTAGTCTTCATGAGATTCCAAACCGCCTCGATGTTGACTTCGGTAACGCTCATCCGTTGGCGGCAATCGTGGCTTCTGAGATTTTATACCAAGCAAAGATATAGATCCTTAAAAACGTACGCACTGGGCCTTCAACCTACGCAAAATTTCGGTTGGACTTCTTGTTCGCTCATAGTTTTCTTTAATACTAAACAGACCTAAACAATTGGGGTAATGTCTACCCCTTTCCAAACAGCCCAAGCTGCCTGCTAATCTAGTCAAGCTAAGTTAATTTATTTTTATTATTTGTAATTTCTGTTGAAGTGGCTGATTTATGAAATTTTATATCTTTATAATTCTTTAACTCTGTAAGAGATCTATTGAATATGAAGTATAAAATGCAATCAAATCGTATAGACAATAATATATATTTTTTAAATTTATAACATCAAATATCAATAAATGATATTTAATTGCGTTTTTTTTTAAGACAAATTGTTAATGAGGGTACTTGGAGTTATGCGATCTGTAAGATGGTCCACTACCTGACATTATGCTGCTGGCGCCCATGGCTACCGTCCATATAAACTTAAAACAAAGTCAAAAACCCCATTAACTCTTGTCTCATTTTGGGTAGTTTTAATGGCCTTCTGGATCCTTCTAGTAACCATTTTATAACTTCTTATTGACAACAAATTAACGATATCTCATGGCTAAAAAGGCGAAAGTAATATATCACTATAGGCCCACCTGAGCCTTAGCCTTATACAGATCCAGTGGGCTTTGAAAATGTTCGAGGTATGAAAAGGAAGAGTACTAGTCACCCACGCCAGATATCGCTATCATTGACCTCGGGCTGACCTATACCAGCAACCAACAAAAGTTTTTGTTAAAGATGATGAGATAGTACTTCATTAATTTAATTGTTGTACTTAGGCTAGTTGACTAATAATTTTTAAAATATGTATACTTATATAAGAAAGTACGTGGAATCCAATGGTAATATGAGCGATTTTGTACATGCACCCATTTTTGGGTTGGAAATACATACCTATTTTTGGGTTGGACTTTTCATTTTAATTTTATCAGAAATATATTCCTCGGGTCAAAATACATACATACACTAATTTTTGTTAAAATATTTTGACTTATATACTCTTTATTAAAGATATTCCAAATTTGTAAACACATAGTAAATTTTAAGTAGATATTTGTTTGTGTTACTTAGACCACGCAAGTAATAATTTTAAAAATTTGGTTATTTATATAAGAGAGTACGTAGAATCGAATGGTGCATTCTAAAAGTTTACATCTGTACCCATTTTTGGGTGGTAAATATCTACCCATTTTAGGGTTAGAGATATGACTTTAATTTTATAAAAAACCGATTCGTCGGGTAAAAGTACATATGTATACTTATTTTTGTTAGAATATTTTGAGAAATGCCTTGCCTATTAAAATAATTCCAAATTTCAGATTTGCAATTTTTATTCTTGACTTTGACGTACTACTTAATTTGTGGCACTTAGACCGGTACAAAAATAATTTTAAAAATTTGGTCGTTTATATAAGAAACTACGTGGGTTCCAATGGTGTATTTTTTGTGTTTTTATCTCTACCCAGTTTTGGGTACCAACTATCCACCCATTTTAGGGTTGGATATTAGACTTTAATTTTATCAAAATTGGATTCCTCGGGTCAGAATACATATGCGTACTTATTTATGTTGAAATATTTTGACCGATGCATTGTCTATTAAAAAATATCCAAATTTTAACAAGCAAATTTTAACTACGATATTGTTTTACTAATTAAATTGTGGCACTTAGACCTGTACAGAAATAATTTTAAAAATGTGGATATTTAAATAAGAAAGTACGTAGATTGGAATGGTGTTATCAGAAAATGTGTATCTCTACCCATTTTTGGGTGGCAAATATCCACCCATTTTAGGGTTCGAAATTAGACTTTAATTTTATCAAAATTGTATTCCTTAGGTCAAAGTGAATATGTATGCAAATTTTAGTTATAATATTTTAACAAATACATTTTTAATTTAAAAAATTCCAAATTTAGATTTTGCAATAATTTTTAACCATTACTAATTAATTTGTAGTACTTAGACCCGTGCACCAATAATTTTTAAAATTAGTATAATTACATAAGAAAGTACGTAGAATCTAATGATGTAAATATTATGTTCGTATCTCCGCCCAGTTTTGGGTGGCGACTATCTACCCAATTTAAGGTTGAACATACAACTTTTATTTTGCCATTAGTCGATTCCTTAGGTCAAAATATATATGTGTATCAATTTTTATGAACATTTACTGACATATGCAGTTGTTATATCATATTTACAATAGTAGAAAGTTTGCATTTATGTACGGACATATAAGTAAATTTATTATATTTTGCATTGTATAGATTCAAACACACTTCTCAGATAATGCAAAATAATTCATATATTCACAAACACGTGTAAGATACGAAAAATATGATAAGTTGTATATATTTATTATTGAAAGAACAATATAAATATATTACGTGTAAGACATTATTATTTATTATAATAATATAGGCTTTCTTTATGCATACATATGCCGGAATGTATTGTAGAAATTATTTATAATCAATATTCTGTAGATTATTAAAAGAAAACGATAGAAAGTGTTTATTATTTAATGGTTCATAAATTATATGTCCTATTTAATTATAGAAAAAGTTATTATTATGAATATTAAAAAATGCATATACTTACAGTAAAATTTACTTTTTCTTATATATGATGCATACAAATTTATGCATTTGTGCGTCAATACAGAAAGTATAAAATAAGTTTATTATTTATTACAAAATGTATAAAAATAGAAAATATACAGCTATAAAAAACGTCCTTGGGACGGCTATTGTTTCTGACAAATTATCCAGATGATACTTAAGGACGACAAATAATTGCTAATCATTAGCTTAAAGTTAATTGATTGTTTGAAATGATTCACTTTAAAAATATAAATAAATGTGATGTTTACAGCAAAAAAAGTGTTACATTAGTTTGCTTCTGTAATATCCTGGACATTAACAAATGATATAATTTAGTTGATGAGGTATGACATCATTAGAGATATGTAATTTAAAAATTTAATGTTTTTTTTTTTATATTTTTAAATATCGTTTTCTTGCTGTACCTGCAAATAAAAGCTAAATTGGTATATCCAGAAATGGGTAATAAGCCTTATGATATATTTATTTTATTTTAAATTACCGTCACGCAATGTATACAATTTTATATGAATATTTAAAGACTATTTTATAAATTCATGTACGCCTTAAGCCTTTGGGGTTTTTAAAATGAAGTCGTTACGTTAATATACTTCGACGTACAGGGTGGTGACCGGCACGGCCGAACATAGGACTTTAACATGTAAAATCAAAATCCTAATATTTTTCTCCAATTATTTTGGGTAAAATGCGTCAAATAAAATTCTGCATCAATAATAATATTTTATGTATCTTACTTGCGAGTACCTTAAAGACACTTTTCGTCTGAGGTACATACATAATTTTATGTCATACTAGTTTCTAGTTATTAATATATTAAAAAAATATGCAGTAATTTGTAGCAGTATATGTTTTGTATAAGTAGTCCCATTGTTCGAAAATCCTAGCAAAATTTTGACAGATTGACAGATTGAAATTGAATTTTTCTGGTTTCGTTAACATTCTTACTCGTTATAATCGACGATTCTTCGAGATTTTTTGAATGAAACTGCTGAGGTGAAGAACAATTTAATGCCCCATAAAAAAGATGACAAAGAAGAAGATGTAATTTCTGTTTAAGTGAACAAATATCAATTTAAATTAACAGATAGACATTTGTTATTTATTTTGTCTCAATACTATAGTTATTGTTATTTTATTTATTGATCATATGCAGGATTTTATGCTCTACAACTTTTATTTGACGCTTTTTTCCCTAAAATAATTAAGGATGCAGGAAATCAGGAATATCTGATTTTACATGTTAAAGTCCTACGTTCAGTCACCATCCGATATGTAGTATGTATTGCTATTGATTGATCTGCATTTTTAAAATGCAAGTAAAGTATATATTTCATGCTTCATTTACTAAATAAAGGATTTGTAGTATGATTTCATCTTATTATATATTCATACGGATAATATATAGTTTCCCTAATTGTATTACAATAATTTGCTGTAATTATCCACTTTTTTAATATTTACAAATTTCTGCCATAATTGCTTTATTGAAAATACTCATCTTCTCATTAAATTTCAAGGTAAAAGATACTGGAAACAATGGTTTCTATTATTAACATAGGTAGCAAAAAACCTATTAAGTATTTAAGTGCTCATAGGAATACAGTTTTGAATATCTTTAATAAAAAATGTATCCGTCGGTATATTAAGACAAAAATAAGTATACGTTATGTATTTTGACCCAAGGAATTATTTTTTTATAAAATTTATTCAAATTTTCAAAATTATTGCTTTATTGGTCCAATTTCTATAAATAAATAAAAATATTCTTATTTAAAATCATTTATGAATACAACAAAATAGACATCTATCAACAAAATTAATAATTAATGCCGGCAGGTGAACGACACAGACTTGTCCAAACGATCGTAAAAATCTCCTCCATTTGCAATATTTTGTAGATTGTGTATAGTACAACATACGCTTCGTGTGCGCGATTATTATTAATTTTCGTGGGTATTATTTGACCTAAAAAGATGAAAAATGGGTGTAAAAACTGTAACATTTTGTTGAGAATAGTGACATGATTGTTTTAGTGCGTGGGTAATATTTTATAGTGATTTTGTGATCGCTTGGACTGAAAATCTTGATGCGTTGATCTGGTTGAACTTAACAACAAGGGACAATGGATTTTTGAGGGAACGCCACACCTGAAAAAAGGTAAATAGGTTTAATTTTTGATCATTTGTGCCCCAAGACTGTATTTGCAAGTTTTTATGATATTCTAATTTTGGACAATATTAAATATATATTGTAACTTCAACACTTAATGAGTGGAAGTTTGCCACCCAAAATGGGTAGAGATACAAATTTTTAAATTACACCATTCGATTCTATGCACTTATACAGTATTTTTTTAAAGATGTCCGATCAAGGTTATCTGTATCATGAACGAATTAACAAATTGGCATACATTTATCTCTTTCCTTTGCAAAGGCTATAAGCGTGTACGATAAGGATCGACTAAATTAAAACATTCCACTTTAAAACAATGCTCGTTGATAATACTTTCGCTATAACGTAAGTTTATTTATTAATTCAGGTACACTACTTTAATTCATAGCCGTACGAATATCGTTATTTTCTGTCAGAGTCACTGACATTGTGTCAGTATCTTATTTTTCACATATTTGGTTTTACATTTGCTAATAAACTTACCAGTAGATTTATTTTTGAATTTTGATTGCTTTTATTGTAACATATATTTTTATAATAATAAAATAACAGTAGTATCTTATGTACCCTCTTAAAAACTAAACAAACGACACTACTGAATTAGTTAGAATGGGCGGAGCAAAAATCTGAATTCATACAATTCATAAATGGCCTTAATTGGACATCTTTCAAAAATTTGACTGTATAAACACAAATTACCGGTTGATATTTAAAATTTAAGATTAAATGTATCAAGACCAAATCTAATAAGCGTTTTTATGTCACATTTAGGAACAATAATGTTAGTGTCAGGAGCAATTTGCATAGTTTGTTTATGAAATAATTTTACTGGAAATTTAGAATCTTTTGCAAATTTATGTATGGAACTTATACATCATATTCAGGATTGACGGAAGGTATTGTGCTGGCCACATCAAAATTATTGTATTTGAAACTATATGTTCCTACGTATTTAAAACTATTTGACATTATACTTCGCTTTATAAGATCATCATGCATCATATGTCTGAAGACGGCCTTGCAATGTCACTGGTTAAGAATGTACCTGCCTCATATATAGCTCGAGGTATCCGAGCATTACATATGTCTACGTGCTGGTATACTGGTATACGTATACGTCAGAAAGTCGAGATGAAAAAGGAACAGATAAAGATCGGATGAATGTAGTGTCAAAAAGAAAAAGTGTCTACCAAAGTGTAGGAGACAGATTTCGCTAATATTTTGACGCAGTAAAAATTACCGTGATTTAGATAAGCTTATGCAAAAATGAATTCTATTGTGTATTGAATAACGAAATAATCTTGATGTATCGGATGGATAATACTTTATGCCAAATATATCTCACATATTGTATATTTTAACATGGTTTTTATGTACAAATTTCAAGAAGACAACCAATTAATCTTCTGAATATTACGTCATAATCCATAAACCATATCTTTGGTAGGTTATTTCTCACAAAAAAGTTCGAACTTCCTGCCAGGCCTGTTCCACAAATCATCTTCCAAAAAGTAAACGATCCGATAGCAATCATAGTATGAAGACAAGAACATAACTAGCCTTACTCATTCACTTACAAAAACTTTGTAGAATTCGCCTGGTTAGTCAAGGTCGAAAGGCGATCTTCAGGATGTAATCGTTTAAAATCGAAGCAGGCTTCATGATCAAAAGAAAAGAAAAAAACAGCTTTTGTTTAATTGTTGAGCATTTGAAGAAGTCGTGATTTTTTTTCGGTTTATTGTTAACAATGTAATTATATAAAAAATATGATGTGGCCAGCACAATACCTTCCGCCAGTTCTACGTATTTTGTACAAATTCCACACAGATTTTATTTCGCAAACTATTTTTTTGGGGGAGAAATGAATTGATCTTATCTCGTACTGAACTAAACTGAACTAAACTGAACTACTCCTAAAAAGAACGGTATGTTTCTTAAACTAAGAAGTAGAAAATAAAAACATATATAGCATTATATTTATAACATAATAATCTGCTGAATTGGCTTATGGCTATAATCTGTTATATTATCTTTTATATTTCCAGTAAAATCTTTTCACAAAGATATTATGTAAATTTTATTTGACACTGACATCTGTCAATTAGTAATATTTGAATATTCATACTGAATCCATGGTGCAGCTTTTAGCAGCATTAGGTTACAAGTTATTTCTTTATAATTATAATAATAGAGAATAACATATACTTTATTTTTTTTAAAAAAAAAAGGTCAAAAAATGATATTTAACAGCGTTTTTTCAAGAAATACTGTTAAAATCTTCAAATTGGGATACTTCCGGTTAACCAATCATAACCAAAATCCAATCAACTCTTCATATGGATGTACGAAACAGAAATATGAAAGAATTATAACTTTTGAAATTGTATTATTGGAGTTATCGAAAGAGAAATTTTTGTCACACCCACAAACACACACACACACACACACATACACATACATACACATACAGACATCATCGTAAAAACTGTAAATTCGCATTGTAGGGACTCTAAACATCAAATACTTATCAACGAATTGACGGAAGGTAAAAATCAATGTAGTAATTATCAACAACTTTGTGTGTGATATATATAGTCAAGCAATGACGGGTACGGTTATTATTTGGATGGGTAACCACCTAGATGATCTCAGAGATCTCCAGAAATTATTAAGAAATTAGTGGTTTTCTAAATAATAAATACTTTTCAACATACGTATCATGGGAAAATTTATAAAACCACAATTTTGTCATGCCTATAAAAAATTAAACATAATTCAAATAATTTTAAACATATGACCAATGTATTTATTTAATTCATTGTCACGCGATTTCGTCATTTTACTTCATAAATAAAACTGCTTAGCAATCAAATTAAAATAAACATATCAAGTGTAAAATATATGCAGTAACAAGGATTTTAATAAAATCATATATTAACATTCATGGCTGAAATTTATAATAATTTAATTAAAAATAAAAGGAGTAATTATATTTTTTTAATAGACCATTGTTTCATTTGTTTGCTACTTTGTTTACAAAGCCGACCACTAATTTTCTTACAATGTGGAAAACCGTTATAAAAAGATTCATAACTAAATTTGTTTCACTATAAAGATGTAGTTATTAAGAATTTTGAAACGGTAAACTTTAAACAAATAAGAAATAATTACAACAAGAAAGAAAACTATAATATTAAAATAAGTACGAACTATGTAAAGTTAACAATGACATCATCTTCTTCTTTAGTTTTTCCCATTCATTAGTCGTCGCTATTCCTGATTTTCCTCATCCACTCATTTCTATTTTTCTTGTCCTCAATAACTTTTTATTTTATTAAGCTATTCATTTTTCATCCAATATATTCTTCATCTCTCCTTATAACATGTTCAAACCAATGTAATCGTCTGTCTTGTATCTCAATTAGAATTTTCTTAATATAGTAGCTGTTTTCATTATTATAGCATAGAAATTTAATTTATCATTCTTTGACTCTATATCCATTGAATATGAAGTATAAAATGCAATCAAATCGTATAAATAATTGAATATTTATATAATATTTAGTATCGTTTTTTCAAGAAAATCTTCAAGTAAGGATATAAAGGAAAGGAATACGAAAAAAATATAATTTTTAGTATTCTAAAAACTTCCTTACCTAAAGGTGACGGGAGGTAAATTCATGTTTTGAAATTAAACTATTACAATTAATTTGGCCAGAAATAAACATTGGTTGTTCTTGAACCCAGAACTTGTTGCAAAGTCAACGAAGCATATGTTGACAGCAAAATTTGTACTTTCATAATAATTACATGCCTTTTATTTTGTCGGTTTAATTATAATAACTCTATAATTATCATTATCCACAAATTTTTCTTAATCCAGGCCTGTTTGCTGAATCAGGCCCATCAAACTCCATAAACTATTGCAATTAAAAGTAATTTTTTATCTGATCAAGGCTGATGTAGAGTGCTCTGTTCTTAATTAATTTATTTTTGTTCGCTTCTTAGATACGGGTACATGGTTACAAAAATTGTTATACCATAGTGTTAGTATTTAAAAAATTGTAGCCTTTGAAATATGAAGTACATTAATAAAGCAAATTAATAAATATATCATCACTGGCTAGATATACTTTGCTCGTATATGGAGCAAGAAAATATTTTATAAGATTATATAAGCACAGATCACTGTTATATAAATATCGTTGATTTTGCATTGAATGCTATCGTGCCATTATTCGTGCCACTCTATTGAAATGAAGACAAGCATTGAATGGATTCCCTGCCTACTCTGTACATCAAAATAATCCTGTATATGTATAAATAGAAAATTTCTATGTAATTTTATTCGCCACTGCAAGCTTGCAATAAAATGACGTTTTTTATGTCACAATAAAATTCTGAGAAACGAGAAAGTAACACCTACCCATATCTGTAAATTTAAGAAGTAATAGCACATGACATTATGACTAATATAGGCGTGACTTGTTTTTCCAACAATAGACAGTAGTGTCGAATGTATTAATCGAGGTAACAGTTTTATTTTGCATATTGGATAATTATAATATCAAACTGTATCTACGTCGTTATTATGATTTATTTCATAGCCAGTTATAATGTTGATATTATAATATGAATTGGTCATTTTAAAAGAGGTCATCAACAGTTTTTGAACGTTATTTATATTTTTCGGGTCACAATATAAAATTATCTTCTTTAAAATATTCCCCATATTAATGTTTCACACGATTCTTGTTCTTGTAAGTAGGACAAAATTTCATATTGTTATTGTTATTGCGTAAACATTTCCCTTAGAATTAAAATAATAGCAAATTCTTTCTTATGAAGGAATTATGTTTAATATCTGCAATTGTAAATCTATATAATTTATTTTAGTTCATCTTCAACTTCATCTGCTATTTCGTAATTATGGTTATAGAGTGCAATTCCTGTATTAATACCCTAGACCTATTTATTTGTAATAGAGGAAATCCTTCATTAGCGAATGTAAATTGTAGATGCACCGTTTTCAGTAATCCGTAAACTTACCAAGGCTGATTACAAATCCTACATAACTCTTGGATTTTCTTAGTCCGTGATAAGGATTATTTTTTTCCAATCCCAAAAGACTGTAGTTGTAACCTTCATTACTGAAGGAATGTGTCACCTATTTGGTGCAGACTCCTTGCTGGCTACATATGTTTTGGCACACCCATCAATGGGTAATATGCCATGCCATTAAGTAAATCTTGTAAAAAGAACTGTACACAATTATTGGAAAACATCTTCACTTTATGGGAGCAAAATAAATAACGTTTCCAATTAAAAAATGTTTGATCTTTTGCGTGTGGTACGATTACTCTTGTAAAATTGCCTCTACTATTAAGACACACAGTCTTAGTCTTCTCTCCAATCTTAAACGCAGTGTTTAAGACCCATTAAACAATTATATTCAACAATCCGTATCCCTAGCAACGGTTTTCATTCCAACGACCTTGGACAATAAAATATAGGCGCAAGGGTATGATTACAACTATATGTATGATACATCGTCTAAAATTCCGTTAATCATATAGATATAAAAATGACTTTCAAAAATAGATTCATATATGATGGGCCCTTCAGAATTCAATATATGTATCGGCACAATTTTAAATTTGATTCCATTTTATAAAAAACTGATGTGACCAACACAATACCTCCTGCTATTTACCTATGGAGTATAATTTTTTATATTACTTTATAAATTTATCCATAGAATATACAGAAAAAGTATTAAAGCAAACCTGTAGAAAATGCAATAATCTTTAATTATTATAATAACAAATTGCGAAAAAAATACATTTAAAGGTATTTTTTGAAGAAAAACTATCTTGAGCTTCAAGTAAACTGCCATTTCCGGTTATCCGATTGCCACCAAAATCTAATGGCTTCATATTAGAATAAGGTAGAAATACATGGGTTCAAAACTTTTTGAATGATAGTATTTGAGTTAGAGCGTAAAGAGGATCCACACCCACACACACACACACACACACACACATACATACATACATACATACATACATACATACATACATACATACATACATACATACATACATACATACATACATACATACATACATACATACATACATACATACATACATACATACATACATACATATACTCACAAACATCATCGTGAAAATGTTAATAATGGATTCTAGGGACCTTAAAACGTGGTCTTTTACAAAATCTCGATATGCGATTTTTAGCACGATCCCTATACCTCCCTTACCAAGGGTAGCGGGAGGTAAAACAATTTTGTATGCAAGAAGTTTTTCTATAAAATTTCTGATGCATAGTTATTAAAGGAGTATTTTATACACGGCATATTTAACCACGCAACACAAAGTCAGCGCAATTTCATCCGTAGAGAATAAACAAAATCTGTTTTATTGCCCCTAGCAACTGGTGCATTTAATAACACTCTGACACGAATTTGCATATTGAAGGAACAATGCAGAACACGGCACACGGCGCAGTAATCAGAATAATGTAACAGCCACGCTACTATACTGGCCATAATAAGAACATTCCACTGGCGTAGAAGATGGTTTCTTCGGCATATTCAAAAATATCATCATCATTACAGATATATATATAGTTCGTGAATTAATTTTACTGGAAATAAATAATATTTTGCAAGAAATTACCTTATCTGTAAGTATTTTATATAAAATACATAGAATTGACGGAAGGTCATGTGTTGGCCACATCAGTTTTTTTTTTCACAAATATTTATTAAACGTTTCGTCCTTTAGGACATCTGTATACAATTAAAACAAATGATTATATTAGACATAATTGTTTTTTCTAATTGTATGCAGTTGGTTGATTATGCCCCAAAGGACGAAATGATGATCACCACTTTTATGTGGAAAAACCATCAGAATCCTTTGTGTCCCTAAATAAAATACATCTTACTGTGCATTAATTTAGTCATTAATATTTGTAGAAATAACAAAAGAACATATATCATTAAATTTGAAAACCATAAACTATGCGTACTGGATAGTGGCATTATTTCATTAAGTTATAGTAATATATAGATTTTAACGATCAATCAAACCACAAACTTAATTATTTCTATTCCTTGTACGTCTATGGCTTTTCTTGTTAATACACCATTTCTTCGTCTACTTCCTGAACAAAGAAATGTTCAAGAACCTTCGATCTGCTGCAATCCTAGGGCAGTAATTTGCTCTGGTATGCTTAGAGTTGTTTTTTAAAGACCTTAAGCCCTTCAGGGATAACAAGTCTGTAAAGTACTTCAGATTGGCATTTAATAGTAGCTTGAGCCCTTTGGGCATCACTTGTTAACTTGATAGGGAAATAGGCTGGTGTTATAATTGTTTCGTTAGGAAGATTTTTACTCATTACTGCGTGTGTTAGTCTATTTTCTGTAGATTAAAGATGAATATTCGCCACCCAAAACTGGGTGAAAGTACGTACATTATATTATTCCTTGTTATATTAATAGTTAAATATTTAAAATCCCAACAATGAATTGGAAACTTGTCAAAAAATTATAAGAGCAGGACAAAATTTCTTCATAGGGCTCGAGCAGTCACGTGACTTTGTTGGTTTTGACAAGCAGATATGAGGATCCGTGTTAGAAAGACAGCTACATAGATGTAAAATGTCATAATTTTACATTGCAAATTTCATAATATTCCAATTCCATATGGTTTGTTTTCATCGACAAGTAAATTCCACACTCCTGGTGACAAATTAACCACTTAAACTAAAAAAATCTTGAAATTTTGATATCTATATACATAATCACTAGCTGTCGTTCTGACACGGGCCACCATATTTCTTAATTTTTCCTCATGACATTGTCAAACCAATGTAATCATCTCACTTGTAACATCCTCATCTCTGTCACATTAATTTACTTTTTATTGATACTGACATCTGTCAATTTGAATTATATGAATATATTAGTAGTTTCCATGTTTAGCATAGCATTCAATCAAATCGTATAAAGAATAATATATTCTTAAAATTATAATAACGTTAAATGTCAGTAAATCAAATTTAACTGTTAAATATTCAAATGAGGCTACTTCCGGATCACCAATTATAACCAAAATCTAGTCAGTTGTTCTTCTGGATGTAAACTTGAGGAATACGAAAAAAATATAATTTTTGAAATCGTGGTATTGAAGTTATGCGATTCGAAACTTTTGTCACACACATATACTTACATATATACAGACATCATCGTAAAAATAGGGACCCTAAAACATGCTTGTTCACTAAATACTCATCATTGAATTTTTTGACCAAAGACAATACCTTCCTTACCTAAAGGTGACGGAAGGTAACAATCTAAATATAAAGAATAGATATAAGTACAATTTTTGGTGTAGAGTATAGATTTTTTGAAAATGTGAACCAGATGGGCTATTATAGTCTCGGCTCGTACATCTATACATCTTTTACTTACATACTATATTATTATTTTCTATCATTTCTGCTTTTGGTTCAGACTATACCATATATTATGCAATAATAGGCAATCATTCTGCTCATACATCCACAGAGCAAGCAAAACCTTATTCTGTAAGATAATCTTTCAATTTGCTTGTAAATTGAATAGTCATATAAAGCAATTTGTAGAGTGCATGCAGATTAGAATAGAATCGAACTGGTGTACTGTATGCACCTGAAGAAAATAACATAAGTAAGGTGATGGGTCGAGTATTCGCATGGTAATTCTGCAGGAAGCAACGCTGTCCATATGAATTTTACGCAGAGGTATGCGTGCTTGAGACGCACAAGGAATAGCAGAAAATTCTGATTGATTTCTAGCAGAAAGACAGTGCGGAGAATAGCAACAATTCTTACAAAGCATGAGGAAAGACAAAATGGGAAAATTTTGTTTTATTTTCGACAAAAATCTGATGTGGCCAGCACAATACCTTCCGTCAATTCTGTGTATTATGTACAAATTCCATACATAAAATTATTTCATAAACAAACTATGCAAATTACACTTGACACTGACATATTTTTCTTTAGCTTTTCTCATTCAAGTATTCTTCAATACAGTCCTTCCATCTTACTTTGGTTTTCCTCTGTTTCTTCTACTACTAAACTATTCATTCTTCTTCCAGTTGTTCATATCTGTCCTGTATCTTTCGAGAAACTTCTATCACCCGAGCCATTTGCCTTATTCTTTCATTCTTCATCCTATCATTCCGTGTCTTCTCCAACATCTATCTCAACATCCTCATCTCTGCCAAATTAATTTTCTTTTCATTGACACTGACATCTTTCAGTTAGAATTTTCTTAATATATTAGCTGTTTCCATGGTTATAGCATAGCTGGCTGATTTATAAAATTTCTTTATAAATCTTTAACTCTATATCCATTGCATATGAAATATAAAGTGCAATCAATTCATTCATTCACTAAATGTTAAAAAATATTATATGACAGGGTTTTTTCAAAAAAACCTGTTATGTCTTTAAATGAGGGTACCTTCGGTTGAACAATTATAACCAAAATCTAATCAAATCTGCATATGGACGTAAGGAAAAGGAATACGACAAAATTGTAATTTTTGGAATTCTAGTATTGGAAATATCGCGGCTGAAATAATAGTCACACACACTCTTATAGACATCATCGTAAAAATAGTAAAATCGTATTGACAATACCTTCCTTATCTAGAAGTAACGGAAGGTAAAAAAATGAGTATTATTTTCTGGGCGGTGATAGGGCTTTAGTTTCTGGCATTATGTTGATTGTTACTTCTGTGGGACATTTATTTAGGTTTATTCGACCAGTGTATAAGTGGATGGATGTGGTTGGTAGGGTGCTTAAAGAGAGAAAGTTTCCAAGTAAGAAGAAAAGAAGAGCATGTATGAATGCGATTATGAGTGTGGCCAAGGCGAAAGAAGTCTGCTTTGATAGGAATGTGTGGCGAAGGATGATTGTTTCACTTTAATATGTTTAAGAGTTTTCGGGTTTATGCGAACCCACTAAGTGGGACACGCTTGATTTTATGTGTATAAATATTTATTGCAAAATGTAAGGAGTTATAATATGATGTCCAGTAATACTTTACACAAGGATAACTTGAAATCCTACATATATTGCATAACGGCTTTTTCATAATCTGCCGAAATACAGTCACTCTGATGTGTCATAAGCCCATCAAACATAAGCTAGTAGGAGTAACTGTTTTCACTCTTATTATAACGTAGGATTGATGTAGTCATTTGACATTAACGGAAAGTAAATGTTTGTGCGTTGTTTTGAATGAATATGAATATATTAATTGTTTTTTTCAAAATAACTGTTTAAAAATGAATCATGGAACATATATTATATAGTGGGCTTTAAGTTGACAATGTCAAACTAATAATGGATAAAGACAAATCAATACTTCGAACAAATCTGGGTATACTTGTAAAAATCGATGATATATTAATTTAATTTATAGGTTCACCCTATAAATAAATTTTAACATAAGTGTATATATCAAAAGATAAAAATCCTATATGTCATCTTTAACAAATGGTTGGCCGGTGAAATATAATTATATGAAATTATAGGCATATCCTGAATTACACATATTTCAAGCAGGATGCTCGAATATACTCGATTTTTTGCCATAAATCTTTTCGCCATTCATTCTCCCTTCATAATAATTCATTCACTGTTTCAATACGTATTCATCATATTTAATTTCCTTTAGGAGAAAATCATTATGCAGAGACGATACTTGAATTCATGACATTCTTCAGGTATTTATAAGATGCTTCGAATTTGAGACGAGTTTTGTTAAATATATAGTTAAATACAAACTATTTTCACTTAATTTTTAAACCTATAGTTGTGGTTCATAAGGAGATATAAACATAATTATTAAATAATTCCAGTTCGCCCAACGAGGTCCAATTTTTTATCTCTCGCTAGGAGAGGTATTGGATTCATGCTAAAAAACGCATATCCAGATTTTATTGAATAAGCACGTTTTAAGGTTCCTACAATCCGATTTTAACATTTTTACAATGATGTCTGTGTGTGTGTGGATGTATTTGCGCATGTGTATGTATGTGGGATTTATAAGATTTTATATTTGTTTAACTACGTATTTCCGAATCGGATATTCATAGAAAGAAAATTAAATTCTCTATCTGATACATTTAAATATTTTATTATATATTCTATAGATTTAGAGATAAAAGAAATATAATATATAAAATAATCTCTTATAATAAATTTCACAGCCGAAAGAATGCCATGGAAAATAGTTGAAAAATTAAATTATTTGTAACTGACAGGTAAATGTCAGTGTCAGAAATCCGAAGACATTACTAAAGACTTTTTCTGGAAAGTACATACATTATAATTTTTTAATGTATTAATAGTTAAATATTTCATATTATAGGTATATTACGTACACCCTTCAGAAATACTGTTACTCCCGACAATGAATAAGAAACATCTCGATAAATTAGCAGATTAGGACAAAATTTCATCATAGAATGAATTTAAATTTAAAAAATCTAATTATAAGGAATAGATATAAGTAGAATTTTTGGTGTAGAGCGTAGGTATACAAGAAATGTTAAATACATTAGGGCACGAGCAGTCATATGACTTTGTTGGCCTTGACAAGCAGATATCGGGGTCCATCTCAGAATAATAGCTAGTAATTATGTATATAGATGTCAAATTCCAATTCCATGTGGTTTATTTTCCTCGACAAGTAAATTCCACACTACTGGTGACAAATTAACTACGTGAATTTAGAAAATCTTGAAATTTTTAATGAAAAATTTGACATCTATGTACATAATTATTAATTACCATTCTGAAACGGCACATTTTCTTAAAAATGATCTGCTATAAATTTATTTTCAATGTTTCTAACACTTAATAGATTTGGTCTTGAAAAATGTATTATTCTGGTTAACGGCGTTTACATATTATTAATTAATATAAAGCAGGATATGAATTTCGAATTTATCTGCTAAACAAATAAACAATTACTTCTTCCTCTTCATCATTCCTTATTCTGATTCCAAGTGTGTTTGCCTTTGCAAATATTTCTTTTCTCGTACGGAAACGCAGAAAACTCGCGCCTTCGGCTATCACGAGCAACTGGCACTAGGATAAGAAGCAAACTGCGAATATTTCCACGTAAACAGCGCAAACAGAATCATTTGTTAGTGGTACGTGTTATATGATGGCCTCCAGGTTGATTGAAATGTTTAGAGAATTAATAATCTTGTTGGTTTAAAGAATCAATCTTTCTTTGTTATTATTACAGCGGGTTTTTACAGTAATTCTTTGATGGACCGTTTTTATAATAAATACGTACATCAATAAGATTGAAGATTGAATATGGATTGTATATCTCAACATTGAAAACCATTTTTAATATTTTTTATATTGATGTATACTATAAACTTTTTAAACAGTATAAATGTGACCCCTGTGGTGCACTCTCCATAACAGCGATACATGCGAGCCCAAACTCATAATAATTGTACAAAATTATTTCCACTACTTTAAATATAAACATAAATTTTAAAAAAATGATTTACGTTTTGCAACTTACAATTTATAATAACATAAAATGTCACAAAATGATATTTAACTGCGTTTTTTTTAAGAAAACTGTTAAGAACTTCAAATAAGGGTAGTTCTGAATGACCAATTGTAACCAAAATTTAATCTAATAAATTTCAGGGAAATACCAAATTTAAATTCTTTAGTAACATTTCAAATTAAAAGAATTTACAAGTTAAGGTTTAATACCCTAAAAATTAGGGGCTGGAAATTTTTTTGGGCATAGATTTGAATTCTTGGGACATTTCCACGTATGTATACCAAATTTCAAATTATTTGAAATACTCATACAATTTTTATCTAAATATATACAAAAAATGAACTACTTAATTATTACAAGTAAAATTTTAGGGATGCCTAACCCAAAAATGGGTGATCATACAATATTTTATCGTCCAAAATCAAAATCTTCAGACATTTTTACATATGTGCACCAAGTTTCATATTTTTCTGAAGCCTGAAACAGATTTCGTAAAATGATATTTGAAAATCAAATATTTTTATATTTTAAATCTTTTATAAATAAAATAAAATCGACATCTATCAACAAAATTATTAATTAAAGCTAACTGACGTCGCTAGCGAACTTGTCTAATCTTACGTAAAAATCTCCTCCATTTGCAATATTTTGTATATTGTATGCGCGTCATGTTCGCGATTATTATTACTTTTTGTGCATATTATTCGATCTAAAAAGGTGAAAAATGGGTGTAGAAACTGTAACATTTTGTAGAGAATGGTAACATAATTGATTTAGTGCACGAATTATATGTATTGTGAGTTTGTATCAATTTTATTGATCGCTTGTACTGAATATCTTGAAGCTATGGTTCGGCAGGACGTTATAACAAGGGACAACGGATTTATAGGAGACACGTAGACCTGGATAAAGGTAAATAGGTTAAATTACTGTTTATTCTAATTGAATATTAATATATTTTGGTAGTGTTTTAAAAATATATATTTTGACCTGGGCCCAGTTTTTTCTTTGATAAAATTAAAGATTATCTCCAGCTTTTAAACCCAAAAATGGGTTGAAATAGAAACCAGAATACCAAATTTAAATTCTTTTATAACATAAACACAATTTTTATTTAAAGATGTTTAAAAATATTCTAATTAAAGTTGCAAATTCATGAATTCAAAACTTAGGGTTCCATACCCTATAAATTAGGGGTTGGATAATTTTTTGGGGCCCAGATTTGAATTTTTTGGACATTTGTACGTACGTATACCAAATTTCAAATTATTTGAAGCATTCATACAATTTTAATTTAAATATATACAAAAAATGAACTACTTAATTATTACAACTAGAAGTTTAGAGGTGCCTAACCCAAAAATGGGTGCTGTGAAATTTTTATACATACAAATTCGAAATCCTCGTACTTTTTTACATAATTATACCAAGTTTCAAATTTTTCTGAAGCCTGATACAGATTTTGTAAAAGGATATTTAAAAAATGAGCTGAATCAAATATATGTAAAATAATTTTATAATACGTATTAGTCTTTCCAGGTTCATTACCCCCTAATAAGGGGTTGACATTTTTGTACCATACTGGGTTGTAATCTACGGACTTTTTAACATATGTTCACCAAGTTTCAGTCAAATCGATGAGGGAACCATTTTTGCTGTAAAGCAATAAAAATAAGCATATTTTTAAGGGTTTCCATCCCATTTTTGGAGTTGTAACTTTCAACCCTGCCGAGATTTTTTAAATCTGTGAGCTTCATTAAACTCAGCACCCTTCATTTACTATGTGTACCAATTTTCATATTTTTCTAACGATTGGTTCAAAAGTTATGCACCCTTAAAATTGATGCTTCTTTGAAAGGAAATTTATAACAATTTTTTCCTAGAAATTACTCCTGATTTCGGGGGTTCCCCTTGATATCCAGGGGGAACCCCCGTCTTGTCAGGAGTGAATTGTAGCTTTTTAAATAGACAAATGGGGTTGAATTTTTGTCCTAATTTAAAGATTCATATCTCGGGAACGGTTTGAAATATCGGGATGAAATTTGGATATGATACTTTTGAGACTTTTGGGCATCGATTTATAATTATACCAATTAATTAAAATTACCAGGGGTACTAAAAATGTAGGGGCAAAGTTTAAGTGGTGTTACTTTTGAACCGTTTGAGATATGGGGATGAAATTTGGTACAAGTACTAACAATACTTAAGATATTAATTGAGTAATTAATCGATTAATGATTTATACCAGTGGCACCAAAAATGTGGGACGAAAAATATAAAATGGTGTCACTTTTGAACAGTTTGAGATATAGGGTTGTAATTTAGTATGAGTACTTGGTATATGTTTGTAATTAGGGTAGATTATTAAATAAACCAGTGGCACCAAAAATGTGGGACTTAAATTGTAAAATGGTGTCACTTTTAAACAGTTTGAGATGTTGGGTTGTAATTTGGAATGTATACCTTGTATATCTTCGCAATTAGGGTAGATTATTGAACAAAGCAGTGGCTCTAAAAATGTGGGGCAAAAATATAAAAAAATATAAAAAAATCGTAACTTGTAAACCGTTTAAGATACAGGGCTTATATTTTGTATATACATTTATCTGAATCCTGATGAACCGTACCTCTTGATTATCCGGACCATTTTTCCAATAATTATTAATTATAAAAAATAAAATGTCTATAAATGTCTAATATTTTTATTTTTTTTTTTCAGAAAATTGCTGTTTCTGCTGCCTCTGGTCTTTTGATTTGGTTTCATTTCATGACAATTGTAAGTAATTTTACTAATATATTTTTTTTTCTTACTTTCAATACATTACAAAAATATGTATAAATATACCCTCACCGAAACAAATATATCATCTTCTGCTAACAATAACAAATTAACATACCTAAAAATGGGTATTATATAGTTTATAGAGATTTGTTTGTAAATTTTCTGATAAAACTATTACAAACCAATAATTATTAAATTAATGATAATTAATATAATAATGATAGGGTTTCCCAAAATTATGTATTAACTAAATATTGTAGTTTTAGATAAGATACACGGCGCCTCAATTATGATAAATATTATATTTCTTAAGTTTGTACAATTTTAACAATACTATAAATACAAGAGTACTGTCACTTTTAATATGAAGTCATATTGTATTCGTATGTGATCTATAGAGTCAAGCTAGGATAAGCGCAGTTAATACCAAGATGGGTGATCAAACTTATAGAAACACCCGATACACCATTTCAAAAAAAAAACATTTATTGTGTAATAAGTATATTTTTTAAATTTAATTTATTACTTCTATGAACGCAGTAATAAAACCGTATTAATCGACTATGTATAATTCCATACTTATTCATAGGAAGCCTTCAGTCTAAGGCAATATATACAATAATTTGCATGTTAGGCGATACTACTGTTTTTAAGGTCAGTGTTGGGCGTTTTTTGACCTTAACCTACGGGACCTACAATCTCCACATTCGACTCACTTTAAACTGAATTCCGTAACGAGTTTATGGAACAAACACAGAAAATTTTACAGAAAACTTAAGGAATCTATTACAATAAACTTTTGCGCCTAAATTAAAATGATTAATATACACAATATTCATAATTCCCTATAAATCTGCATTGTACCATGACCTGTATACTACGTTATAAATTGTATTTTCGCTCCACCATCAGAAAATGTTCACCATAAATTCATCAGATGTTCTCATGAATCTGTTTTTAAATTTATAGCGAAGGTGTCACTAGCCATATGCCGTTTTGTAACTGTTTAGAGTTCTAACCGTCAAAATTCAAATCCAGTTGATGGCAATTATAAAAATCTGCTGTGGCCAGCACAATACCTTCCGTCAATCCTGCGTATTATATATAAATTCCATACATAAAAGATTCTAAATTTCCAGTAAAATTATTTCATAAACAAACTATGCAAATTGCACTTGACACTAACATCTTTTCTCTCGTCTTCCGCAATACAGTCCTTCCATCTTATCTTTGGTCTTCCTCTGTTTCTTCAACCTTCTGGTACTTATTCATACTTCATCCAATATATTCTTCATTTCTTCTTATGACATTTTCAAACCAATGTAATCATCTCGCTTGTATCTTTCTAGAAACATGTAACACTAGAGTTATTTCCTTATCTATCTTTCCGTGTCTTCCTCAGCATCTACTTCAACATCCTCGTCTCTGCCACATTAATTTACTTTTTATTTATACTGACATCTGTCAATTTGAATTATATGAGTATATTAGTAGTTTCCATGTTTAGCATAGCTGGCTGATTTATATAATTTAATTTCTTTAAAATTCTTTAACTCTATATCTATTGAATATGAAGTATAAAATGTAATCAAATTTTAAGGATCATTTTCGTGTCCAGATTAGGTATTATGCGGGTCACATTAGATTTTTTTACTTAAATAATGTTTTTATCATTGGCGCTGAAACATGGACAAATATCACCTACGCCTATGGCTTGGGGCTGGATGGCGTCATTAACGGCCCTGGTTCAACCCACACTCAATAAAGTGACGACAATTCAGAGGCGTACAAGAAAAAAACTACTAAAACAATATTAAACAAACATTACAATAAAATATGTTTGCTTAATTTGTCTAAAAATATAACACAGCGAATCATCGTAAAAATGTTAGGGACCTTAAAACGTACTTATTCACTAAAATACCTTTTTTACCGAAAGGTAATTTTTTTTGATGCTTCAAGAAAACCCGGTTAGTTGTTCAAATAACCGAGTACCCTGATAATTCCAGAATAAATTTTAATTCTAAGTTCCCATCCCTATTAAATACATATTTTTACAGTTCCCATATCTAATAGATAATAACGTATTCATTTATTCTTCTGTAAAGTACTACGCACTATTTGTATCTCCTGTTTAGTCTAGGCAAAGGAAATATCATAATGATTACTAGCTCAAGCTATAGGCAAACTATATTTTTTTCGGAGTCAATGGTCGTACTATAAAATTATAGATTTATTGTGGTTCTTATTTCCGTTATATATTACACTACTGTTCTTCTATTATAGATCTATGATAATTTATAATTATTGGTTGAGAACTATAACATTTTTTATTGATTTTAACTACTGGGAATCTTAAATTAGTACCAACATAATTCCTAGTTGTAAAATCGTAATTTAATGTGCAAAATGCTTCTCATCATTATAATAATTCAGAGTTAATAGTACAGCCATCTATAAACTCGCTAAGAGAGGTATTGGATTCATGCTAAAAATCGCATATCCAGATTTTAATTTTTAAGCACATTTTAAGGTCCCTACAATCCGATTTTAATATTTTTACGATGACGTCTGTGTGTGTGAGAGCTGAAAAGGTTTTGGTAATAATTGGACAACCGGAACTAGCAGATTCCTAAAATATTCTAAATATTATTTTTTGATGATTTTTATTTTTGCTAGTTTTTAAAGAAGAATAAATTCTCTATCTGATACATATAAATATTCCATCATATCTTTTATAGATTTAGCGATAAAGAAATATAACCTTGCAAATATTAAAAATATATTTCCTATCGCTATATTTTAAAACACAATGCTTTTCCTTGTAAAAATAATTCTACAGACCAATGGAAATACATTCAGATATAGTACGAAATAGTATTGTAGCATGTTCCATTGTTACTTATAGTATACTAGCAGATCGCGAGATACCAAGAAAATATGACCATTTATGTTAATATTTTAGATTTCTATACAAGATACAATACTTTTACTTTCATTTCATTCATGTGGATTTAGTATTCGTACACTGGAACTATAAATAATAAGTCCGTAGAATTGAATGGTGCCATCAAATAATTTTTATCTCTACCCAGTTTTGGGTAATATGCCGTGATGATATACTTAAGTTGATACCTAATGTGTTTTTTTGCATAAAAATTACATGATAAATTATTTCATAATATAAACTAATTTGATTATAAAATTATTAATTATTTATATTTGGTGTTATTATTTATTACAGAATGGAGAGAATTTGGATGCAGCTTTCGGGCTTTCGATTTCAACACTGTAGGTCTTCTAAAGCAGAATTCCTCGACATAGGCGACCATCAATGGATGAACTGGTAGGACACATTATTTTTTTATAAAATATTTTCTTCTCATACTCAACCATTTTAATTTGAAATAGTAATTGGACCTTAGGAATCATAAATTTGAAATTTGGGATATTTATATAAGAAAGTTTGTAGAATCAAATGATGATATTAACAAATTTTTATATCGACCCAGTTTTGGGTAGTAGACACCTACCTATTAATGGGTGTAAAATACGTCCTTAATTTTATCAAAATTGAATTCCTTGGGTCAAAATATATATGTACACAAATTTTTGTAAATATTTTTAAACGGGTCCTTAATTAAATGCACAATAAATAAAACATCGTCTTTCATGTCTTCCAAATTTTTAAGTAAATATCCTTTTACTAATTCATTCATAGCAATTGGACCTAAAGAATTATATATTTGAAATTTGGGATACTTATATAAGAAAGTCCGTAGAATCAAATGATAATATTGTTAAATTTTTATATCGACCCAGTTTTGGGTAGTAGATACCTACCTATTAATGAGTGTGAAATACGTCCTTAATTTTATCAAAATTGAATTCCTTGGGTCAAAATATATATGTACACAAATTTTTGTAAATATTTTTAAATGAGTCCTTAGTTAAATGCACAATAAATAAAATTTCGTCTTTCATGTCTTCCAAATTTTTAAGTAAATATCCTTTTACTAATTCTTTCATAGCAATTGGACCTAAAGAATTATATATTTGAAATTTGGGATACTTATATAAGAAAGTCCGTAGAATCAAATGATGATATTATCAAATTTTTATATCGACCCAGTTTTGGGTTGTAGACACCTACCTATTAATGGGTGTGAAATACGTCCTTAATTTTATCAAAATTGAATTCTTTGGGTCAAAATACATATGTTCACAAATTTTTGTAAATATTTTTAAATGAGTCCTTAGTTAAATGCACAATAAATAAAATATCGTCTTTCATGTCTTCCAAATTTTTAAGTAAATATCCTTTTACTAATTCATTCATAGCAATTGGACCTAAAGAATCATATATTTGAAATTTGGGATACTTATATAAGAAAGTCCGTAGAATCAAATGATGATATTATCAAATTTTTATATTGACCCAGTTTTGGGTAGTAGATACCTACCTATTAATGGGTGGTAAATACGTCCTTAATTTTATCAAAAATGAATTCTTTGGTTCAAAATACGTATGTACACAAATTTTTGTAAATATTTTTAAATGGGTCCTTAGTTAATTGCACATTAAATAAAATATCGTATTTCATGTCTTCCAAATTTTTAAGTAAATATCCTTTTACTAATTCATTCATAGCAATTGGACCTAAAGAATCATATATTTGAAATTTGGGATACTTATATAGGAAAGTCCGTAGAATCAAATGATAATATTATCAAATTTTTATATCGACCCAGTTTTGGGTTGTAGACACCTACCTATTAATGGGTGTGAAATACGTCCTTAATTTTATCAAAATTGAATTCTTTGGGTCAAAATACATATGTTCACAAATTTTTGTAAATATTTTTAAATGAGTCCTTAGTTAAATGCACAATAAATAAAATATCGTCTTTCATGTCTTCCAAATTTTTAAGTAAATATCCTTTTACTAATTCTTTCATAGCAATTGGACCTAAAGAATTATATATTTGAAATTTGGGATACTTATATAAGAAAGTCCGTAGAATCAAATGATGATATTATCAAATTTTTATATCGACCCAGTTTTGGGTTGTAGACACCTACCTATTAATGGGTGTGAAATACGTCCTTGATTTTATCAAAATTGAATTCCTTGGTTCAAAATACATACGTTCACAAAATTTTGTAAATATTTTTAAATGGGTCCTTAGTTAAATGCACAATAAATAAAATATCGTCTTTCATGTCTTCCAAATTTTTATGTAAATATCCTTTTACTAATTCATTCATAGCAATTGGACCTAAATAATTATATATTTGAAATTTGGGATACTTATATAAGAAAGTCCGTAGAATCAAATGATGATATTATCAAATTTTTATATCGACCCAGTTTTGGGTTGTAGACACCTACCTATTAATGGGTGTGAAATACGTCCTTAATTTTATCAAAATTGAATTCCTTGGATCAAAATACATATGTTCACAAATTTTTGTAAATATTTTTAAATGAGTCCTTAGTTAAATTCACAATAAATAAAATATCGTCTTTCATGTCCTCCAAATTTTTAAGTAAATATCCTTTTACTAATTCTTTCATAGCAATTGGACCTAAAGAATTATATATTTGAAATTTGGGATACTTATATAAGAAAGTCCGTAGAATCAAATGATGATATTATCAAATTTTTATATCGACCCAGTTTTGGGTTGTAGACACCTACCTATTAATGGGTGTGAAATACGTCCTTGATTTTATCAAAATTGAATTCCTTGGTTCAAAATACATACGTTCACAAATTTTTGTAAATATTTTTAAATGGGTCCTTAGTTAAATGCACAATAAATAAAATATCGTCTTTCATGTCTTCCAAATTTTTAAGTAAATATCCTTTTACTAATTCTTTCATAGCAATTGGACCTAAAGAATTATATATTTGAAATTTGGGATACTTATATAAGAAAGTCCGTAGAATCAAATGATGATATTATCAAATTTTTATATCGACCCAGTTTTGGGTTGTAGACACCTACCTATTAATGGGTGTGAAATACGTCCTTAATTTTATCAAAATTGAATTCCTTGGTTCAAAATACATACGTTCACAAAATTTTGTAAATATTTTTAAATGGGTCCTTAGTTAAATGCACAATAAATAAAATATCGTCTTTCATGTCTTCCAAATTTTTAAGTAAATATCCTTTTACTAATTCATTCATAGCAATTGGACCTAAAGAATTATATATTTGAAATTTGGGATACTTATATAAGAAAGTCCGTAGAATCAAATGATGATATTATCAAATTTTTATATCGACCCAGTTTTGGGTTGTAGACACCTACCTATTAATGGGTGTGAAATACGTCCTTAATTTTATCAAAATTGAATTACTTGGGTCAAAATACATATGTTCACAAATTTTTGTAAATATTTTTAAATGAGTCCTTAGTTAAATTCACAATAAATAAAATATCGTCTTTCATGTCTTCCAAATTTTTAAGTAAATATCCTTTTACTAATTCATTCATAGCAATTGGACCTAAAGAATTATATATTTGAAATTTGGGATACTTATATAAGAAAGTCCGTAGAATCAAATGATGATATTATCAAATTTTTATATCGACCCAATTTTGGGTTGTAGACACCTACCTATTAATGGGTGTGAAATACGTCCTTAATTTTATCAAAATTGAATTCCTTGGGTCAAAATACATATGTTCACAAATTTTTGTAAATATTTTTAAATGAGTCCTTAGTTAAATTCACAATAAATAAAATATCGTCTTTCATGTCTTCCAAATTTTTAAGTAAATATCCTTTTACTAATTCTTTCATAGCAATTGGACCTAAAGAATTATATATTTGAAATTTGGGATACTTATATAAGAAAGTCCGTAGAATCAAATGATGATATTATCAAATTTTTATATCGACCCAGTTTTGGGTTGTAGACACCTACCTATTAATGGGTGTGAAATACGTCCTTAATTTTATCAAAATTGAATTCCTTGGTTCAAAATACATACGTTCACAATTTTTTGTAAATATTTTTAAATGGGTCCTTAGTTAAATGCACAATAAATAAAATATCGTCTTTCATGTCTTCCAAATTTTTAAGTAAATATCCTTTTACTAATTCATTCATAGCAATTGGACCTAAAGAATTATATATTTGAAATTTGGGATACTTATATAAGAAAGTCCGTAGAATCAAATGATGATATTATCAAATTTTTATATCGACCCAGTTTTGGGTTGTAGACACCTACCTATTAATGGGTGTGAAATACGTCCTTAATTTTATCAAAATTGAATTCTTTGGGTCAAAATACATATGTTCACAAATTTTTGTAAATATTTTTAAATGAGTCCTTAGTTAAATGCACAATAAATAAAATATCGTCTTTCATGTCTTCCAAATTTTTAAGTAAATATCCTTTTACTAATTCATTCATAGCAATTGGACCTAAAGAATTATATATTTGAAATTTGGGATACTTATATAAGAAAGTCCGTAGAATCAAATGATGATATTATCAAATTTTTATATCGACCCAGTTTTGGGTTGTAGACACCTACCTATTAATGGGTGTGAAATACGTCCTTAATTTTATCAAAATTGAATTCCTTGGGTCAAAATACATATGTTCACAAATTTTTGTAAATATTTTTAAATGAGTCCTTAGTTAAATTCACAATAAATAAAATATCGTCTTTCATGTCTTCCAAATTTTTAAGTAAATTTCCTTTTACTAATTCTTTCATAGCAATTGGACCTAAAGAATTATATATTTGAAATTTGGGACACTTATATAAGAAAGTCCGTAGAATCAAATGATGATATTATCAAATTTTTATATTGTTCAGATATGATTCCAAGTTTGTTTACTTTTTGAACAACTATTTAACCACTTGTCCATATATACAAATACGGTCTAATAATATGAAATATGTTTTACCCCCTCCCGAGATGTTAAATAGTTTTTTTCAGATTTGAACCCAAGTTTGTTTACTTTTTGAACCACCTGCCCATATATACAAATATCGTCACTATTACTGTATTCATATTATAATAATAATTTGAAATATTTTTAACCCCCTCCCGAGATATTAAATATTTTTTTTCAGATTTGAACCCAAGTTTGTTTACTTTTTGAACAACTACTCAACCAATTGTCCATATATACAAATACGGTCACCATTACTGTATTCATATTTAAAATAAAAATTTAAATATTTTTAACCCCCTCCCGAGATATATATTTATTTTCAGATTTGAACCCAAGTTTGTTTACTTTTTGTACAACTATTTATTCACTTTTCCATATATACAAATACGGTCACCATTACTGTATTCATATTTAAAATAAAAATTGAAATATTTTCAACCCCCTCCCGATATATTAAATAGTTATTTTCAGATTTGAACCCAAGTTTGTTTATTTTTTGAACGACTATTTAACCACTTATCCATATATACAAATACGGTCACCATTACTGTATTCATATTTAAAATAATAATTTTAAATATTTTTGACCCCCTCCCGAGATATTAAATAGTTATTTTCAGATTTGAACCCAAGTTTGTTTATTTTTTGAACGACTATTTAACCACTTATCCATATATACAAATACGATCACCATTACTGTATTCATATTTAAAATAATAATTTGAAATATGTTTTACCCCCTCCCGAGATGTTAAATAGTTCTTTCAGATTTGAACCCAAGTTTGTTTATTTTTTGGACAACTACTCAACCAATTGTCCATATATACAAATACGGTCACCATTACTGTATTCATATTTAAAATAAAAATTTAAATATTTTTAACCCCCTCCCGAGATATATATTTATTTTCAGATTTGAACCCAAGTTTGTTTACTTTTTGTACAACTATTTATTCACTTTTCCATATATACAAATACGGTCACCATTACTGTATTCATATTTAAAATAAAAATTGAAATATTTTCAACCCCCTCCCGATATATTAAATAGTTATTTTCAGATTTGAACCCAAGTTTGTTTATTTTTTGAACGACTATTTAACCACTTATCCATATATACAAATACGGTCACCATTACTGTATTCATATTTAAAATAATAATTTTAAATATTTTTGACCCCCTCCCGTGTTATTAAATAGTTATTTTCAGATTTGAACCCAAGTTTGTTTATTTTTTGAACGACTATTTAACCACTTATCCATATATACAAATACGGCCACCATTACTGTATTCATATTTAAAATAATAATTTTAAATATTTTTGACCCCCTCCCGTGATATTAAATAGTTATTTTCAGATTTGAACCCAAGTTTGTTTATTTTTTGAACGACTATTTAACCACTTATCCATATATACGGCCACCATTACTGTATTCATATTTAAAATAATAATTTTAAATATTTTTGACCCCCTCCCGATATATTAAATAGTTATTTTCAGATTTGAACCCAAGTTTGTTTATTTTTTGAACGACTATTTAACCACTTATCCATATATACAAATACAGTCACCATTACTGTATTCATATTTAAAATAATAATTTTAAATATTTTTGACCCCCTCCCGTGATATTAAATAGTTATTTTCAGATTTGAACCCGTTTGTTTATTTTTTGAACGACTATTTAACCACTTATCCATATATACAAATACGGCCACCATTACTGTATTCATATTTAAAAGAATAATTTTAAATATTTTTGACCCCCTCCCGATATATTAAATAGTTATTTTCAGATTTGAACCCAAGTTTGTTTATTTTTTGAACGACTATTTAACCACTTATCCATATATACAAATACAGTCACCATTACTGTATTCATATTTAAAATAATAATTTTAAATATTTTCAACCCCCTCCCGATATATTAAATAGTTATTTTCAGATTTGAACCCAAGTTTGTTTATTTTTTGAACGACTATTTAACCACTTATCCATATATACAAATACGGTCACCATTACTGTATTCATATTTAAAATAATAATTTTAAATATTTTTGACCCCCTCCCGATATATTAAATAGTTATTTTCAGATTTGAACCCAAGTTTGTTTATTTTTTGAACGACTATTTAACCACTTATCCATATATACAAATACGGTCACCATTACTGTATTCTTTTTTAAAATAATAATTTTAAATATTTTTGACCCCCTCCCGAGATATTAAATAGGTATTTTCAGATTTGAACCCAAGTTTGTTTATTTTTTGAACGACTATTTAACCACTTATCCATATATACAAATACAGTCACCATTACTGTATTCATATTTAAAATAAAAATTGAAATATTTTCAACCCCCTCCCGAGATATTAAATAGTTATTTTCAGATTTGAACCCAAGTTTGTTTATTTTTTGAACGACTATTTAACCACTTATCCATATATACAAATACGGTCACCATTACTGTATTCATATTTAAAATAATAATTTTAAATATTTTTGACCCCCTCCCGATATATTAAATAGTTATTTTCAGATTTGAACCCAAGTTTGTTTATTTTTTGAACGACTATTTAACCACTTATCCATATATACAAATACGGTCACCATTACTGTATTCATATTTAAAATAATAATTTTAAATATTTTTGACCCCCTCCCGAGATATTAAATAGTTATTTTCAGATTTGAACCCAAGTTTGTTTATTTTTTGAACGACTATTTAACCACTTATCCATATATACAAATACGATCACCATTACTGTATTCATATTTAAAATAATAATTTGAAATATGTTTTACCCCCTCCCGAGATGTTAAATAGTTCTTTCAGATTTGAACCCAAGTTTGTTTATTTTTTGGACAACTATTTAATCACTTTTCCATATATACAAATACGGTCAACATTACTGTTTTTATATTTAAAATAAAAATTGAAATATTTTCAACCCCTCCCGAGATATTAAATAGTTTTTATACTTATGTTTTCCTATAAAAATACCCTATTCCGTAACTACATATATAATACATCGTGTTGTCACCGAGATATGCTAAGGACTTTACACCATATTTTCCAAAAAAAAATACAGTAAAAAGAAGAATTCAATAGAATGAAATAGTTGTATATTTGTCTCTCTGTCTTACAAAAATCATTATTTGTTGAGTGAGTGCGCAATCCTTTATTGTATTACTCTATGGTTCCATAGATATGTAGACGTACGGACTTAACACTTTGTTTCCAAAAAAAAAATTACATTAAGAAGAAGAGTTAAGTAGAATGAAATAGTTTTATATTCCCATCCCTGTCTTACAAAAAACATTTTTTTGTGAGTAAGTGTACATTCCTTTTTTGTATTACTCTATGGTTCCATAGATATGTAGACGTACGGACTTAACACTTTGTTTCCCAAAAAAATACAGTAAAAAGAAGAATTAATTAGAATGAAATAGTTATATATTCCCCTCTCTGTCTTACAAAAAACAAAATTTGCAAGTGAGTGTACAATCCTATTTTTGTTATTCTATGTCTTTTTGGCCTTTCTTACAATATATAGTGAAAAGGGACAATAGATTTTTATTTAACAACAATACCTCTCACTAATTACAAATGATAGAACAACAGTACCTCCCACCAACTAAACCAAAGTGTAAATATGGCAGATTTTTTACCAACAATACCTCCCGCTAATTAGCAAATGGAAATAGAGCAGCAATACCTCCCGTCTGCTATGCCCTTTAAAGTTAATACATTTTATTGAATGGAAAGGTAAATAAAATAAAACAACCAATCACAGGCTGGCTAAAGTGATATTTAATATTTTTACAGTACCTCCCGCCAACTAAATCAAAGTGTAAAGATACCAGTAGATTTTTATTTTACAACAATACCTCTCGTGAATTATAAATGAGGATAGAACAGTTTGACATTAGATTTTTTAACAACAATACCTCTCGCTAATTACAAATAGAAATAGAGTAGTAGTACCTCCCGCCAATTTAACCTCCCGTCTGCTATGCCCTGTATAAATTGGAGAGGTCTACTTTGAAATAAAAAATCTGATGTGGCCAGCACAATACCTTCCGTCAATCCTGTGTATTATGTATAAATACCATATATAAATTTTCTTGCAAGAGATTCTAAATTTCCAGTAAAATAATTTCATAAACAAACTATGCAAATTGTACTTGACACTGACATCTTCTTCTTTAGCTTTTCAAATACATTTGAAACCGTTTAAAAATTGTTGGATAAAATATCGCATGATACGCGTGTATTTATATAAATTAATTGAGAAAAACATTACTTTCCTCAAGTATCTTGTGTAATGAAGACACGTTTGTCATACGAAATTTTATCGTATATAAGTGGTTTAAAATGACAAACTAATAATTATTATTTAATAGGCGGTCCTTTCCTTGGTCTGAGACATCAAGAAACTTGGAGAATTTGGATGCAGATTCCGAGCTTTGGATTTCAACACTGTAGATATTGGAAGGGATAGCTGAGCACCAGACAAATCTACGACGTAGCCGGTCCATTAATGGATGAACTGGTAGGAATCTTTATTTTTTTATAAAATGTTTTGTTCTCATACTCAACCATGAGAACTTATAGTTAAAGGATTATGACTATATGCCTAATTATTAACTTGTTCTCATATTCAACCATGAGAACTTACGTCAATGAAATATGACTATTATAAATGTCTAAATATTATCTTGTACTCAAATTCGATTTTGAGTACTACATTGAAAGAAATATAACTTTCATGAATGTCTTTATAATATTCAAACAATTTAAAATTGAAATGTCGACTGTTTGTCAATAAAATAAATATTATCTTGTACTCAAATTCGATTTTGAGTACTACATTGAGAGAAATATAACTTTCATGAATGTCTTTATAATATTCAAACAATTTAAAATTGAAATGTCGACTGTTTATCAATAAAATAAGTATTATCTTGTACTCAAATTCGATTTTGAGTACTACATTGAAAGAAATATAACTTTCATGAATGTCTTTATAATATTCAAACAATTTAAAATTGAAATGTCGACTGTTTGTCAATAAAATAAATATTATCTTGTACTCAAATTCGATTTTGAGTACTACATTGAAAGAAATATAACTTTCATGAATGTCTTTATAATATTCAAACAATTTAAAATTGAAATGTCGACTGTTTATCAATAAAATAAGTATTATCTTGTACTCAAATTCGATTTTGAGTACTACATTGAAAGAGATATAACTTTCATGAATGTCTTTATAATATTCAAACAATTTAAAATTGAAATGTCGACTGTTTGTCAATAAAATAAATATTATCTTGTACTCAAATTCGATTTTGAGTACTACATTGAAAGAAATATAACTTTCATGAATGTCTTTATAATATTCAAACAATTTAAAATTGAAATGTCGACTGTTTGTCAATAAAATAAATATTATCTTGTACTCAAATTCGATTTTGAGTACTACATTGAAAGAAATATAACTTTCATGAATGTCTTTATAATATTCAAACAATTTAAAATTGAAATGTCGACTGTTTGTCAATAAAATAAATATTATCTTGTACTCAAATTCGATTTTGAGTACTACATTGAAAGAAATATAACTTTCATGAATGTCTATAATATTCAAACAATTTAATATTGAAATGTCGACTGTTTATCAATAAAATAAATATTATAAATGTCTAAATATTATCTTGTACTCAAATTCGATTTTGAGTACTACATTGAAAGAAATATAACTTTCATGAATGTCTTTATAATATTCAAACAATTTAAAATTGAAATGTCGACTGTTTATCAATAAAATAAATATCTGGGAACATATGATTAGCATATATTTTTCAGGAATTGGACATCAAGAAGACTAAAATAATATTAGATTATAAATTATTGTACTACTCAAATGTGAATAGAGATTTAAAATTACTTTTTCGTTTAAATATTGATACAAATAAACATAAGTAATATTTAGCTCTCATAAATAAAACTTTTTGTGATATATCTATTCACTTTTGAGTAGTTTAGTTTTAAGTTCTTTGAAATGTATTTTCAGGTCTTCAATATTAAAAACTTTGGCTCATCGCGCCGTTGAGCAAACACGCGTTTTCTTTAAATATTAAAAATAAATTGATAAAGTTGAAGTGCATTCCCTACCGATAATTCATCCTAAAATCGTGCGTTTTGATTGCCCAGACGGCATCTAGGGAGAGTGAATGTGAAAAAAAAAATTGTATGAATTGGTGTGTCGGGGCATGCTTGCTGTCGAATGGTGAGAGAATCAGGAAGTAGGGGGTGTGAGATTCGAAACTTGTTTGTGGGTTCGGGTTTCCTTATTTCTGTTTTATTATTATTAACATTGACGGTTAGTGGAATGGTTAGGTAGGGTTCGTGCGCGATTTCCATAATTGAGTGGACTGATATGTATAGTTATTCGCAACGCCATGTGAAACCAATTGTTTATTCTGGTGGATCGCTTCACACTTGTGTGAATGTTTCTAGGGACAGTTTAATTCTTTTGTACCAGTGCTGACCATCGTTCGTACTGGCCGCTGCTCTAGTTTGGACGCTTTAAAACCGCTAGACTCAAATGAGAAAAGTTTTAAACAAACCTGAATGCTTACACAGGAAATTCTCTTATGGCCGTATGTGCTCTCCTCATCCGGAGGCAACGTAATCATCGTTTAACTTTTAATGGCAACGAATTATTAAAGACAAAATAAAAGTTTTTGTTTTGATTTATAACTTATTTGTTTGAGCACACGGGTTGACCGCGATCGGTGTTAGGTGTTTCGGGAATGGCCGGGCGATGCCATCGGGAGTAGCTCTTTATTGCATCCAAGCCGCGGAATATCACTTAATTGCTTCCCTTGTCCTTAATTGGCTCGCGTGTGTAGGCCGTAAACCTTTAGTGGTCGCGACTGGGGTCGGCTTAACCCTCACGTAAACTACTGTGAGAATCACCCATCGGCATTCTCACTTTTTGTCTTAGCTCTCGTATATCTCTCTCTCACTTCACCGTAGCTTAACATAGTCTAGAGATATAAGATAGCTTGCGTAGACATAAGATAGCTTAGATTATAAGATAGGCAGGGGTTGTTTTTGCTTTTTGAGAGAGAGAAAATTAACGTAACTTACCATTTTTAGATTTGCTTTTGTTTGAAAAAGATATTAACGTAAGATAGGCTTTTTTTTGTGCACTTCATAAACTTAATTTGGGGGGAACTACAATAGTTTAAGTTAGATTATAAGGTACTATTGTATACGGAACTGTATTTATCTAATAAATGGTATATATAGGGAGCGTGGGTTTGGTATGAGGGTGGTGTCTCCCTATACACATCATTTATTATATAAAACGTTTCATTTATAGTTTTAAGATAGTTATAAGTTAAAAAATTACCAACCGCCGCCGTCTCCGACATTGCAGTGCCGATTGGGATGCGTCTTCATGGCTTCCTCTGCATAATGACTTGTTTAAAATGTATGTACAATAAAATTTTGTGTTTATTTTAATTTAAACCCATCACATTAGTTTTAAAGTTAGGTAGTTTTAGTAAAAAATGTAATTATTATTAAGTATATTTACGCGTTCAGGGCAAAGTTAGATTTTAAGTATTTATTGTAAACGAAGCTTTATATTAATAAATATTATATATTTTGGTGAGTGGGCGGTTGAGGTGGTAACACCAAAAATATATAATATAGTTAATATAAAGGTTCGCTAACGGTCTTAAACTGAATAAGAAATCTTGTACCTTTAACAATGGGAACAAGGAATCTTATTTGGGGACACCAAGTTTTAGTTTGTTAAATAAGTATTGTAAACGGAACTCTAATATATATTTGGGTGGTTTTAGTCAAAATATATAATATTTATTTAGAGTTTCGTATCAGTTATAAAACTAAAACATTTGTTACCGTATAAATTGTCATTATTATGGTTATTTTATTTGTTGTTAGTTATTTTGCATCTTTATTCTGTAAATAAAAGTTAAATCTCCAGATAAACTTTTATTTACAGAATAAATATGCAAAATAATTTACAACAAATAAAATAACCATAATAATGACAATTTATACGGTAACAAATGTTTTAGTTTTATAACAAACAACCCTGTGTGACATTGTTATAAATTGTTAATAGATTTGTTAACAAATTTAGTAGGAAATAATTATGAACAGAATTTCTAAACTTAAAATATTTTGCGATTCATTTGTTATATTTCTGTTCATATTTGTTACTAAATTTGATAACAAATCTATTAACAATGTATTACTGTCAAATAGTCTTTTGTAATAATGACAATAAACTTTAATTTTTATAAGTTGAATTGTTGTAATTTCTTATTCTTATAATACAAATATATTTTTATGTTAAAAATTTGATTTTTTTTCTAAGTCCTTATACGTATGTAGTTTTTAAAACGTCCGCCAGGGGGCAGCACCTGTCGATAAGGAATTCAAAATGATAAAAAAAGTAATTAAAATTTTAACTTTTTTGTACATACGTACGTACATACACGAATGTAGTTTTTAAAACGGCCGCCAGGGGGCAGCACCTGTCGATAGATTTTAACTTACGAATATAAGCAATTAAAATATTATCTTTTTTGTACATACGTACGTACATACACGAATGTATTTTTTTTTAATTTCATCCCATTTTCAAAGACTAAAATTTCCAATAGGTATACGTCCCATTTTCACTAAGTGCAAATTCCCATAGGTATACTTCCCATATTCACAAAGTATAAATTCCCAATAGGTATACGTCCCATATTAACTAAGCACAAATTCCCAATAGGTATAAGTCCCAAATTCACAAAGCACAAATTCTCAATAGGTATACGTCCCATATTCACTAAGTCCAAATTCCCAATAGGTATACGTCCCATATTTACTAAGCACAAATTCCCAATAGGAATACGTCCCATTTTTACTAAGTAAAAATTCCCAATAGGTATACGTCCCATGTGCTGCCCCCTAACAACCATTTTTGGAACTATTCATAAACAAGGCATTATTTCTGGTTGCCTATATTTTAGGCGTAATGATTTTCGATAGGTGCTGCCATCTAGCGGTCATTTTGAGAACTATATACGTATAGGAACAAAATCTTACAGAATTCATCCCCTAAGGAAAAGGAATTAAAAAGAAATAGACAAATTATATTTTAATTTATATTTTATTGTATAAAATATTGGAGATTAGGGTAGTTTACATGAAATACAAGTATGTAAGATACAAATAAACAATAAATACAAGTAAAATTTATACAAACTATTATTTAAACATCCCTATTTCTAATTTTTCAGGATAAGGGTAAGTATATTTATATATAAAATACAAAGCAACAATGTATTACAAATAAACAGTAAAAAATACTTAAACTAATACAAGTTTTTATTTAGCAACCCCTTTCTAGAGGAAATAGCAGAGACAGGGAAGTATGTACATAGTTAATTCTGCTTAATTAGGACAACAGGGTAGCATGAGAATTTTATTATGTATATTAATAAATGTTGTAAAATGCCATTTTAAAACTAAAGAAATATTACAAAAAACAGCTCAAACGATTTGCAAACTACCATTAAAACATAGCTATTTTTATTAGAAATAACATCTACGAGTTCTATTCTGTACAACAAAAACATGTGATATAAAAAAAAATGAGAATTTGTTCAACTTTTTTAAAAACGAAGCTGTCAAATTTTAATTAGCGCATTTTTAAACCCTTGGCCCTACGCCCTTGAAACGTAAATATGTTGTTCTACGACCCTGACATTTCAAAGGATGCTAAGGGAACGCGAAATTTTAAGGAAATCGCTGAAAACCCAGCCGTTTCCGAGATACGCACCCTTAAAGTTTTCCGAAGGGTTGAACGCTTAAATATGTTAATTAAAAGGGCTAAAAGGCCGAAAAATAGTGTATCGGGCGGATTTGAACCCGCACTTTTCATTGGCTTGCATGGAATTGATGAAAACCCTTTGGTTTACAATATATTTGCCGTTCAAGTTTGTGACGCAGGGCCTGTACTAACTACAGAACTAAAAAAGCTAGAAGGGCCAGACAATTTTTTTAAAATATACCTAGATCTGTATAATTGATATCCGTGGTCATATTTTCCCGAAGGATTCAGCCCTTAGCAGTATGAATTAATGATTTTTAAAAAAAATTAAATAATACATTAACGAAAACATGACAAAAAAAATGGAATTTTGTTCATATTTTTGAAAGAACGAAGCTGTCAAATTTCAATTAGGCGATTTTTAAACCCTTGGCCCTACGCCCTTGAAACTTAAATATGTTGTTCTACGACCCCGACATTTCAAAGGATGCTAAGGGAACGCGAAATTTCAAGGAAATCGCTGAAAACTCAACCGTTTCCGAGATACGAGCCCTTGAAGTTTTCAAAGGGTTTAATACTTAAATACGTTAATTAAAAGGGCTAAAAGGCCGGAAAATAGTGTATCGGGAAGATTTGAACCCGCCCTTTCCATTGGCTTGCGCTAAATTGACGAAGACCCTTTGGTTTACAATATATTTGCCCTTCAAGTATGTGGCGAAGGGCCTACGTTAACTCCGGAACTAAAAGGGCTAGAAGAGCCGGATAAGTTTTATTAGGTTTCTTTGGACCTGCATAATAATATATTGACCCTTCAAGTTCATGGCGAAGGGCTTGCGCTAACTCCGGAACTAAAAGGGCTAGAAGGGCCGGACAAGTTTCATTAGATTTCTTTGGACATGCATAATAACATATTTACCCTTCAAGTTCATGGCGAAGGGCATGCGCTATTTCCGGAACTAAAAGGGCTAGAAGGGCCGGACATGCTTTTTTAAACTTACTTGGACCTGCATAATTGAAATCCGTGGTCAGATTTTCCCGAAGGGCTCAAATAAGCCCTAAGCCCTTTGAAAAAGGGCGGACTCCTGTCGGATGGTTGCTTTCGTACCTAGAGAACTTAATACTAAAGGATAGGATAGGAAAATTCGTAAAAACCTTAAAAAAATAGGATATTTCCCTGTCTCTTTTGTTATTATATAGGAAAGGTAAATAAACAACTCTTTTATTTATTTATTCTTATAAAAATAGCATCTATTATCTTCGTCCAGTGTCGTAGTTACCGTATCCTATCTCGGGGTGTAGTCCGGCCCTTCGCGGAACCTGAAAACAAACATAAACATTATTTATTTTGAGCGGCAAAGTACAAAAGATATAACAAATAAACACTTAATTATAGTGGGGGTATTACGTGGTAATATTAATATTATGTTTTTAAAATAAAGACTTCAGTTCCTATTGGGCTTCGGTGAGGTGAACATGGTGTGTACTTGTGAATAATCATGTAGTGTAAATAACGAACGAAAAACTTACGAATTTTTATTGCAATCATTCTCGACTACAACTTCTAGTTCGCGATATATTTTCAAAATATTAGATTTACCCTGTAAACTTCTTACAATTATTTAAATAACGCTAAATAGTTTTAAATTTGTTTAAATTTTGTAAAAATAATCTAAATTTAATAAGTTAATAGTAAACTATTTTTAAATGTTTAATTATTAGTATTTACAATAAAATCTAAATAATCCAGATTCATTTTTAACTTTTGCAATGTGTATTTAATTATTATAATTTTAATTATAATTTAAAACGTTGCATAAGTCTCTGTTTGCCCGTTGGTGTTTATTATTTAATCCTCAGTCAACATTTTATTGTTGTAAATGTTAGTTTACTATACGGTTCTTGTATATTTAAAAATAAAATGTCTTTAGTGCTATTAAAATAACTAAAATGGTTCATAAAAGTGTGGTTTATTGTTTTATAATATCAAGTGTTATACATATGTTACTCTAATTGGTGTGAATGTTACGTAATGTGTAGTGCTCTGTGAGAATCGCCGATGACGATATATTACTGTGATGATAAAACACCGGATGATATATTAAGAAAATTCGCTGTCTTCACAAATACATGTAAGTATGAACCTTTTGGTATTACATTTCCTTTTCTTCTCTAAACTGTTTAACTCAAAACTATATGTTTGCCGTATTCTAATAGTGAATTTTATACAAAATCTAAATTTTTACATCCCTATTTACTATCTTTATTCGTGTAGCAATGATAAATGAAAATATGAATCAAGTGCACATGACAAAGTTCAGAGAAAATTAAATTAAAATACATTTTATTTTAACGTCTTGTAACTCCTAAACCAATCAAAGTTAAAAATTATAATCAAATGTATCTTATAGATAATTTTATGTAGATTCCAAATTTTCATCGTGCAAGTTGCTATCTTTAATTATGTAGGAGTAATAAATAAAAATGTGAAATAAAAAAGCATGACAAAAATTAGTGAAATATACAGTTTAACTTACATTTATTTTGCATAGACTTTGACGTCTGGAGATGGTTTCCTGATGCTGGCATCGAAATGAAGTCCACCAGAGCCGGAGAGGAGCCCCCAGGATACTGTAGACGCACGAACGGGTTCTCCAAGTCGTGATGTCTGCATCTCTCACCGATACGTCGAAAAAGGGATCATCTGTAAAAAAAAATAAGATTTGTAATAACTTATTTATTGTATCTGCAATTTGTGTTTATCTGTATTAATAATAAAGCTTGTTATATTAATATCTAAAGTTAAAATTTCCTGTAGAAAACTATTTGTCTATATTTAAACGATGTTAAAACTTAGCTTATGTTAGTGAACAGACGTATGTGTGGTGTGCTCGTGTAGTGTGTCTTCGAGGACGACTTCCTGGTGCTTGGAGAAGACATATGGATACCTTCAGGACATGGAGTTATACTTAGGGAAATAATTTGAACTACTGAATAGTTGTACCCATTATTGGGTATATCAGCCATTATCTAAGAATTATTTTTGATGTAGATATACTTTACATGTCAATAATAATTGCTAATGTTGTATCGAAAATAATTTATTTAGAAATATTTAATGGTAGTGGTACTTCCGTATACAAATATGATATATTGTTATACATTTCAAAAATGAATTAAAATATTCATTTAAATATTAAATTTCCTGCACTTTCTTTCATATTATTATTTTTAAATAACTAAACTAAATATTATCTCTAACTAGTAATTCAAATGTAAATTTAGAGTATATTTTTATTGTTACAGAACCATGTAACAGAGAAATGAACATGGCCCTGGACGAGCCGTGAAAGGATGTGAGTTGCAGAAGAATATGAATACAGATTTCAGCTTTGGAGACGGTCATACTGTTGCAGAACATCGCAAAACACCCCCAAACATATATTTGGGCTTCTGAATACTCATGTATATCATTTATGTAAATAAATAAATAAAACTTATCCTCCTAAACATCAAGTATTCTTATATAAAATTAATATATGGCAAGAAACATCGGTACATATCATTAGACAACATATATATTCATTTTCATATATATTCATATTCATACATTACCTACATAACAAATTCACCAGCATACATAAATATATATATATATATATATATATATATATATATATATATATATATATATATATATATATATATATATATATACTTTTTACAGGGTACGGAAAACAAAAAGCTAAATTCGTATTTACGTATTCGGCGATTACAATTCCTAAAACGTTATATACATATAGAAAACAACCCCCTGAAACCAAATTTGAGCACTACAAGGCGCTATCTCACTTAGTTTTTGAATATTTTATTTCAAACTTAATATACTCAACAGACATTTACTTATATTTTTAAACAATCATCACTGAAATTTTTTTCAGCAATTCGAATTCCTGAAACTTATCGTATATATAAAAAACAATCCCCTTAATCCAAATTTGAACACCGCAAGGCACTATCTCACTTAGTTTTTGAATATTTTATTTCAAACTTAATATATTCAACAGACATTTACTTATATTTTTAAACAATCATCACTGAAATTATTTTCAGTAATTCGAATTCCTAAAACATAGCATATGTATAGAAAAGAACCCCCTGAAACCAAATTTGAAAACCTCACGCCGCTATCTCAGTTTTTGAGTATTTTATTTTAACTTAATATATTCAAGAGACATTTAGTTATATTTTTAAACAAGCATTCTTTTCAGCAATTCGATTTCCTGAAGTTTAGCGTATATATAGTAAACAACCCCTTGAATCCTTTAGAAAAATATTTCTCCTTAAACATGCATAAATGATAAATTTTTCAGCAATAAATATCTCCCTTTCAGGCAACCCTAAAATTCACAAATTATATTTCGCTGGTAGTTCATTAACCTTGTTTAAAAAATCAAAATTTACAAAAAAATTTTCGCGGTAGTCAACAAGTTATATAATACTTAGACATTCATTATAATTCTTGTTACTCATTATTTTAACTATTTTTTTTATTGTTATCTAATGGCTCAACTGTTATATACATTAATTTTGTCAGTTTCATTGTTACAGTGCTAGTGAACAGAAGTGCATGTGGTGTGCTCGTGTAGTGTGCCTTCGAGGACGACTTCCTGGTGCTTGGAGAAGACATATGGACACCTTCAGGACTTGGAGTTATACTTAGCAAAATAATTTATTTATAGTAAGTGTTATTTTTTTTTATTATTTTTAACTACTGAATAGTTGTATCCATTATTGGGTATATCAGCCATTATTTCTAAGGATTATTTTTGATGTAGATATACTTTACATTTTCAATAATAATTTGAATTTATTTAGAATTATTTAGTGCCATATGCACATATCATATATTATTGTACATGTTGTATATGTATTTTACTACATATATATTTTATTTTATATTTAAATATTTATGAATATGTACAACATTAAATAGAGATATTTCCATTTTTTTTTTTGTAATTACAAACGATTAAAAAAATTCACAGTTCATATTATTATCTATAACTACTAATTCAAATGTTAATTTCGACTATATTTTTATTGTTACAGAACCATGTAACAGAGAAATGAACATTGTCCTGGACGAGCCGTGGGAGGATGTGAATGAGTTGCAGAAGAATATTAATCCAGATTTCAGCTTTGGAGATGGTCACACTGTTGCAGAACATCGCAAAACACCCCCAAACTTATATTTGGGCCCTTCAAGACTTATTTATAAGATTTATGTAAATTAATAAATAAAACTTATCCTCCTAATCATTAAGTACTCGTATATAAAATAAATATATAGCAAAATACATAACCAATTCATGTCATTAAACAACACATATTCAATTTCATAACTTTACCTACATAATAAATTCACATACAGTACATACAAGCACACATATACATACATACTTTTTAAAGGGTACAGAAAACAAAAAGCTAAATTCAAATATTACGCATTAAAAATTAACTCCGTATTCGGCGATTACAATTCTTAAAACGTTATATTATACATATAGAAAACAACCCTATGAAACCAAATTTAAAAACCGCAAGTCACAATTTTAGTTAGTTTTTGAGTATATAATTATAAACTTAATATATGCAATATACATTTACTTATATTTTTAAACAATCATCACTGAAATTGTTTTTAGTAATTCGAATTCCTGAAACTTATCGTATATATAGAAAACAATCCCCTGAATCCAAATTTGAACACCGCAAGGCGCTATCTCACTTAGGTTTTGAATATTTTATTTCAAACTTAATATATTCAACAAACATTTGCTTATATTTTTAAACAATCATCACTGAATTTTTTTTCAGCAATTCGAATTTCTGAAACTTAGCGTATATATAGAAAACAATCTCCTGAATCCAAATTTGAACACCGCAAGTCGCTATCTCACTTAGTTTTTCAGTATTTTATTTTAAACATAATATATTCAACAGACATTTACTTTTGTTTTTCAACAATCACTGAATTTTTTTTTCAGCAATTCGAATTCCTGAAACTTATCGTATATATAGACAACAATCCAAATTTGAACACCGCGAGGCGCTATCTCACTTAGTTTTTAAATATTTTATTTTTAACTTAATATATTCATTAGACATTTAGTTATATTTTGAAACAAGCATTACTGAATTTTTTTCAGAAATTCGAATTCTTGAAACTTATCGTATATGTAGAAAACAATCCAAATTTGAAGACCGCGAGGCGCTATCTCACTAACTTAATATATTCATTAGACATTTAGTTATATTTTGAAACAAGCATTACTGAATTTTTTTCAGAAATACGAATTCCTGAAACTTATCGTATATATAGAAAACAATCCAAATTTGAAGACCGCGAAGCGCTATCTCACTAAATTAATTTATTCATTAGACATTTAGTTATATTTTGAAACAAGCATTACTGAATTTTTTCAGAAATAGGAATTCCTGAAACTTATCGTATATATAGAAAACAATCCAAATTTGAAGACCGCGAGGCGCTATCTCACTAACTTAATATATTCATTAGACATTTAGTTATATTTTGAAACAAGCATTATTGAATTTTTTTCAGAAATTCGAATTCTTGAAACTTATCGTATATATAGAAAACAATCCAAATTTGAAGACCGCGAGGCGCTATCTCACTAACTTAATATATTCATTAGACATTTAGTTATATTTTGAAACAAGCATTACTGAATTTTTTTCAGAAATTCGAATTCCTGAAACTTATCGTATATATAGAAAACAATCCAAATTTGAACACCGCGAGGCGCTATCTCACTTAGTTTTTAAATATTTTATTTTTAACTTAATATATTCAATAGACATTTATTTCTATTTTGAAATAAGCATTACTGAGTTTTTTTCAGCAATTCGAATTTCTGAAACTTATCGGATTATGTAGAAAACAATGCCCTAAATTCAAATTTGAACACCGCAAGTCGCTATCTCATTTAGTTTTTAAATATTTTATTTCAAACTTAATATATTTAACAGATATTTACTTATATTTTTAAACAAACATTACTGAATTTTTTTCAGCAATTGGAATTTCTGAAACTTAGCTTATATATAGAAAACAATGCCCTGAATCCAAATTTGAACACCGCAAGTTTCTATCTCATTTAGTTTTGGAGTATTTTATTTTTAATATAATATATTATTTATCGTTGCTCATTATTTTATTTTTTTGGGAATATAATTACTCATTGTTGTCTAATACCTAACTATTACATGGATTAATTTATTCAGTTTTATTGTTGCTTTCGTGTTGCAAAGACGTATGTATGGTGTGCTCGTGTACTGTGCGAGGACGATTTCCTGGTACCTGGATAGAACTTCAGGATACCTACAGGACATGGAGATGTACCTTGAGTATTATTTGTTTGACATTTTATTTTTTTCTCCTTATATTTGATTTTGCTGGGTATGGTAGCAATTAGTGGATATAGCAAACATTATTTCCGAAAATTATATGGGGCATAGATTATATTTAAATAATTGATCATGTTTTATTTTAAATGTATCACACAATTTAAATAATATATAATGTATTCCTCATTTTTGATATAACGTCCATTATATTTTAAACAATTCCAAAGTTATTTAAACAATATATAACTGACATTTTCTAAATAAAAAACTGAAACACATATTTAAATTTTCTAAATAAATTTCTTCGCTTTTCTTTTATTTTTTATTTAATACTTCATAATATAATAAATACAATAATTTTGTTGTTTGTTCATAGAAGCAGTATCTAGACTTCTAGACAATGCGCTCCATCATGACGAGATGGAGGTTTCCCGAGACCTGAGGAAGAATTTCCGAGACAGACTGCGCCCTTGCCATCCCCCACAACCCGCCAAGAAGTATTTGTATCCCTTGCCTTATATTTATAAATAAAATATGTATATATAAAACAAAACCTAGTAATAAGTTGAAATCATTAATTTTCATTGAGTATAAGACTCATTGAAAAATTATTTACTCATAAGGTCATGTTCGATACAATAAGAAATGTATAATTATGATATGGTATAATATAAATAATGCATCGTACAATCCAGATATGTTTATATTCATATGTATTCTTATGCAATACGTACTACCCTACAAATAAATGATACAATTACAAATAGGCAGTAGAGATCATTCATATCTTCAAATAGAAAAATAAATTTTGGTATACCCATCTAGAAATGACCCAGGATTATAAATTTTCAATGTCTAACCCTTAGTTCTTGAATTATGCCACCCTAAACAGTTATAATAATCAACCGAAATGTTCATTTTTCACACATTGTCAATTTGGAAAAATTGGTCCATCATATATTTATCTAATTTTTGAAAAACTTATGTAGAAATGTCCCAGGAGTCCAAATTTTTAGAGTAGAATACTGTATAACCCTTAGTTTTAGAAATACGCTACCCTAAACAGCCATAATAATTAACCATTACGTTCATTTTTCTCACATTGTCAATTTGTGAAAATGGGTCCATCATATATTTATCTAATTTTTGGAAAACTTATGTAGAAATGTCCCAGGTGTCCAAATTTTTAGAGTAGAATACTGTATAACCCTTAGTTTTTGAGATATGCTACCCTAAACTGCTATAATAATCATCCGAAATGTCCGTTTTTCACACATTGTCAATTTATGAAAATGGGTCTATCATGGATTTACCTAATTTTTGTTACACTTATGTAAAAATGTCCCAAGATTCCAGATCTTTATAGTAGAACACTGCCCACTTAGTTTTTGAGATATGCTACCCTAAACTGCTATAATAATTAACCGAAATGTCCGTTTTTCACACATTGTCAATTTATGAAAATGGGTCCATCATGGATTTATCTAATTTTTATCATACTTATGTAAAAATGTCCCATGATACCAAATTTTTATAGTAGAACACTGTCCAACCCTTAGTTTTTGAGTTATGCCACCCTATACAGCCATACTGGTCAATAAAAATATTCATTTTTCACACATTGTTACGATGCATTGTTATAATTATTATTGTTAGAAATATAAGCGATTGTAATTCATGTACACTATATTATGAATAAATACATTGTTAAAAATTAATTATTGTCTCATTTGTTACATTATTTTTAGCTCAAAGTCTAGGAAGATCTACATATCAATCATAAATAGATCTAATTATATTGTGTGTATTCAAATGCATAGTATAAGTATATTAGCATAAGTGCAATGTATTCTATAAACCAAAAATAAACAATATTGAAAGTTACATAATCTTTTACTCCAAACTCCGTTTTATACGCTCCAATTGCTATCATTTTAATTACAGGACCTCGAGCGTTACGTAACACCTAGAGCATCAGAATCAAATTTCAGATCCATGGCGCACAGCAGATTACGTAATCACGTAGCCTACGAAAAAATTCTAGCCAGCAAAATCCGGGAGCACCAGCAAGGCTTCTGGTCGACAAAATTCAAAAATCGCGTAAAATCGACGATTTTAGGCCGCAACGGCCGAGATGTAGCACTTTACTGCCGCTACGAGCATTTTTCTGCTGTCTGGCAGAAATTCAGCCGATCCGAAGGCATATACCCACCAAAATTTAAAAAAATCTCTCTCGAAAGACAACAGCAAGGCTTCTGGCTGATAGAATTACAAAATCGCGTAGAATCGGCGATTCATCAAGCATTTTCGAGCTGCCAGAGGTATGTACAGCCGGTCAGTAGGCTATCACTCACAAAAATTCAAAATCGAAACGCCATAGCAAGGCTATTACTCATCAAAACATAAATCTTAGAGTCCGAAGGCTATAGCAAGGCATTTATTTACAAAAATTTAAATTCCAACCGATCAGAAGTCTATAGCAAGGCTCTTGTACGCCGAATCGTCGATCCTTCCCCTTCTATCAAGCATTTCTAGCTATATACTGGCTGTCTGATGGATTTTCAGCCATTCAGCGCGGGTGATGGTCTCGAACCGGACACTCTGCTTCGTGAATTTGGCTATTAGGGCTATATTACAGGTTTCTAGCTTTTTTTGGCTGCTGGCTGGCTGGCCACCAGATCCGTAGCCCAGACCGCAGGCTGGACTACGGGTGGTGGGGTTCTGCTGGTGGGATCGCTGGTGGACCGCTCGGTTGCTGGGCTAGTGAATCGCTAGGATGCTGGGGTGCTCGTAGCTGGAATTTGATGGCTTGTATTATGTAATATGCTTAATGGAATTTATTTTTTGAATGGTATTACGATTATTATTTTGTTGTGATAATGATATACTTTATTTTGATGGTCGTGATTTATGTAATGTAGTTTATTTATTTGGAGCACTTTCAAAGTTCGTTTTGTACACTAATGAAGTTATTTTTGATGCTAGAAAATCGGGAAAAGTTTTACTGTATCATTTTCATCGTGTACAATACGAATTTGAAGTTAGATTTGCTCTATGATTTATGATATTTTATGTGATTTTCTTATAAGGTATTGTAGTAAAAAATAGTGTAAGTTTCAGTGTTTGTATGTTATATTTTTGTAAGACATGTACATATGAAATATATTACAATAAAGAATTGATACAAATAGATATTATATGTATTATTACAAGGTGTTTGTTGTAGTTTTGGGTGTGAGAAGAGAATTTTATTGTTACATATTTTCTAAGTATAAATGATATAAAATTTTCATAAGTATTTACGATAAAGGATATTTTATTGGACTTGAAATTTTTACAAGATATCTAACTTAACATTTATAATACGAAATATGTAACAATTTTAACGGTGGCCCATCTTATATGGGTTTGTGGAAGTTTCAGCTTGATTTTTATGATAGTTTCAAAGACATATATTTTTTTCTAAGTGTTCACTATACAATATACTCGGTATATAAGTTGATAGCTATCGTATATTAATATTAATAAATATAGTTCTTGATCCTATACCCAAAAAAGAGAAATTTGTTTATAAGTTTAACTATTAATATGTTAATAAAAAATGCGAATGAACTAAGAACTAGTATGATTTTTCCAGGTAAAATATCCTAGCATTATTTTCTTGCTATTTGTTATATATCGAGTATAATGTACCACCCATCTTATATTTGTCTACAACAACACAATCTTAACCTAAAATTGAGGAATGATACGAAACTTATACTTAAATATTTTATTTATTTATAATACAACAATGTACAATAATATGGTGAATTATGCAGCGACCCATCTCGTTTGTGTCTGGGCGGATATCAGCTTGACTTCTATGATTTGTAGATGACCTCATTATATTGGAAAACTGAGAATTATTATCTGTAACATACAGAAAAAATTCTGAGAAATATTAATCAGGTTAAATAGTAAATAATGATAATTATATCTTCAATACTATATAAATATATTTTTGTTTGTATATGGTACGTATGTGTGTCTATGTGTATGTGTGTACGATTTCTATCGCCTTCTTTAAATTTGGGATTTAATCTTGAGAGTTCCCAAATTTCAGGGAAAGTACAATGACGTAAAATTAGGTTGAAAATTATCATATATGTGTATGTGTGTGTATATGTTTATGTGTGTGTGTATGTGTGTATGTGTGTATAATATATAAAGCATTAAAGAGAAATTCTACTTGATCACTTACTTTCATTTCTTCAAGAAATCAACAGCTTTCATTTAAATATTTTGTTTTCACTTGTCACTATGGCACCAATATTATATTATTTGGATCTAAGTCCTCCTGTAAGAGCCGTTTTGTTAACAGCAAAAGCAATTGGCTTAGATTTGGAACTACGAAACGTTAATTTGATGAACGGTGAACAAAATACACAAGAATATTTGAAGGTATGTACAAATATTTACGTTATCGCATTCAAAAATATGTTTAATAATACGGGCACTCAAAACTGTTGTGGAAATTCACCACAAAGTTTATTTTTGGTCAATAATTTGAAGATATGTTTAGTTTATCGCGGGCACCAATATATAACTATGTTTATATTATAATGGGCACTCAATACTAAGGTGGAAATAACACCACAAGTGTGCAATAATTTGTGGATATGTTTGTTTTATCATGGGCACCTAAAACTAATGTGGATAGTGCACTTCAAATATTAATTTTGTGTAATAATATAAAAATATGTCTGGTTATAACGGGCACTCAAAACTAGGATGGAAAAACACAAATGTGCAATAATTTAAAGATATTTTTGGTCTATCGAAGGCTTTGTAAGCTGCCATGGAAAAAAAACTAGAACATTATTTTTGGCGACATATATGCATAAATATATGATGATATATTTGATGATCTATATTTGTAGATGAATCCTCAACATACAGTACCAACTCTTGATGATAATGGTTTTATTATATGGGACAGTCATGCAATTAATGCTTATTTAGTAGGAAAATACGCTAAAGATGATAATTTATATCCTAGAGACCTTCAAAAAAGGGCTAGAGTTGATCAACGACTTCATTTCGATTCGGGAATATTATTCGCAAGAATTAGAAATATGATTGTAAGTCACTGATAGTAAAATGCTGTACACACAAATAAATATACATTAACAATTTTAGTTCCCTATACTTTTCCTGGGAAAACATACAATTCCAGAAAATCTCCAGGAAGCCATGAGAGAAGGATATGAATTTATGGAAACCTTCCTGGAAGGCGAAGATTACTTAGCGGGCCCCCAGGTTACCATAGCTGATTTTTCGGCTGTTTCTTCACTTGCCTCGGTGATGCCTATTGTTCCACCACGGGGAAGTTGTCCAAACATCACCAGGTGGTTGAAAAACATGGAGAAATTACCATATTATATGGAAGCCAATGGAAAGGGGGCAGAAGCATGTGCTAAGTACGTGAATGATAGACTTCAACAATAGGATCACAAAACGAAAGAACATTTTAATAGTTGTATGAAATAAGTAAATAAATAAATACATATGTGAAATTTTTGTTAATAAATGGGTTTAATATATGACCGTTTTTCCCTTCTACAAAAACTTTTGAATTACCCTAATTTTAAAAGTATATTGCTACTTCGATTATAAGGTACACAAATTTTAATTCCAAATAAAACTATATTAAATTTTAAATAAAATATAGTTTAATACCAATTAAAACATTAAATTTTGTGAAAAACGCTGCGTTGGAAATGTTAATATCTTAATATATTAGTCGAACATCTATGAAATAAAATCTTATTCAAAGCCCATACATTTCAAGAAAAATTAATACGTATTATACAAAACAGCAAAAAATACAAATGCATTCATAATTCCATTCGATTCTACGTATTTTCTTCTATAAGTCTTATATTTTTCAATAGATTAGCTCTACGGGTTCAATTTGTATTGATAAAATAGTAAATCACCATGCAATACAATACACAATGTAAAATTCCCATCTCTCTAAGATTCCTAGTCATTCAAATATCAGCCAATCACAGCGCGCAAATGCTATGTATATCTATAACACAAGTAAAATACATTGGGCTTATGGGACTAAAACAAGTTACTGCTACGACTTCAGCATATATATAAAGATAACCAACAGCAAGTTAACTATTAAGTCGTGCATCTGATCGAACGGCTGAGAAATACTCGCCAATTTTCAAATTTAATTTTTGGGCACATGGTGAATAATTAATAAATTAAATATGTTTTTCCTTATGCAGAATCCGAAGAGGAATCTAATGCCGCAAAGTACAAGACGATATCTCTTTTGGTTTCTGAGATATTAACATTTATTTCCAAAAAATGTAGTGGCCCAGGAAATATGTTTTAAAAATTGTTTTTAATATAAATTATAGTCTATCTTATAGAAACTTTTACGTAGAATCCAATGCCGCAGAGTGCATCTAATTATCTTTTGTAATTTCCGAGATAATTAACAATGAATTTCACCATAGCCCATACCAAATACACAGTTGTCATACTCAAATTAAGGTATATATTTTTTAAAATAATATTAATCTACATAAAATTCTGAGTATTTTGCTGTGTAGATGAGGTTTCTATCTCTTTTAGTTCTCTAGATATTGAATTTTGAAAATTTTCTGAGTTTTTAAGCATAGGCACAATACATGGTATACATGTATTACACATTTTAATTATTATTGAACTTATAAAAAATATTAAATAAACGAAATATAGTTTATCTTATGCAGAATTTGACGAGGAATCCAATGGCGCAGCGTATAAATCAATATCTCTTTTAGTTTTCGAGATATTTACAATTATTTCAAATTTTTTAATCGCTACGAATTTTTACTTAAAAAAATTTTTTTTTCCATAAAATTATAGTTTATCTAATGGGAAATATTCCGAGGAATTCAATGCCGCAAAGTATAAATGAATATCTTTCTTAGTTTTTGAAAAAATACTAAAAATTGATAATTAATCATTGGTAAAGGGTGGGGGAAGCCAGCAGCCAATCAGCGTTAAGGAACAATTTGTCAACATTTAGTTGCGGTTATATAAGCTGGGTACCAAACGAAATTAGTTCATAGAACGTTAGTGAGTTCAATACAAGTGATACTTTGTTTCTGTTGCGTTTGAATTCATCTTGTGCGATTATACTGTGGGTTTTTAGACATTGTTTATTAATTAGCATGTCCTTTGCCTGGGCCAACGATGGAATACGGTGCACGACCATAGGCCTCCATGGACACCCCCCCACGTCCTCGTACGTGGCAGACGGAATCCATGTGCCTATGCCGGTGTTGTCGGGAATGCGGAGTTCGTTTGGAGACGTAGGCTTTCAGTCGACATTGTGGGGAGCCCTTATATTGTATTTCTTGAAGTTATATCTTTGAGTCATATGATGTAAGGGGGAACCACGGTGCCTCGGCTAGGCGTGAAATCTCTGACTCTTGCTCGTGTATAGGCGAGACCAACCCGAATGGGCGGGAATCATCGGCACAGATTCCACCGTTTTTTTATATTAGCTTCACTTAGATTTGCGAACAACACGTGTTGTTCTTAGATTCAGGATTGGGAATTAGGGATGGTGTAATTGTACTAGGTGGATTCAAACGTATTCAGAACAAAGTTGTTGCTTTGAGAAATTACTGACGTTCGCCAAATATATCATGAAAAGGATTTTTACTTCAAGTATACTATTTACTGTAAGAAAATTACTTCAAATAAAGTCTGGATTGCACATTTTCCAGTAATCGGCTCTTTTCAGAGCCACCAAATATATACGAAAAAGAATTTTAACTCTCAAGTATATGCGCTATAATATAATAAATAATTAATTAAAATGGAATATTTTGAGCAAATTATATTTGAAACATTTTTCGATTTAAGGCCTGTTTTAAGAGAACAATTTTGGAAAATCAATGTTATAATATTCAACAAATGTCAGATTGTTTATAATTATTGCTAATAGGCATAGGTGGCTATACCAATATTATATTGGAAATATTGATTCATAAATGATTAAGTAACGCCTTTATTTCTCATTTTTTAAAAAAGTTTATTTGAAGAAAGTTTCTCAAAATGAAAAGTTACATAATATTATGCGTATATTTAGCTCGTATGAAATACATTGGTTCAATACAGGGCAGAATATAAAGGATATACATATGTATAATACAATTTTATTATTATTATTAATGAACCTACAAAAATTACTAAATAAATCAAATATATTCTAGCTTGTGGAGAATTTTTCGAGGAATCTAATACCGTAAAGTGTAAATATCTCGTTTAGATTATGAGATATTGAAGAAAAATTATAATTATATTTCAGTTGAAAAAATATATTTACGAAATTAATTTTTAATAAACTCATACTCTATCTAATAGGAAATTTTTCCGAAAAATCAAATTCCGTAAAGCTCATCTTATTATCTTTTTTAATTTCTGAGATAATTATTATCAAAATTGAACATGGCTCATACCAAATATAAAGTTGTTACACCCAAATTAAATTATATATTTTTGAATATAATAAAAAACTATATAATATTCCGAGCATTTCGCAGCGTAGATGAGGTTTCTATCTCTTCTAGTTCTGGAGATATTAAATTTTATATTTTTTCTGAGATTTTAAATTTGCCTATATTACTTTTCAATTCTGCGTATTTTCTAAACATATAATACAAAACGCCTGAAAATACAAATGCATTCATAATTCCATTCGATTCTACGTATTATCTTCTATAAGTCTTATATTTTTCAATAGATTAGCTCTACGGGTTCAATTTGTATTGATAAAATAGTAAATCACCATGCAATACAATACACAATGTAAAATTCCCATCTCTCTAAGATTCCTAGTCATTCAAATATCAGCCAATCACAGCGCGCAAAAGCTATGTATATCTATAACACAAGTAAAATACATTGGCCTTATGGGACTAAAACAAGTTACTGCTACAACTTCAGCATATATAATAGAAATAAAATATCAAACCAACAGCAAGTTAATTATTTAGTCGTACACCTGATCGAACGGCTGAGAAATACTCTCCCATTAAAAATTGGAGAGAATTTACTTTAAAAAATAATTTTTGGGCACATGGTAAATAATTAATAAATGAAATATTATTTTTCTTATGCATAAGTTTACTAGGAATCAAATGCCCTAACTTACAAATCGATATCTCTTTTAGTTTTTGAGATATTAAGGAAAACACATAATTTATATTTCTCTATAAAAAATATATTTGTAAAAATAATTTTTAATAAAATTATAGTCTATTCTGTAGAAAATTTTACGGGGAATTTAATTCCGCAAAGTACAATTAAATATCTCTTTTAGTTTTCGAGATATTTACATTTCTTTCCAAACAAAATCCTCATACCAAAATACATTCGTTCAGCATAGGGATAATATGTATTATTCATTTTTACTATTACATGAGTTTTGAAAATAATAATAATAATAATAATACATGCCCTATATTATGGATAATGTTACGGGGAATCCAATGCCGTAAAGTACAAGTCGATATCTCTTTTGGTTTCCGAGATATTAACATTTATTTTCAAAAAATGTAGTAGTCCAGAAAATATGTTTTAAAAATTGTTTTTAATATAAATTTTAGCCTGTCTTATAGGAATTGCATTATCTTTTTTCATTTCCGAGATAATGCACATTCAATTTAAACATGGCCCATATCAAATATCCAGTTGTCATACTCAAATTAAGATATATATTTTTTAAAATAATATAAATCCACATAAAATTCTGAGTATTTTGCTGCGTCGATGACCTTCCTATCGCTTTTAGTTTTCGAGATATTGAATTTTGAATTTTTTCCGAGTTTTTATGCATAGGTACAATACATGGTGTATATGTATTACACATTTTAATTATTATTGTACTTATAAAATGCAAAAGGCACAACTAATTCGAAATTCAAGGTCTAATCTAATGCTTCAAAAATCATCTAAATATACGCTTTAGTTCTAGAAATAATTTGTTAAATTTACATTGTCCAATACACAAATACAGATTTGCTACACCCAATAAAAAGTACATATTTTTTGATGCCATATACTCCATCTAATTCTGCGAATTTTGCTGCGTAGATGAAGTTTCTATCTCTTCTAGTTCTCGAGATATTGAATTTTAAATATTTTCTGAGATTTTAAATTTGCCAATTTTACTGCTAAATTCTACGTATTTTCTAATCATATAATACAAAATGCCTGAAAATACAAATGCATTCATAATTCCGCTCGATTCTACGTATTTTCTTCTATAAGTCTTATATTTTTCAATAGATTAGCTCTACGGGTTCAATTAGTATTGATAAAATAGTAAATCACCATGCAATACAATACACAATGTAAAATTCCCATCTCTCTAAGATTCCTAGTCATTCAAATATCAGCCAATCACAGCGCGCAAAAGCTATGTATATCTATAACACAAGTAAAATACATTGGCCTTATGGGACTAAAACAAGTTACTGCTACGACTTCAGCATATATATAAAGATAACCAACAGCAAGTTAAATATTAAGTCGTGCATCTGATCGAACGGCTGAGAAATACTCGCCAATTTTCAAATTTAATTTTTGGGCACATGGTGAATAATTAATAAATTAAATATGTTTTTCCTTATGCAGAATCCGAAGAGGAATCTAATGCCGCAAAGTACAAGACGATATCTCTTTTGATTTCTGAGATATTAACATTTATTTCCAAAAAATGTAGTGGCCCAGGAAATATGTTTTAAAAATTGTTTTTAATATAAATTATAGTCTATCTTATAGAAACTTTTACGGAGAATCCAATGCCGCAGAGTGCATCTAATTATCTTTTGTAATTTCCGAGATAATTAACAATGAATTTCACCATGGCCCATACCAAATACACAGTTGTCATACTCAAATTAAGGTATATATTTTTTAAAATAATATTAATCTACATAAAATTCTGAGTATTTTGCTGCGTAGATGAGGTTTCTATCTCTTTTAGTTCTCTAGATATTGAATTTTGAAAATTTTCTGAGTTTTTAAGCATAGGCACAATACATGGTATACATGTATTACACATTTTAATTATTATTGAACTTATAAAAAATATTAAATAAACGAAATATAGTTTATCTTATGCAGAATTTGACGAGGAATCCAATGGCGCAGCGTATAAATCAATATCTCTTTTAGTTTTCGAGATATTTACAATTATTTCAAATTTTTTAATCGCTACGAATTTTTACTTAAAAAAAATTTTTTTTCATAAAATTATAGTCTATCTAATGGGAAATATTCCGAGGAATTCAATGCCGCAAAGTATAAATGAATATCTTTCTTAGTTTTTGAAAAAATACTAAAAATTGATAATTAATCATTGTAAAGGGTGGGGGAAGCCAGCAGCCAATCAGCGTTAAGGAACAATTTGTCAACATTTAGTTGCGGTTATATAAGCTGGGTACCAAACGAAATTAGTTCATAGAACGTTAGTGAATTCAATACAAGTGATACTTTGTTTCTGTTGCGTTTGAATTCATCTTGTGCGATTATACTGTGGGTTTTTAGACATTGTTTATTAATTAGCATGTCCTTTGCCTGGGCCAACGATGGAATACGGTGCACGACCATAGGCCTCCATGGACACCCCCCCACGTCCTCGTACGTGGCAGACGGAATCCATGTGCCTATGCCGGTGTTGTCGGGAATGCGGAGTTCGTTTGGAGACGTAGGCTTTCAGTCGACATTGTGGGGAGACCTTATATTGTATTTCTTGAAGTTATATCTTTGAGTCATATGATGTAAGGGGGAACCACGGTGCCTCGGCTAGGCGTGAAATCTCTGACTCTTGCTCGTGTATAGGCGAGACCAACCCGAATGGGCGGGAATCATCGGCACAGATTCCACCGTATTTTTATATTAGCTTCACTTAGATTTGCGAACAACACGTGTTGTTCTTAGATTCAGGATTGGGAATTAGGGATGGTGTAATTGTACTAGGTGGATTCAAACGTATTCAGAACAAAGTTGTTGCTTTGAGAAATTACTGGCGTTCGCCAAATATATCATGAAAAGGATTTTTACTTCAAGTATACTATTTACTGTAAGAAAATTACTTCAAATAAAGTCTGGATTGCACATTTTCCAGTAATCGGCTCTTTTCAGAGCCACCAAATATATACGAAAAAGAATTTTAACTCTCAAGTATATGCGCTATAATATAATAAATAATTAATTAAAATGGAATATTTTGAGCATATTATATTTGAAACATTTTTCGATTTAAGGCCTGTTTTAAGAGAACAATTTTGGAAAATCAATGTTATAATATTCAACAAATGTCAGATTGTTTGTAATTATTGCTAATAGGCATAGGTGGCAAATGCATTCATAATTCCATTCGATTCTACGTATTTTCTTCTATAAGTCTTATATTTTTCAATAGATTAGCTCTACGGGTTCAATTTGTATTGATAAAATAGTAAATCACCATGCAATACAATACACAATGTAAAATTCCCATCTCTCTAAGATTCCTAGTCATTCAAATATCAGCCAATCACAGCGCGCAAAAGCTATGTATATCTATAACACAAGTAAAATACATTGGCCTTATGGGACTAAAACAAGTTACTGCTACAACTTCAGCATATATAATAGAAATAAAATATCAAACCAACAGCAAGTTAATTATTTAGTCGTACACCTGATCGAACGGCTGAGAAATACTCTCCCATTAAAAATTGGAGAGAATTTACTTAAAAAAAAATAATTTTTGGGCACATGGTAAATAATTAATAAATGAAATATTATTTTTCTTATGCATAAGTTTACTAGAATTTTGAAATTTTTTTAAGCATAGGTACAATACATGGTGTATATGTATTACACATTTTAATTATTATTGAACTTATATAAAAATATTAAATAAATGAAATATAGTTTATCTTATGCAGAATTTAACGAGGAATCCACTGGCGCAGCGTATAAATCAATATCTCTTTTAGTTTTCGAGATATTTACAATTATTTAAAAAATAATAATCGCTTCGATTAGTGTTGTTCTTAGAATCAGGATTGGGAATTAGGGATGGTGTAATTGCACTAGGTGGATTCAAACATATTCAGAACAAAGTTGTTGCTTTGAGAAATCACTGGCGTTCGCCAAATTTATCATGAAAAGGATTTTTACTTCAAATATAAATAACTTCAAATAAAGTCTGGATTGCACATTTTCCAGTAATCGGCTCTTTTCAAATACAATACAAAAAAGAAATATAACTCTCTGGTTTATGCGCTATATAATAAATAGTTCTTCAAATAAATGAACGATTAACTATCAATATTAAAGTTTAGTTTTAGTAATATGGAATTTAATTTTTATTTATTTTCATAGCTATGTATAATTACCATTATATATTGTTGGTTCGTTCTGGTCACTATATTTACTTGTAGTCTCAATATATTTTTCCATCGTCCTCTTTTAGCAGTATAACCTGTAACAGTTATTATTTAAAATACAAGTAAAACGTATGTTCCGATTGTTAGAAAATATATGGATATAGTAATACGTGAATATATTATTCATTTAAATTTTATTCAGATATATTTTAACTGTCATCCTTTAAAGTTTGATCCATAAGTATAGAACAACACAAATTTTATTTATATTATTGTAAGTTATAAAAATAAGTTTAGATATGAGAATTTTAATATTGCTTGTGTTTTATTTCTACGTTTAAATGAAAGTATATTAAATAAAAATTGTATCTTATTTCTCTAGCCATTACTGCATACAAAATATGCTTCGAGCACCTGTGAGGTGACGCCTGGTGTATGCCGCACGGCACGATTACATCATAATCATTACCAATCTGTGTACAAAGAATGGCACACCCAGAAATGGGTAATATGCCGTGATATGTGCTACGAAGTATTATATTTCACATGTAATAAAGTTTAAGCTATAAAACAATGTATTATTATTATTTAAACAATCAAATCTGACCATACAAATATAATACATTGTTAGTACATACCATTTCATATAATTTTTATAATTTTATATTGTATATATATAGTTTTTTACTATTTAATGAGCATATTGGTATAGAGGTCTTGGCTTGCCCAGCCATTTTAGAAAATTGGGAAATTGTATTATAACCAAAGAAAGACAGTTTTGTAGGAAAATTCCAGAAAATTGGGTACAGATGGCATTAAATATGGGTGTATTTCTCAAATTATGAATAAATATTTAATATTTTTTATTGAATACTGTATTGAATATGTATTAAAATATTGTTTATATATTTTTTTGTATATATACTTTATACATATTTTATTTGTATTAATATATTTTATAATTTTATTATTATTTAATAAAGTATATACTTATAGAAATGTATAAAATATTTTATTACAATGTGCAACTATAAAAATTAAAAAATATTATGAAATAACGCCTCAAAACTGCTGTTTATATTGTGCTCTAGTTTCTAGCGTTCTGATTGGTTGAAAATGATGTTATTGAAGACCACAACTTGGAAAACTGAACCTTCTCGGAACAAAGAGAAACAGTTATACTACCTGGTATTGGGATATTATTTGGCCTAAAAACATCAGTCATTTAAATTTTACTAACAAATTATTATTTGTGCAAAAAATATTTTATATCGTAAATGTTTGCGTATTTACATATTATAATAAAATCATATTTTGCTCCAATCAAATTGTAGTATTTTCACACTGTTGCATTTGTATAATCTATGGCAAAATTTTTGCAAATTATATTTGCAAATATATAAAAATATTATGTATAAATCAAAAAAATATACTAATAATTTAACATACAAGTTTAAGTATTTATTCTATGAGTATTCCTTTATATTTTGCCTAAATTTTCCTCCAAATTTCCAGGAATTTTCGGGGTAAAATTCTTCTTTTACTCACGAAGATATGGCATTGATTTCTTGTTGCCTTCGTTGGCGTTCCAAGCAAGATGTCTGCTCTCTGTTAAGAGAGTATATAAATATGTTTTAATAAGATTTATTAAGAGAATAATACGATGGCTTCATTAATAACGTCTGTATCGAATGGCTTAATAGTTGGTGGTAAATACAGGATATTTAGAAAAATAGGTAGTGGATCATTTGGTGATGTGTATTTAGCGAAAAATATAAAAACTGGTGAGGTAAGTTTACATTGTTTCATAATTATTTACTAACAATAACATAGGAAATTTTTTATTGTTATTCGTTTCTTGTTGAAATTTTGGTATATTTTATATTGTTTAATATATTGTTTACACTGTATTTATTACAAATTATAATAAATAAAATTTATTGTTGTATATTTGTGTTTTTGTTTGTTAAATCATCCAAAAATATTTTTTTATATATTTGTGGCTTAAATAAAGAAAAACCAATATCAATATTTATAATTATAAACCTAAAATTTTTAGTATTAATACCAAAAAATAGATTCATTATAAATGTCACTAATTAGTGATTTAAACTACTAGTATAGCACTAAACCATCAAAAATTTGACTGACATCTAAAATAATTATTTTTGTTTAAGTATTTATGACATTAAATAATCAATTTAATGGTAGACAAGAATTGACTTTGGTTGTTCTTGAATTAAGTCTCATTATTAAAAACATACATATAATGGGTATAACAGCTAAACGACTCAAATTATTTCTATATTATTAAAGTTATAATAAAATACTATAAGGCAAACTTATAGAGGACCAAAGGGCACATCCGAATAGAGAACCACACAACACAAAATTATATTTATATAGATATATACTTTTATTATATATATTTTTAGGCCCATCATTTTGTATCGTTACATTATTATGTAATAAAAATATTGAAAAAATGTAATTGAAATTGAAATAAATTTTATATTTATAGGTTTTGAGTAGGCTATGCATGAAAAACAATTGATCTTCAATTTAAACGAAACAAATATTTGTTGTTAACTTTATAAACAGTGTCCCTATGCACTAAATAATTCAAAATGACTGATCGCAGTTTTTGTTTGAAAAATAACTATAAATAAAATTTATTTAAATTTCATTTCCATTTTTACAAATATTTTATTGTATCTTTAATAATATACAAATAATTTGAGGTATCTCGTTTGGCTGTTACATTCTGTATATTTATTATTTTATAAAAAATATATTCATTTTTTATAGGAAATGGCTGTTAAAATGGAACCGGTCGAAACGAGACATCCCCAATTATTATACGAGAGCAAAATATATAGAACTTTAAGGGGAGGAAAGTGTGTACCCGAAATAAGGTAACTACGCCCTGAAATGGGTGTATTTTATACAAAAAACATTTGGAATAATTTATACCAATATAGTAAAACGCATAGTATATTTATTAAAATATGTAGTTCGTTAGTCTGTTTCATTTCAAGTTATTAATAGATATTTTATTGATCATTTTATGCTTCCTGTTTTATTAATAGTTTGTATATTCGTTTAATAATTATTTCGTATTTATAATATTCTGAGTATTTCATCAATCAGTTCTATATTTTAAATGTAATGTATAATTGCACAAAATAATAGGCCAAGTCCATGTTAGGCATATGAACATTAAATATTGCGAAGTTCACATTAAAATAACTCAAAAACTAAAGGTTGGATAATAATCTACCATGAAAATTTGGAATCTTGAGACATTTTTACATAAGTATACCAAAAATTAGGTAAATCTATGATGGACCCATTTTCACAAATTAATAATGTGTGAAAAATGAACATTTCGGTTGATATTACGGCTGTTTAGGGTGTCATAACTGTAAAACTAAGGGTTGGATAGTATTCTAGCATGAAAATTTGGAATTTTGAGACATTTTTACATAAGTATACCAAAAATTAGGTAAATCTATGATGGACCCATTTTCACAAATTAACAATATGTAAAAAATGAACATTTTGGTTGATATTACGGCTGTTTAGGGTATCATAACTGTAAAGCTAAGGGTTGGATAGTATTCTACCATAAAAAATTGGAATTTTAAGACATTTTTACATAAGTATACCAAAAATTAGGTAAATCTATGATGGACCCATTTTCACAAATTAATAATGTGTGAAAAATGAACATTTCGGTTGATATTACGGCTGTTTAGGGTGTCATAACTGTAAAACTAAGGGTTGGATAGTATTCTAGCATGAAAATTTGGAATTTTGAGACATTTTTACATAAGTATACTAAAAATTAGGTAAATCTATGATGGACCCATTTTCACAAATTAACAATATGTAAAAAATGAACATTTTGGTTGATATTACGGCTGTTTAGGGTATCATAACTGTAAAGCTAAGGGTTGGATAGTATTCTACCATAAAAAATTGGAATTTTAAGACATTTTTACATAAGTATACCAAAAATTAGGTAAATCTATGATGGACCCATTTTCACAAATTAATAATGTGTGAAAAATGAACATTTCGGTTGATATTACGGCTGTTTAGGGTGTCATAACTGTAAAACTAAGGGTTGGATAGTATTCTAGCATGAAAATTTGGAATTTTGAGACATTTTTACATAAGTATACTAAAAATTAGGTAAATCTATGATGGACCCATTTTCACAAATTAACAATATGTAAAAAATGAACATTTTGGTTGATATTACGGCTGTTTAGGGTATCATAACTGTAAAGCTAAGGGTTGGATAGTATTCTACCATAAAAAATTGGAATTTTAAGACATTTTTACATAAGTATACCAAAAATTAGGTAAATCTATGATGGACCCATTTTCACAAATTAATAATGTGTGAAAAATGAACATTTCGGTTGATATTACGGCTGTTTAGGGTGTCATAACTGTAAAACTAAGGGTTGGATAGTATTCTAGCATGAAAATTTGGAATTTTGAGACATTTTTACATAAGTATACCAAAAATTAGGTAAATCTATGATGGACCCATTTTCACAAATTAACAATATGTAAAAAATGAACATTTTGGTTGATATTACGGCTGTTTAGGGTATCATAACTGTAAAGCTAAGGGTTGGATAGTATTCTACCATAAAAAATTGGAATTTTAAGACATTTTTACATAAGTATACCAAAAATTAGGTAAATCTATGATGGACCCATTTTCACAAATTAATAATGTGTGAAAAATGAACATTTCGGTTGATATTACGGCTGTTTAGGGTGTCATAACTGTAAAACTAAGGGTTGGATAGTATTCTAGCATGAAAATTTGGAATTTTGAGACATTTTTACATAAGTATACCAAAAATTAGGTAAATTTATGATGGACCTATTTTCACAAATTAACAATATGTAAAAAATGAACATTTTGGTTGATATTACGGCTGTTTAGGGTATCATAACTGTAAAGCTAAGGGTTGGATAGTATTCTACCATAAAAAATTGGAATTTTAAGACATTTTTACATAAGTATACCAAAAATTAGGTAAATCTATGATGGACCCATTTTCACAAATTAATAATGTGTGAAAAATGAACATTTCGGTTGATATTACGGCTGTTTAGGGTGTCATAACTGTAAAACTAAGGGTTGAATAGTATTCTACCACGAAAATTTGGAATCTTGAGACATTTTTACATAAGTATACCAAAAATTAGGTATATCTATGATGGACCCATTTTCACAAATTAATAATGTGTAAAAAATGAATATTTCGATTGATATTATGGCTGTTTAGGGTGTCATAACTGTAAAGCTAAGGGTTGGACAGTATTCTACCATGAAAATTTGGAATTTTGAGACATTTTTACATAGGTATACCAAAAATTAGGTAAATATATGATGGACCCATTTTCACAAATTAATAATGTGTGAAAAATGAACATTTCGGTTGATATTACGGCTGTTTAGGGTGGCATAACTTAAAAACTAAGGGTTGGACAGTATTCTACCATGAAAATTTGGAATCTTGGGATATTTTTACATAAGTGTACCAAAAATACAATAATATATAATTATTTTTTATTTTTAGTTACTACGGACAAGAAGGAAACTACAATATCCTAGTAATGGAACTATTAGGCCCCTCTTTAGAAGATTTATTCACATACTGTAATCGAAGATTTTCAATAAAAACAGTTTTAATGCTAGCCGATCAAATGATTGACAGAATAGAGTATGTTCATAATAAATTATTCATCCATCGAGACATTAAACCCGATAATTTTTTAATGGGCCGAGGCAGATTTTGTAATAAATTGTATTTAATAGATTTTGGTCTCGCCAAACGATACATGGACCGCAGAACGAGACAGCACATATTTTACAGGTAAAAGGACATATTGCATGGGTTTAGATAAGGAAGTAATGAATGCGTATGAATCATTATTAACCAATCAGAGCACGAGTAGTTGTGTTACAATATTAACCAATCACATTGCGAGAAAGTGTTTGATATACATACCACGTATGTTTTGAGGACGGAAAATAGTGTTTTACGCCCCAATATTGACGAAATATATCTTAATATGAAGCACTATACGTATGCACGTCCGCACACAACAAAATCTAATACAATAGTGAATAAAAGATTAAAATTGTTATACGTAATACAAATTTAATTAGTATGTCTTATACAACATGCTTCGAAGAAATAAAAATAAAATATTAATGAAGTAATTAAACAAATTATTTATGATAGACAACAAAATATACTGTATGAATATTAATATATTTTTTTAATATTACTTCACGGTGACCCATCCTTGTTTTAACTACACTTGCCACAGCTTAATTTTATTAATCATACAATATATTTTTTAAATATAATAATCTTTACGTCTGATAAATTCAAGTTTTGTAAACTTTTGGGTGATCATTGTAGCTGTTTAGGGCACCATAACTCAAAAACTAAAAGTTGGACAGTATTCTACCCTAAAAATTTGAAATCCTGGGACATTTTTACATAAGTATACCAAAAATTAGGTGAATCCATGATGGACCCATTTTTTCAAATTAATAATATGTAAAAAATGAACATTTCGCTTGATTATTATAAAAGTTTAGGGTGTATAACTCCAAAATTAAGGGTTGGCCAGTATTCTACCATAAAAATTTGGAATCCTGAGACATTTTTACATAAGTATACCAAAAATTAGGTGAATCCATGATGGACCCATTTTCTCAAATTAATAATTTGTAAAAAACGAACATTTCGATTGATTTTTATGACAGTTTAGGGTGTATAACTCCAAAATTAAGGGTTGGTCAGTATTCTACCATAAAAATTTGGAAATCTGAGACATTTTTACATAAGTATACCAAAAATTAGGTGAATCCATGATGGACCCATTTTCTCAAATTAATAATTTGTAAAAAACGAACATTTCGATTGATTATTATGAAAGTTTAGGGTGTATAACTCCTAAATTAAGGGTTGGCCAGTATTCTACCATAAAAATTTGGAAATCTGAGACATTTTTACATAAGTATACCAAAAATTAGGTGAATCTATGATGGACCCATTTTCTCAAATTAATAATTTGTAAAAAACGAACATTTCGATTGATTATTATGACTGTTTATGATGTATAACTCCAAAATTAAGGGTTGGCCAGTATTCTACCATAAAAATTTGGAATCCTGAGACATTTTTACATAAGTATACAAAAAATTAGGTGAATCCATGATGGACCTATTTTCTCAAATTAATAATTTGTAAAAAATGTACATTTCGATTGATTATTATGAAAGTTTAGGGTGTATAACTCCAAAATTAAGGGTTGGCCAGTATTCTACCATAAAAATTTGGAAACCTGAGACATTTTTACATAAGTATACCGAAAATTAGGTGAATCTATGATGGACCCATTTTCTCAAATTAATAATTTGTAAAAAACGAACATTTCGATTGATTATTATGACGGTTTAGGGTGTATAATTCCAAAATTAAGGGTTGGCCAGTATTCTACTATAAAAATTTGTAATCCTGAGACATTTTTACATAAGTATACCAAAAATTAGGTGAATCCATGATGGACCCATTTTCTCAAATTAATAATTTGTAAAAAAACGAACATTTCGATTGATTATTATGACTGTTTAGGGTGTATAACTCCAAAATTAAGGGTTGGACAGTATTCTACCATAAAAATTTGAAATCTTGAGACATTTTTACATAAGTATACAAAAAATTAGGTGAATCCATGATGGACCCATTTTCTCAAATTAATAATATGTAAAAAATGAACATTTCGATTGATTATTATGACTGTTTAGGGTGTATAACTCCAAAATTAAGGGTTGGACAGTATTCTACCATAAAAATTTGAAATCTTGAGACATTTTTACATAAGTATACAAAAAATTAGGTGAATCCATGATGGACCCATTTTCTCAAATTAATAATATGTAAAAAATGAACATTTCGATTCATTATTATGACTGTTTAGGGTGTATAACTCCAAAATTAAGGGTTGGACAGTATTCTACCATAAAAATTTGGAATCCTGAGACATTTTTACATAAGTATATCAAAAATTAGGTGAATCCATGATGGACCCATTTTCTCAAATTAATAATTTGTAAAAAACGAACATTTCGATTGATTATTATGACTGTTTAGGGTGTATAACTCCAAAATTAAGGGTTGGACAGTATTCTACCATAAAAATTTGAAATCTTGAGACATTTTTACATAAGTATACAAAAAATTAGGTGAATCCATGATGGACCCATTTTCTCAAATTAATAATATGTAAAAAATGAACATTTCGATTGATTATTATGACTGTTTAGGGTGTATAACTCCAAAATTAAGGGTTGGACAGTATTCTACCATAAAAATTTGGAATCCTGGGACATTTTTACATAAGTATACTAAAAATTAGGTGAATGCATGATGGACCCATTTTTTCAAATTAATAATTTGTAAAAAATGAACATTTCGAATAATTATTATGAGTGTTTAGGGTGTATAACTCCAAAATTAAGGGTTGGACAGTATTCTACCATAAAAATTTGAAATCTTGAGACATTTTTACATAAGTATACAAAAAATTAGGTGAATCCATGATGGACCCATTTTCTCAAATTAATAATATGTAAAAAATGAACATTTCGATTCATTATTATGACTGTTTAGGGTGTATAACTCCAAAATTAAGGGTTGGACAGTATTCTACCATAAAAATTTGGAATCCTGAGACATTTTTACATAAGTATACCAAAAATTAGGTGAATCCATGATGGACCCATTTTCTCAAATTAATAATTTGTAAAAAACGAACATTTCTATTGATTATTATGAAAGTTTAGGGTGTATAACTCCAAAATTAAGGGTTGGCCAGTATTCTACCATAAAAATTTGGAATCCTGAGACATTTTTACATAAGTATACCAAAAATTAGGTGAATCCATGATGGACCCATTTTCTCAAATTAATAATTTGTAAAAAACGAACATTTCTATTGATTATTATGAAAGTTTAGGGTGTATAACTCCAAAATTAAGGGTTGGCCAGTATTCTACCATAAAAATTTGGAATCCTGAGACATTTTTACATAAGTATACCAAAAATTAGGTGAATCCATGATGGACCCATTTTCTCAAATTAATAATTTGTAAAAAACGAACATTTCGGTTGATTATTATGACTGTTTAGGGTGTATAACTCCAAAATTAAGGGTTGGACAATATTCTACCATAAAAATTTGGAATCCTTGGACATTTCTACATAAGTATACCAAAAATTAGGTGAATCCATGATGGACCCATTTTCTCAAATTAATAATTTGTAAAAAACGAACATTTCGATTGATTATTATGGCTGTTTAGGGTGTATAACTCCAAAATTAAGGGTTGGACAATATTCTACCATAAAAATTTGGAATCCCTGGACATTTCTATATAAGTATACCAAAAATTAGGTGAATCCATGATGAACCCATTTTCTCAAATTAATAATTTGTAAAAAACGAACATTTCGAGTGATTATTATGACTGTTTAGGGTTGTATAAATAAAAAATTAAGAGTTGGATAGTATTCTACCCTAAAAATTTGGAATTCGACATTTTTACATAAGTTTTTCAAACATTAAGTAAATCTATGTTTTAAATACGCTCATCACTTCTTAACACATATGTGTAAACAATTTTACTTATTAATATAATAATAAATTCTATCCTTTCCAGAAAAGACAAAAATTTGACAGGTACAGCGAGATACGCATCGATGAACGCCCATTTAGGTATAGAGCAATCTCGACGAGACGATATGGAAAGCATAGGCTACGTCCTCATGTATTTTAACAGAGGCTCGTTACCCTGGCAAGGTTTGAAAGCAGCAACAAAGAAACAGAAATATGAAAGAATTAGTGAAAAGAAAATGAGCAGTCCTATTGAAGTTTTATGCAAGGTACAGTGAAAAAATCTGCACCCAGTTTTGGGTAGCAAATATATATAATATTTTTTCTTAATTAGAAATTATCAAAATATCTATGATAAAAATTTTTTTCAGGGTTTCCCCACAGAATTTTCCATGTATCTAAATTACTGTAGAGGTATGCGCTTTGAAGATACACCCGATTACATGTATTTGCGACAATTATTTCGAATTTTATTTCGAACTTTGGACCACAATTTCGACTATACGTTCGACTGGACAATACTAAGACGAAAGGAGGCTTCAGAAATTAGTAATGGTACTTCGAATACTAAAGCGGAGAGTGCCACTCAAAGTATTTCTCAGCAACTTGGACTCGGTAAGAATATAAACAAAACATCATCGTAAAAATGTTATAATCGGATTCTAAGGACCTTGAAAGGTGCTTATTCATTAATATAAATAGCATAAATGTAAAAGACTTGCTGAGGTCAAATTTTCAAACCGCATGTCGCTATCTCTTTTAGTTTTCGAGATATTAATATCCAAACTTGATACATTTTTTTCTGTTATAGATTCAAGAAATTCTGAAAAGGGCAAGTTAGCAAAAAAGATATCCTTAGCTAGACAAACCAATTGTATGTCCCCGAGTGATTTTTCTAAAGTGAAATAGTTCCTATTTCTTGGTGTAGTACTTATTGGAATTTCCAATTATTCTTATGTGTTCAGATGGACTAGGTAAGAATTACAAATTTTCAACATAAAATATTTCCAAAATGGGGCGTTATACCAAAAAAAGTTTCAAGCAAACCTTACCTAAAATTTAATTTTAAACATATTTTATTCTATACATTTTCCTTGTAAAGTTGATAGTTTAGCCGGAATTTTCAAATACCCTAAAATGGGTATTTGAGTTTTCTGGCTAAACTATCAACTTTACAAGAAAAATGTATAGAATAAAAAGTGTTTGGAATTAAATTTTAGATAGGGTTTGTTTGAAACTTTTTTTGATACAATGCCCCAATTTTTAAATATTAAAAAAAATATTTTTCAGGACGTTAACAGGTATCTGTGATACTGAAAATCCTTGTAAAAATGTAAATAAGAGTGCAATGCATATAATCGACTGAAAATCGAAATAGTTACTAATCGATCTCAATTTATTATTATTAGTACAATAACTCATTTTATACGGAAGCTCCCACCAATTTCTGAATAAAATACTAATCTGTGAAAACTAAAAATGGCTTAAATATTTATTATTTGTAAATTTATGCAGAGTGACTATATTTATTTCACAGACCATCTTTAACATATCGAAATATGTTTTTTATTAATAATAATCTCATGTATTAAATAGTCATTCTACATAAATAATTATTTATTTATTGTACGTATAAATATATTTGGCCTAAGTATTAATAAAATGTCGCTCAAATAAAATCGAATATCAATTCATAAAAAAATATTAAATGTATATACAGCTTGCTCATAATATAAAAATTATTTTGCAATATTATTTCTAATTGTGATACTTTGGCAAACAATAAAGTACAAAATTAAAATTTTAAATATATATTAACCCATTTCTGGGTGAGGCAAATGAATATTTTGAGTTATGGAACAATAAGGACTATATTAATTAAAAAGTGTCCTATTTATTTCTGTAGCAAATTAGACTTAGAATGTTGAATATTCTAAAATATTGTTTATTGTTAATTTTTTAGATCTAAGTGATCTCAGACGAAAACCATTGTATTTTATTTAATAAATTTGTTGTATAGCTTCAATAAATTATGTGAAAATGTTCATCCGTCTTTTTGTTACCTTCCAACAACAACGCTTGACATTTATGACAATGCATAGAAATGTATAGAAATCTGTGCAAAAAGAAATGGAGTACCCCAAGATTACAAATAGGGTCCATTGTTGCAATGACTTCAATAAGAACCAACGTAGACATATCAATAATTTTTTAAAAGGTTTAATTTTTTTCTAAACCACACCTTGGATAAAATATTATAACATGCATCTGATGCAAAATTTTATGTAGTTTTCAAATTTTGAACGTCCGAGTTTGTATCTTTAACCGTGTAAGAGTGGTTGATGAAAAATGAAATAAGAGCATACGACGAACTTCATAAATCAAAAAAATATATATTTTTCACGTCATATAATACTTAAACCACACCACGGATAAAATATTGTAATACATGTATCCAATGCAGAATTTAATGTAGTTTTCAAATTTTGCTCGTACGATTTTCTATCTTTAACCGTGTAAGAGTGGTTGACAAAAATGTAAAATATGAGCGCATGACCAATTTTTTAAAAGGTAGGTACGTGCATAGAATACATAAATTTTACTTGTATTTATTACTTTATTGTAGCATGATTATTTAATCTTAAATATAGTTTGTAAAAGTTAATATGTTGACATGGAAAATTTATTAGTATAATTTTAAACTAATTTATGCAAGATGTATAGTTATTATTTGTTGAAATACTAAAAGTGTTGCATGTTAAATGTATATTAATTATAATATTTATTTTGTACTATAATATGTAACATTCAACCAAATTTACTTGAAATATGTAGTCAAACCTTTTAAATAAAACGTGTTTTGAAAACATTTGATGGATGATTTTAAAAATATATCCATTGATTGATGAAAATCTTTGAACGACATATTTTCTTTCAAGCAGGTACTTGAGAAGTATGGATTAATAATTTGTCATTTATTTAGGTCAAAATATGTCAACTCATAAAAAAATCACTTGTTTATGTAACATTTTATAAAGTGTTAACACAATTTACATATTTTAAATTTAATGTCAATTTATACTATCATTAATTAGCTAAGTATTTTAAATACATTATCATCCTTTTTTGCTTTTTCAAGATGCGCGTTACAAATAACTTTAAAGTAATAAAAATGTCTAAAGTCTAAGTAGTCTATTTGCACGGATGTCGGAAAAGCTTTCAAGATATTGCTTTCAAAAGAGAAAGTTATTTTTGGAATTGATACAAAATAAAAAATATAACCATTGCATTGCTTTTATTTTATTATATAAATGTACCAAATTTTATTAAAACATTTTGAAGGGTATAATATTTATTAAACATTGTCAAAATTATGCCATTCATTTTTACCTTCCGTCACTTTTAAGTAAGGAAGGTATTATTTTTGGTCAAACAATACGATGTCTACAATACAATTTTATACTTTTACGATGACTTTATTAAATTTTGGTTATAATTAGTCAACCGGAAGCAGCTTCATTTTTATGGAAAAACCATATTATTTTTTCATATTTAATGTTGTTATGCTATAACCATGGAAACAATTATTAAAATTTGTGTACATATATAGTTTTATATTATGTAAAATCCATTGGCAATATTATAAAATTTGTATGTTCACCCATTTTTGGGGACAAAATTTATACCCTCATATGGGTGCAAGATATACAAAAATATTACCACTGAATTGAGCGTGTACAAATGGTATGAATGGTATTAAACATTTTTAAAATTCAGCCATTCAAAATTTTTACTAATAAAGAATTTAATAAATAATATTTAAAATTTGTGTATGCATGTAGTTTTTCACGAGGAATCGAATGGTGTTATCAGTAAATTTGTATCTCCACCCATTTTTGGGTTAAAAATTTGCCATTGAATTTAGCGTATTTTTATATATAAGATTACCAATTTTCGTTAAAATATTTTAAATATTAAATATTTAATATTATTATAAACAAAAATGTATTTCAAGAAATAAATATCTTTATCAATAAATGTATAAATATATAGTTAAACATTTTATTTTCTTAGAAAATTATCTCATATAACCTCTGACACATACAGTACTGTATTTAAAACTTATCATAATTAAAATATATTTATCATTTTCTTTATATAGCATACAAGTTTATCACAAAATTTAGTTATTTGTTTGTACAGAATACACAAAGTACAATGCCCGAAACAGTTATTCTGGCATATTCCGGCGGCTTAGATACCAGTTGTATATTAAAATGGCTACTAGAAAAAAATTACAAAGTTATTTGTTATATGGCAAATATAGGCCAGGATGAAGATTTTGTCGCAGCTCAACAAAAAGCTATGAAAATAGGTGCATCTGAAGTAAGATTGCCACACCCATAAATGGGTAATAAGCAAAGCCATGATGATATATATATTTTATTTACAGGTCGTTATAGAAGATCTTAGACAAGAATTTGTTAAAAATTATATATTTCCTGCCATACAGATGGGGCTAATATATGAAGATAGGTACCTTTTGGGTACATCTTTAGCTCGTCCCTGCATTTCTGTAGGCCTAATAAATTGTTTAAAGAAATATAATGCTCAATATATTTCTCATGGAGCTACAGGAAAAGGAAACGATCAAATAAGATTTGAATTAAGCTGCTATGCGTTGTACCCATCCGTTAAGGTAAGTGTATTACACAAAAAAAAAATTATTGAGCCGATTTTAAAATTGTAAATTTGTATACGTATGTAATATAACCCAAAATATCAAATGATAACATTTTAAAATTTCTATTTTTACCCAGTTTTGAGTTATTGATACATACCCAGAAATGGGTTGAAGATATTTTATTTGTAATTGCATTTTTGGAACCGTCGTGTTAAACTATAAATTTATATAATTTTTCATTAAAATAATCCAACGGATACATTATTTATTAAATAATTTAAAAATGGCAGTTTTAGGGGCCCTTTGGTATAATTACTAATTTATTTATTGTAACGGGACCAATGGATCAAAAAAATTGAAAATTGGTATTTATATGTAGTTTTACACGTAGAATCGATTTTTGATATTTTTAAATTTATATCTCCATCCATTTTTGGACTAAAAAATTATACCCATAAATAGGTATGAGCTATAGTTTTAAAAAATATTCCATAATATTTCTCGTATTTTGAAATATAAGTGTACTAATTCTCATTAAAATATTCTTACGAGTACAACATTTATTAAACATTTGTACCAACCCACTATTAAATAATTTAAAAATGATTATTTCCAGATATTGGCCCCATGGAGAATGGCCGATTTTTGCCAAAAATTCCAAGGTCGTCCAGACCTCCTCCAATACGCCTCCATTCATTCCATTCCAGTATCAGCCTCTCCAAAATCACCCTGGAGCATGGACGCAAATTTCATGCATATTTCATACGAATCAGGAATTTTGGAAAATCCTGGAAATAGACCTCCAGAAGATTTATTCCAGATGACTATTAGTCCACAAAAGGCTTCTGATAAGCCTTATAGCCTCCAGATTGTTTTTGAGAATGGATGGCCAAAGAAATTGATTTTGGAAGATGGAAAAACATTGGAAAATGAAATAGAAATGTTCGAAAATTTAAATAAAATTGGGGGACGGAATGGCATAGGACGAATTGACATAGTTGAAAATAGATTTATAGGACTAAAGGTAGGAACAGATATACCCATTATTGGGTGTAACTTTTTTGTTTTTAGAGTCGAGGTGTATATGAAACACCAGCCGGTTATATACTTCACGTAGCTCACTTAGATCTAGAAGTATTTTCTCTGGATAAAGAAGTTTTGCGTTTGAAATCGTACCTTAGACAAAGAATGTCTGATTTTGTATATAACGGATTTTGGTTCTCTCCAGAAGGAAATTATACCAGAAAATGTTTAGATTTATCACAAGAAGGAGTCAGTGGTATAGTTTATCTCGAACTGTACAAAGGAAATGGTAAAATGAAAGTAAGTTTCTAAGGTACGGTTGTTTCTAACAATTTTTTTTAGTTACTGTTTTGGGACGTAATTCCGAAGTTATGCTATATAATGAAGACTTAGTATCCATGGATAAACACGCCGAATTTAGTCCTTCAGATGCTACAGGATTTATAAATATACAGGCTATACGACTGAAAGAATATTACAGATTCAGAGAGCAACGAAATGTTAAAAATGAATAATATATTTTGACTTGTATATATTGTAAAACATATAATGTATTTTGTACAATAAATATTTTTAAAATATGTACTCTCATAGGTACAGCATATTTTCATGCCCCAGTAATCATCTGTGCGCTACAGTTTAGATTTAGAGCAAAATGCAAATTTACTAGATGAATTTCTGTAATGTGTTATGTGACATACTAAACTAGTGCATATTTACACGTTCATTAGAAGTTGATTGACTATATCAGTACAGGATAACCCTTTCGACTATGTATATACAATACACAATGATATTTATTCCTATTTTATGGATGAAATTATATTTTCAATATTTGAAAATTTATTAAAAAAAAACTAAAATTGCTCAAAATATATTACGATAATTTTGCAACGTTTCAGATAAAAAAATATAGGTAGATATTTTGTGTCTAAAAAGAAATATAAATGTTTTCGGGTAAATTATGACCATATAAAACAACAAAAATTACTCTGAGATAAAAGAATTATTACCCACTATAACAGTAAATTAAAACTTACTACCAAGATACAAAATTCAGCCTTACCTTAGACTTCAAAATATTTCATTTTATAAATACTTCATTTAACAATGCACCCATCAGAATATTTTAATAAAAATTTGTACACATATATATTTTGACCCAAGGAATTCATTTTTGATAAAATTAAAACCATACCCTAAACCTTTAATTGGGTTGATTTTTACCACCCAAAAATGGGTGAATATATAAACGCAATGATAGCACTATGCGATTCTACAGACTTTTTTATATAAAAAACCCAATTTTCAATATTTTCATTTTACTTGTATAATTAGTATGAATAAATTAGTAAAGTCATTTTTGTGGTGGACGTAAATTTATAAATACTGCATTTAAAAATGCACCAGTCAAAATATTTTGACAAAACTTTGTGTATATATGTATTTTAACCCAAGGAATCCATTTTTGATAAAATTAAGACTGTACCTTTAACCCTTAAATAAGTAGATGTTTGCTACCCAAAAGTGGGTAGAGTTACAAACTTAAAAATAGCACCATTAAATTTTTCGGACTTTCTTATATAAACACCCTAATCTTCATTTTTTTTGCTGTACTGGTATAATTTGTATGAATAAATTAGTAAAGCAATATTAAAGTCGTTTTCGTGGTGGATGTAAAATAAGTACTGCATTTAAAAATGCACCAGTCAAAATATTGTAACAAACATATGTGTACATATGTATTTTAACCCAAGAAATCTATTTTTGATAAAATTAAGACTGTACCTTTAACCCTGAAATGGGTGGATGTTTGCTGCCCAAAAGTGGGTAGAGTTACAAACTTAAAAATACCACCATTAAATTTATCGAACTTTCCTATATAAACACCCTAATCTTCAATTTTTTTGCTTTACTGGTATAATTTGTATGAATAAATTAGTAAAACAATATTAAAGTCATTTTTGTGGTGGATGTAAATTTATAAATACTGCATTTAAAAATGTACCAGTCAAAATATTTTGACAAACATATGTGTACATATGTATTTTGACCCGAGGAACCCATTTTTGATAAAACTAAAATTATACCTTTAACCCTTAAATGGGTAGATGTTTGCTACCCAAAAGTGGGTAAAACTACAAACTTAAAAATAGCACCATTAAATTTTTCGAACTTTCTTATATAAACACACTAGTCTTCAATTTTTTTGCTTTGCTGGTATAATTTGTATGAATAAATTAGTAAAACAGTATTTATGAATTTTTTGGTGGTAAATTTATGAATACTGTAATTAATAATGCATTGTCTAAAATATAATAATAAAAATATGTGTACATATGTAAATAGACCCAAGAAATCCATTTTTGATAAAATTAAAATTGTACCTTTAACCCTTAAATGGGTAGATGTTTGCTACCCAAAAATGGGTGGAATTATAAACTTTATAATGAAATTATTTGGTTTTTTGGACTTTCTTATATAAGTATCCTAATATTCAAAATTATTACTTTGATGGTCCAATTACTATGAATTAATTAGTAAAACAATATTTACTTGGACGTTTGGAGAAGCCAAAATCCTATATTTATTTTATCGTGCAATTAATTAAGAACCCGTCAAAAAATACTATACATATGTATCTTGACCCAAGGAATCGATTTTTAATAAAATTAAAGTTATACCTTACATCCATTAATAGGTAGATATCTAATACCCAAAACTGGGTAGAGATAGAATCTTAAATATTTTACCATTCGAATCTACGGTTTTTCTTATGTAAGTATCCTAAATTTAAAAATTATTACTTTACTGGTACAATTGCTAGAAATTAGTTAGTAAAACAATATTTATGAATCTTTTGGTGGAAATGAATTTATATATTTTGTAATTATTAATGCCTTTTAAAATATTTTGACAAGAAAAAATATGTTTACATATGTATTTTGACCCAATAAATCAATTTTTGATAAAATTAAAATTGTATCTTTAACCTTTAAATAGGTAGATATTTTCCACCCGAAAGTGGGTGGAGTTATAAACTTCTCAATAAAACCGTTAAATTTTTCGGAAGTTCTTATATAAGTACCTTAATTTTCAAAATTATTACTTTAATGGTCCAATTATTATAAATTAATTTCTAATATTTACGTAGATATTTGAAAAACCAAAATCCCATATTTTTGTGCAATTAATTGAGGACTCGTCACAAAACAATTACAATTTTTTTAATTCATATGTATGTTTACCCAAGGAATCCATTTTTGATAAAATTACAATCGTAGCGTCAACCCTTAAATGGGTTGATATATGCCACCCAAAAATGGGTTAAAATAAAAACTCGCCAATATGTTTATTCGATTTTGCGGACTTTCTTACACAAGCATTCAAAGTTTCAAAATATTTTATCATCTGGTTGAAGTTTTATGAACAAATATATAAAATAATATTTTTAAGGTAGCTATAATTTTTTCCACTGTAATTTCATAAATTTATTACTTATAAACTGGGCTAGAGAATCCATTAATAACAGTGTATATAGGTCTTTTCGTTTACTTGGAGTCTCTCCAAAATTCTTTAAATTTATATTACCACTAGATTTTCTACCCTGTTTATTTTGTTTTTCGGTTCAGATAAGCTCCAAAGAAAAGCGGCTTGTCTCTCAAAGCTCAATCAAGTGGAAAAGCTCATAGAAAGATAATTATAAGCTGAAAATAATAGTTACAATTTTTTTCTTTACGCTGTTTCATATAGGTGCAGTTGGAGTACCCCAAGGTAACAAGTTGGGTCCATCAGATGGAATAAGATTTTATAAAATAATTATAAATACATTTTGAACTTAATACAATTACGAAGCTATTTACAAAACAAATTGAGTTATCAGTTCTAAAAGTATTCCGTTTATAGACTAAATGTTACGCAACACAAGTTTGATCATATGCACTTTAATTTATAATACAATTATAAAGTTTTCGGGCGCCAACATAATGAAATTACCAGAATAATTTCCTTCTTTGGCAAAAACAACATTTGTAATTGTGGAAAATAATTGTTGAATGTTCATTTAATTTAGCATAAAATCAAAGAAATTAATTGCGAAATATGATACGCCTGAAACGATGAATTTTATTTTTGTTATTACTAGGAGAGCATTGTAAGCAATCTATCTATTGTAACCTATTATTAAGACGGGCGATGAAAATTTAAATTCAGCATGAAATTCTCTATCATTTCATCTATCGTACATATTGTTTGTAATTTTTAACCATTCGTAAAACAAGATAGACAGTCTGTTTGGTATAATGGTGAGATTATTGACAAATAGTTGTGACATCTTTGCGCATACCTTAATATTCTAAGCCCGTTCTATTTTACATGAAGTCCTTTGGACTAAGATAAGCTATATCCCGAACTCCAAGATGCAGTGAGCCATGGAATTGAGTGTCACACACGAACACACATATACGAGCTTACAAACAGTGTATTGAGAGACATTGTTCTATTATCGGGTAATACCAAGACTCCACATCAGTAATAATATAATTTTAAAAAGTATATTTTTAACGCGTGTTTGCAATGGGTAATATTTTTACTGTATCTCGTATTTACAATATTTGGACTATGGTTGTTTTTGACAAAAGCTTATTTGACAAGATATTTGGAATATCTAAGCAAAACGTTTCAAAGAAATGAGTTTTCAGCATTGTCCTCCGAACAAATAGATTTCAGCGGTTAGGATGGTGACCTGACCTGATTTCAGCACAGATGAGACGGGCTTCCTTTTCGTTTTTAACTAGATTGTAAAAAGCTTATCTCACTTGCTGGCATAGGGATCGAACCGACTTACAAGACGCGTTTAGAACTGGGAATTTTGGAAGGAAATCCGCGAGAATATTTGTCAATTCTTTGAAAAACTTTTATCAGTTCTGAAGTATTTCTTCAGAGCATTGTCAGGATATTTCAGCAAGAAAATAATGGAGTGTTTTGATATAGTTTATTCATAGCCTAGTCTTAATTTTTTTTAATAATATGATAGCAAAACTACACAGGTACAAGGTTTTCATATAACTCTCTCTCCCTATCTACTATCTTGAATTTTACGGTATACATAGTATTAACAGTAGAGTAAAAAATTTGAAAATTGGTATGCTTACATAAGAAAATCCGTTGAATCGAATGATGCTATCAGCAAGTTTGTATTTCGACCCATTTTTGGGTGGTAAATATATATCCATTTAAGGGTTAAATATACAATTTCAATTTTAATCCCAAACGATTTTTCGAGTAAAAATACATATGTACACTAGTTGTAAAAATATTACAATGAACACATTTCTAAATTTAAATAATTTCAAAATTACGTCCATCAAAAATTAAATTATTAATAATAATTAGGCCAGTTAAACAAAAATAATTAAAATTGGTTTATTTACATAAAAAAGTTCACAGAATCGAATGTTGTTATCAGCAAGTTTGTATATCTACCCATTTTTGGGTGGCAAACATTTACATATTTATGAATTAAAGATATGGTTTTAATTTTACAAAAAATGGATTCCTTGGCCCAATATATACGGGGCTGTATATATACATTATACATTTTACATAATTAGGAAGCTTTATAAGGTCATACATTTAGGCGTGTATTATTCTAATTGTAAATCATACGTTGAAAAGCCTATAGAATCAAATGGTGGAGTCGCCATTAACATACTTTTATTAGTTATCAAAGTTATACTTAGTATAATAAATGGTGGATGCGCTCAACATAAAATATGAAATTATTGTACTATATTTTAAAATTTTATCAGTATTATTCTACAACATATAATAAAAAAGAAATAAATTCACCCGATAAGTTGTAAAATTCTTCACTTCACAAAAGCGTCGAATAAAATTGAAATTAATCTTAATTGTCATCAAACTCAGCAATATTCGCGCGAAAAATGAAAAGTGCAATCATTTCAAATCCTTTGCATCCGTGATTTGAATTATCGATTCAATTACATGAGCGCACGTTTTGTTAGTCTATTCATCGGTAAATTATGTTTTTACGACTGAGTGGCGCCAGTGTGCAGCAGATAACAGATGCGCAAAGCTCAGTAAAGCTCCAATATGGTGGAGAGCTATAGATTAAGTTCATTATACAACTTAATACCAATTCGGAGTTAAATAGCTTACTCTACATACGAAATACAGATGAGACGGTGTAAATTTTGATTGGTATACAGTATAATCATTATTATTGTTGATACATATTATACTAATTTATTTGTACAGTGTAGGAAAGATAAATAAATACATTAGTAGTTGACTTATAAAAATAAACAAATAAAAATAATGGTGTTGCAAAAAAAAATAACATATCTTTTTATCTCTCGCTAAGAGATCCGATTTTAATATTTTTACGATAATGTCCGTGTATATATAATACTTAATATTTGTTTAACTACGTATTTCTCAATCGGATATTCCTGGGAAGAACTGAAAAAGTTTTGGTAATAATTGGACAACCGAAAGCAGCAGATTCTAAAAAAAAAACTTATAAATAGAATTTATCTGATACATATAAATATTTTATTGTATCTTTTATAGATTTAGATATAAAGAAATATAAGGTATATAATAATCTGTTGTAATAAATCTCACAGTCCAAATAATGTCATGGAAACCAATTGAGAAATTAAAATGTTTATAACAGTGTCAGAAATCCGGAGACATTACTGAAAACTTTTTCTGGGAAGTACATACATTATATTATTTCTTATTGTATTAATAGTTAAATATTTAAAATTATTAGTATATTACATATACCCTTCAAAAATACTGTCAATTCCGACAATGAATTGGAAACATTTCTTCATAAAATGAATTTAAAATTAAAATATCTAAATATAAAGAATAGATATAAGTAGAATTTTGGTGTAGAGTGTATGTATACAAGAAATGGTAAATACAATAGGGCGCCAGCAATAATGTAACATTGTTGTCCTTGACAAGCAGATATAATATTTAATCTAAATTTAGTAATTTTCCAATTCCATGTGGTTTATTTTCCTTGACAAGTAAATTCCACACTCCTGGTGACAAATTAACTACGTGAATTTAGAAAATCTTGAAATTTTTAATAAAAAATTCTGACATTTGACATCTATGTACATAATTACTAATTATCATTCTGAAATGGGCTCCCATATCTGCTTGTCAAAGCCAATAAAGTCACATGACTGCTCGAGCCCTATACTTATGTAACCAAGAACGGAAGTGACCACAACAGATTATTATACACAAAAAGTTGTGTAAAAAGTGTATAACAGCCTTTCAAGTATAAAAATAGATATATCATCAATAATACATTAATAAAAGCTTAATCCTATGAGCTTTTAACATCTTAACATCCTATCATTGACATTTACTTGACAAATGTCTTATAACTACGTTAAAAGCCCTCCTTGAAAGAAGCCACAAATGACAATAATACCTATCGAACATATATTAACTCCGGAATGATTGAGAGGCATTCAGAAAACCTACTAATGGTGGTTGAAGAATACGATCTTTAATCAGACGTTCCATCAGATATGTAAAGATAAATGATAGATGTAATCACAGAAAAAAATTTAGAAGAAAGGCGTTTATAATCTGCGAATAATATGGGAATAAATACATATATTTATACAGTGCAATTTATCTAAAGTACAAGTAAAATTATCATTTAACATGCACATTATGTGTAATGATCCCATGAAAATTATTTTAATGTTATAATTATCTCTCATAGCGAAGTCAAGGTGAAGTAATTTCTGAAATATCTTACAAGGGTCTAATAATAGTAAAACTTGGCATATGAAACAGAATTGCTTTAGTTTGATAACTCAATTTAATAAAGATAACAGAGTCATAGCTTGTGTTTTCGTTTCATTATTCTACCCTGATATTCTGCTGCGCGATAAAGTGTATCTTAATAAAATAACAGTGTACAATGAATACATGTAGCTACTTATAATCATTAAACTACAGTATTTTTTTACCTTCTGTCACCTTTAGGTCAGGAAGGTATTGTTTTTGGTCAAAAAATTCAATGATGAGTTTTTAGTGAATAAGCATGTTTTAGGGTCCCTATAATACGATGATGTCTGTATGTATGTGTGTCTGTGTGTGTGCGACGAAAGTTTCGGATCGCATAACTTCAATACCACGATTCAAAAAATTATAAGTTTTTCGTATTCCTCAAGTTTACATATAGAAGAACAACTGATTAGATTTTGGTTATAATTGGTGAACCAGAACTAGCCTCATTTGAAGATTTAACAGTTAAATTTGATTTATTGACATTTAACGTTATTATAACTTAAAGAATATATTATTCTCTATACGATTTGATGGCATTTTATACTTCATATTCAATAGATATAGAGTTAAAGAATTTAAAGAAATTTTATAAATCAGCCAGCTATGTTAAACATGGAAACTACTAATATATTCATATAATTCAAATTGACAGATGTCAGTAAAAATAAAAAGTAAATTAATGTGGCAGAGATGAGGATGTTGAAGTAGATGTTGGGGAAGACACGGAAAGATAGGTAAGGAAATATCTCTAGTGTTACAAGTTTCTAAAAAAAATACAAGAGAGATGATTACATTGGTTTGAAAATGTTATGAGGAGAAATGAAGAATATATTGGATGAGTGCTTAGTAATAGAAGGTTGAAGAAACAGAGGAAGACCAAAGATAAGATGGAAGGATTGTATTGCGGAAGACTTGAGAGAAAAGGAACTGAATGAGAACGACACGCAAAACAGAAATGAGTGAAAGAAGAAAATAAAAAATAGCGACCCCTAACGAATGAGGCAAGCTAAATAAGATGTTAGTGTCAATTGCAATTTGCATAGTTTGTTTATGAAATAATTTTACTGGAAATTTAGAATTTTTTGCAAGAAAATTTATGTATGGTATTTATACATAATACACAGGATTGACGAAAGGTACTGTGCTGGCCACAACAGATTTTTTTACTATTTTATATACAATAATATTTGTAAAATGTTTTCTTCTACAAATCTAATAAAAGTTACTGTTTTATGTTTGTATTAAAAATTAAAAATACGTATGTATTTTGATCAAAGGTATCGATTTTTGGGTAGATATTTACAACCCAAAACGGGGTAGAAATACAAATATTTTGGCTTCACTATCAAATTATACGTATACCAATTTTCATATTTTGTTGTTAAGGGAATTCAAAATAAGCACAGTTTGAATGTACCGTAAATCTGTGTGATTTTTGTGCGCCATAGATACATCAGTCGCCCACAAAATTTCAGCATATTTACGGCAAATACAAATTAATATATTTGGTATACTCTTCGGAGAAAATTAACAAAAATTAGTAGACGTACGTATTTTAACCCAAGGAATATATTTTTGATAAAAATTAATTCATATTTGTAACCCTTAAATGGATTTAAATTTAATACCCAAAATTGGGTAAAGATACATATTTTTTGTTTACACCATTATATTTTGCGTACTTCCCTATGCAGACAAATCAATTTTCAATTTTTTTGCTTTGCTAGTCTAGTTTCTATGAATAAAATATTTTGAAGCGCTTCCACCATATTTCATTAAGTGACAATGTTAATCAAATGTTACTTTAATTATAGGTGGTAGGATTTAGCCTAAATCAATATATTAAATATGTATTCAGCATTATATTCAATATATTTTAATCAATAAATAATACAGTATTATGAATCTTTTATTAAGGTCTAATCCTATCACCTTTAGTTAAAGTGACTGTTTAGTAATCATTAGTTCAAAAGGTTAGAAATTCCAGTTAACAGGTAACAGAGACGCCCGCAGGAATTTTCGTAAGATGGGGTTGAAAATTTAATATGGGGCTAAACAATTTAAATGGGGCTGAAAACTAAGATGGGGCTGGAAAATAATTTACTGTCGGGCTAGGTGTTATCACAAAAACAAAGATTTCATCGCCTCTGTTATTGAAAATTTTTACCTTCCATCACCTTTAGGAAAGAAAGGTTTTGCCTTTAGTTAAAAAATTCTATAATGAGTCTTTATTGAATAAGGACGTTTTAAGGTCCCTAGGATACGATTTTACCATTTTTACGTGATGTCTGTATGTATATCTGCTAACTTTCATTTTAATTCTTAACTAATGATTTATAAACAGTCACTTTAACTAAATGTGGTAGGAACAGAATTTATGAAACAAAAACTTAAATCAAGATTTTTTTTATGAAAAATAAACAATCTTTCGGAACACTTTGAAATTAACTAACAATCCTTCAAGCACTTTAATAATTAATACTTTCTTTTGATTACCTATGTAACATAATCCTAAAACTTATTAAAAAGTCAATCAAAGTAAATATAAACGGCTCAAAAGTTATAAAACCTCTTGTAGATTAAAACAAACAGAAAATTAATAATTCAGTAAATTTAAATGTGGGAGAACAAACAGAATGAAAATACTTTTGCTCCAGTTGAAATTTATGTGTATCTATAATGAAATCTAAAACTTTATACAGTGTTGTTATGATAACACTATTACAAAATGAATAAACGGACTGAAAGCGTTACAATTCAGACATTGAAGATATAAGTTCACATTTTGTATTATATTATAATTGTCCTAAAAGTTTGGAACAAATTTTCTTATTGGCCTAAATTATGTGGTGGCCCACCTACAATTTTCCTTTGATAAATAAAATAATTGAAGATTTTTTAGCAAAAACAACCACAGTCCAGTTTTTGAGAGTTTTACCAAACTGTTTGGCATCCTGTTTTATCAAATTATTCGTGGTAATTAAAATAATTAACACATTTACCTTTTTTTTGGTGTGGAGGTCCTTCATAAATCCATTGACCTTTGTTGGTAAGTTCAGCGACATCATAGCGTTCAGATTTTCAGTCCAAGCGATCAATAAAATCGACACTAAATCACTATAAAATATAATTCGCGCAATAAAACAATAATGTCATTATTCTCCACAAAATGTTACAGTTTTTACACCCATTTTTCAGGTCTTTAGGTCAAATAATACCCACAAAAATAATAATAATCGCGCACACGAAGCACATGTTGTACTATACACAATATACAAAATGTTGCAAATGGAGGAGATTTTTACGTAAGTTTAGACAAGTCTTTGGCGTGCACCTGCTGACTTTAATTATTAATTTTGTTGATAGATGTCTATATTATTGTATTCAAAAATGATTTTAAATGTAAATATACTTATTCATTTATAGGGATTGGACCAATAAAGCAATAACTTTGAAAATTTGGGTATTTATATAAGAAAATACGGGGAATCTAATGGACTAATCGATAAGTTCGTATCTTTACCCATTTTAACAATATTTGGATTATGATGATTTTTAAATAATTAATTTTTTTTTTCTTTCTACAAACGCTTTTTAATTTTCTGTTTTGTTTGTGAATACACTTGTACCCACTTAAAAGGTTCTGGTTGCCAACAAACTACTGTCATACAAAAAGCACTTATATTAAACAGTATTATCTGTAGTTATTTAAGGAAATACTTAACTTCTATTTAGAGCCACATATGTAAATGAACCTTACACCAAACGCAGTTATATTTAAAGCGCTGTATACACGCAAATGTCCAGTGATGTATGGGTATGAAGACTAGATACGACGGTATACGGTCGTACAATGCCTTATCACTGAACATTATTTTTCTTTTTCTACATATATATTCGATTTTTTATTTATATATCTTTCAGGACATTTATACTTTAAGCCAGAAGTGTTCAAACTTTTAGAACTTCGGGTCATATGGTCCAACAATATGACCCATATTAACAAAGAGTATAATAAAATAAAAGCTATATTAACACCCAAACATGGGTGGCACTTTTTTTTACCTTCCGAGAACTTTAGGTAAGGAAGGTATTGTCTTTGGTCAAAAAATTTGATAGTGAGTTTTCAGTGAATATGCACGCCTTGTCTGTACATATGTGTATGCGTGTGTGTGTGTGCGTGTGTTTGTGTGTGTGTGTGCGTAACGATCGTTTCAACCGCGGTAATTACAATACTACAATGACATAAATTACAATTCATTCTTACATCCATGTGAAGAATTGATTAGATTTTGGTTACAATTGATCATCCGGAAATATTTAAAAAAAAACGCAGTTAAATATCATTTTATATTACATATTATAAATATTGAAGAATATTTTATTCTCTGTACTATTTTCTTCATATTGAAAGCGTTTTAAGATAAAAATTTACAAAGAAGTAAATTTTCATAAATCTTGCATTCTTTACTGCGTCACCATGGAAATAGTTTTAATAATTTAATATTACTAATTGACAGTTGTCAGTGTCAAATACACATAATTTACATTTTATGTTTGTGAAATAATTTTACTGAAAATACAAAAAACATTTGCAAAGAATTAATATAAAATATGTAAATAGAAATGACGGAAGGTATTGTGCCGGCCACAATACATTTTTTAAATATAAAAGATAAATGTATAATGGTATATATTATTTGAAATTCTCCTTTAAATATTTATAGCGCCTCTGCCAAAATTTGCTACAATACCTTTTGTATATCTCATTTAAGATAACGCTGCCACCATAATAAAGACGGACGACTAATTTTTGTAAAGCGTAAAATTTTCTTAAGAAAAACGGTTACAAGCAACGTAATAGCTGAGATTTGATTACGTGGTAAAGAACTTAAAAACATACCAACGCAGATGTTTCGTTCAACTTGTAAAACACTCGGTGTAATATTTTAACAAAAACAATTACAGTAATTTTTTAAAGATGTCCGATCAATGTCATATACGAAATGTATGAATTAAGATTTTAGCTCCGCCTATTCTTACTTAGTTTTTATGAAAGTATATAAGATACTACTGTTATTTTATTATTATAAAAATATATGTTACAGTAAAAATATTCAAAATTCAAAACTAAGTCAACTGGTAAGTTTATTAGCAAATGTAAAACCAAATATGTAAAATAAGATACTGACACATTGACTGACAGAAAATAACGTTATTTGTACGGCTCTGAATCAGGGTAACATATCTGAATTAATAAATAAACCTACGTTACAGCGAAAGTATTGTCAACAACGAGCATCGTTTTAAAATGGAATGAAACGCGTCTTTGCAAATAAGAGAGATAAATGTATACCAATTTGTTAATTCGTTCATGATACAGTCATGACCTTGATCGGATATCTATAAAAAAATTACTGTACCTACTTTAAATCAATGATTCGAATTTTGATGCTCACCACCCAAATGTGGGTAGAAATATTTACTTGCGGAGTGCACCATTGAATTCTACGTACTTTCTTCTATAAGTATAGTAATTTCGAAATTTTTATCTTTATTGATTGTCTTTGTATGAATAAAATAATAAAGCAATACATATTGGTCTTTTTTGGTGGAGGTGCTCTATATTATTACATTTTTATACATATTACAATAAAAAATGTCTCCGTCGGAATATCATAACAAAAATTACAATACGTATGTAGATATTTACAACCCAAAATTAGGTAGAAACTCTTTGTATACTTTCGTATAAAATATACAAATTTTTATATTTTTTTACCTCTCGCTAAGATAGGTACTGGATTCATGTTAAAAATCACATATCCAGATTTTAATGAATAAATACATTTTAAGATCCCTACAATTCGATTTTTAGGATGATGTCTGTGTGTGTGTATGATTGGGTGTTGGAAGGACGATTTCTAAAAACTATTAGGCTTAATATCTGTTTAACTACGTATTTATCAATCGGATATTAATGGGAAGAGTTGAAATGGTTTTGGTAACAATTAGACAACTGGAAATTGAGTCAAGGAATCCATTTTTGATAAAATTAAAGCTGTATCTTCAACCCTTAAATGGGTAAATGTTTACCACCCAAAAATGGGTAGACATGCAAACTTGACAATAATACCGATCAATTTTGCGTGCTTTCTAATGCAAGTATCGCAATTTTCATAACATTCAAGTGATCTGACGAGCACAAATTAAATTGTAAAACAATTTATCTAGCCGTAACAGCAACAATATTTCATGTGTAGCATTAACACATAAAATAGGTCATCACCACACAATTCGCTCTGTAATATCTGTTGTCTGCTGTGTACAGTTTTTGCCTTACAAGAGAAACATTTCCTGATACAATCTCGCACAAAACATAAGCTTTGTAGATGATACAATAGGTAACAATATAATACGAAGCGCGATAAAATATCAGATTTTGGAATTGTGAACTTTTTGCTCTGTTTTTGTTAGAGTGTTACAAAAGGGTGCTCTTTGTACACTTATTTATTTGGACGGGTACAATGTTAATAACATTCTTTATTAATTAATCGTTAAATCAAAAAAGTCTAAGGGTGGTTTTCACCAACGACAGTGTTATATTTATTCTGAAATTTGTATGAAAATATAGAAGACTCACCATTAAATTCAGGAAGTATACAGCTATTGAAGGAATGAATTTCTTACCTTTGATAATCTGAAATGCTGAAATTCAAATACACACATACATAATACATTGTATATTTGATGCACATAATATAATTTTATTTAACAAAATATCAAATGTCTTGCAGGTATATTAAAATCAAATATATTTGAAAATATTTCTTTTGAAAATAAATCAGAAGATGAAAGAAAATTTAATGAGACTCCACATAAAGAAAATATTTTCTTTTAAATATTATTCGGAGTATATTCTATATTTAACTTTATTAAATAAATAAATATTTATTTGGATTTACTAATCTAAGCCCCTAAACACAAACCCAAAAATGTGGACAAAACAATTCTACAAGAAAGGACATAACAGTAAAGGACAAATTGACACATTAGAAGTATTATTTACAAAACAGATATACACATAAATATATAAAAAATACTGACAGATAATTATATTACATCGCCACGAGAACTAAGGGTTTTCCTTTCACAAGTGGTACCGTCCTCTTCAAGGAGGGTGTCCATTGTTGCCCTAGGAAGTCCAAAAAAATATGAGGAAGACACCCGGGAAGACGTACACCCAAACATATATACAAGAAATTTACTTAGATTTTATGAAGGTATATAAGATACCACTGTTATTTTATTATTATAAAAATATATGTTATAGTAAAATCATTCAAAATTTAAAACTAAGTCATTTGGTAAGTTTACTAGCAAATGTAAAACCAAATTAGTGAAAAATAAAGATACTGACATAGTGTCAGTGACAGTGACACTGACAGAAAATAACGTTATTCGTACGGCTATGAATTACTAAATAAACTTATGTTATAGCGAAAGTATTGTCAACAACGAACATTGTTTTAAAATGAAATATCTTGAGTCGACACAATATTAATTTTTGAAATACAAGCATATTATATAATTATTAATTTATAAATGCTGCTATAAAAAATACATCTGAAAGAATGTTTTGACAAAAATTGGTATACATATGTATTTTAACCCAAGAAATTCATTTTTTAAAAAATTAAAGCTGTGTATTCAACCCTTAAAAAGGTATATATTTACCACCAAAAAATGGGCAGCCATACAAATCCAACAACATCACCATTGAATTCCTCAAAGTTTTTAACTTAATTAACCAAATTTTCAAAATGTATTCCCAATGGTCCAAATTCCCCAAACAAATATTTAAAACCTCCATTATATTTGTACAATTCCCAAAATATGGTACACACTTACCTTCGTTGTTCCCGCGGCTGCCCGCTTCATACATTCTCCGATCCAGTGGCGGACCCTCCGGGATGGAGAAAGGGGCTCCTAGCCTGCGAACCATTCGACACTCTCGAACCACCATTAACGTTAACAAGGGTTGTTGTGGTTACCTCAGAAGCAGAAGATTCACGTTTTCGGTAGGTAGAGGGTTGAGAATAGAGCCTGGAATTATACAATACCAAAAATGGGTGTGGATAGAATAGGAAATGGGTGTAAGAAATAGGTTTGAAGAATGTGTTTTTATTTTGTGGAATGTGTGGTTTATGTTTTGTGTTCACAAAGTTAAAATTAAGATAATTAAATTTTACATATTTTCTAATATAAATATCCAATTTTTCAAAGTATTTGATTTTTACCTCCCGCTGCCCTTGGTAACGGAGGTATAGGGATCGTGCTAAAAATCGCATATCGAGATTTTGGTAAATGACCACGTTTTAAGGTCCCTACAATCCAATTTTAATATTTCCACGATGATGTCTGTGTGTATGTGTCTATGTATGTATGTATGTGTGTGTATGTGTGGATCCTCTTTCCGCTCTAACTCAAATAATATTGTTTAGAACATCTTGAAATCTTGTATTCTAATATGGAAAGAAGCCATTAGATTTTGGTGGCAATCGGAGAACCGAAAATGGCAGTTTACTTGAAGCCCAAGATAGTTTTTCTTCAAAAAATACCTTTAAATGCATTTTTTTCGCAATTTGTTATTATAAAAATTAAAGATTATTCCATTTTCTACAGGTTTGCTTTAATACTTTTCTATATATTTTATGAATAAATTTATAAAGTAATATAAAAAATAATATCTCGGAGCTTAAGCTTTAAACACATCTCCATGTTTACATAGTTCATCTCAAATGTATGTAACTGACAGATAAATGTCACTGTCAAACAAATAATCATTTCAAATTAATAATAGTAACGTTTTAAAAGGAAAATTGTAAATAGAACAATAGTTTTATGGAAAGGAACTTAATAAATATAATTTCTAATGATGATGACATATTTGTATTGTGCGGGCGTTTACCACAAGGGTTAATTATATGCCATTTAAAATTCGAATTATTTGGCGTTGATCGGTATTGAATCGGATTCCCCAGATTCGCGACCAGACATCAGACACGCGGCAATGAGACCTATAGGTAAATGGCGGGAGGTATTGTGTTGATCACATCAGATTTTTTGGTACAAGATCCACAAAATAAATAATAAAATACTAAAATTGTCTAAGTTAACTACGAGATCTTACCTTGCTTCTGAGTGTATGTCTGTAAGTATGAGTGAGTTTGGATGTGTGAGGGGTTCTGTATCTGTGAGGAGTGATACTGAGGGCCTAAACAAACAGTAAATATTTATATAGTCTAAATAAATTTGTTTTTATTTGTAGATTATGGATTATGTGCGTTTATAGCGTTGGTACATACAGGCACTCAATACTATCGCAGAGAGAGCATCACACGGGTTATTTTAGTCAAAATCACCCAGTCCATTAACGCACAAAACCACGCACATTTAATAATAAACGTAATATCCAAGTACGATAAATGTCTATTGAATATATGAAGTTAAAAATAAAATATTCAAAAACTAAGTGAGATAGCGACTTGCGGTGTTCAAATTTGGATTCAGGGGATTATTTTCTATATATATATACGCTAGGTTTCAGGAATTCGAATTGCTGAAAAAAATTCAGTAATGCTTGTTTCAAAATATAACTACGTATGCTCGTTTAAATTTCTTATTTCGCTTAAAATTCTTGTCTAAGCTCTGCAATCTTCTCCGTGCATTTTCATTTCTCGCTTTTGTTTAACTACATCGTCCGCTGAATTGAATGTCTTTTTTTTCTCCTAGAATAACATACTCTGTTTCTCTGTTTTGTATCTCGAAATTTGTTTAAAAATGTTATTTAAATTTGTTTACTTGGCAAAAGAAAATTGAAATGTCACGAAGATAAAATATAATCTAAACATTATATCACGAGGTTTATAAATAAATTATTTTCCGTAGCACAAGAAAAGAAATTTAAGGTATTTTTTGGTGGCAGCGCTAAACTGAAGCAAATCTAATAATTATCAAAACATATTAACAGAATAGTGTCTAGACGTCTCAAGGGTATTTAGAACTAAGCCGGAGAATGTACCTAGGGAATTTTGATTATATTGAAATCAAACTAAATTGTAATCTAATTATCAAACATCAAATTCAAAGCCAACTATTCTGTATAATACTTAGTAATTCTGTAATTGAATAACACAGTTCAATAGGTATACTCCGAGCAATCTGTCTTGAATACAGTGATAGATTTCAATTAGACACAATGCCAAATTGAATTTGTCTAATTACTCCAAATAAGGAAACGTCTATGTATTAATTATTATAACTTAATTATATCCATTTGAAATTAAAGCATTGTAGGTAAATACATCGTAACTAACACACATCTTTTTATTAATATTATAATACATATGGTTAGTTAATTTTGTTCACAATCATCATATGTCTTTTAGAGGTTGGAAAATAGGCCATACCTAATTGCATTGACAATCTTTTAGGTGGAAATTAATCCCACAGGTTGGAAATGTTTATATAGGGGTTGCCTAGCAACATTGTCATAGCTTGTGACAGGTCCCTCCAGTAGTTATTTATAGAATTAAATATTGTATGTCAGTGTGTCGGCAAGGTAGTGGGCTGCAGAGATATGGCGGAAACGACGGGCAATGGTTCATGGGAAGGGCGTGACAACAAGGACGTCCCAGACGTTTCGTTGGAAGCAGACCCAACAGTCAACCTAGAAGTGGACCAGACTCCAAGAATTCCAATAGATTGGGGTTGGAATACGCCAAATTTCGGGGAAATAATCTTCAAAACGAACGAGGAAAACCGGTGGCCATTTTATTTTGCTACCTTGCCAGACACACTGAATTATAATTGTTAACTTTAAGTGTAACAATATTTGTCATTAGTTGAATTATATCATATTTGAAGTAATTGTGGTGTCTTTTTTTACCAACTGCCACGGAACCCAGACCATTGCTCTGTGAGCGGCAGATTATAAGATCCTTATAATAAATTAGGCTAAACAAATTTTAATAGAACTGTCAAAAATATTAACAAAATTAATGATTTATTCTGAAAATCATTTATTTAAAAAGAGGATGATTGTGAATAAAATAATATACATACCTCGGTGGGAGTTTTATTACAGCCTTGGCTGTAATGAAACAACCCGCCTCGGATGTATATACTATATTTTTGAAAATGTAAGTTCTACCCATTACCCAAAAATGGGGGTAGATACACCCTTGGAGATTTCAAATTTAAAATCTATGAAAAAAACTACATAAATATACAATCTTTCAAATTAATATACCAATTTGTACAATTTCTACGTAAAAATAAAAATTTCTATCTTCAACATAAAAAATATTAAATTGACTTACCGTATGCTTTCTGTGCGAGATCTGGGCGACCAATCTTTGCTATGGCCACTGTAAGTATATCGTCTGGAACCCCGGAAGGACCTGGCTGTCTTCCAACGTTCTCTATGATGACGAATAGTGTTTTGAACTTCTGTGTTCAAGAAACAGTAGAAAAGTGCTACTGTAAAACCCTGAAAGGCGAAATAGTATTTTATGTAACTAGGACGAAAAGTGAATCTTTGAAGTATGATCAGGCTGTAATTACTTGTAATTATTGAAAGAAATATGCAGCCACTTGAGGCTGTATAAATTTTATGTAAGTAATTGTTCGAAAATCCTAGGAAAATTTTGACACATTGACAGATTGAAATTGATTTTTTTCTGGTTTCGTTAACTTTCTTATTGGGTATAATTGATGAAAAATACATTCCTAGACATATTTTCTATGAAGTTTCTGAGGTAAAGAACAATTTAATGTCGCAAAACTTTGTATTTTTATACCCATAAATGGGGTAGAGATGAAAACTTGTGGATATCTCTATTAAAACCAACGGTCTTTTTTATATACGGAACTAATTTCATCAGTTATCATAAAGAGCCTACTTCAAACATCTGCTCTTTTATTTACTAATAGAATAGCTCTCTATTGACCCAAATCAAAGCCCCTTATATTTATTTGATTTCCCCCAGAACAAATGAAATAAAACTAGTCACTTGATTGGTTGTCAGCATTCAGCTGTCCATTTTCTTCGCCAATGAGTTGAAAACCGTTTCGAAATTGGTTTCGCTCTTGTCAAAATTGTTTTTGCCATCGCATGATCTAAGTCTAATTAACTCGTAAATTATACCAGAGAGAGACAGATGCCATATACACTCATCAAAAAGAGAGAGACAGAAGATGGAGTAATTTAAATCGTAGCAGCTATTTCCAATGGCAATTTTTTTTCATTAGCAGAAGCAAGAGGCGTGATGATAATGATGATAATGATGATACAGGCCGCAAAATTGATGACACGGATGCTCTTAAGTGTTTTTATATTAATTATCCGGGAAATTTTATATAAACATACTGTATAAAACACATTATACGAGTATCTAATATAAGGCTAACGATTTTTTCCAATTTCAAAAAATATTTTATTTTTGATAACTACATAAAATATTTTAACAAAAATTACTGTACATATGTACTTTGAACCAAGGAATCGATTTTTGATAAAATTAAAATCCTATTTTAAATTCTTAAATGGGTAGATATTTGCCACCCAAAAATGGGTACATATCTAAAAACATAGATATTACCATTCGATTCTTCGTACTTTCTTATATAGGTATACCAATTTATAATTTTTTTGTTATACTAACCTCATTGGTATGAAAAAATAAATAAAATAATAATTATATACATTTTGTTGGAAGTGAATTTAGAATTATTTAAATAAAAATTGCACCTTATATAATATTTTGGTGAAAATATGTACACTTATGTATTTTGACACAAGGAATAAATTTTTGATAAAATAAAAACGATATCTTGAACCCTTAAATGGGTAGATGTTTGCTACCCAAAACTGGATGGAGATAAAAAATTATAAATTGCACCATTCGATTTTACAATTTTTTTATGTAGGTATACTAATTGGAATTTTTTTTCTTGCTTCAATTACTATTTTACTGTGTATAACAAAGTTTAATTTCATTTTGTTTTAGCATTAAATTACTTAAGGATCCGGCATATTTTTTTAACAAAAATTAATACACTTATGTATGTAGGTCCAAGGAATTTATTTTTGACAAAAATAAGGTTGTATCTCACACCCTTAAATGGATATATATTCACCACCCAAAAATGGGTAGAGGTGTAATTTTTTTTACATAAACATTGTAATTTTCAATATATTTATTTTCCTGGTATACTATTTATAAATAAATTAGAAAAATAATATTACATTATACATTTCTTAATATAGAAATCATACAATTTATAAATAATTTAATGAAATATGCATTTGTAAGTATATATAAACTAAAATTAGTATACGTATGTTCATCTTAAATAATTTATATCTTAATTTCATTAGTATTTGCGCTTGCCAAAAACATTTGGACGCATGCCGAATTGGACTTCAATAAATATGATTTGTGATTTCACTCATCTACTTTTTCAATATTTCTGCGAACTTACGGCTTTCATATCACTCACTACTGATTTTAATTTCAAATATTCCATACAATTTTTTTTATCATTTAATACAAAAAATGGTGGAGGTGCCAACACTATAAATGTAATAATCATTTACTTACTTGAATAGCGATCATAGTTGCTCGAACGTTCTCGTATATATTCTTGTATACCCCATCATTACTGGGGCCGGCAATTACAAGAACATATGTTATACCTAGAAGTGGGATGAGAACCAAAAGGGCTTTGGCAGCCTTGCGGTATTGTTGTGTTTCGACGGTTTGTGCTGAACGAAGTTTTGTAATTAGAACCTGAAAAAGGGTGTGGGAGGTAAACGTAAGCTCACTTCAAGAGCTTTGTAATTTTATTTAGATATGCGATCAAGGTCAGCTTTGAATTGTATGAATTAAGTTTTAGCTCCGCCCATTCTGACAAATTCAGTAGTGTTGTTACTAATACTACCATTATTACCAGTAAAAGCATTCAAAATTAAAAAATAAGCCAACTGGTAAGTTTATTAGCAAATGTAAAACCAAATATATGAAAAATTAGATACAGGTGGCTTGGGCTGTTAGGAAGGGGGTAGACATGACCCCAATTCGCTAAGGTCTCTTTAGTATTATAAACGAACAAGAAGGGCTTGTCTCCGTGGAACGGATTATTATCAAGTTGTTGGCCAAGGTAGGCGTAAGTCCAACCAAAATTTTGCGGCGGTTGAAGGCCCAGTGCGGGGACAACACGTTTTTAAAGACCCGTGTCTTTCTGAAGGGTCGAGAATCAGAGCCATGATTGGCGCCAAAGGATGAGCGTTACCGAAGTCAACATCGAGGCGGTTAGGAATCTCATGAAGACTGATAAACGCATAATGATCAACGCATATTTAATGCGCAATATTATTGCACCTTACTGGATGCCGCAAAATTGTCCTATCGAAGGAAAAGAAAAACGCAAACACTACGACCTAAATATTTATTTTGTATTGCTGATAATATATTTATTTCAGAGGGTATGAATACATTTGAGGTTGGGCTCGTCCAAAAAATGCTATAAGTATACGATAAAAAATTTCCCTGTTCCATATTCTAAATTATTCTAACACTAAGTAAACTTCTCATTCATTCGTGGAAATGTAATTTAGCGTATGAATATGAAGTTTTACAGCTGTAAATGTAAACATCCTGAAAATACACGCGTCGTTCTCTATTTTTATATTTCAAATGTTGAGTAAATTAAATTAGCCATTGAAAAGAATCTGAAAGTCTTCAGACGAAGTATATTTCTATTTTCCAGAAAAACTCCTCCACGAATGGTTTCCAGGTAGATGAGAATATTGTTATTTGCTTTCCAGTAAATTGTAAATTATAAGGGTTTTTCTTTTTCTTTCTCTATGAAGAGAAAGACTATCCAGGAATTTTTATTTACTTTGAAAGAAGAATTTACATTTTAAACAAGCTAATTATAATAAAGAAATTCTGTGTTGTATATTATTATTTGAGTATCAAACCGTAGTAGAGTTTTCTTAGTCAATCTTTTTATTTATTTTTTCATTTTAAATATTAGAAAATTATTACTGGATGTTAAGAAATATAATAATAAACATTGATGAACAATTATTATTTTTCGCGGAAATACTTTTTATTGATTAAAATATCAAAATAATACTTTTTTAACTCACCCACATAATGACGAATAAGAACACCAAATTGACCAATAATATTCCAATGGCTGGAGCTTGATATATCCAGTCGTATGTGTGTGGACGCATCCATGGACACTGTTTCCAATTATTCTCCAGGATTTCAGGCTGTAAAAATACAAACATATTTAAAATACTTTAAAAATTGGTACACATATACACGAAGAATCGAATGGTGTAATCAGCAAGTTCATATCTCCACACCCATTTATAAGTAGGATATGCAGATTTAATTTTATCAAAAATGGATTCCTCGGGTCAAAATACATATGTATACCAATTTTTGTCATTATTCTCCAAAGAATATACCTAATATCTTAATTTGTTTTTGCCGTAAATTTTCTGATATTTTGTGGGCGACTCACGCATCGGTTGCGCATAAAAATTTCACAGTTTTGCGGTGAAATCAAACAGTGTATACTTTGGATTTCCCTCAACAAAAAAATATGAAAATTGGTATACATATATAAAAACACACGTAGAATTTGATAGTGAAGTCGAAAATTTTCAAACTATATCCAGTTTTGGGTGATGAATATCTACCCATTTATGGGTAGGAGGTACAGCTTTAATTTTATAAGAAATATATTCTTTGGGCCTAAATACATATGTGTACTTACTTTTGTTTAAATATTTCAACACATTAGTTAAAAATATAAAAACAAATTTTGAGGTCATTGACTTTTTTAGCCATAACAGTTTCAATATGTTTTTATTGTACTTGTACCAATGGTATAATGATTCTAAAAATTGTTGCATGTACGCAAAAAATACTGTCGATTTTAATACCTCTACCCAATTTTGGGTGGTAAGTAACTAGGCATTTAGGATTGGAATCATGGTTTCAATTTTATCAAAAATGATTTTTTTAGATTAAAATACATTCTTATACTCATTTATCTATAAAAATTTAACGGATACATTATTAATTTCAATATTCAAAAATCCCATAAATTAATATATTCTTTTTCATCTTTCGATTACATTTAAACAATTAATTCACAATGTTGACTCAATATAATTAAAAACTTTTGTACCGGACTTCAAAGAGTATTGAATACACCTACACACGCATACACGCACACTCGCCTCCACATAGACATTACTCAATTTGTAAATGAAATTTTCATGATTTAAAACCCGGCTTTTGGCAAAAATTCTACCAAACGGTGAAAATACAATTACTGGTTTAATTTAGCATGATTAGCAACTTGGCTTGATGACGGCATGACAAGCTGTCACTGAAAATAATATGACACCCACTGAAAGTATTACAATTTTAATTATTTTGAAATGAGTATAAAAAGATGAAAAAATTAAAAGCTGTTTAATTACTGAAACTAATACAACAGATGCTGGGGACAATATAATTAATAAATGAAAGCTGTGCTTTAATGGAGTGAGCTTTTACATTATATTCTTATTAGGAGTGTGCTCTATAAAAGCGCTGTTACCATAAAAGTACGCTCATAATACGGGCCATTATTTCAACATTATTTTTTTCTATTTTCTTGACTCGTTTTTACGTCTCGCTAAGAGATGTTTTACGAAGATGTCAGTTTGTATGTCTGTATGTGTGTGTATGTTAGAAGGACCTCAAAAACTATAAGATTCAAGACCTGTTTAACTACGGATTCCTCAATCTGACATTAATGGGAAGAACTGAAAAGGTTCTACATATTATTTTTTGAAACTTCTCTATCCGAGACATATAAAATTTTCATTATAACTTCAATAGATTTAGAGATAATAAAAATATGATATACTGACGATTTTTTCTGGGATGTACATACATTATATTATTTCTTATTGTATTAATAATCAAATATTTAAAATTATAGGTTATACCCTTCAAAAATACTGTCAATCCCGACAATGAATTGGAAACATTTCGAAAAATTAGAAGAGGACAAAATTTCTGCATAGAATGAATTTGAAATTTAAAAATCTAAATATAAAGAATAGATGATGTAAGTAGAATTTTTGGTGTAGAATGTAGGTATACAAGAAATGTTAAATACAATAGGGCGCGAGCAGTCATGTGACTTTGTTGGCCTTGACAAGCAGATATGGAGGCCCGTGTCAGAATGATAGCTAGTAATTACGTACATAGATGTCAAATATCATAATTTTCCATTCTAAATTTAGTAATTTTACATGTAAATTCCACAGTCCTGGTGACAAATTATTTAGAAATTTAGAAAAGTTGTCAAAAATTGAAAGACACTACGAAAGGATTTCTCTGGGAAAAACTTTTAATATGTCTTATTGTATTATTAATTAACTATTTAAATTTATAGGTAGGTTCAATACATGAATTGGAAGAATCTCGAACATTTAAAAGAGTAATAGTAATAATAATAATAGTAGTAATAAAAATATCTAAATATAAAGAATACATATAATTAGAATTTTTTTGTGTGTGCAAGAAATGTTAAATACAATATTTGTATAACCTATATTGAAAATGGCGAGAGATATTGTGTTGGCCACAACACATTTTTTAGACAGTCTTCCAAATATAATATATACACCCCAAATTTTTCACTCAATCTGGCATCTATATTCCGTAATTTATCTTTTTACTTGTAAAGGATATAGTATAAAAGGATGAAGGAGAACTGTGATAGGAAAGCTGTAATAAAGATATTGAGGAAATGGCTAAAGATGACGTAAAACGAAACAGTAAAAGCAAGGAAATCCGATACGAGAAAATTCCAATTCTTAATAGTATAGCCGATGACCCCTCAATTTACGATTGTCGTAAAAATAACGATAGTTTTCTTGTTTTATTTATTTGTTTTTGTATTGAACAAAATTCTTTATTAAAATAAATAAATAAATTTTAAAAAACTTACATGGGATGTGTCCTCAGGTGTAATAACTTTAACAATGGTCCAAATTACAATGAAAATGACGGGACATCCTGTAACATACAAACACATACATACGTTAATTACATCATACAATAATCACAAACAAGGTGATAAAACATATATTTACGGCCTAGGGCAATAAATAACTAATTAACTCACCCCATCCAATGGAGGCGTACACTCTTAATTTAATATTTTCACCAGTAAAAGTTTCAACAACCAACATGTATAGATATAGACCTATAATAAAAAATATTGTAGGATCAAAAATTTTCAGAAGTCAACACCTTATACCTTCAACAAACATCCAGAAAAAATTCGTAAGATGAAAGTAGTGTAACAGTATCATGAGAAACACACACGTGGCCATATTTGTTTCCACAGACATCTGGAAAGACATTTTTTTCTCATACATAAATATTAAATATTTCCATAGAAGGCATATATTTCTTATTATTATGTACATATTTTGGGATGATAGTACGAAGTATATACAATTTTTTAACATTATTTACTAAAGTACTATAGAAAATTTTGAGAAATGATGCAATTAACACCGTTTTTATAATAAATGTTATATTCACTTTAGCACTTTAAATATAAATTAAAGCTGTGTTCGTTTTCATAAAGTAACTTTAGCACATTAGCGAGCTCTATAGAATTAATTTAAAGTAAAGATAAAGTCAACATAATTTAAATTAAAGTCTTAAAGTAAATCTGATTATAAAACCGTCCCTTAGATATTTACAATAATATATTGTTTTACAAATTTTTTAATGGATATTACACCAGTAGAGATATCATTTTGAAAATTAGTGTGTTTATATAAGAAAATATGTAGAATCGAATGAGGTTACTAACAAGTTTCTATATGCACCCAGTTTTGGGTGGCATGTATTAACCCTTTAAAAAGTTTTTTTATACGGTTAAAATTTTAACAAAAATGAATTCCCCAGATTAAAATACATATGTATACTAAATTTTGTTAATATACTTTAAAAAATACAGTTTAATTTAAATATTTATAAATTACCGCCACCCAAAAATTATATGAATATTGTTTTACTAATTTAATTATGGACATTAGACTAACAATACAAATATTTTGAAAATCGATTTACTTATATATGAAAATATGTAAAATCGAATTATTTTATTAAAAAAAATGTTTCACAACCCAGTTTTGGGTATCAAATATCTACCTATTAATGGGTATAAGTTACGATATTAATTTTAACAAAAAATCGATTTCTTGGGCCAAAACACATACGTATAGTAATTTTTGTAAAATTATTTCAACTGGTCCTTAATTTATTAATTACTTAAAAAATATGGTATTTTTGGTTCACCAAATGTAGAAGTAAATATTGTTTTACTAATTAATTCAAAGCAATTGGTCCATTCAAACAATAATGTTTGAAATTGGTATACTTACATATGCAAGTCCATAGAATCAAATGGTGCTATCAACAAATTTGTATTTTTACCCAGTTTTTGGTAATAAATATATACCCATTAAAGGGAACAAGATAAGATTTTAATTTTATCAAAAATCGATTCCTTGTGTCAAAGTACATATGTATACTTATTTTCATAAAAATATTTTGCCGGGTACATGTTTAAATACATTATAACTTAATAATTTTGAAATTAATATTTTACCTTTGGAAAAACGGCGAATCGTAATTGACCTAATATTTTTATATAAATTAGTAAATAATAAAGTCGATTGTCCTGATCTATTAAACAGTCTGGGATTTCGCGTACCAACTTATACGACTAGAGCAACGGATTTATTCTGTTTAGGATTTAATAGAACTAATGCTGCTTTCAATTCTGCACTAAATCGTCTACCATTTGTTTACAATAAATATGTGTCTTATAATAATTTAATTGACATATTTCATTTCAGTTTATCACTGTATAAAAAACAAGTGACAAATGTAGTACTTTCCATTAATTAGTTATTTGTTTTCATAAATTTGTTTTCATAAATTTTTCTGTTATGTTTTCATTGTACACACATTGTACATACTGCTATATTCTTTCCAATGTAACTTAATTGTTAATGTATTTTTTTTGCATTTATATGTTGTATGTGCTTTCCTGTTATTGGGACATAGTCCTGTTGGAAAGCCGAAGTTAAATAAAATAAAAATAAAATAAAAAATTATTAATAAATAATCATTTGTAATTTTTGGTGGCAGCGCTTTATACCATTTTAATACTATAAATCAATCTCTTTAAAATACTAAATAATTTTTTTATAAATATCACACGTCATATTAACTTTGTTCTTAATTTTAAGCGTAAAAATATTTTAAAAATAAAAAATCCGCCTAGATTTTTATAATGACGCCGATATTTTCTTCGGAGTTGCAATTCTAGCTTGTCACTTTTCGTAACTAAAATTCGATAAGAATATTGACGTTATCGTTCGCCGCGATATCTGGGAAATGTCAGTGAGTTACCAAGTCCGGAGATGATATTTTTATATAAGATTTCCACGCCGACTGGATGCTACAAGTTACTAACACCAAATCAAAATATTAGGAAATATTATTGAGGATGTATGTTCAAATCTTTTGAAAATAAATATGAAATAAAAGTAAATATTTTTATGATAATATGTATACGTATGTACTATGACCCAGGGAATCCATTTTTGATAAAAGTAAAATTATATCTTACACCCATTAATTAGTGGATATACACTACCCAAATCTGGGTGGAGATACAAAATTATAAATTATACTATTTGATTCTCTATACTTTCTTATGTAATTATCCCAATTATAAAATTTATTACTATACTGGTCCAATTGCTATAAATAAATTAGTAAAACAATATTTATTTGGAATAATATGCTATTATTTAAGGACCTTTTGGAATTTAGTTACGAAAATTAATTTAGATATGTATTTTAACCCAACAAATCCATTTTTTATAAAAATAAAGTCGTATCTTGTACCCATCATTAGGTATATATTCAATACCCAAAACTGGGTAGAGATACAAATATAAAAATTACACCATTGGATTATATGGACTTTCTTATATAAGTATACTAAGTTTTAAATTTATTATTTATATGGTTCAATTGCTATAAATGAATTAGTAAGACAATATTTATTTGGAAATTTGAAGAACCAAAAATATCTGAACTTATTAATTATGCATTCAATTAAGGACCTTATGGAATTTTATTACAAAAATTCGTATACATATGTATTTTAATCCAAGGAATCCATTTTTGATAAAATTAAAGTCGCATCTCCAATTTTTAAATAAGCTGATATTCACTACCCAAAACTGGGTAGAGACACAAACATAAAAATGACACAATCCGATTTTTTGGACTTTCTTATAGAAGTATACTAAATTTCAAATTTATTATTTATACGGTCCAATTGCTAGAAATGCATTAGTAAAACAATATTTATTTGAAAATCTTGATTTATTAATTATGCATTTGATTAAGGACCTATTAGAAGGAATCCATTAAACTAAATATTAAAGTCGTATCTCTAACACTTAAATAATCTGATAGTCACCACCCAAAAATGGGTGAATTAATAATTTTTCTAATCATACCATTAAACTTTATGTACTTTCTTATATAAGTATCCAAATTTTCAAATTCTTTACTTTACTGGTCTAAGTTCTATGAACAAAACAATCTTATTGCTATATCATCCCTTAACTTGTCATCATTTTAATTACTATTTAATTGCATTCTCACCTGTAAGGTAAGGGTAAGTATCCAAGCAAAGTCAGTAAGTATGTACGTACACATCAGGTTGGTATGAATCACGTTCCTCAAACAACGTAGGTCCCTGTGAAACAAGCACCAATCGCAAAATCAACAACATGTTCGCAACAGGTGTTCAGCTCTAGATCCACAATATAGATGAACAGTTAACAAGCAGGTAAGAAAGTCAATATTATGGCCCTCTAATTTTATGCAAACACGACGTATGATAAGATGTTGTCTTGACGACAAAAGCATTATCATGTAGCTATTGACAATTGAAGCGCTCTAGCAAAAACAACCTTAGTTCATTTTTTACCTTCCATTACCTATAGGTAAAATGTAATAACTTGTGACTAAGATAGTTTTTGCGCAAAATTCGGCATGCTTAAAATATTAAACACTTATTACATAATTCTATAACTCTTACTTGAAGTAGACAAATATCCATACTGCTATTATAAGGGCCACCAAACTGCTGATATACCCAACGAAGTAGATGGTCGTAGTAATTTCTACTTCTTGGGGAATTTCTGGCATGAGTTCTTGGCAGGCTGTGTAATCCGTAAAATCCCATGTTCCATTAGTATGACACCACCTCGTAACATTCTCTGTAACAACAAAGAAAGTTTTGTTGCGCCTCCACCAAAAAATGTGAACATGGTTTGACTAATTTATTCATTCAGGCTATAATATAGGACAGGATAGGATTCATTTCAAGACGGTAAATCGAAATTGGATAACAGAATAACATAATTGAAAGTAAAGTAAAAAAACCTGAACCAGTAAAGTTAGGACTTTGAAAATTGGTGTACTTATATAAAAATCTGTTGTGCCCAGCACAATACCTCTCGCCATTTTTATTTTATGTTGCATAGGGTGCGAGCAGTTATGTGACTTTGTTAGCCGCAAGCAGATATGGGGGCCCGTGTCAAAATAATAGATAGTAATAATGTACATAGGTGTCAAGTATCATAAGTTTTCATTCAAGACAAATAAACATCAGAATGAAAAATTATGACATGACAATTGTGACATCTACGTCATTCTGACACGGAACCTCATCTGCTTGCCAAGGCCAACAAAGTCACATGACTGCTCGCGCCCTATAAGCAACGAATTTAATATTTCTTGTACACACAAATAATTGAAATTGTATTTCTTCTTTCGTTCTACGAGAAATTTTGTCCTACTGTAATAAATATGTTCAAAATTCTTCAAATTTATTGACAGTATTAGCGGCATTTCTTAAGGATATATGTAATATTAACATACCTATATTTAATTAATAATACAATAATATATTAAATGTACTCGTACCTCCCAGAAAAATTTGATTTTTGACACTGGCGTTTTGCATTTATCTGTGAATTACAAACATTTAAATATCTCCAAACCTATACGAGATATAATAAAAAATTTAAATGTGTCAGATTGAGAATTGAATGTTCTTTAATATTAGTAAACAAATTTCAAGAATTTGCTATTTCCGGTTGTCCAATTGTTACTTTTTCAGCTCTTCCCATTAATGTCAGATTGGGAAATACTCGTACGTAGTTAAACAAATATTAAGTCTTATAGTTTTTGAGTAATCGTCATTTTTAGCATGAATTCAATTTTTTTGTAGAATCTAATGTTGCTATCGAAAAGTTTGTATCAGATTTGGGCAGAAAGCAGTATTCTAGTTCTCATTAAATAAATATTAATTTCTAGAATCGAATTTGAAATCTGCTATCTCTTCTATTCAAAAAATTATTCACCTAAGATTTTAACAACATTCTTTGTCAAAATTCTTCATATTTCTCACGCATAGAATATTTCTCCGTAAATATTTGAAAAATCTGTAGGGAAATTCTTCTTAAACAAGAAAATTTCCTCTACAACAAAATGTAAAAAAATTCTCGTCTGTCTATATTATTTCCGTCTCACTAGAGACGCGTCTCAAGCAGGAGATCTTATATTTGCAATCCTTTATCTATGTGAAATATATTATATACGTACATTCCATCTCAAAAGTATTTTAAATATTGATTTGATTATAGTTTCGCATAGAAAGGGAAAGCAACGCATGCTGTATTTATATATGAATATGACTATCTCTCTCACTCTTATTGGGACGCGTGGACCAATTATTCCCAACCTATGAAGTGGAAGACGTAACCATGGACACTAAAGCACGTGACGTCACCAAGTGAGATGTGGAAGAGTGCTTCATTAACGAGTTATTGATGAAGAGGGCATTCGTTCGAATTTTCAAAATTTAAACATTATTAATTTTCATTTTCTGTCAGAAATGTGTAAAACAATACGTATTTTTATACAAGGTGTTAATTTTAAATGGGCCATAAGGGATACAAAGACGGTTAAATAAGCAAATACCCATTGTTGGGTGTGCCAATCTGCTTTGTACATAAATTTCGGTAATGATTATGACATATTTGTACCGTGGCGGGCGTTTACCTCGTGGGTACTCATTGTTGGGGTGGAGAGTGCGCCACAGGGGTCAATTTTATACCATTTTATTCGAAATATTTGGCGTCCGTCGGGATCGATCCGGTTTGCCAGATTTGCGACCAGACATTTAGGCACGCAGCCAAAAATATGAACATCCTGTATGTAGTTATAATACTACAATAAATATTTTTTTGCTTTAAGTTTAATTACAGTTAGACATTGGTTGTTTTTGTTCAACAGCAAGGCGGACCCAATATATTTCCTTGATGGATGCCATTATGTACAAAACCCTATAAGTTTGTTTATAATTAAATTTGTATAATCAATCTTATTTCGCCAAAAGTTTATCGTAAACCCAATACCTATTATTGGGTGTGGCAATTTACTTCCATATACTTTTATAATAACGATATATTTATACAGTTGTTATTGATGTTTTTGTTTTTAAAATGCATGTTATTTAATATTAAAAATGTACTTGTTTGTTTGAGTAATAAAACTGTGTGTACAAAATCCTTTCATAAAATAATTTGCTTTATAAAACTTAACATTCCACAAGCCTTTATATGCTCCATTTTGTATTCAAATACACGCAAAAAAATCATATATGTGCTGGTCGTTTGCCAGATATATTCCGTATAAAAGAAATAACAATATAACTATAAAAATATAGGAGTGTCTGACTATGAATAGCGCTGCCACCAAAAAATTCAAACAGTGAAATTAAATTTTGATATGTTTATTTATTTACTTGCATTTTCCTTGACAACCTACAGCTTAAACATCACCTTAACTATATTGTCACACCAACCACCCAACGCGGTAAAAATATAATCTAATTTGCCATCCTTGTTCCTCTTTAGTGTCTTAAACGATCAAAGCCATTCCAGATTTTGCAGTACTTGCATTTTCTCTACAGTCACAGTCTAAGCTTCGTGCGGCTTCTTACTGCACCACTCAAGAAATAAGAACATTCTAAGTGTGTAACTGCATAGTGTAATATAACAAGATTGCTAGAGCTACGTGAAAATATTAAAAGACATTATTTTACACGGAAAAAATTATCGGTTTTACCTTCCGTCACCTTTGGGTAAGGAAAATATAGTCTTTGGTGAAAATCCGATGGTTTTATTATTTTTTCGAGGATGTCTGTATGTGTGTGTGCGTGCGTCTTTGTGTGTGCCCAAAAATTACAATTTTTACGTATTTATTTTCCTTATGCAGGCTTGATTAGATTTTGGTTATAATTGGTCAATGGGAAATACCCTCATTTGAAGTTTAACAGTTTTTCACTAGAAATATTGTTTTTATTTTAAACATATATTGATTGAATTTTAATTCCAAGAATTATGAAATGTTGACTGGTTTTTATTACGGTGACCATATTATTTCAAATCTATTTTTTTTTAATAGAGTATATTGATTCGGCAGTTTTGTAATTTGATTCCTAATTACACGATATCTAATGTATGTATATACAAGCCCCGAAGACATACCTACACATACATACATGCATACATAAATAGATGATCTAATTTCTTATTATGCATGAGTACAAATCAATATGTATGGCTCATGTATATACACATTGCTCGAGGCAATAGCTAATGTCAAATGTCATATCAAATGTTTTATAGTTATAAACAAGTCATTGGCTAATTTATTTATTATTTATTTTGCCTGATGGATTGTGATACATAATAGAATAGTTAGAAAATCTATTTTTATACATGGACTTTGTAAATTTAAAATCAATCTGCAATAATTTGGTTTAGATTAGTTGTTAATGTTGATTCTAAATTATATCATTTAAATTGTCTATAGCATATAGCCCTTTAAGGTTTTACTGACATGTCTACATTGGTTTTTATTGCAATATTAAAAATATAAACATACGTTGAATAGTGGCAGACCCAACATGTTGCCTCGGGGTACTCCAATTTCGAAAATTTACCCCGAGTTTGATCCCTATTTACAAATTTATAAAACATCGGTAAGTCATTTTATAAAATGACCGACAAGCTGTCTATATTTACACAGTTTGAATAAATTGATACACTTAAACAAAAAATTGGATTTATTTAAAAATAATTGTTTAACAATTATATATTCCTGTAATTTATACAGTTTATTTACGTAACATTTTAATTTAAATGCACGCAAAAACAAAATTGGTATGCAGTACTTGCATTTACAAAACAAATATTGAAATTTAATCGGTTAGTATTTACTTTACATTTATGTATGAATATTTATAAATAAAATGCATTTTATTAATTTGCGAATATGTTCATACACTCGTATTTTTAATACAGAGATATCTAATCTTGTTTTAAATAATATTTTTTGTATGTTCGTAACCTTGACATGAAACTTTCCAAAAAGAGAAGAAACATAAATGTAAATAATGCTAATAACGCGCAAACCAGTGGCATTAGTATTAATAATTGTTCTAATTGTACATTTAGTATTAACATACATAAATAATATTTGTAAAATAATTGTAATTATTGTAAAACCAAATATGTGAAAAATAAAATACTGACTCTTTGTTGTAATCAACCATTTCTTTGATGTAATCAAACCCCCTTTGAATGCCGGTCGAACTATTATTATTATTTAAATAAATTTATAAATTATTAATTCACTAGCAAAAAAACAGATACTTATAGTTGTTATTATGAAGTTAATAATGACAGTTTAAAACCTCAAAATTGAATAAATATATTTAACATATTGTTTTATATTATCATCATTCTATATTTATCAGCAATATTATTTAAAAAATTCACAAATATAATATATAAAACATTTTTGTCTGTCTGAAAAATATTTAATTATTTCATAACACATCTCGCAGCAAAAATGTCTCCGTAGATTATAATTTTCCTTATACTTGTTTACGCTAACATTATCTCAAATTGTTATCATAATATACAGAGATGAACTCAAAATTAAGTAATTAATTTCAATTCTTAACTAAATTAATCAAGAACGGTATTAGAAAATGGCTGTATTGATATACGAAATAATTAATTATAACAGAAATTAATTAAAAGGAAAATTGAAGTTTACATTTTGATGTAAATGAATCGTAGACGAAATATATTTATTGTTTTACAAGCTGGGTACAAAATTTACAATCATATTGTAACATTTTCGCTTACAATTTCTCTATATATAATAACCTAACGTACAAAAGTCGCGCTTGGAAAAGTCCGGCCGAATTTTGTGAGATAGATTTTTGTTCTTATATACAAGTAATTTATATTAATATTTCTGTGTGAGACAGTTTAAATAGTATAGCGACGATTTTAAGGCGCCAAACAATTTTATCTCTGACATAATGATTTAGGTTTTTGTAGTGATAAGCGCGAAACATATGAATATTTTATTGTCAATAGAATATAAAATGTTTGTAGAACATTTTTCATTGTTTTGCTTGAATTTTCTCTATAAATTTTTTCAGAAAACATACATAGTTTATTATTATTCAACAATAAAAAAAATATCGACTATTTATGATATATGTATTGTATAATCTACTGCAATTTTTAGTATGTAGGTACCTCTTAAAATATATTGACAAAAATAATTTTGGTCCAAGGACCAAGGAAGGTAAGAATAGTAAATTCGAATTCTAAGGACACCAAAATGTGTTTATTCATTAGAAACTCACTATCGAATTTTTAACCAAAGACAATACCGTCCTTTCTTAAAGGTGACGCAAGGTAAAAATTAAAACTCTATATTTACCCCTTAATTGGATTAATATTTGATACCCAAAAATGAGTCGAGATACAAACTAAACGATAAAACTATTGAAATTTGTGTACTTTCTTATATAATTAAATAAATTTTCAATGTTTTTATTTATCTGATCCAATTGCTACAAATAAATTAGTAAAACTATATTTTCATGCAAAATTTAAAAATCCTATTTTTAAATATTGTGATCAGATATGCATACTTTACAATATATTAACAAGAATTGGTATGCATTATGTATTTTGGCCCAAGGAATTTAATTTAACCCTCAAATGCTTGGAGATACAAATTCGCCAATAACACCATTTGTTTAAATGGACTTTCTTATATAAGTACACTAACTTTTAAACTTTTTCATTTAATAGTCCAATTGCTATAAATAAATAAATTAAATAATATTTTATACAGATTTTTGGTAAATCCTAAATTTATAATAATAATTATTAAAGATGTATTAGAATACTTGAAGAAAAATTAGTATCCGTATGTATTTTGACCCAATGAATCCATTTTGATAAAAGGGTATATATTTGCCATCCAAAAATGGGTCGAGGTACAAATTCGCAATTACACCATTGGATTCAGCATATTTTCTTATTTAAATAACCAAATTTTCAAATTTATTACTTTATTGGTTCATATTATAATAATTTGTAAATTAAAAAATTCTATACATTGGCCGTCGGATAATTTTGGCAAGACTTGACACACAAATTCATAATATTACGGCAAATTTACATGTCCAACAAACAAATTATAAAACTTATGGAAATGCTAAGAAAATTTTCAAATTTGTTTCGACGAAGTTGTTTTGCATTGTACAAAAGTAAAGGATTTCGATAGAAGGTAAAGTCTGAACTATTAAAATGCCGGTCGAACTATTACTAATACACTGTTGCAATTTAAAAAAACTTACGTGTCGTGTTGTATTTAATTCCACTGATTTCCCCCAAACATGGCAACACTGCTGTTGTATCCCCCCTGGTGTTAGGCCAACAAATCAACCCATCGAAGGCACCCTTGCACCCTGTAATTTCTTCCTCCGTTTTCTCCTTAGCTCGCTCCAAAAGGGTGCACTCCAAGTAAGGGTAGCTGCCGTTCAACCCAGCAACTATCTCTGCTGTCTGCTCAAGGGTAAGGTTACCCAGTTGCCGAAGGAGATCTTCTTCAGAAGGAGATGAATGATGGGTAACCGGGAGATTCAGAAGGTCCATTATAAAGATGTGAACATCTTGGATATTGGATAGACACTGAGAGTTATCATTTTAAGGAGATAAGAAAAAAGGAGGGAGAGATGTTTTGTTTTTGAGATCTGCAACAATAAAAAAAAATTAATTGTATTTTATGAATGTATATGTGGGAATATTTAAACAAAAATTGGTAGCCATATGTATTTTCACCCAAAAAAACGATTTTTAATAAAATTAAAACCGTACATTACACCCATAAAAGGGTATATATTTGTTACCCAAAAATGGGTGTAGATAAAAATTTGAAAATGACACCATTAGATTCAGCGGACTTTCTTATATAAGTGTACCAATTTTCAAATTTATTAATATACTGGTTCAATTATTACAAATAAAAGAGTAAAAACATTAATGAAAATTTACCAAAATTTTAATTTTTTAATATTAAGGCTACATACATGTGTATCTATTAAAAAAATTGGACGAAAATAAGTACAAATATATATTTTGAAATAAAAAACAAATTTTACACCCATAAATGGTTACATATTTGTTACCCAAAGCTGGGTAGAACTACAAACCTATACGTAAACTAAATTTTAAAATTATTGTACCATTTATATATATACAGTAAAAAAACATTCAAAATCATACGAATCAGTTAACAGTCTGTAAAATGTTACTTTTACTGCCTATGGTTGCTGTTGCTATAGCAACAAACGCACAGAAACCGTTCAACAAACACATAGGAACATAATTTGATGGCGATAACTTTCAAAATATATATTAAAAACAATCGCTAAATTAATTTTAATTCTAAAATCGGTAAAAAATAATGTGTTCAACACGACACTAAACACATAGATTTACAGCTTCTGTATCTGCAGTAAATTTGGTATTTTCGTGCTAGTTAAACAAATAACTATTTATTATTATTAAATAATCTGTTTAGTACACATATGTATTTGACTCTTCACACCGTAAATGATTAAATATTTACCACCCAAAACTGGGCATAGATACACAATTTGTAACTTCACCATCAGATTCTACGTATTTTCTTATATAAGTATACCAATTTTTATATTTATTTGTTGGTGGAGTTCTAAGTAAACATAATTTGATTTTACCGCAAATCTGTGAATTTTTAATGCGCAACCGATGTGTTCGGTTGCCCACAAAATTTCAGCAAATTTAGGGTCAAATATAAGTTGATATATTTGGTACATGCTTCGGAAAAAATTAATATAAATTAGCGTACATATGTATTTTGATCCAAGGAATCCATTTTTGATAAAATTAAAGTCGTACCCAATACGGGTAGAGATATAAATTTATAAATTATAAATTCGATTCAATGGACTTTCTTATATACTTCTTAATTTTTAAAATAATTTCTACAAATAAATATATAAAATAAATGTATATTATGTAGAAGGTAAGTATATGCGTAAATGATGAAAAATGACTTCAAAAATATTTAACAAACAGTAATCCCTGCACTGTTGGATATTATTAGCCTAATTACAGCTCACAAAAGACTAATGTTAAATCATGTCAAAATAATTAATCTGTATTACAGATTTTAATTAATTTACCAGTACGATTTAATTTGCCTGAAATAGAGTCCTAAAATAAATGTTTCGCGAAATTTCTAACTACATTAGCAGAGTCAGCGGATACACTAACATGTTCTGAAATTCATTTAAGACATTGCAGCTAAATACAAGATGTGAAATTTCATACAATAAGTTTTAACAAGCCTTTGTCATACGCTGAGAAATTTATAAGTTAAAATTCAATTTCGCAGGAATTCCGATTTTGTGGAAACTTTAATAAAAAATTCTGGGGGAATATGTGCTTGCAAGTTGGTACACATATGTATTTTGAACCGGGGATCGATTTTTGCTAGATTAAAATCGTAGCTCCAACTATTAAAAGAGTAGATGTTCACCACCCAAAAATGGGTAGAAGAACAAGCTTATAAATATTTGCTAGATTTTTTATGTAAGGAACCCAATTTTTAAAATTATTACTTTAAGGGTCCAATTGCTTTGAATTAATTAGTACAAAGTTATTTAATTAGAATTTGGTGAACCAATAATCCTTATTTATCATGGACCCGTCATAATATTTTAACAAAAATAAATATACGTATGTATTTTGGCGCTAGGAATCAATTTTTGATAAAATTAAAGAACTCGAACCCATAAATGGGTTGATATTCACCACCCAAAAATTTAAAATTTGGAAGAACGAAAACGACCATATTTTTTAATCATTAATTAATTAAGGACCCGTTGGATTTTTTGACAAAAATTGCTACACGTATTTTGACCCAAATAATCGATTTTTGTTAAAATTAAAAACATATCTCCAACCTATAAATGTGTTGATATTTACCACCCAAAAATGGGTAAAAGTAGAAGCTTGCGCACACTATCATTCGATTCTCTGGACTTTCTTTTATAAGTACCTTAATTTTAAAAATTCATACCTAAATGGTCCAATTGCTATGATTTAATTAATAAAACAATATTTACCCAGCATTTTAAAAAACCAAAGCAAATATATTTTTTAAATTATTAATTAATTAAGGCCCTATCGGATTTTTTTGAGATAAATTACTGAACTGTATGTATCTTGACTGAAGGAATTCATTTTTCATAAAATTAAAATCGTAGGTTCAACCATTAAATGGGTTGATATTTGCCACCCAAAAGTGGGTGAAAATACACACTTGCTGATAATCTTATTCAAATCTAGGTATATTCTAATATAAGTACACCAAATTTCATTTTTTTTATTTCGTTAATTCACTCCCTACAAATAAATTTGTAATATATCACTCTGCAAAAAATGGTGGCAGCAGTTTGTAAAAAAGTAATATGTGATAATAATGCTTATATTTCCCCAAAAGGTAATGTAATAAAAACGCTTTTTGTAACTTTTTCAGTATATGGAAGATCATATATTTAAAAATAACTATGTCGACAGCTTTACGTGCTTTAAAAATGAAAGCTCAGCCAGTAGAAAATTATAGCTTTTCCAGAGCTTAATAACAAGGATTTCATTGCACGATTTTGTAAGCTTTATGTACTGTGAAGCTCTAAGCTTTTAATATTACTATGTGTGTACTTAATTGTTAATATATTGTATAGTAAAAGATAGATTATATATTAAACGCTTCAGTTAAAATATACCGGTACAATTTTTACATCTAACAAGTGGGTTTATTTTTTTTATTTACTCAAAAAGTATTAAAACAAATAACATTTCATAAATACAATTACAGTTGCAAACTTTATTATATGAAGTAAATTCAAGATCTAAAAACATCGACAACAGAACGGAAGAAAATTTAATATAAAGTTTGCCGTATCCAATACCAAAGTTTTGTGTACATAAACAATTTATTTTATAGGTGACATGTAGTATATGTAGAAAAGTTTAGGAAATATAGAAATACTTTAATTTCTATGGTTGTCCAACATGTTTTTCAGAATAAAGTTTTTTCAATTAAAACTCATTTGTTTAGGGAATTTTCACCGGGTAAAAGATAATTATATTTAAGAGGAAAATGAGTAGAAAAAGCATAATTGAATATGTGGCTTATTTCATCAATTGTCCTAAAATTTTTGGGAACAGATTAATGATCTGAAATACAATACGAATCGGTGACTTCCTGATTTATTCAGCAGGCGAGAGAGTTACGCAAGATTCGTCGCAGGATCAGCATTGTACCAGGAGAACCCAGCGTGTTTCCTGCTATTGACACAGGTTTGTTATATTGGCCGTAAATCCTGCTGCTAAGAAGAAGAGAAATAGAGAAATATATCGTGCACAACCAGACATTGGGGTTGATATTTTTTATTGTTATATATAGTCTGTTTTCTGTGGCTGTGAGTTGTTTTATAATATATTATAAATTGACCATGACTTTGGAACTTAGGACATACTTTTATAATTTCTTGCTGTCCTAATTATTTTCGGTAAAAATGTTTCAAATAAAAGTTGTAGAGCATAAAATTCTACATCGAAATAAGTAATTATTTCTATAATTAATACATATTTGTTAATGGAGTTTCGTGGCCGCGTGCTTGAGTGTCTGGACGCGAATCTGGGGAACAATATTCCAAATTTTAAATGACACAAAACCTGTGGTACACTTTCCACGCCAGCAATAAGTGTCTGTATGGTGACGCCTGGTACACGCCCGCACGGTACAAATACGTCATCATCATTACCAAAGTTTTTGTATAAAAACATTTTAATTAAAATGATACAGCTTTTTTAATTTTAAGTTCACCGTAGAAGTCGAAAAAATACCATAATTCCCTTCCTGGATGTATTTCTGGAAAGAAAAGAAGATGGTTCTTTACTAAATTCAGTCTACAGGAAGCCTACGCATACTAATCAATATATTAATTCCAGAAATATGGTACAACTTAATACCTAATGAGAAGAGCTTCAAAAATTTTTCATTCAGAGAAATTAAAAGAAGCGATGAAAGAAATTAAGAATATTTTTATGAGCAATGGTCTTTCTAAATCTTCTATCGAAAAATGTCTGAAACCGACAAGACCTATAACAATACTAATGAAAAGGACGTATTGTTTGCTTTCTTATGTCAAAAATGTCACGGACAAGATTGGTAGAATTCTTCATATGTTGAGACAAGTAAAAGACGTCATCCCTCTTCAGTCATCAGGGATTTACCAGATTCCATGTGTCTGCGGGACACATTGGGCAGACTGGTAGAACTATTTCAACAAGATTGAATGAACACCAGCGTTCGATCAGATTGAACCAGCCAGAAAAATATTCAGTTGCAGAATATGCCCTGGAAGAATTCCACCGTATCAAATTCGAAGAAACAAAAATACTAGCGAGACCAACACACCTAAATAACAAGTTAATTAGAGAAGCCATTGAGATTTTCAAAACCAGGAATAATTATTTCAATCATTGTGACCGTTTAGATCTTAGTCGGGCATGGCTTCCTATATTAAATATGTTGTAATTTGTCACCATGGTTACTTGTTGCTAATGTTTTTGTTATTATTTATTTATATATTTATTGTTTATTTCCGATGTCGTGGTCAATACTCTGTATATATATTTTCAAACAAGAATCCATTTACTTTAAATATAAACCCTTTAATTAAAAAGTAAACAATGTATTTAATATATAATTATATATATTATTTAAATAATTCTTATACAGAGTAAAGGTAACTGATCCCTTGTTATCTCTATTTTGTATATATTACATCTGTATATACAATATCGAATTACACAAATCTTTTGTCTTTATTCGTCATTGTATCAAACAAAATCGTGTACCTAAAGTAACTTTACAATAGAAAATGTAACAAACTTTATATCCAGAGAACAGTATAACAGATTATAAATTTGTATTGTGTTTGAAATAGATTCACAGAATTATGTCCATATGTAGATACAACTATTATTATATTGTAATGTGAAACATGAAATTAATTCAAACATATATGTTTCACTAAAAATTTCATATTTCAATTATTATTCATAGAAATACAATACACTATATATAACATAATTTTATTTTTCAATAAAATGTATTCAAGTATATAAATCTACAATATATAAACTCGCAAACAATTATTGTTACTACAATAAGCCAAATAACAATTCAAATAGTATTATTTTCACGCCAATTTTAATATACAATTGAATACTAATCTTTTACCTGTCGCTAAGAGAGGTATTGGATTCATGCTAAAAATTGCATATCCAGATTTAATGTTTTAAGGTCCCTACAATCCGATTTTAATATTTTTACGATGATGGCTGTGTGTATGTGTGTGTGTGTCTTAATATTTGTTTAACTACATATTTCTCAATCGGATATTACTGGGAAGAGCTGAAAAGGTGTTGGTAATAATTAGACAACCGGAAGTAGTAGATTCTTAAAAAAATCTTCTACATATTATATTTTGAAACTTTTTGTTCTTGCTTGTATTTAGAGTAGAGTAAATTCTCTATATGATACATATAAATATTTTATTATATATTTTATAGATTTAGAGATAAAGAAATATAAGGTATATAATAAATTTCACAGCCCAAATAATATCATGGAAACCAATTGAAAAATAAAAAATGTTTGTAACTGACAGATAAATGTCAATGCCAAAAATCCAGAGACATTACTGAAGTTTTTTTCTAGGAAGTACATACATTATATTATTTCTTATTGTACTAATATGTTAAACATTTAAAAGTATAAATATATTACATATACCCTTCAAAAATACTGTCAATCCCGACAATGAATTGGAAACTTTAGAAAAATTAGAAGAGGACAAAATTTCTTCATAGAATGAATTTAAAATTTTAAAAATCTAAATATGAAGCAAAAAATATATATAAATGAAAACGTTTTATCTTCCAAGTTTAATGTTTTAGAGATAGTTCAATTGGTATACCCAGAAATGGGTAACACACAGTGGTGATATATTTATTCTAAAGTCTAATACAAGCAGTTTTCGTTCACATGCTATATTTCCAAATAATTTGGCACAGTTTTCCTATTAAGAATATTACACCATTTTCTAAATTGCATCGTGTTAAAAGTTCTTGCAACAGTCGTTAAATTATAAGTTCTGTTAAAGTACTTGTATATTCTACTTTAAATGATTTGAAAAGTTATACACTTTAGATATTAATTTTTATTGTCTTTTAAAGACGTTGGTATTTGCAACCCAAAAATGGGTGGGGATTTTCTTAAAAATTCCTTGTGTCAAAATAAATAAGTATACAATTTTTTGTCACAATAAAGAAAACATTGAAATCTTTAAATTGATACGGCAACTGCCACCATTTTTCGGTGTAATATAAGAAGCAGTTTTATTTGAACTGCGCACAAAATATCCCCAATTCATAATTTTATACAAGAGTTTAAGACAATACCTTGCAACAATAGATCTTGTAATACAAAACCAAGACAATGCTGAGTGTTTAATTGTCTTAAAATTCAAGATAATCTGCTTTGTAAGTTAATAGGTACAATTGCATATCAACTTGCTAATTGTATCATGAAATTATTACATATACTATCGTAACTTAGTTTCATAGTTGGTTTAGTTTAAGTTAGTTACAGAGTAGAATAATGTACACAGTTTCACGGTATGAATTTACAAATTTGCTCTGTTTGTATACTACCAGAATTGTATGATTTTAGCAGGAAAACAAATTCATATAAAGCCAAGCAATTATTAGTCCTTAACAAAAAGGACTTTAAAAAAAATCTGTTGTGGCCAGCACAATATCTTCCGTCAATTTTGTGTATTATGTATAAATTCCATACATATATTTTCTTGCAAATGGTTCTAAATTTTCAGTAATATTATTTCATAAACAAACTACGCAAATTGCACTTGACATTAACATCTACTTTAGCTTTCCCCATTCGTCAAAGGTCGCTATTTTTTATTGTCTTCTTCCAATCATTTCTGTTTTACGTATCGTTCTCATTAAGTTCCTTTTCTCTCAAGTCGCAATATAGTCCTTCCATTTTTCTTTGGCCTTCCTCTGTTTTCAAACCCTATGTAATCATCTCGCTTGTATCTTTCTAGAAACTTGTAACACTACCTATCTTTCCGTGTCTTCCCCAACATCTACTTCAACATCCTCATCTCTGCCATATTAATTTACTTTTTATTTATACTGACTTCTGTCAATTTGAATTATATGAATATATTAGTAGTTTCCATGTTTAGCATAGCTGGCTGATTTATAAAATTTCTTTAAAATTCTTTAACTCTATATCTATTGAATATGAAGTATAAAATGTAATCAAATCGTATAGAGAATAATATATTCTTTAAGTTATAATAATGTTAAATGTCAATAAATCAAATTTAACTGGTAAATCTTCAAATGAGGTACTTCCGGTTCACCAATTATAACCAAAATCTAATCAGTTGTTGGATGTAAACTTGAGGAATACGAAAAAATTATAATTTTTGGAATCGTGGTATTGACGTTATGCGATCCGAAACTTTTGTCACACACACACAGACACACACACACATACATACATCGTATTATAGGGACCCTAAAACATGCTTATTCACTAAAAACTCATTAAATTTTTTGACCAAAGACAATACCTTTCTTACCTAAAGGCGACGGTAGGTAAAAATTAAATATTTACCAGTTTCCAATGATAATATATTGATTTATTTATTAATCTAAGTATAAAATTTGTGAAATGAACTTCGAAAAACAGATTTGATGTATGAACAAATTGAAGTTGACGTATTGAAAAATATGTGTACATTATGAACAAAAACACGACATATGTCACAACATTATTATTTAGGAGATATCTATGTGAAAGTATGTTTCAAAAACTTTTGTAATATTTCAGTACAACTTTGGTTATACATGTTCCCTACATCAAACTTTACGTACCATTCAAAATTAATGATATATGATCTTTTGTAATTTTAACAAGTGTTATTGGCATGAATTGATGAATTTTCCGTAAAATATGAACATAATTAGTAGTTTCGCAGTTCAGGGAAAAGTGTGGATGTTTTTATTTAAACTTAGTTTAACTCAAAGTTCAATGATAGCGTTAGACAAAACCTGCTCTCAGTCATAAAGTTCTAGTTTGGAATGGAATTAATTTGGCTTTCACCATGCATAGATTTTAATCTCTTTGTACATAAGTACATCTAAGATGAAATGAAAATGTTTTCTTAATGTAAGTCTTAAGATGTTGATGTGCTCGTAAGATATAAGATTGTATATTTTTATGTAGTCAAGAATATTTAATACCTTCCTTACCTAAAGGTGACGGAAGGTAAAACAGTTTTGTATGCAACTTTTACATAAAAATTGTATTTTAAATCAAGTCAAAATGTCTTTGAAATAACCAGAGAAATATGACTTTTAAGAAGCTTATTGTAGAATGTAAATATAAATAGAAAATTATTATTATATTAGTGATTTTTTCTTTAACTTGTTGCACACTTGTTGCCGACATAAGTTAGCATAAATTTAAAAGACGAAGCCAACTAATTACTTCAAAGTTTGTTATGGAAATTTCAAGATTTTCCCATCGAAACTTTTAATAAGATTAAGTTTTTTAAGATAATATAAAAATTAATGAACCTCTCGTTTAAATTTGAAATTCTAAAAGACAGCTTTTTAAAGTTAGTGCATATAACTTCTATCATCCGGTAGATTAACTAAAAATATAAAAAAAATCGTTTTATGTTGATGTACTCCAACTGCCACCAATTTTTTTTAATAACGCTACGGCGTCGTGCTGAATTCAAAGGCGATACGAATATTCCACTAAACTTGTACAACATACTTTTTCTATGACTAACGAAAAGGAAAAAAAAATATTAAAATTATATTTTACTTTATATACCAAGTTTTTTCTACAGGTTTGTGTCAATACTTTTTCTATACATTTTATGGATAATTCATAAAATTATGTATAATTTAAATCCCCGAGTCTATGCTTTATAGATAAACATAACTCCTTGGTTACACAGTTCAGATCTTACATGTTTGTAACTGACAGGTGACACTGTCAAAAAATAATTTCAAATTGTAATAGTTTCGTTTTAAAAAGAAAATAGTAAATGGAACAATAGTATTTATGTAAATTAATAAAAATTAAATGGCGGGAGGTATTGTGTTGGCCACATCAGATTTTTTTTGTTTGTATTTGTTGACTAGTTTGCCCTTCTCAAGTCCACGTCATGTCCTGAGCACGGCTGCTAGTGTTTGCCCAAAAAATCTGTGGCTGGGTAAGCCTAACGTAACCCAGGGTTCAATACTACGAGGCAGTCGACTTGGTCAGAGTATCAAGTCAAGAAACTACCCATCCAGCTGCTTCCATAGAAACTACCCCAACTCTTTTCCGACCTCTATTCGCTTTACAATGCTATAGTAAATCTAGGGCAGTTCTTCTGCAGTACCTGTATACGTAAGAGAATGATATTTCTGACAACCCCAATTTAAATCCTTACAAAATATATTATCCATCATGTCTAAAATCTACGTAAAATAAGAAAGCCCACCACCAGGCGTAAAAAGCTCCTATGATATATAAGTTTATAAATTCCAAATTGCATTTTCACATTTAGAGTAATGTTCTTTTCCTGAGGTTTCCTCCTTATTTTGATTTATGAAGTACTCAAGAACTTTCTGAAACTTGAAGGTGTAAATAAAAATAAACAGCAGAAGAAAAGAATTGCACAATCTACACAAATGAAGACGAATACCCAAGCGACTAGATGGGAAAAATTCTTTATACGCGTACAGGTTGTGGGATAAAATAGGATTAATGAGAGAAGAATTACGGATTAGTAGAATCGTCTTAGACACATGTAAAGAAAGAACTGAGATTTCTAATGAAATACAAGATTTAATTTAATTTTGCGCAATGCAAGTCAAACCGGTAAATTACTCGAGATAAAAAGTGTAGTATTGTTCTTTTCTTTGTGCACTTAACATCCGACGGAATGAATTAAATTAATCTGATATGGCTAGCACATTACCTTCCGTCAGTTCTGTATATTTTGTACAAATTCTATACGGATAGTTTCTTACAAAAGATTCTATATTTCCAGTACATTACCTTACCTTAGTTCTATGTATTTTATACAAATTCCATACAGAAAGTTGCTAGCAAAAGATTCTATATTTCCAGTAAAATTATATTAAAAACATACTATGTCAATTGCACTTGACATTTACATCCTTTAATCAGAATTTTCTTAATATAGCAGCTGTATCCATTGTTTTATCATAGCTAACTACTTTATGAAATTTAGTTTTTTATCATTTTCACCTCTCGCTAGTGAATATGCTAAAAATCGCATATTTAGATTTTAGTGAATAAGTACGCTTTAAGGTGCCTAAAATTTTAACATTTTTACAATGATGTCTGTGTGTGTGTGTGTGGATGTGTATATATATTATATAATTAAATATGTATTTAAAATTATAAGTAGGTTAATATTACATATATCTTCTGTCAATGAATTTGAACAATTTTGAACATATTTGAATAGTAGGACAAAGTTTCTCATACGAAAGAAGAAATACTATTTCATTAATTTTTTTGTACAAGAAATGTTAAATTAGTTACTTATAGGGCGCGAGCAGTCATGTGACTTTGTTGGCCTTGGCAAGCAGATGAGGATCCGTATCACAATTGTCATATGTCATAATTTTTCATTTAAATTTCAAAATATTTTGATGTTTATTTGTCATCAATAGTATGGAATATAAACCACATGGATTTGGAAAATCATAATGTTTTGAATGAAAACTTATGATACTTGACACCTATGTACATTACTAGCTGTCATTCTGACACGGGCCCCCATATCTGCTTGCCAAGGCTAACAAATAGGCTCGCGCCCTATGCAACATAAAATGAAAATAGCGAGAGGTATTGCGCTGGCTACAACATATTTTTTTTTAAATAAAAACAGTTAATTATAATCAAAATCTAACCAAGTAAGGAAGAGGAATACGTAAAAATTGTATTTTTTTTGGAATTGTAGTATTGGAGTTATCGTGGTTGAAATTATCTTCACACAGACATCATCGTAAAAATAATGAAATCGTATATTTTTGACTTTTATTTTTCGGTTAACAATTCCTGCATTTTAACCCTTATCCTTTTCCTGCTAAACTATCTACAGTATGCATCCTGCGTTTGAGGTTATGCATAATCCTTTTGACAACACTGTCCATTGTTTACTTTCTGCAGATCAATACCCATTGGCGTACTTTACGCATTGTCGACTCACTAGCACTAGCGGGAGTTCGGCAGGAATTCCACACGTGGAACGGCACTGAAAGGCAGCGGAATTCCACAAGAAGAAACGTGGAATTCCACGGGAAGATGTAGAAAACGGGAGATGAGCAGAAAATATTGATAGCCGGGGGATGTTAAAGAGAAAGCTGGGGATGTTGGGTTAACCAAAAACTGTAGAAGGGTTGTGTGTTTTAGTTAGGGTGAATGAAAGCTTGTTCAGTGGTTAAATAGATAGACTAGGAGCTTAAAGCTTTTATTTTAATATGGTTTAAAAAAGGGTTTAGTGGTTTTATAATAGGTAGCCAGATTTTCTACAAATTATAAATTGTTTCTACTTTAAATTTACAAAAACGTTGATTTTTGACAGTGACATTTATCTGTCAATTACAAACGTTATAGATTTTGAGTCGTTCCAACGTCCCACACAAATACACACACATACATCCACACACACACAGACATCATCGTAAAATCTATAAAATAATTTTGCTGCGTGAAATATATAAAATACATGAAAATGTCGGAAGGTATTGTGCTGGCCACAACAGATTTTTTGTAATATTTAATTTATAATTTGTTGAACATATAAACCGTCGGAATAATTATAAACCTAAGCTCGTATATTAATGTATTACAATTAATTAGTTTTCATTAATTATTTCCAAATGAGAATAATGTTTAATAAAACATTTTCAGCAAAAGTAATTAAAATTTCTATTCAGAATAAACACCGTCCGAAACAACACAAAATCCCAATTGTTCAAAGTTTCAAACTCCAAAATTCAGGGTTGTATATTCATGTATTAATTTATTTACCAAATTTCTATTTGCCCATTCAGTGGGCAATTGATACACGAACTAATATTTACCAATATAACAAAGTTCCAAGCCCTGAAACCAGATATATTGAAAAATAAGAGAGTTGTGTACGGGTCATTTTTTATTAATTTGCAATTTAGATTTTACTGGCGAAAATAATTTTGATTTATCGAAGAATTTGAAACATGATGAGGCAGAATTTTCGAATTTTAAATATGGTAATTTATAGTTTATTGATTTATTTCTGAATTGTAAATAGCGCCATCGATGCATGTAAATACAATTAGATACATCTGTCAGTATAGTTTGATAAATGACAGAAATTTCATTAAATTAAATACCTATTTTTGGGTGGCAACTGTTAACCCATTTAAGGGTTAAAAATACAACTTTAATTTTATCAAAAATCTATTGTTTAGATAAAAATGCTTAAACTTACTAATTTTGATTATTTATTTATGTAGATATATATTTTATTTGTCTATGGATTATGTTTACCCATTTTTGGGTAAAGGTATTATCAAAAAATTCTAACAAATACAAATTTAAACGGAACATATTTTCAATAAAAGTATTTTGGTAAAAGTATGTATATTTCCAAAGCTCCTCCACCATATATCTCATACATAACAGCAATTTAGCCGCTAACTCACTTGATCTAATAAATATTGTAAGATTACTCCCCATATACTATTACTCCATGTTGGCAGTAATGCTGTAGTCTACAGCCAAAGTCATTACAAGTAATTAGTAGTAAAGTACATTTTGCATCCTATGAGCCGTTGCTCAGACCGTATATGTACTGCATGGTAATCAAATAAAAATACACAAAAGATGAAAAAATTTAAAAGCTAACGGAAAAATTACATTAAAAAGAAAGATAGTGCATTTAACTTAAAAATAGATTTTTCCTTTATGTTAATAAACAAAATTAGTACGCATATGTTTTTTCAACCCAACGAATCAATTTTTGATAAAATACAAATTGTATCTTACTTTAATAGGTAAATAATTTTCTACCCAAATCTTGCCAAATGTACCGTTCGATTTTATGGACTTTTTTTCTTGATATAATGGTTCAGTTGTTATGAATTAATTAGTAAAACAATATTTATTTTGAATTTTGGAGTAGCAAATATACCATTATTTATTTAACATGCATTTAATTAAAGACCCTTTGAAAATATTTTACAAAAAATACTGTACGTATGTATTTTGACCCAAGGAATCTATTTTTGATAAAATTAAAATTGTAGCTCTCACCCATTAATAGGTGGATACTTGTTACCCAAATCTGGGTGTAGATAAAAACTTTCCAATAGGGCCAGTCGATTCTACGGACTTTCTTATATAACTATACAAATTATTAATTTTTTTGCTATAATGGTTCAATTGTTATGAATTAATTAGTAAAACAATATTTATTTTGAAATTTGGAGAATCAAAAATACCATAATTTATGTATCATGCAATTAATTGAAGATCCATTGAAAATATTTTACAAAAATTACTATGCGTATGTATTTTGACCCAAGGAATCTATTTTTAATAAAATAAAAATTGTAGCTCACACCCATTAATAGGTGTATACTTGTTACCCAAATCTGGGTGGAGTTAAAAACTTTTCAATAGTACCAGTCGATTCTACGGACTTTTTTATATAACTATACAAATTATTAATTTTTTTGCTATAATGGTTCAATTGTTATGAATTAATTAGTAAAACAATATTTATTTTGAAATTTGGAGAACCAAAAATACCATAATTTATATATCATGCAATTAATTGAAGATCCATTGAAAATATTTTACAGAAATTACTATGGGTATGTATTTGGACCCAAGGAATCTATTTTTGATAAAATTAAAATTGTAGCTCGCACCCATTAATAGGTGGGTACTTGCTACCCAAATCTGGGTGGAGTTAAAAACTTTTCAATAGTACCAGTCGATTCTACGGACTGTTTTATATAACTATACAAATTATTTTTTTTTTTTGCTATTATGGTTCAATTGTTATGAATTAATTAGTAAAACAATATTTATTTTGAATTTTGGAGTACCAAATATATCATAATTTATTTATCATGCAATATTAAAAATATTCTACAAAAATTACTATGTATATGTATTTTGACCCAAGGAATCCATTTTTTATAAAATTAAAATTGTAGCTCACACCCATTAATAGGTGTATACTTATTACCCAAATCTGGGTAGAGATAAGAACTTACCAATAGCGCCGGTCTATTCTACGGACTTTCTTATATAAGTATACAAATTATTAATATTTTTGCTATAATGGTCCAATTGATATGAATTAATTAGTAAAACAATATTTATTTGGAAATTTGGAGAACCATAAATACTACAATTTATTTATTATGGATTTAATTAAAGGCCCATTGAAAATATTTTACAAAAATTACGAGGCGTATGTATTTTTATTCAAGGAATCTACTTTTGATAAAATTAAAATTATATCTCACACCTATTAATGGGTATATATGTGTCACCCAAAACTGGGTGGAGATATAAATTAAAAAATATATTCATTCAATTCTACAGACTTTCATATGTAAGTAGTCTAATTTTTAAAATTCTAATTATAATAGTCCAATTGTTATCAATTATTTAATAAAGCAATGTTTGGATGTTATTTGTCCAAAAATTCTAATTTGTAAATAGTGTATTAATTAGTACCTAGGCCAATTAATTTTAATGTAAATTAGTGCACATATTTATTTTTGATCAAGGAATCCATTTTTGATAAAATTATTGGCGTATATTATACCCATTAATGGGTAAATATTTTCTACCCGAAACTGGGTGAAGATACAAACTTAATGATAGCACCATTCTATTCTGCGTACTTTCTTATATAAGAGTACTTAATTTCATTTTTTTTGTTAAACTATTCTAATTACTGTTAAAATAAAACCTTAAAACTGGGATAGTACATAGTTTTATAATGCAAAAGTGAAAAATTCATAATATTTGCTCTGTCAAATATAACATATATTTTGCATCTCATTATCTATGCATCAGAACTTTTACACATTTGAATATCAAGAGAAAATCTAACAGAACAGCATATATAATCCTTCCCATTGTTCAGTTTTCCACCAGGAATGTAACCTTATAAATATCTGATTAATCCTGTGGGCTGATCTTTAAAATATCCTGTCGTAATCTGTCTCATTATCATCAGGATAATGCAGAATTTATTCAGACAAATTATAAATTGTGGTGAAAAGGACGAAATATATTGAACTGTTCTTCACCCAAAAATGGGTGGAGATATGAACATGCCAATATGAGTATCACTTTTTCCAAAACGACTCATATTGATACGTACAAAAACAAAAGAAATACTTCGGCGAGTTTACCCTACCTTAATAAATAAATATTCCAAATTTCAAAACTTTTCCTTTTTGGATCTAATTACTCCGAGTAGCTTTATACCAAGTCGAAAAGTAATAAATTGCCTTCCGTCCATCAACTTGACGTACTTTTAATTTACATTCCCAATAACAATAATTAACTTCTATCGAATTAAAATCACACCTCTCTTTTTCCAATATCTGTTCGACTCTGATGTATTTCGAAACTTTTCTCTCAACTTAATGAAATTTCTGGGAAATAGAATTGTTAGGGAAAAGTTACCGAAGTATTATCTAAACTGAACTTAGTTGGAAATAATATTGTGTGTGACAGATTTTAATAAAAAGTGATGGAGCAACAGGTAGTCCAATAATGGGAGGGACAGTTATAGAAATAAAAATATTGAAATGGATAATGAAATTTGTGCAGAAAATGCGCTGCCACCAAAAAATTAATTTTTGGATATAATGCCTGAATTTGAAGATAACAATTTTCGAAAATCCATGTTATAATCAATAAATGTCAGATTGTTTATAATTATTGTCAATAGGTGGCTATACCAATATTATTTTGTAATTATTAATTAATAAATGATTAAATAACGTCTTTATTTCTCATTTTTTTAAAAAGTTTATTTGAAGAAAGTTACTCAAAATGAAAAGTTACATAATATCATATATTTACTTCGTACGAAATACATTGGTTCAGCATAAGACAAAATACGTGCAATGTGTATAAAATATTTTAATTAATTTTGTACTTATACAAAATATTAAATAAATGAAAAATATCCCGTCTGATGGAGAATTTTACAAGGAATCCAATGCCGCAAAGTACAAATCGAGGTCTTTTTTAGTTTCCTAGATAATTGACAAAAACATTAAACACTGTCTATATTAAATACACAATTGTCACACCCAAATTAAGGTGTATATTTTTAATATATAATAAAACTACAATAAATTATAAGAAAATTATTGTGGGTAATTTCTCGACTGTGATGTGGATTAGGTGTTCAGTCAAACAGCATTTATTCTTATTATACCAATGTTTTGGTGCACCCTTGCACCTTCTTCAGGGTGTATAATAATTATACAACAAAAATGTTATACATACAAAATAATATAAACATTATCACACTTACAGTAAGATCTTACAAATTGTTGCAATTCATGTACATAAAATACATCGTACAAAAAATTCAAAGAGCATACACACATCCATTTGCTTTAAAAAACGACAACCGAATAATGGGTGGCAAACTTGAACTCTAAAAATTAAACCATGCTTTTACATTTATTAAAAATGTATTTAATAGATTAAAATATATAAGTACTCCTAATTACATGCAAAATCATTTTTTATGATACATTAAAAATTAATTATTTTTTTTAATTTATCGCCATACCTTTTAGTAATAATTACTTGTAATTATTTTAAGAACCCCTTATTGTAAATTACACCTTTACATTTATACATCCCTAGACATTTCATCAAGTTTTTCAGCATTTTTTTTCAGTTATTCAAACAATTACACCATTCGACTTCGTCTAAAAATATGTCTAATGTACGGTCTAAGGTAGGTCAGTCGTAAGATAAAACCTGGTTTTAGCCTTTACGTAAGTACTAATTATGTGGGTGGAGCAGTGTTTACTTCTCATGATGAACTAGGGGTAATTAATCCCCGAGCAGTAATAACCCTTCAGGTACAAAGGGCACAAGATGTCAAGGGTTTAATAAGGTTGCTAACAACTATGGACATCATGTAAAATTCAATGGGTAGTTATTATAATATGTTATAGGTCGTGGCATACATAATTTATCTAAAAATGGTTGCTACGGTATACAAAATTGTAAGGAGACTTATAATAATTCAACAAAAAAATTACATAATCTTCACAATAAGGTGTTGCATGTTTTTTAACTTCCGTCATCTTTAGGTAAGGAAGGTATTGTCTTTGGTCAAAAATTTCAATAGTGAGTTTCTAATGAATAAGCACATTTTGGGCTCGCTAGAATAAGGATTTAATATTTTTACGATGATGTCTGTATGTGTCTGTGTGTCTGTATGTGTCGATTGTTTCGGATCGCATACCACGATTCCAAAAATTGTATTCTTCGAGATTAAATTGATATGCACACGTGATTAGATTTTGGTTATAATTGGTCCACCGGAAGTACCCTCATTTGCAACTTTTAACAGTTTTTTTTTGAAAAAAAGCAGTTCATATTCAATAGATACAGAGTTAAAGTATTATGAAGATATTAAATTTTATAAATCAGCCAGCTATGCTAACCATGGAAACTGCTAATATATTCAGATAATTCAAATTTACAGATGTTAGTATCAATGAAAAGAAAATGAATGTGACAGAGATGAGGATGTTGAGATAGATGTTAAGGAAGACACGGACATATAGGGCAAGGATTTAAATGATAAGGGTAATTGCTTGATTGATAAGAGAAAAATTACATTGATTTAAACATGTCATGAGGAGAGATGAATATATTCGAAGAATTAATAGCTTAATAATAGAAGGTAGAAGAAACAGAGGAAGACCTGTATGTTTAAAGTAATCAAAAGAATTTTGTAGAAACATCTCACCACTTATATAGTTTTCTTAAGGGTTAATTATCTTTCAACCCTTGTTTATTATTATTATTATTATTAGAAGTACTGACAAAATTAGTGCTTCTTATGAATATTCAATGTATGTAGATGCTCAAGAAACCAGTGGTTTTCAACAAATGTTCTTTATGCAAATGATAATACATAGCCTTCTGAAGCAATTCCAATGTAAATTCGAAATAATTTTTGTCTCTTAATTTTTCCTTTTACTGTTTGTTCAAAAAAATGGAAAATATATTCAAATTTTCCGTCATTTCGGCGGAGTTTATTGTTTGTGTTTGAATATATTATTTGACAAATGCGAGAATAATTTCTCTGGCGCCTCCACCAAAAAATACTTGACATTTATATTACAATGACACAAAGACACAAGTAATTTTGAATACTTTTATCGGTCGTAGAAAAAGTACAGTGGACGTTTAATCTCGTGTCACAAACTTTTATTTATTTGAATGCAATAACAGCAGTTTAAGAAAAACAAAAAAATATTGACAATAATATATAAATTCATACAAACAACAATAAATAAAAAATATTTTGAAATACATGTTTTCCATATAAAAAAATCATTAATATTCCATTATAAATGTATATACTATAATGCTCAACAAATACTAGAATTTAAATATGTAAATATTCAATATTTAAATTTTAAATTGTGCGTATATATATGTAAATTATTCACAAATTTCTGCATCAAACTTTATAAAAACTCTTTCGAAATGTTATATTCGTATACTCAGAAAATATGATATAAAATATAATAAAAATAACTTAATTTTGTGCTACCTTGGACCATAATTATATTACGAAGTTAACTAAGAAAAAGCTTTTGTAAATATAAGAATAAGATTCATATTCTTTTATTAATTCTCTAAAGAACCGGGTAGTATTTTTACCTGTGTGCGTGTGTGTGTGTGTGTGTATGAGGTTGTTGTATGTAGGATTTCTCAAAATGTATAAACCTAAAGACCTGTGTAACTACGGATTCCTCAATCTAACAGTAATGGGAAAAGTTTAATAGATTCTGGTAACAATTGGACAACCGGAAGTAGTAGTATTTTAACAAAAATCTTCTAAATATTATTTTTTGAAAATTTATGTTATTACAAATATCCGACACTTTTAATTTTTTTATTATACCTTCTATAGATTTAAAGATATAGATATATAATTTATAAAATAATCTGTTGTAGTAAATCTCACAGCCTACTTACAGTCCAAACATCTCCATGGTAACTACTTGAGAAATTAAAATGTATGTAATTGACAGATAAATGTCACTAATGTCAAAAATTCAGAGATAGTACTGAAGGTTTTTTCTGGGAACGATATTTAATATTTATTATTGTATTATTAATTATATATATAAAATTATAGATATATTACATGAACCCTTCAGAAATACCGCCAATCCCGTTAATGAATTGGAAAAACTTCGAACATTTAGAAGAAATGGAGAAAACTTGCTCATAGAATGAATTTAAAATTATATAAAATACGTAAATATAAAGATTAGGTGTGTATTATATTACCCATTTGCGGGTGTAGCATTTGTGCATCTTTGAGTAGTTTACCATTTACCAGGTGTCACCTCACGACCACCGAAAATTAGGGGGAGATTCCACAAAAATTTTCAGATTAAATTGGGCTAAATTACAAAACTCAGAAATGGGTAAAATTATAAATTTGCCATAAGTTGGATTCGAACCACTCAAAATATATTATTTTTATATTATTAACCTAATAATAATAAATATTATTTACCATAAAAAACACTCATAAAACCCTACCCTAAACTCTCCTACACACACTTTCAAAATCTAACTCACTTCCCGTTGCAGGAACGTCCTGCTGGTTCGGCGCGACGCTTGAAACTAGCAGCAGGACACCGTCTCTTGCAACAGAGAGAGAGCCTAGCAGGAGAAAAGCAGGAGAGGGGCAGGTAGGTGAGAGAAGTACAGAGACCAGCAGGAGATATGTGGGGAAAAAGAATTAGATATGAGAGAGTTTTTGATGATGTACTGGATTGAATCCTGCTAAAGAGCAGGAGTGGTTGGATCATAAATAAAGTAAAATACACTGAGTAAAGATCAGGAATGCAAATAAATTTATGGGAAAACTGGTGGAGTTATATATAGCACCTCCACCAAATATTGCAGCTAAATATTGTTTTACTAATTTATTCACAGAAATAATACCAATGTAGCAATTATTTTGGGATTACAGACACTTATGTAGAAAACTACGTAAAATTGAATACTAATATTGGTGACTTTGTATGTCTACCCAATTTTGGGTGGTAAATACCTACCTATTTAAGGGTTAAATATACGGGTTTAATTTTGTCAAAAATCGATTCCGCAGGTCAAAATACATATATACAGTATTTTTTGTAAAAATATTCCTAAGTGCACAATTTTAATTCAACTATTAAATACCACCAAAAAATATATGACTATTGTTTTATTATTTTATTTACAAAAACTAGTACAATGAAACAATTATTTTTAAAATTTGGTTACTTATATAAGAAAGTACACAGAATCTAATGGTGTAATTAGTATTTTTATATCGCCACCCAGTTTTGGGTAGTAAAATTTACCCATTTATGGGTTAAAGATACGACGTCAATTTTATCAAAAATGGATTTCTTGCATCAAAATACATATGTGTAGTAATTTTTGTCAAAATATTTACACAAATATCATTTTATTTTAAGTATTAATTTAGTTAACTTTTCCGAAAAAATGTTATACATTTATATTCATTAATACCAGTAGAATAAAATAATAATTTTAAAAATTTGGTTACATGTATAAGAAAACAGGTAGAATCCAATGGTGTAATCTGAATTTTTATATCTCCACCCAAATTCGGGTCGTGAATTCCTACCCATTTAAAGGTTGGAAATACGACTTTTAATTTATCAAAAACGGATTTCTTGATCAAAATACATACGTATACTAATTTTTAATACTGTTTTTATTCAGATATTAAAAAAATTATATAAAAACTGTTTTACCAGGTTATATTTAGAAAATAGACTATGTAATAATAAAATATTTTTTAAAATTTGTATATTTACATAAAAATATACATAGAATCCTATAGTGTAATACATAAGTTTATACATGTACCCAGTTTTGAGCGGCAAACATCTACCCATTTAAGGGTTGAAGGCACGATTTTAATTTTATCAAAAATAGATTCCTTAGGTCCAAATACATACAGAAAATCATCTATTAATTTATATTGGTATTTGTTCACTTGAACAGAAATTTCAAATAACAAAAAAATTACAATAATAGGAGGAGTCTAAGGTTAAATTATAAATAAAACTAAAAAAATTACCCCTTAACCTTAAAATAATAATATAAGCTATAAGCTATATTATTATTTTAAGGTTAAGGGGTAATTGTTTTAGTTTTATTTAACAAAAAAATATATTAACCTAGCTTGACAGATAAATCGTTAACATTTGTTAATTTTTTGTTTCAATTCCATGGCTATAGCTATTTTTGGGGTGATTTTCGATATTTTTATATCTAATTTCTGCCGTTACAAAATGTATTTTGCTTATGTAGAATTTTATGCCCTACAACTCATATTTGAAGTATTTTTACATACAACAATTAGGGAAGCAGGAAATTAGGTCCTATGTTCGGCTATGCCGTTCACCAGCCTGTATATATACTAATTTCTATTAAAATATTCATATTAACAAATTTTAATTCAAATATTATTATTATCTAACCAAAATAATTATGAATATTTTGCTAATTTATTCACAAAAATTTGACCCGTACCTAAAAAATTGAAAATTAAAATAGTTATATAAGAAATGAGTATAATTTATGAGTTTGTATCTCTACCCATTATTGGGTGTAGTAATCTACATCTAAATCAAATAAAATATCTTCGTCTGATCTTGACAAAGGTCGCGCAATCATCTTTTATTTCTTTGTCCCATTTTTTTTCTTGATAACGTTTGTTTACCAGTCGTAAATGTTCATGTGTACTTTACAAATGAATTCACAATATCATAATATTTACCCTTGTAACAATATTACTAAATTTAGAATAGAAGCGCCGTATACCAATGAAATATTAAGCAAAACCCTGAAGGCAGAATTTCAGCAGGATTCTCATTCTGTGAAGATATTTCAGACGCGTACTGAAAATGGGAAAAGGGTTGTAAATTGGAATATTTTAATTTCATTAACTGAAGGGTGAAGGAGATTCATTTATTTTTTCACTAACTATAGTTGGATTTATTATTGTAACCAAGACAACGTAGGATCCTTGATAAAATTATACGACCGAATTATCCTTCAGTAAGAATGAAATAAAAGCCAATCGCACAATAGACAAATGAATATTCTTCAATAAAGCTTTTATTTATTCTGCAGATTATTTCATTGTTCAGATCAAGTGCGCATTGCTATTATATATAGCACAACAAATGACTGCAGTTCTTGTCAATTGTTTTAATCAGACTAGCTATTGTTTTGTTGATTGAATATCGGTAGGTGTAATATGATATTACGTAGAAAAGTATACTTTTGAATGGCTTCGTATATTGATTTACATTTAAGTAATAAAAGTTTTAATATCATTATTTAATGATATATTTATCGTATTATAGTTGTACATAATTGGTATAGATTACACAGTACGCAAGCTATAATATACATATTTTGACAATTTTAAATGTTTAACATATGTGTACCGGATATTTTAATAAAAATTAGTATAGTTATATTATTGAACCAAAAAATCCAATAGTACTTTTGTACTCTGTTGTGGCCAGCACAATACCTTCCGTCAATTCTGTGTATTATGTATAAATTCCATACATAAATTTTCTTGCAAAAGATTCTAAACAAACTATGCAAATTGCACTTGACATTAACATCTTCTTCTTTAGCTTTCCCCTTTCGTTAGGGGTCGCTATCTCTCAAGTCTTCCGCAATACAGTCCTTCCATCTTATCTTTGGTCTTCATCTGTTTCTTCCACCTTCTATTAATAAGCATTCATCCAATATATTCTTCATTTCTCCTCATGACATTTTCAAACCAATGTAATCATATCGCTTGTATCTTTCTAAAAACTTGTAACCTCCACCAATCTTTTCTATTTCTACAAAATTATTTCGGTTTCTTTAAACATAGAATTAAAACTGTAAAAAAAAAAACTGTATTGCGACCCTTGGTAAAGCGGTCTTTTTGTGTTGAACCCAGCTATTGCGGGCGAGGCGTCAGCCGAGGACAGGCAAAGTGGGTAAAACATAGAAAGGGCGTTTACTTCGAATGACATATACTATTTTTTCTTCAAGTGTGTCAATGAAAACTTTATGTTTTTTATGTTTTGTTAGAATTGATTTCATTGTAGAATTCGCAATTTCGCTCAAAGTTGGCTATGAACACACAAAACACGAACGATACAATTGTTAAATAACAATTTTTAATATAGTTTGTGTTGCTGTGGCGACTACTGCCGCCGTGGTGAACTAAAAAGCTAACATTTTTTTACTAGTACAATAATGAACAATATTATTGTACTAGTAAGAAAATTAATGTCTTCTATAGTGTGTGTACAATAGCATAATATGAATATTATAATACGTTTGAAGAAAAAGAATATTATATTCTCCATATAATTTCATTGCATTTTATACTTATATAGCATATTTTGCAAGAAACTTTCTGTGTGTAATTTGTACAAAATTCATACAACTGACGGAAGGTAATGTGTTGGCCACATTATATTTTTAAATATTGGACTGTAACTCGAATATGAGTACAGACATGAATTTGAAAATTTGTCGCTCAATTATATGGACAAAATTATACATTATTTCTGTAAAATAGTCTATTAATATTCTCATCTTTTTAATTTATTTAATACAATTTATAAAGGTAAAACTTTCTTGAAAAAAACTACAGAAATTTAATTAATTACTGCTTCTTGTGAATAATTGTAGAACACTTTTGGCATTTAGAAGATAAACAATGTATCTTGGACTTTCCAGCCGAGATTATCTTATGATTAATGAAACTTCACTGCGTGGTGTAACCACTTTGTCTTTGCGCAAAACCATTTTATAATAAATGGTTTCAGAAAAAGCGATTTAAAAAAGTGGAACGTTCTTAAGAGTGATGATAATCAAAATATATTAGTTATTGGCAAACGTAAGCTTTTAAATTCAAAAAGATATATTGTTGTATATCATCACAGCCTGGTACCCATTTCTGGGTGTGGCAATTTGCTTCAATTCGCATAATTCAGTAATGATAATATGCACCAAGACACCAAAAAATATTAGGAATAAATTATTAAAATTTGGAATCGCTAAGAACATTCGTTCAGAAAATATATTCATTTATTCGATATTTTTCAATATGATTTAAATTCAGTTAAAATTTGAACGTTATTAAGTTAACATGCCTCATCGAAGACAGCATCGTCCATTTGAGCAAGTGGATGATTTTTAAAGGGATCGTATCGTAGGTATGTGTAAAAGCAGAATGTCACAAGCTATATATTCGAAATAAATTATTAAAGTGTGAAAAGATAATGTCAGCCACCCGGATTTGAACCATGGACCATTACTTTGCCGGAGTAACGCTCTACCAACTGCTATGACCGATCTATCCAATTCTGACATTATCTTCCACTTTAACCACTAACGAGAGATACATTAGCGGTTAAAGTAGAAGATAATGTCTGCCATCTTTCACACTTTCATAATTTATTTCGAAAAAGTTCTTATTTAATTTTTCCCTGTATTTTTGATTTATGTGAAATTTTAATCATTTATTCTTCTGGGCTGAATTTTATCTATTTATTCCTATTATTTCTTTGTATTCTAATTTCAACGCCCGCAAGAGTATTTATTGAATTAGATACTTTAATTTTACAATTGAACAGTCAAAGAAAACTTGATATTGTGAAGTTTCTAAAGGATTTTAATCTTTTATATTGGCATCCTTGAAAATGTTTCCCACCTTTAATTATCGAGTATTTACTTTTGGTGTCTTTCATGATTTTCAATTTTCTCTCAAGAACATTTTAATTATTTTCTTCTCTGGTAGGCATTTTAAATAACTTCAAATGGACTCAGGTGTAAATTACTTTTTAAGTCCTATTAATTGAAATTTTGTTTTGCATTCTTTGTCAGAGAAAAGAATAATCTTTAAAGATTTTCTTTTAGAAAAAGAACATAATAATTCTTTAAAAGTACAAGACATATAAATCTCTACCAAACTACAAGTTTAAGTTAAGATGTTTGCTTATTCGTTCGCCTCTTAACTCCGATATTGGAAATAGAATAACGGTCAAACTTTCAAAAGGCTGTATAAATTTCCTTGGGTCACGGGCACCGAAAGAAGACATGTTGTTTACAAAGTTTGTTTAGAATATTTACACAAAAAATGTACGAAAATAAATAAATATGTCATCAGGTCGTCTGCGATACTTAAAGACGGTGGATGAATGGTGCACTCTTTTTCTAATAAAATAAATAGGTTTCTTAAGTATTCATTTATTAAATGAGGTATATTTGTTTCTTTTGTTTTTTGGGGAGTGCGTTACATTAACTGGTTTTACTCAGTTCAAACGCAAGTACCGAAGAATCATTATGGTGGAGTCAGAGACACGAAGGACTTGTAGGCAATAAAGTAGTTATTTACGTTGTAAGGCTGTAAAGTGAGTTATTACGGTACAAAATTTGTTATTGGTGACAGTGCAATGTGTTAGATAGATCTTAGAAGTCACAATGACAAAAGTATCTAACGCTTGAAGTCCTCAACTAAATAATAATAAATACGGACAAATAATAAATAAATGTAGTGTATAATTGTTATGACGCATTAATTATTGTCCTGTTAAAGTAGTAATTATGTGTAGCGCGCTTGCATTATTATAATTAATGTGTACAAATTTGATATTGATTTATTTGCTAATCGGGAAAATTAGTAACCTCTTCTAATTATAATTAAACCACTAAAGACTATATTTAGTTAATATGAATTGGGGTTGGGTCGTTTACCTATATTTTGGGTAAATCATATTAAATAATATTTATAAATATATCTTCACGGCATATTACCCATTGCTAGGTGTGCCAATCTGCTTTGTACGCAGATTTCGGTAAATGCTGGCGTAGAGAGTGCACCACAGGGGTCAATTTTGTGCTATGTTTAACGTCGGTCGGGATCGAACCCGGTTCCTCATATTCGCGACCAGACACTCAGGCACGTGACCAGGACACCCCATTAATAATATTTTTAACATAGAGTTTTGGTGGCAGCTGTCCTCATAAATAAATACTTGTCAGTTTTTTATATAAATTTTAAAACATTTATAGAAAATTGTAATAAAATATTTTATTTTTAACATGGACAAACTTTGTCATCGTAAAAAACCACAAAATAAAATGTCCAGTACAAATGTTTGCACAACGGGCCTGTAATTTGCATACGGTAAACACATGCGACACAGGGCCGAATTAATGAATTTTTAATGAAGCCAGTTAATTGGTTAAACCATTCAGTATATTAGACACTTTGCTGCGGAAAACAAGAAATTCGACAATCACTTATTTTCAGCATTGTTAAATTTAATTGGAATTGTAATATAGGTCGCTTTATTACCTCAGAGGATAATGAATTTATTTTGATTGGCTAGGGGTTGAATAAGCCTTTTATTATTTACGGAAACGTGAAATACTTGCATTCAAATCGAAACGCAAACTTTGAAATTATTCTAAATTTATTTTGCTTGGTGTACCAATCGGATTTGTATACAAATATCACTAATTATGATAACATATTCACTCATTGTTGGCGTGGAGAATGCACCATAATATATTAATAAATTAATACATAAAATATAAACTTACCTTTTACCATGTACAAAGTCCCCGCCGAATTAAGAGTTTTGAAAGTCCACAAACACATATTTTTTAATATTATTCATCTTCTACACCAAAAATAGCCAAAATCCGCATTCAACATAATGTTATTAAAGTTTATACACACACATTTTTCATATTATGAAGCTTCTACACCCATTTAAAAGGTATGTATATCACTACATACGTTCACACAACAAACATAATATTCACTGCTTTATTCAACTGCTTCTGTTGAGAATTATTTGATTACTATTCATTCTGTCAACTTACAAGTGTAGTATCAATTTATTAATTCATATATTTATATAGTCTAATACAGTTAACAGGGATAGTAGTTACTATACGTCCAATCTTGCAAGAACCAGATTTTCAACAATGAATCCGTGAATTGCTTGGTTGTATTTTGTAAATACAAATATAAAATGAATATTATATTAAAAATCTTTATTTTTATGAAGTGTAGAAGAAAAATATCTTTATTTATAACCGTACAGAGTGGTCCAAAATTATTGTAGAATACTTGTATACAAGGTGAATCTGGGAATATGTCCTGTCCTTATTTTTTTTATTATAAGTAATAGAAAAAAATCTGATGTGGCCAGCACAATACCTTCCGTCATTTCTACGTATTTTGTACAAATTCCACACAGAAAATATTCAAATTAGGGTACAGGAAATTCGTCTTGTACCAAAGACCAAAGACAATAGCTTCCTTATCTATAGGTGACGGAAGGTAAAAATGGCTCATATAAAAGTGTTATTATTTTAAATATACTATTTAATGGTAGATGTATATATGTTTTATAAAGTTAGGTTTACAATTTTATCACTGTTTTTGTACCACCAGTATACCGTGTAAATATATATAGGGTATGATAGTTTATATTCAATTTAAAACTAACAAAATCAACTGAAAACAATTGAAACAAAATAGCTCATTCCGGAACAAATGAAACTGGATAACAGAGCTTAACGGAAATACATTTTAAAGCTTAAAATCAAACATGGCACCCTAATTGCTAAAATTGTCATGATATTTAAATACTTTTAAAACAACCAATGTCATAAAATCGAATAAATATATAAGCAAGACTTACGATATTACCCATTTTCTCAAATAATAAAATGCTTATATTGGTTATACTTGCATTAGACCACAAATATATTTTAAGGGTTATAAAACATATATTTTTGTCCATAAAATTCCCAGACACATATCTCTTAAAATTTATATCCACTTCATTTTTATATTTAATAAAAGTGAAACCATATTTGAAACTATATCTTTTACAGGGGTCTAATGATAGGTATGTAAAATAAATATAAAAGTAGATGTTATTCATTAAAGTATATATGTATTCACAAAGTTACACTATTTAAAATAATAAATAAATTTATATTCGTGTTATGTTATATTGATTTATTTTACAATTTTCTTCATACCTTATAAAGCGGTTTATTATTTTATGTATATTAATTTAACCGTTAATTAACTCTAAAAATAAAGTAATTACTTCACATTATTACAAGTAGAGCGAACGAGATTTTACATTTCTGCTACATAAAGCATATTTTGACATTTATTTACTTGCATTTTATCACATAAAATCAGACTACAGTTTTTATAGAAGATCTCAAATTAATAACAAATTCTTTGAAATATTAAATAAAACTTAGTACGCATATGTATTTTTGATCAAATTAAAACCGTGTTGTACACCCATAAATGGGTATAAGTTTATTACCCAACACTTGGTATAGAACTATTAGTTTAAATACAATAATACATGTTAAAATATATTAACAAACATTTCTGTATGATTTTGATTCAATACTTAAGTCATATTCTCAACCCTTAAATGAATAGATATTCACCACCTAAAACTGGGTAGAGAATTGTGATTTTTTTGTGCGGTACCGTGGCGTCAGTTGCCCACAAAATTTCAGCTTATTTAGGGGAAATACAATTCAAGATATTTGGTGTATGCTTTGATGAAAATTAACAAAAATTACTATACATGTGGATTTTAACCAAAGAAAACTAATTTTGTTAAAATTAGGGTTGTATCTCCAACCCTTAAATGGGTTGATGTTTACCACCCAAAAATGGGTAGATATACAACTTTTTCTATCACATTATCTGATTACATGTACTTTCTTATATAAGTATCCTAATTATCCAAATTATTATTATACTAATCCAAATTGTATTAAACAATATATTCTCTAACGATACCTGTAAATATACTAATCCTACAGGACTATATATCAGGTCCTGCAAATGATACCATTTTCCGGAAAGCTCTTTCCCTTTATTTCTCTTAGGGGAAAACTTGTATTTTATTTATGTGTCCCTGTTCGAAACTAAGTCTTTAGAAATATAAAAAAATAAAAAATACTTTTCTAAAAATGCTCTAGTACAAATTTTTTAAATTACTGAGTAAGTCAAACAAAATCTTATCTTAACGAATATAAATTGGTCATGAATTTTAGAGAAACTGGAGAAGGTATAAGTACAGAAAAAGAGAATCAGGCTTCAGAAGAGAATATATACTAAGATGTATGAATAAGAAATCAAAGAATTAATTATTAAATTTGCGCTTACACGTTGCCGAAAGGAAAACGTTATAGCGTAAAAATTATATTATATTAATAGGCTACTACATAGAAGGGCGTGTTAACAAATTTTATAACTTTATTATTTTACAAAAGGTAACAAATTAAAACAACTACATATACACATACACACTACAGTTAAATAACATAATCTGCATAAAAATCCACAGTCAATCTCATGTATTTTTTAAAGCCAACTAATATTGTCAAAACATTCTCCTTTTTATAGTGGCTTTATATAAATTTCGTAATTCGATTAAATTTATATTTGGTCTGACCATAAATGCCTTGTTTATGAAAATAAATTTTAAATTATTAAAACAAATTTTAGTTCTGCTTATTGCTATAAAGACAACAAATATAAAAATAAATAATAACAAAGATATTAGCAACAGGTAACCATGGTGACAAATTACAACATATTTAGTATTGTCACAATGATTGAGAATATTATTCTTAGTTTTGAAAATCTAAATGGCTTCTCTAATTGACGTGTTGTTGAGGTGTGTTGGTCTCGCTAGTATTTTTGTTTCTTCGAATTTTATACTGTGGAATGGAAGATTTTTCTGGCTGGTTCAATCTGATCGAACGCTGGTGTTCATTCAATCTTGTTGAAATAGTTCTACCAGTCTGGCCAATGTGTCCCGCAGACACATGGAATCTGGTAAATACCTGGTGACTGAAGAGGGATGACGTCTTTTACTTGTCTCAACATATGTCGTATTTTATGGAGAAAAATAAATCTTCAAGTTCTTCTTACGAAGAATTCTACCAATCTTGTCCGTGATATTTTTGACATAAGGAAGCGAAGCGAACAATACGTCCCTTTCATTTGCATTGTTAATAAGTCTTTTCGGTTTCAGACATTTTCCGAAAGAAGATTTAGAAAAAACATTCTTCATAAAAATATTCTTAATTCTTTCATCTTATGTGCAAATTTTTTGTTAACATCTTATATCGTCTCTTAAGCCACTTGAAATCAAGAGACTCTTGATTCCAATAACTTCTATTAAAGAAAGAAGTGAAGTGTATATTCCCTCTGTTGGGAATATCTTGCTGGAAGATTTGATTTGTTTTATTCGCAACCGTAGTGTATACCCTGGAGTAGGCTTTAAGAGCCTATTTATAGCACTTCAATTTATAATTAGATTTGAATTGATTTCCTGTGAGTTCAAACTCCAAAGGGAGTGTAGATTTTTGCTATGCAGATAATCAAAACATATATCTCCCAGGCACAATGCAAAGGTTTTTAAATTTTTTTATTGACAATAAAGAAAAACTACACTGTAGTTGACAACACTAATAGTTGATCCTTTCAGTTTAAATTACTATAAAATAAACAAATTTTACATACATACATAAAATCACGCGTGTCCCACTTAAGGGTTCGCACAAACCCGATAACAATAAGAACAACATCAACATCATACAACAAATCCTTACTCTTAAACATATTAAAGTCATTGATTTTCGGTAGCAAAATTCCGCATCCGGATCACAATAATAGTTAGGAAACAATCATCCTTCGCCACACATTCCTATCTAAGCATTCTTTCGCCTCGGCCACACTCATAATCGCATTCATACATTCTTCTCTTCATACTTGGAAACTCTCTTTCTTTAAGCACCTTACTAACTACATCTATCCACTTACACACTGGTCGGCCACGCAATTGAAAACCCTCAACAAGATATATACGCTTAACAAGCCGTTCACTCGCCATTCTCTCCACATGCCCAAACCATCTCAACTGACTCACACCAACTCTCTTAATAACATTGTTTCCAACCATATATTAAATTATTCCTCACGCGATCTGACATACCCACATACACCACGTAAATACCTCATTTCCACGGCAGTCACTCTCTTTTTATGCTTCCCCGTCCATGCCCAGCAATTATATACACTTAACCGAGCATCCCTTGATACGTTAACATTTCGTGCAAACGTACCCAGAGCACCCATTACCTTACATCCCGCACTCACTCTCCTTTCTATCTCTCGATCAATTCGACCATCCCTCGACATCATGCTACCCAAATATACAAACTCATTTACCTGCTCCAGTTTCGCTCCATCCACCAACACATTGCAGTCACCAATTTACTCCTTTCAAATACTAACACTTTGTACCTATAAACATAATTTAGTTATAGCATATAATATCCATGTAAAATTATCACTAATTTAACCAGTTCGCGATGAGTAGTTGGTTGCTAAACCTTGGATTAGACCATATTTGGGAATAAAATTTGGAACGTAAAATTTTCTTAAAACTTTTGTTAGTTATAATAACAAGCGATAAAAATAAACAATATTTACTTCAATAAGTCATTAAAGTAAAGATTTACAGCCTTGCACACAGAGGCAATAAATTACAATAATAGACAGTTGAGATTAGTTCGTAGTAAGTTAGAAATCTAATTTGTGTTCCGAACTATTTAAAACTACTTTAAATATTTAGTTTAAGTTTCTCCACTCCGTAAACTTGTTTATAATGAAGTTAAGAAAGCAATAAAAGCCTTCTAAAAGTTTACAATACTTTGATTTATTTACTGTCTTCATGCATCGTGAATATAAAAAATGCTGTTGAGATATGACGAATAAAAGCGATCAAAATATAGGTGAAAATGTAATTGTTTCCATTTTAAAAACGAAGAGGAGTAGATGCTTTTATTTCAGCAAAATTCTTCGTTGGTTGCCGTTCATTACAACGAAATCTTTTATTCAAGGACTGCGACCGGAAACTGGCTAAAAGCACCCGAGTAGCTGACTGCTCTCTAGAGAAATTTATATGACAAAATGATCGGGTAATCAATAATTACACCAATTCAAAAATTCATACACCGAATGATTTTAAGGCGGAGATTACAATAATGTTTCATATTTTATTTTAAAGAACAACCAATGACGAATCTGTTCACTTCCTGTAAACACTGGACAGTGTATCGTTAATTGCCCCAAATTAACCCCTATGGTGTATTCTCTACTCCAGGAATGAGTGTCCGTGAGGTGACGCCTGGTAAGCGCCCGCACAGTACAAATATTTAATCATTACCGATATCTGAATACAAAGCAGATTGGTACACCTAGAAATAGGTAATATGCCGTGATGATATACATATTTTTTATATATGAAGCATAAAATGCAATTAAATCGTATAGAAATTAAAATATTCTTTAATATTTAAAATAACATTAAATGTGAATAATGATATTTAACAGTGTTTTCAAGAAAAACTGTTAAACTTTTCAAATGAGGGTACCAATTATAACCAAAATCTAATCAAGTCTGCATATGGATCTGAACTCCAGGAATACGAAAAAAATATAATTTTTAGAATCGGGGTACCGGTAGGCTTACCAAGGTTGAACAGTTGAAAGAGAGGATGCCGAGCGAAGCGAGCCCAAACAGCCAGCGATTTTTTTCGGAAAAAGCAGCGTGATCGAATTTTATGCATTGGCATAAAAGTATAAATACTTAGATAGGTGCAATTACAAAATAGATGTAGGAAGAAAAAATCTGATGTGGCCTGCACATTACTTTCCGCCAATCTTGTGTATTATGCACGAATTCCATCCATAAATTTTCTAGCAAAAGTTCTAAATATTTAGCAAAATTATTCCATAAACAAACTATCATGATATTTAACTGCTTTTTTCCAAGAAAAACTGTTAAAAGTTGAAAATGAGGGTACAAAATCTAATCATGACTGCATATGGATCTAAAGTCTAGGAATACGAAAAAATATAATTTTAGGAATTGTAGTATTGGAGTTCGTCACATACATACTCACCGACGGACACACACACACACACAGACGTCATCGTAGAAATAGTAAATTGGTAGTCTAGGACGGAAGGTAAAAATCCTATGTCGAACATTATTATAAAAAAACATAGGCGTTCAAAAAAACCATCATCTAAATTTGTTGATCAGTATAATATTCATTACCGATCATAGTAGGTACATCATACTGTATTATATACGTATGATAGTGCTCCGACTGTGAATGAAATCAATATTGAATAATGCATGACATCAATTCTATAAAAGCTGAAAGAGACATTTCATCATATTAGTTTTCACAAAACAAGATACGCCTTTTATTTTTCAACGATTGTATTCACTTCACGTTTATGAAGCCTCATGTTATTGAATTTTCTGGCTCTGTTGATATTTTAAGCGTCACGAATCACAAAAATACATAAGAGTTCGTCAAATAATGTTCTCCCATTGTAAAGAAATTTCCAATTTTTATTATAATGTTCAGTCGTAGAAAAAGTATAGTATTGCTCAAATTTCATAGGCGTCGCTATCTCTAATAAGTCTGCAGTACGAAATGGCAAATTATTACGTTATTAAGCCTATGTTAATTCGCGAATTTGTATCTAGTTTCTACGTGTAATTTTGTCGTTATCTCTTGGGCCCTTGTATTGATTGCAATGTATGTAAATGATGTTCCATGAATTTATTATTACATGTCAGAATATTCCGATCATGTTATGATTCCTGTACTAATTAATTTATTGTGTGTTAGGCTATGACAATTAATTTCGATATTGTTTATTGTAACATATATGTGTGACAAAATTATCATATAAATAGATATAGATATTATTGTTATATATGATGTAATTATAAATTAAATTTATTCATACATATTACACTATCTATACAGGGTGTGAAACAAGCTGTATTCTTAATTTCAGAATATATTGGGTCATGTTTATACATTTTAAAACATTATAGCAATTAAATGAGTACATAAATCATTTTGAAATTAATATAGTTGTACCCGTTTTTGGGTTGAAGAAATAGTGCTAATTTCATCAAAAATGTATACCTATTTCAAGTAATACATTATTAATTACAATAGTTTTTAAATTGTACCTCCACCATAAAATTTGATTAATTTTGTTTTATATTCACCGCATACTAGTACTTTAAAAGAATTGAAAATTGGAATGCTTATATAAGAAAGTACATAGAATTGAATGGTGCTATCATAAAAATTGTACATCTACCCATTTTAGGGTGGTGAATATCTACCCATATAATTGTTAAAGATATATTTTATCAAAAATGTATTTCTTGGGCCAAAATACATATGTACAATAGTTTTGTCAAAATATTTTAATTCATACACAATGTATTGTCAATATTAATATAGACACTTCCACCAAAAAACTACAGTAAATGGTGTTTTACTAATTTATTCATAGTAATTGGACCAATTCAGTAAAAATAATGAAAATTGGTACACTTATATAGAAAAGTACACAGAATTGATTGATCGAGTAGGAAAATTTGTATCTCCACCCACTTTTGGGTGGTAAAAATCTACCCATTTAAAAGATTGAAGTACAGCGTTAATTTTACCAAAAATGGATTCCTAACCTTAAAGTACATACATACACATACTAATTTTTATTGGGGTCTCGTGGCCGTGTGCCTGAGTATCTGGTCGCGAATCTGGGGACCCGGGTCCGAAGTTTAACTCTCCACGCCAGCAAACAGTGCCCATGAGGTGATGCTTGGTAAGCGTCTTACGGTACAAATATTCCATCATTACCGATATATGTGTACGCAGCAGATTGGCACACCCAGCAATAGTTACCAATGATGTTTTTTTTTTATTAAAATATTTCAAGGAGCACACATTGAATTAAAATATTTACAAAAAAGTGTCTGCCATATTTATGTTATGAATTGTTTAATATTATTCTTGTTTACGTTACCTAGGTAACTTACCCAGCAAAATTTCACCTTTCTCGTGGGATTCCTACCAATATCCGGTTCCGGTTTTCCGGTTACCGCTTCCGACGTAAATAATGCATTTCCGGTACACTCTGCCACACAACAGCGCTAAATTTCTACAGTTAATGTGTGTTCGTATACACATTATACATTGATACTGTGTCTAATCAATTTAAAGGCTGGATAGAGATAGGGATGTTTTTGTAGGGGAATGTACCGAAGAAAAGATCAAAGCCGAAAGGGAAGTTTCTCTCAATTGAGAGCGACTTGAAGAAAAAGTTACAATTAAAGATAAATTAAGAGGAAGAGTACAGTCGGAGTAAATAAATACAGCTGCTTGTAAAATATTAAAGACGTTTAATGAATCTATCTCCAACCTTTAAATAGGTAAATGTTTGCCACCCAAAAATGGGTAGACATACAATTACACTTATAATCTTTTGTAACTATACTAATATTTGAAATATTTGCTTCATTGGTCTGATATCTATCAATAAATTATTAAATAATATATACTTGTTATTTTTGGTGGAGGCGCCCCATATATACTGCCATTAACTCTATATTTTTCTTAATATTTGTTGTACACAAAATTCAGTGACACTGACAAAATATAACGTTCATCGTACGGTTATAGAAAAAGGTAATATATCTGAATTAATAAATAAACTTACGTTACAGCAAAAGTATTGTCAACAACGAGCATCGTTTTAAAACGGAATGTCCTAACTTAGTCAAAACAATATAAATTTTTGAAAGACAAGCGTGTTATATCCATCCATATCGCACACGGTTGTAGTCTTTGTAAATGACAGAGATAAATGTATGCCAATATGTTAATTCGTTCAAGAAATAGTTGAACTTAATTGGACATCTTTAAAAAAAATACTGTGTACCTTGTTACCTTCCGTCAGCAGGCCAAAAAATTCGATGGTACTTTTTAATGAATGAGCAGGTTTTAGGATCCCTAAATTACGAATTTATTGATTTTACTATGATGTCTGTATGAGTTTGTGTATGTGTGTGTGTGTGTGACAAAAGTTTCTCCTTCGATAACGAATACTATTATATTTTTTCGTATTCCTCTTTTGTACATCCATATGGAGAATTGATTAGATTTTGATTATAATTGGTCAACCGGAAGTACTCTTAAACGCAGTTAAATATATTTTGACAATTTTATTCTCTATACGGTTTGAATTTTTTCATTCAAGTTCAACATATAAAGTTAGAAAATTATAAAGAAAATAAATTCAGGTAATTCCAAATGACAGACAGTGTCAAGTGCATAATTTATTCTTGAAATAATTTTAATAGAAACTTAGAATCTTTTGCAAGAAATTTTCGCCCGTTATGCCCTGTACAACCCCTTACGTCAATATTCCAATAAAAAAAATATTTCTCTTTGATGAAGAGGTCTAACTTTTTCTCAAATTATCTTTAACAGTATTTATGTGGCTATACGCTAAAAGAGGCGATACAATTTCAGCTAATTGTTTGTATTAACTATCTAAATGGCAAATATAGTTAATTAATATATCATGTACTGCCTAAACCCTCCATTTCACCCCACAGTGTAAGTTCTATATCGCGCAAAGTTGGATAAAGTTTTACAAGATTATAGAAGATGCAAATACAGCGATACCTTCAGGGCTTTTGCACAAAGCATTGCAAAAGCACAAACTACTCCTCGGGCATTGGAGTATTTTTACAGAAGTGCTGAAGAATTCCAAAGGAATTCCATAAGAATTCCAGATAGTTTCTGTGATCTGAAGTCGGCAAGACATCTTAAAATACTTTGGGGAATTTTATACAAATTTATACAGTATTTTTACCTCTCGCTAAGAGAGGTATTGGATTCATGCTAAAAATCGCATATCCATATTTTATTGAATAAGCACGATTTAAAGTCCATAGAATCCGATTTTAACATTTTTACAATGATGTCTGTGTGTGTGTGTGTGTGTGTGTGTGTGTGTGTGTGTGTGTGAGTGTGTGTGTGAGTGTGGATGTGTGTGTGTGTGTGTGGATGTGTGTGTGTGTGTGTGTGTGGGGTTGTTGGAGACACGATTTCTCAAATTCTATAAGACTAAAGACCTGTTTAACTACGGATTCCTCAATCTAACAGTAATGGAAAGAGTTGAATAGGTTCTGGTAACAATTGGACAACCGGAAGTGGTAGTTTCTAAAAGAAAAGTTTCTAAATATTATTTTTTGAAAATTTGTTACTACAAATATTAAAGATAATTAAATTCTCAATCTGACACACTTAATTTTTTTATTATATCTCGTATAGGTTTGGAGATATAGTATATAATAATATAGAATAATCTGTTGTAATAAATCTCGTTGCCCGAAAAACAGTTGTGATATTTAAATTTTGTAATTGACATGTAAATGCAAAATGTCATTGTCAGATTTTTCTAGGAGGTAAGAGTACATTTAATATATATTATTGTATTATTAATTAATAATATATTTAAAATACAGATGTTAATATTACATATATCCTTAAGAAATACCGTTAATACCGTCAAGGAATTTGAAGAATTTTGAACATAATAGAATAGTAGGATAAAATTACTCATAGAACGAAAGAAGAGAAACCATTTCAATTATTTGTGTGTACTTATAGGGCGCGAGCAGACATGTGACTTTGTTGGCCTTGGCAATCAGATGAGGATCCGTGTCAGAATGACGGCTAGTAGTTTTTACATAGATGTCACAATTGTCATATGTCATAATTTTTCATTCAAAATGTTCTGATGTTTATTTGTCATCCATTAGTATGGAATATACTTGTCGAGGAAAATAATCCACATGGATTTGGTAAATCATAATATTTCGAATGAAAACTTATGATACTTGACACCTATGTATATTAATAGCTCTCATTCTGACACGGGCCTCCACATCTGCATATGATTTGCATATGATTCATTTTGTCCGTAACTTTTCAGAATAACTTTGGGCCAATAATAGCCGCCAAGATATAAATTTTCAACGTTTTACTGTTATTAGGTACCCTGTTCCCCTGAATTATTTAATCAAATGATATTTTTTCTAATGTTTATTAATCTAGCAATAATTTTGCATATGATTCATTTTGTCCGTAACTTTTCAGAATAACTTTGGGCCAATAATAGCCGCCAAGATATAAATTTTCAACGTTTTACTGTTATTAGGTACCCTGTTCCCCTGAATTATTTAATCAAATGATATTTTTTCTAATGTTTATTAATCTATCAATAATTTTGCATATGATTCATTTTGTCCGTAACTTTTCAGAATAACTTTGGGCCAATAATAGCCGCCAAGATATAAATTTTCAACGTTTTACTGTTATTAGGTACCCTGTTCCCCTGAATTATTTAATCAAATGATATTTTTTCTAATGTTTATTAATCTAGCAATAATTTTGCATATGATTCATTTTGTCCGTAACCTTTTCAGAATAACTTTGGGCCAATAATAGCCGCCAAGATATAAATTTTCAACGTTTTACTGTTATTAGGTACCCTGTTCCCCTGATTTATTTAATCAAATGATATTTTTTCTAATGTTTATTAATCTAGCAATAATTTTGCATATGATTCATTTTGTCCGTAACCTTTTCAGAATAACTTTGGGCCAATAATAGCCGCCAAGATATAAATTTTCAACGTTTTACTGTTATTAGGTACCCTGTTCCCCTGAATTATTTAATCAAATGATATTTTTTCTAATGTTTATTAATCTATCAATAATTTTGCATATGATTCATTTTGTCCGTAACCTTTTCAGAATAACTTTGGGCCAATAATAGCCGCCAAGATATAAATTTTCAACGTTTTACTGTTATTAGGTACCCTGTTCCCCTGAATTATTTAATCAAATGATATTTTTTCTAATGTTTATTAATCTATCAATAATTTTGCATATGATTCATTTTGTCCGTAACCTTTTCAGAATAACTTTGGGCCAATAATAGCCGCCAAGATATAAATTTTCAACGTTTTACTGTTATTAGGTACCCTGTTCCCCTGAATTATTTAATCAAATGATATTTTTTCTAATGTTTATTAATCTATCAATAATTTTGCATATGATTCATTTTGTCCGTAACCTTTTCAGAATAACTTTGGGCCAATAATAGCCGCCAAGATATAATTTTTCAACGTTTTACTGTTATTAGGTACCCTGTTCCCCTGAATTAATTAATCAAATGATATTTTTTCTAATGTTTATTAATCTAGCAATAATTTTGCATATGATTCATTTTGTCCGGAACCTTTTCAGAATAACTTTGGGCCAATAATAGCCGCCAAGATATAAATTTTCAACGTTTTACTGTTACTAGGTACCCTGTTCCCCTGAATTATTTAATCAAATGATATTTTTTCTAATGTTTATTAATCTAGCAATAATTTTGCATATGATTCATTTTGTCCGTAACCTTTTCAGAATAACTTTGGGCCAATAATAGCCGCCAAGATATAAATTTTCAACGTTTTACTGTTATTAGGTACCCTGTTCCCCTGAATTATTTAATCAAATGATATTTTTTCTAATGTTTATTAATCTATCAATAATTTTGCATATGATTCATTTTGTCCGTAACCTTTTCAGAATAACTTTGGGCCAATAATAGCCGCCAAGATATAAATTTTCAACGTTTTACTGTTATTAGGTACCCTGTTCCCCTGAATTATTTAATCAAATGATGTTTTTTCTAATGTTTATTAATCTAGCAATAATTTTGCATATGATTCATTTTGTCCGTAACTTTTCAGAATAACTTTGGGCCAATAATAGCCGCCAAGATATAAATTTTCAACGTTTTACTGTTATTAGGTACCCTGTTCCCCTGAATTATTTAATCAAATGATATTTTTTCTAATGTTTATTAATCTATCAATAATTTTGCATATGATTCATTTTGTCCGTAAACTTTTCAGAATAACTGCAAATCAGAATTTGTTCTTCAAAAAGCTCTAAACAAAAGCTTGAAAACCGATCAATAACAAACGAAAATCTCTCCATATATACGCAATGCACATGCTGATTGCAAATCTGGAATATAACAGTCTGTTGCTTGGTAACAACAGACGTGTATGTACATGTTATGATTGCAAAATGCACTATACAGACTTACCGCGAGGATAGAGCCCTTTATACATGAATGTTGGTATTCTAATATCACTGAAGCAGAATGCCTTTCATATGACAGTATACATTTGTAAAATCCATTAAATTTTAATAAAATTGCTGTCAAGAAAAAATTTGAACGTATTTATATTTAAATACACAATAAAACAATATGTCTAAGTGCATTCCATTATGATCTAGGATCCCATAGCCTTTATCGCATCCCCATAACACGAGATTAAACTTAATAAAACAACTATAAACATTTCCACGTGTCCACAAATTGTCTGGCCGGATGAAATTGCCAGCAATTTATTGCTCAGTGAATTTTCTCTGTAAACTACCTAGCATAGGGACACGCGGTTTTAACGAAGTTAAATGCTGCGCTTGTAATCAAATTCGCTAACGAATCAATACAGCAAGATTCATTTGTCTGGGTGAAAACCTCTACGAATTGCTTTTTGATTTGTTGACGAAACAGGACAACCATAAATCAAAAAACACGGTCACGGAAGGGAAAATAAATATTATCATTTTTGTAAGTGCAACTAATAATGTGTTTAGGGAATAATTAGTACACATATTTATTATTAACTAAGGTATGATTTCTGATAAAATTAAAATCTTATCTTTAATCTATAAATGGGTAGATGTTTGCCACCCAAATATGGGTAGATTTATAAACTTATTAATAAAACCATTCGATTTTATAGATATTCTTATATAAGTAATACCAATTTGAATAACTTTGACTTAACGGGTCTAATTTTTAAAAATAAATTAGTAAAAATTATTTAGGTTACTAAATATTAAAATTATTAATGTATCTGTCAATATATTTTGACAAATAAGTATACGTATGTATTATAATCCAAGGAATTCATTTTTGATAAAATTAAAACCGTATCTCTAATATTTTAATAAGCAGATATTTGCCACCCAAAATTGGGTGCATATATAAACTTTTCTATAGCACCATCGAATTCTACGTATATTTTTATAAAAGTGTCCTTATATTCAAAATTATTGTTCTATTGTGCAAATTTCTACAAATAAATTAATAAAACATTTTTTGGTAAATAAATATATTAATACTTGAATTAAAATTGTGTATGTAATATTTTGACAAAAAATAATATACTTATGTATTTTGACCCCAGGAATCTATTTTTGACAGAATTAAATTCGTATTATCAACCCTTAAATGGGTGGATATACAAATTTATGTATATCACCATTGGATTCGACATACTTTTTTACCTTCCGTCACCTTTAGGTAAGGAAGGTATTGTCTGGTGAGTTGAAAATGAATAAGCACGTTTTAGGATCCCTACAATACGATTTATCTATTTTTACGATGATGTCTGAATATGTGTGTGTCCAAGACTAGAATTCCAAAAATTACAATTTTTACGTATTCCTCTTCCGTACATCTATATGTAGACGTGATTAGATTCTGGTTATAATTGGTCAACCGGAAGTACCCCCATTTAAAGATTTTAATAGTTTTTTTTGAAAAAACGCTGTTATATTTATATATACAAATCTTAATTAAATATTTTTGTTTTATGTTAAAAACTGTTAAAAAATGGTGGCAGCGCGTTTGACATAATAAGCTATTCGAACAAAAATATTTGTTAATATAAACACAAACATATTTCTAAGGTACAAAAATATTATTTTCAGGCATTCTTAACAAAATATCTGCTATCAACTTCCAATATATTCTTCATTTAGCTATTTTTATGAAATTTTCATATGAAATTCACAAAAACTCTCACGTCAATCATATAATAATCAGTCAATTCATTTTGAAAATTTGTCAGACAAAAGCCCTCTCGTATTGTATTATTTTCAGCGTTTCAAGAGTTGCAAATGTCAGTTTTTTCAGCATTTGTGTGGATATCGATTCATCCGGATATATTTATTTCTTCCATTAGCAATTAAAATGAAAATTGGTTTGCGTAAATGTACGAACGGGGCTTTGTTAATACCGGAATTTCGGTTTACATGGTTTGGTGTTGTCAATAAAATACAAATATTTTACTATTGTAATGTTAAAAATAATTGAGAGAAATAAAAAATACATATTTTATGATACTAGCCCAATATCATAATAGTTTAGCCGGCATAATATTTTATCTTACACTTCAATTATTACAAAAACTTAATAAATATTTATTTATTAAGAAAATGATGGACGGACGATTTCTCAAAAACTATAATCTGTGTAACTATGTGTAACATTACTAGGGAGAGCTGAAAAGGTTTTGGTAATAATTGGACAACCGAAAATAGCACATTGTTAAAAAAAAATCTTCTAAAAAAACAGTAAATTCTCTATCTGATACATATAAATATTTTATTATATCTTTTATTGATTTATAGATAAAGAAATATAAACTATATAATAATCTGTTGTAATAAATCTCACAGCCCAAATAATATCATGGAAACCAATTGAAAAATCTAGACACATTACTGAAGATTTATTCTGAGAAGTACATACATTATATTATTTCTTATTGTATTAATAGTTAAATATTTAAAATTATAGGTATATTACATATACCCTTCAAAAAAACTGTCAATCCCGACAATGAATTGGAAACATTTCGAAAAATTAGAAAAGTAGAACAAAATTTCTTCATAGAATGAATTTAGAATTAATAAATCTAAATATAAAGAATAAATATAAGTAGAATCTTTGGTATAGATGGTAGGTATAAAAGAAATGTTAAATACAGTAGGGCTCGAGCCATCATATGACTTTATTGGCCTTGACAAGCAGATAAGGGGGTCTGTGTCAGAATGACAGCTAGTAATTATGTATATGATGTCAAAGATCATAATTTTTCATTCTAAATTTAGTGATTTTCCAATTCCATTCCTCGACAATTAAATTCCACACACCTGAAGATAAATAAACTACGTGAATTTGGAAAAAATTTAATGAAAAATTCTGACATTTGACATTTATGTACATAATTACTAAATAATGTTAAAAACGGAAGTGGCGAAAGGTATTGTGCTGGCCACAACAGATTTTTATATGAAATGTCGTTAAGATAAAATATTATGCCGGCCGAACTTTTATGATTTTGGACTCGTATAACCAAAAAAATTATATCAAAATTATAAATTAAACATCTTGCTAACCTATTTCTCTGGAGCTTATAATTTTCTTCGTTAAGACTAAATCTTTTTTCATACTAAATTTACATTTTCAGCTTATGCTGACAAGCACACACCCTTGTCATGACAAAGGAGTTTTTTTAAAAAACTTTTTGAGAGGAGACAAAAACAGCCTACGCAGCTGACATCCTTAATGCAGTAGTAATCTTAAATAACTTTTACGACGTGGCTTCAAAATGTTCTCGGAATTGGTCAATAATATTTTATTGAAAACAGATACAACATTTTTACATTAATTTTCTTTAAAATACACCCCACCTGACACACTTGCTCAACCTTTCGTATTTTCCACCACCTCTGCCGGATTATTTATTTATTTAATTACAACTACCTAACAGGCCAAGCCCAAATAAAGTGTAGTAATGAACAATATATTTAACAGATATTACTGATATAATTTGAGAAATTTTCAAACTATAACTAAAAGGTGCCCCCCTTAGAAAACTTAATAGTGTAAATTTGACTCGTTCTTTATATAGGTGGCATCATAAAGGAATTAGTTTTAGCTGCGGATACGTGGTTTATAAAGTTCATTATTCTACTGATAACTGTAAAGCCACATACGTTGGAACGACCAAACGTTCCTCGAAGATCCGGAACAACACGGTAAAAATACATTCCAATATATTAAAACACTTTTGATATGGAAAATTTCAAAATTTTGGAGGAAGAGCAGAATTACTCCAAACGAATCTTGAAATGTTACCAGGGAATATTGCAATAACATCAACACTTTATTTAAATTCTTACAACTTGCTACATTATTATTGGTGTGCAGACGACCAACAGGACTCCGTATCAATGACATCACCAGAATCCTTACACAGGATATTTCCGGCTATTATTCGGTTGTCGTTTTTAGAGCAAATGGATTTGTGTATGCTCTGCAAAAGTTCATTATAAGAAACGGAGTAATCGGGATCTTTATTTAATTTATGTTCATAATTTTGTTTTTTAAGAAACAGTTAATTATTAAGTATTACAAACTTATAACATACGTTAAATATTTAGATAAAGGCCTGTGTAATACCCTAAATAAGCTTCACAAACATGGTCCTATTAATGTCAAAACCACCCGAAACATGTTTCAACTTGCTTGTTTAGTGTCATATTCTCTCAGCTAAGGTGTTTCTGACATCAAGTAAATAACTAGAACACAGAAGGATTACGAAATTTCAGATAATGTTTGTGTGAGTGTTTTCTCAAGCTTACAAAATATAGACGGAAATATAATCTTTGTATATTCGATAAATGAAAAAATAAAAGTTTGAGATATGTTACGAGAAATTTTGTCGTGCGTCTTATTTTTTGTAAATAAATTACGCTAAAATTTCGAAATTGCATATTTCATAATCAAATCTTCGTCATATTTCCAGTTCATATAAACATATGCCGGCTATAAACCCGAAATAAAACGCAGTTTAATGGAGGTCTAGCTATAAAACTAAATAAAGTAAATACTCGACCACGACCAGTATTATATACAGAGCATACGACCATTCATAATAAGCTGAATACGTATTATGGCTTTATAATCTAGAGATACTGATATCATTATTGTGTTCATTATCGTATTAGCGGTGATAACTAACTACGGTGTCATTAAATAGTCGATAATATCAGTAAATATCATTTGGTTAAATAATTCAGGGGAACAGGTATCTAAAACTAATAAAACGTTGAAAATTTGTAACTTGACGGCTATTATTGGCCCATAGTTATCCTGAAAAGGATACGAACAAAATGAAACATATGTAAAATCATTGTTACATTAATAACCAATACAAAAAATATCATTTCGTTAAATATTTCAGGGGAACAGGTATCTAAAACTAATAAAACGTTGAAAAATTGTAACTTGACGGCTATTATTGGCCCAGAGTTATCCTAAAAAGGTTACGGACAAAATGAAACCTATGTAAAATCATTGCTAGATTAATAAGCAATACAAAAAATATCATTTCGTTAAATATTTCAGAGGAATAGGTATCTAAAACTAATAAAACGTTGAAATTTTGTATCGTGACGGCTATTATTGGCCCAGAATTATCCTAAAAAGGATACGGACAAAATGAAATCTATGTAAAATCATTGCTAGATTAATAAGCAATTCAAAAAATATCATTTTGTTAAATATTTCAGGGAAACAGGTATCTAAAACTAATAAAACTTTGAAATTTTGTATCTTGACGGCTATTATTGGCCCAGAGTTATCGTAAAAAGGATACGGACAAAATGAAATCTATGTAAAATCATTGCTAGATTAATAAGCAATACAAAAAATATAATTTCTTTAAATATTTCAGGGGAACAGATATCTAAAACTAATAAAAACGTTGAAATTTTGTATCTTGACGGCTATTATTGGCCCAGAGTTATCCTAAAAAGGTTACGGACAAAATGGAACCTATGTAAAATCATTGCTAGATTAATAAGCAATACAAAAAATATCATTTCGTTAAATATTTCAGGGGAACAGGTATCTAAAACTAATAAAAATTTGAAATTTTGTATCGTGACGGCTATTATTGGCCCAGAGTTATCCTAAAAAGGATACGGACAAAATGAAACCTATGTAAAATCATAAAACCCATAGAATAGTATGCAAAGAAATTCCGTGTGAAATTTGTTAAAAATACGTAGAATTGACGGAAGGTATTATACTGGCCGCATCAGATTTTTTATGCTAGATTTAATATATGTTGAAATCATCTTAATAATATATAATTATTTTTGAAAGACTAGAGTTTTTATTTAACATTGGAATATTTTTTTTAACATTCCTTTCTTCGCAGTCCTGTTTGTGCATACAAGGATAGTTACTCAGGACAAACAAAGCTAATGGTATTTACTTTAGGGTGTACACCTGTCACAGGATAACACAGGACTCAGTAGGAGGAAAGGAGTTTATTTAGGAGAACAGATACTTTAGTAAAAGACTTATTCTGTTTACTGAATCTACAATACTGAACAAATATTTTAATGTTTATTCAACTCTTAAAGAGAATAATGTTTACTACCCAAAATTGGGTATATACACAAGCTTAATATTTACACCATTGAATTCTCCGTACTTTCTTGCATACCGTAAAATTGGGTGGAATTGATCAAACAATTATTGTTAATATAATATGCCAAATAACTAGTCAAATATGAAAGAAGGCTGGATTGATTCAATATACAAATGAATTTTTTGTATTCCAAAAACCCAATACGCAGATTCGCATCCAAAATCCGATACTCAGACCCGGATCCAAAATCCGATACTTAACTTTGAATCCGAGATTCGGATTCTTTAACATTTAATGTTCCACTTAGTGGGTTCGTAAAAACCCGATAACAATAAGAACAACATCAACATCATACAACAAATCCTTATTTTTAAACATATTAAAGTGACCGATTTTCGGTAGCGAAATACCGCATCCGGATCACAATAATAGGAAACAATCATCCTTCGCCACACATTCCTATCTAAGCAGACTTCTTTCGCCTCGGTCACACTCATAATCGCATTCATACATTCTTCTCTTCATACTTGAAATCTCTCTCTCTCTTTAAGCACCCTACCAAACACATCCATCCACTTATACACTGGTCGGCCACGCAAGGTGCTAAATATTGGTTGGTCTTCAGTTTTATTAAATATAGGTGTTTAATTCGTGTTCACTATAGATCAAGGGATAACAATCATTTTTGCTTTTGTTATCGTTTCAATTCTAAGTATTTGGAGAAAAATATATTTTTTAAACAATGTTTTTGAGATATTTTATAGCAAATTTGTGTTATATATAGTCAAATATTAATATATTATGTATATTATTGTATTAGGGAATATATATGGCATCACCAGACAGACACTTACAGCTGTAGTGGAGAAAACACTGCAATAATTATTTTAAAAACATATATAACACCATTTATACAAAATTGTGTGTTAGTTTATTATATTTAAACATTCTATGAGCCTAGTAGTATAAATTTTTGTTGCTTGGTGGCACCACCAACTTGTTCCAAACCGCAATTTTTATAAATAAATTGAATAAAATAAAATATACATAAAATCATGTATTTATTTCAGAGCGCGCTAACATTTGTGTGTAGCGAACTTGTACAAACCGAAGTTCTATTTTCATATATATCTTGTTACATTGTTGTTTGAGTTTGAAATACATGTATCTACTTTGTTTAGCGTAGAAAACTATTTTATTAATATATTCGAAAAAAGACTACGCGATGATTCGAGATTTTGCACTATTTTCTAGAAATTTTTATATATAAAACAAATGCAATTAATTCAAAAATGAACACAAGATGGTACTAGAAGTTTCGTTTTTGTTTTAAACATGAATTAATAGTTTAAAAAAATATGTAGTGATGACATTGATTGATTTTGCTTATATATTTTAATATATTACAAGCAAAATCTCATTATTACCTTCCGTCACCTTTAGGTAAGGAAGGTATTGTCTTTGGTCAAAAAATTCAATTATGAGTTTTTACTGAATTTTACCATTTTTGCGATGATGTCTGTATGTATGTGTGTATGTGTGTCTGTGTGTCTGTGTGTGTGTGTGTGTGTGACAAAACTTTCGGATTCCATAACTTCAATACCACGATTCCAAAAATTATAATTTTTTCGTATTCATCAAGTTTACATCCAGAAGAACAACTGATTAGATTTTGGTTATAATTGGTCAACCGGAAGTAGTCTCATTTGAAGATTTAACAGTTAAATTTGATTTATTGACATTTAACGTTATTATAACTTAAAGAATATATTATTCTCTATACGATTTGATTACAATTTATACTTCATATTCAAAAGATACAGAGTTAAAGAATTTTAAAGAAATTAAATTTTATAATTCAGCCAGCTATGCCAAACTTGGGAACTAGTAATATATTCATATAATTCAAATTGACAGATGTCAGTATCAATAAAAAGTAAATTAATGTGGCAGATATGAGGATGTTGAAGTAGATATTGGGGAATACACGGAAAGATACGGTAAGAAAATAACTCTAGTGTTACAAGTTTTTAGAAAGATACAAGAAAGACGATTACATTGGTTTGAACATGTCATGAGGAGAAATGAAGAATTATATTGGAACAAGATGAATAGTTTAGTAATAGGACGTTAAAGAAACAGAGGAAGACCAAAGATAAGATGGAAGGAATGTATTGCGGAAGATTTGAGAGAAAATGAACTGAATGAGAACGACATGCAAAAATAGCGACCCCTAACGAATGGGAAAAGCTAAAGAAGTAGAAGATGCCAGTGTCAAGTGCAATTTGAATAGTTTGTTTATGAAATAATTTTACTGGAAATTTAGAATCTTTTGTAAGAAAAATTATGGAATTTATACATTATACACGAGAATGACGGAAGATATTGTGCTGGCCACAACAGATTTTTTCCAAAATATAATATTAATAGCTTTTTATGAAAGAAATAGGCGTTTCCTAATATTTTATTCTTTATTGAGTTCCGTACCTTGTATAACGTGATATTATTTTTATATTAAATCCATAAGGACGTGACGAACATATAAATTGCTACTTATTTAAATATCAAAAAGGATTCTAAGTTACGCTTTACATGTAAATAAATACGAATTTTGAATATTTTACATTGCTAGAATAATATTACTTAATAATTTCATTAATAAATATTAAGAAAATAAAAAATACGGAGACAATATTTCTACTTATTGTTTCGATTAATGTGCGCGCCTCCACCAATAAGCGTTGAAATATCTATAATTACCTAATATCAATTATGCACAGTCTGTAAGCAAAATAAACTAATTAAATTCAAACTCATCATTATAATAACGGAAAATGTATGTAGAAAGGTAAGGCAGTCTTCCAGAACATGCATACGGTAAAGTTTCTTCGGCCGTGCTCGTGTGAGAGTATGAGTATATAAGCTGTGAATAATGAAAAGAATGCATCAGTGTTGTAGTCCTTTTTGGAGACATCATGAAGACTACGGTAAGTAAAAATGTATATTTGTAAGAAAAATACTTGGAAAAAATATTTTTTTAAATATCTATTGTAATAATAATTATAAAACATTGAAAATTGGTATATGTATAAAGAATTATACGTAGAATCTAATGAATAACGTTTGTGACATATTTAATTATACCTAAATATAGGGACAAGATATAGCTTGGAAAATAATATTTTTAAATTTGCGTGCCTGAGTGTCTGGTCGCGAATCTGGCGAACTAGGTTCAATCCTGACTGACGCCAAAAGAAATATTGCAAATTTTAAATGACACAAAAGTGACACTTAGTAAACGCCTACACGGTACAAATATGTCTTCATCATTACTGAAATCTGTGTACAAAGCAGATTAGCACACCCAGCAATGGGTTATATACCGTGATGATATGTACATATTTTTAAAAGATTTTTTGTGGACTCCTTGTTTTAATTTATAATTAATTTTCTAATTGAACCAATGGAAAATTATAATAATTTGTGTACATACTTATTTTATCCAAAAAAAATCTGATGTGGACACCACACGACTTCCTTGTACGATTATTAAACTATACATATTTTTTAATAAATAAATTACAAAATATTAATTTTAACTTCAAAACAGTAAGATATATAGCGACCATAAAGGAAGTTTTTAAAGAGAGTTTTGATTACAACAAAGAAATATTTAATTACAACAATGAATATGACTAATTTCACAATTAAAATATAATATTTGTTATTGTACGAATCATAAAATTGCACGTATTTAACGTAATTTGACATGAACATTTTTTTTTGTCCTAATCCATAGCATGCTTTATTACAAAAACAAAACAGTACATCAATTTTAAATTTACATATCTCGCTTATACAAAGGGCTAATTTAATAATACTTGATGTGCTAGACGCATTTATTTCTAAAATCAAAATAAAATCATTTTATTCAAGAAAAACTGTTAACAACTTCAAGTAACGTACCATTTCCGGTTAGCCTATTTTAACCAAAATCTATTACGTTATTTCGATTGACATACCAAATTTTAAAAGTTTTGGATTATATTTTAAAAAAGTTTTTCATTAAAATGTATTATAGGCTTCATGTAAAGTGCCACTTCTAGAAATTGTGTAATAACCAGAAAGGGAGGTGCACAACTAGATGTTATAGGAGTCCTAAATATAAAATTTCAACTTTGTACGGCTTACCGTTTTTGAGTTATGCGAGATACATACGTACGTACGTACAGACGTCACGACGAAATTAGTCAAAATGGATTCAGGGCTGATCAAAATGGATATTTCTGCTGAAATCTGAAAACCGATTTTTTTCGCGATTACAATACTTCCTTTAATTACGTACAAAGAAGTAAAAACAATTAATTATTTTAAAAATGTATATCTGTACCCGTTTTTGAGATATTGAACTCTACCTTAGAATGGGTATAACTTACAGCTTTAATATTAACACTATTAAGTTGCGCTAATTTGTATAAAATTATATTTTTAAATTCATACATATTTTAGTCAAATATTGCATTGTATTGTAAATGTATTTACTATGTTACCAAACCCTTAAATTCATAATATTTGATACCAAACCATTGAAAATCATTCATATATATTCTTTTTAGTTTTTGGTTCTGGCGATAGCTCTGTCTGCCTCTTCAGCAGCTGAGGACGCAAAGAAAAAAAATCAAAAACGAGGCCTTTTCGACGAAGGAATCGGTTCTTTCGACTTCGGCTCCCATGGTTTAGACCTAGGCGGTTCCGGGTTCGATTCCGGCCACCATGGACCCATCGACTTGGGTTCTTCTTTCCATAAACACATCACCATCACCAAAAAAGTTGGTATACCAGTACCAAAACCATACCCAGTCCATGTAGAAAAAAAAGTACCCGTACCATACCCAGTTGAAATTAAAGTCCCGGTTGATAAACCATACCCAGTACCCGTACCCAAACCTTATCCCGTACACGTTGATAAACCCGTACCTTACACTGTCGAAAAACACGTCCCAGTACCTTACAAGGTTCCAGTGAAGGTACCTTATCCAGTTAAGGTTCCAGTACATGTACCTAAACCCTATCCAGTACCCGTTTACAAGAAGGTACCCGTACATATACCCGAACCAGTTATTGTCAAGAAACCAGTACCTGTTTTCATCAAGGGGCATGATGGAGGCGATTTTGGAGGTTTAGGAGGAGGAGGCGATTTTGGTGGACATTTGGGCGGAGGTGATTTTGGAGGACATTTTGGAGGAGGAGGCGATTTTGGAGGACATGACTTTGGAGGCGATTTTGGAGGAGGGTTCCATCATTGATGTCAATACAACATTTTTCTTAAATTCTTTGTCTTAGTCATGTGTTTCATCTTTGTATCAACTGTTCTTAATGCAAAATACATATTTTTAAACTAATAATTTTGTTTACTATAAACCACACTCAAGTTTTTTAGAGCTGTTTGACAATAATTTAATAACAAATATTATCTGTTGACTAGAATTTTTTGGCAATAGTGTGTGTAATATGTAATAAAAACTCTAATGTTATATATATATGTAAATGTGAGAATAAATTCTTATTTCAATACAAAATAGAAAAGGTGTACTGTTCTGGAACACTGAATCAAGCTAATGTATACCAGACGAACATCTTCATAGGAAGTAAAATTTAAAATACATTTGGATAATACGGCTTTCAAATACATTTTTGTGTAATAAATATTTCATATTAAATATAATTTGTGTTATTAAAACTTTACGGGTAAATGGATCATATAGAACATTTATAATTTCACAATCTGAATCTAGCAATTTGAAAAAAATAAATCAACGTAGCGAACAGAGCGTTACATATATTTTAACCTTACAATACTGTAATTATTTTCGTTACAAAATACATTGTAATTTTTGCTCCGCTAGTTAATATAACATTTTACATTATTCTGTTTTTTAATATACATAAAACATGTAAAAAGAAAGCTAAATTATTATTTACGAAATACTGCTAATTTATAAATGATTACACAGCAAATAATTAAAATATTATGAAAGAAAACTGAATTTTTTTATAATTTTTCGCCGGAATTAAACGTCAAGTACACAACCACATTTCTTTATGTTTTTTAATAAGCTTTACTTGTATTTTAGGATCAATTAAAACATGTAATTTCAAAAGATTTATGCTTATAGTACCCAAAAAGGGTTAATATACAAACTTGAAATCATGTTTTTCAAATGTATGTATCATGTTACATATATACCTTAATTTTGGTTGCAAACATTTTTTAAATACTGGCATCATAAATTTGTATGATTACCCATTTTTAGGTATGATACATAACACCTAAAATTGGGTGCAGGTATGAAATATGCATGTCAAATTTTGAAATATACAGTGAGTGTTAATAATTATTAAATAATATGTACCAAAACCACATATTTCAAAAATATATACGCCAGATTTGTATTTGCACCCAATTTAAGGTGTAACTTATTTACGTTTCCAGAAAATTCGTATTATAAGCTTTGGTTATATAATTCGACCCACCCATATTTGGGTGTTATTTGGTTGTGACTATATTTACAGCAGATCTATTAACTTTTCAAAAAAACATATAATAAATATTATTCATAATTTAATTTTATTTGTAACATTATTTATTACATATACATATTTATATTGGTCGGATATGAACCTGGGACATCCAAACCACAAGCGCTCACATAAATAAAATAAATACCACGTTTATGTATCATTTGTATTCCATTTATTAAGATTTATATTCATATATCTGAACAGTATAATACATTTCTATGAATTATATACATTTCAGAAGTCCAAACTATAAATTTATAGCTTGATTCCAATGTCTTTGATATATTAAAGTCTGAACTATCTAAACTATTTGAACAATGATATACAGCTGTACAACAATGGGTCTACAACAATTTATATATGAATCCGTGTACCGCGTTACTAGAAATCTCTGTTGAGGAGAACATAATATATATGGATAATGAGTTTTCCTGAAATTGCTAACTGTAGATTGTAATGAAATTCTTCCTTTGACGCTAAGTGACGTAAGTTAAATGTATATAGGCTAAAATGTAGAAAAGCGAGACGACATTGAGTGTATACGTATAACTTTAATTTCTGGGAATATGTCGAAAAATGGTGGCAGTTTCCATATACATTATGTAGCAAATTTTTCTAAAGCTGTGAAGATAAGGTAATATTCATTCTTTTTGTAACCATGGTGACAATTTTTCAGAATTCAATCAAAATCGAGTAACCATTGACATGCATTAAAATTCGTATGGTAAATAACAATTTCATTTCATAGCTCGCTCGATCAAAATATTGACAAAGTTTCTCTATACAATAACAAGCAATATAATCAAAACTGCAGCGTTTGGAACACAGTAAATACACCTGATATTGCTGTAAACTTTACGTAGCTTGTGGTTGGTGTACCTACCTACACATACTCGTACGAGCTACCAATTTGCCAACTAATTTATCCAGAATTGATTGTCGGGCAGCGAGTACAGGGATGGCAAAGTGGGCAAATATCAAGGATATCACTAATAGAATATGTAAAGTAATTTACGCCATGCACTTTGCGTAATTAAGTATTTTACACACTTTAAAAATTAGTTTATAGAAGTTATTTACATTTACAAACAATACAAATGATTAATAATTTTAGCCATATTGAAAAAAATAAACCTTTAGGTAAGGAAGGTATTGTTTTTGGTCAAAAAATTGTGTGTGACAATTTTTTCACTCTAAAATTAAAATTGTTTTGTATTCCTTTTCTTTACAACCATATGAGAGTTGGTGTGAGTTGAGATGGTTTAGGCATGTGGAAAGAATGGCGAGTGAACGGCTTGTTAAGCGTATATATCTTGGTGAAGTTGAGGTGACCGACCAGTGTATAAGTGAATGGATGTGGTTGGTAGGGTGCTTAAAGAGAGAGAGTTTCCAAGTATGAAGAGAAGAAGAGCATATATGAATGCGATTATGAGTGTGGCCGAGGCGGAAGAAGTCTGCTTAGATTTAAGTCAAAAACGAGTTCTTCGGTGCATTTCTAATTTAAAATCGAAGGAGACATGCAGAGACAGTTTTATAAATCTAAAAATATTAACCTTGACTGGTTTATTCATCTATGAAAATTGTTTGTATATCTTTCAAAAAAAGGATACATTATTATGCAATAGAACTCCTTTTACTAAATTAAAAATTGGAAGTCACGCTCCAAATTCTTTAGGAGTTAAATTATTTAATAAATTACCTATAAATATAAAAGAGGTAAAAACTATCAAAATTTTTAAACAAAAACTATAAAATTACCTCATAGAGAGATGCTTCTATGATCTGAATGAATTTTATATGAATAACTTGTGATATCTGTATGATAAATCATTTTATTGTATTTTAAACCATGTTATTAAGTTTTTAATTAATGTCTGTATACTACAGATAGGAATGTGTGGCGAAGGATGATTGTTTCCTAACTATTATTGTGATCCGGATGCGGTATTTCGCTACCGAAAATCGATCACTTTAATATGTTTAAGAGTAAGGATTTGTTGTATGATGTTGATGTTGTTCATATTGTTATCGGGTTTGTGCGAACCCACTAAGTGGGATACGCGTGATATTATGTATGTTTGTAAACCAAATGATAATTTTTAGTACCTATGTGGTTATATTTAATTATTATATCATTTGTTATTTGTTGTAAAAATAGAATTACCAACACAAATATGAAAGACAGAGGGTTCATACTTTTTCAAATAGTTTTCTTCGCGTTTCCCTAATTTTGCCGTGTAGTTTTGAAAGCAAAATAAAAATTTCAAATCTTTCTCGAAACATTTTCTAAAAAATACCACCGCCTACTTATCAAGACAAAACATTTCGTCTCCAGGCGATATGCAGATGTTCGAGGATAAATTGCGGTTGTTATTTCCATCGCACGTTTGATCTAAATTGTAAAGGAGAAAGAAAATTACCAGTGACGCGTTGTCATAGAGATGACAAGTTTATTTTCTAAAATAAACACCGATAGACGTTGATGTTAGGTCTTCCCATGTAAACTAAAGGTTTCGCAGAAATAAAAAGTACAATACTTTACTTTGTATTTAACATTTCTTTGTGTTGGAAATGTTTTACTAAAAAAATTATACGTGGGTATTTTATTTCAAATAATATATTTCACTGGAGAAATTGTTTAACAAAAAAGTTTTGCGGCTTTCCACCTGAAAATGGGTGGAAATATAAACACCTTTCGATTCTGCGTACTATCTTATATACAAGGGTGGATTGGAAAGTTTCCAAAATTATGGAGAAGGCCTTGGATATTGGAAAGCAATCGTGACAAGCGTTTGTGTCGATTTACCTAGCGTTAAATCGGTAATGGATAAAAACGAAGTTCATGCGGTGATCAAGATTTTTCATTTGAACGGAGATCATAACCAGCTTGGATGCTGTCCTTAGGAATGCTTCACCTTCCTTTTCCACTGTGAATTTCTGGATTTAACAATTTAAGAGTAGCTGGACACACACCTGTGACGAACTACGTTCAGGTCGACCAAAATCGCCCACAACACCAGAAAATGTGTATAAAGTCCACGATATAATTCTGGAAGATCGACAAATGAAAGTGCGTGAGATTAAGGAAGCCATAGGGATCTCTTGTAAAAGTGTAGTTTATATTTTACACGAGCTGGGCTCCAGGTTAGTGCCGAAATTTCTCAGTTCGGAGCAAAAACTTCAACCGAAAATTTGCAGTTGTTTAAGAAAAATTCGGTCAATTTCAAAAGACGTTTCATAATCATGAATGAAACATGGGTACACCATTACACTCCAGAGACGAAAATTCAGTCGAAAGCGTGGATTGGACATGGTGAGTCCTCCCCAAAGAAAGCAAAGTTAATTCAGTTGGCAGGAAAGATCTATTGGGACGGCAAAGGACAACGCCACACTTTTCGACCAGCTGAAAGCAGTAATTCAAGAAAAACGCTCGGGAATGGCTATGTAGAAGATCTTGTTTCACCACGACAATGTGCCAACTTAAAGAAAACCATTTTCGGGAGGGAATAGAAAAGTTGGAAAACGCTGGAATGAGTTTGTTGACAACGGAGGGGATTATGTAAAAAAATAAAATGAAGTCCATATTAAAAAAAATGTTTCATCACTCCGAAAACTTTTCAGTTCACCCTTCTAAGTGTCCTAATTTTCAAACATTTACTTTACGGGTCTTATTAACAGAGCAATTTAAACAAAACACATTTTAATAACTCTTATTTGAATTATGTTTTTAGGAAAGAGTTTAATTTTTCTGGCAAATTAAGAGCAAAATGTAAAGCATAAATGGAAATTACCCTCTTTATTAAATTGCCAACTTCAAAATAAATTTAATTAAGTTTTAAAAAGCCTTTGTTCATATTCTATGTCAACTGACGTTGAAAATTGCTTGAAACAAAATGAAAATAAAACTTAAAACAATTCAAGGCGACAGGATTATTAAAATCTATTAAATCCTTTCATTCTCTTCGTCTAAATATTTTACTAACTTCTATGATTGCCTAATTAACTTAGTGGACATTTTGCAAACAAACCTTTGTACATCTTTATAGGATTCTAAAAGCCTTTATTTATAAAATTTGTATGTAGTAATTATAGTCATTTGTTTGTGAATGAAACAGAATAAAATATCATTTGTTACAGCGCCTATTTTACTTGTATTTTAATGAAAAATCTGTAGCCATCATCCCCTTTGACATAGGCACTCATTGCTGGCATGGAAAGTGCCCCACAGGGCTCATATGTATACTACATTTCGTTAAAATATTCTAATATATACACCTAATTTTAAATTCCTGATATTATTCAGGATAACCTATCAATTATCAAAAGTGCCTCATCCAAAATCATCCACCCATTTCAACCCCATCAATACTATATAGTTCCATTTCGCAGAGTGGGCTGTGAAATTTATTATCTGCAGGGCCGTAATGACTCATTTTCCACCCGATGAACAATTAGACCAAAGCGAGGCACAAACGTTGTTTGTGACTCCGGGAAGTTTGCGTGCCCGGAAAACTCCGGAATAAATATTGAGATAAATAGGACAATTCTAACCTAGTTTTGAAGTTAGAATTGTAATAAAATAGGTTTGATGCACAATTGAATTTGAAATAATATAATTTAAATAATGCACTTACCTTTAAACTGTAGTAGGTACTGCTATTTCTCCATTGTTTATGGTTCCACAATAATTTAAACCTCACCACACAATTTAAATAAAGTTCCAATCACTTAACACATCATACAAATACATATATTTACTACTGAAACGATACTGACAATTCCAAACGCAAAATATAATTAATTATTCATAACTTGCATCGTTGCACAAGCTTGTCTTTTCGAGATTCGGCGTATACTATCTATGTTAACAAAGCTTGACTCAATAAAAATAAAATATAATAAATTTATATGTATTTTATCTGAATAGATAGTAGTCCATAATGCTCACGTACAACACTAATTTTATACACTTAAATCTGTTCAATATGTCTTTCAACTCCTTTAAAAAATGCGTAAAATCTACCGTACCATCTTTATAGTTGTTTTAAATAATCTCTGTGTGCTGTAATGTTTTGAAATTATTAAAAAATCTTTCAGACCTCATATTTCAAATGATACAACCTTTTATTTATGTTTATTTAATTAAATACCAACGTTTCGGCAGTATTAACTACTGCCTTCTTCAGGAATGAACAACAAATATATAAATAAATAAATAATAACAAAAACATTAGCAACAGGTAACCAAGGTGACAATTACAACATATTTAATATAAGTCAAGAACGACTAGGATCTAGACCGTCACAATGATTGAGATTATTCCTCTTGGTTTTGAAAATCTTGGTCTCGCTAGTATTTTTGTTCGAATTGAACTGAAGATTTTTCTGGTTGGTTCAATCTGATCAAACGCTGGTGTTCATTCAATCTTGTAATGTTTTTGTTATATTTATTGTATAGCTTTTGTAGAAATTTGTCAAAAATTTCATTTTATTTAGTTAATTTATGATACATACTTTAGGTATTAGACTAATGTAAACTTGAAACCAAATTATAGTTATTGCACATATTATTACGTTTTAAAAAACATTAATAAATTAAACTTTGTACAGATATTTTGCTAACCACCCGTACAGACATTTTTTCCTATTTTTCTTTTTCTTCCAAGCAATATAGTTAGCTTCAATCTACTTTAAAACTTACAAGTACACAACTTGATAATTTCTTACAAAGTTAGAAGTTAGACATCTACCATGTTCTTCATTGTACAATTGTAAATATAAAGAGAAGTACAGTTTGTTTGAGAAAGTGTATAATTGTACATTTTATACTGCTGGGACTTCCAGTGTTTGAGAATAAATAGTACAAATTAAACTAGAACTCTCAGATGAATATTGCTTGCATACTTTACATAAATACATGAATTATTAATTTATCATACACTAAAATTTTTAAAATAGTTAATTAGTTACTGGATGAATTTCTATCATACAGCCTCCATCTACCTATTATTATCAAAACAGCATCTGATCCTTCATATATGAAGGTTCTCTTACGTTGTTTGATATAACTTTCGTCAACATATATCAAACCATGTCATCTCCTACATAAACTTTGACAGATGACGCTGATCTTACGAACTTTAATAAAGAGTTTGTCAAACTGTTTCATAAGTTTTAAGGAAAGTGAGAAGGAACAGTATGAACATGATATTTTGAAGAACTGGGCGACAAATATTGCCAAAAGTTAGATTGGACTAATATTCGAATAGAATTAGGACATTTACATAAAAAATTTGATGTAGCCAACACAATACCTCCCGCCATTTAATTTTTATTATATATATAAAAGCCCAAAAAATCTAGTGGTACAATCGACAAATTTGTATATTTACCCGTTTTTGGGTGTAATATGCGGATTTAATTCTATTAGAAATCAATTTCGTGGGTCAAAATATATAGGTGTATAATTTTCTGGTCAAAATTACTCCACAAATACACTTTTAATTAGACAATTAATAAAACGCCTCCACCAAAAAGTTATATTAAGTAACATTGTTTCAAGTATTAATAAGTTTAAATAAATAGATGTACGGGTATTATCAAGGATGTATACCCATTTATGGGTGTAACAAAAGGGTAAAAACTTACTCCCACATTATTATTTATTCCAAAATTGGAACATTCACGAATAATATTTATTTTCGTCTTCATTTGAATACTTTATTATTCTTCCACAGACAAATATTGTTCCATGTTTCATTCTTTCCCATTCTTTTATCAGAATTTAATTAAAGCGATATTTACTCTAGTTATTACTGTAATATCATACGCAGAAGGCTGCGAGAAACAAAACTCTGAACTATCCAATCCACGCAGAGTATGGTCCAATGGATCGCGAAATCGCAATATTCCCGTTGTATTGACTTAAAGGGAAAGGAGGGGGGGTTGGCGGCTAAAAAACTCTTATGCAACGCCCATGGGGAGTCAACAAGGGACAGCAGAATGCAATGAAGTAGTTAATTACGAATAAAATGAGTAAAATATTGAAAAAATGACTGTACTGGTGGGTTGAATTTTTATTTATGAAATAAACGGCATATTACCCATTGCTGGGTGTGTCAATCTGCTTTGTACACAAATTTCGGAATGATGATCGGGATCGAACCCGGGTCCCCGGATTCGCAACCAGACACCCCATTTTATGTGTTTTATATTTTGTTTTGTTGAACAAATAAATTAATAAATTTGGAATTTAGAAAATTTATATAGGAATATATGTAGATTATTATAGATTAATTAATAAAATTCTACTTATGCCCATTTTTGGGTGGTAAATATTTACCCATTTATGTATATATATGTCAAAATGTCTGTAATATTGTTTTACCAATTTATTCATACAACTTGGACCAGTAAACAAAAATTTAAAATTTCAGTCATTTATATAAGAAAGTACGTAGAATTTAATGCTGCAATTATTCAGTTTGTATCTCCACCCACTTTAAGGTGGTGGACATTCATCCTAAAAGAGGTTGCATTTAGGGGTTTTAATTTTACAATAAATCGATTCCTTCGATCAAAATACATATATATACCTATTTTTGTATAAATATACATTTTTTATTTTAATATATATATAGCAATATTTTCAAACAATGCTGTCGTGAATTTTCCTTGTCAAGAACAATATTTGCTTGATAAATTGTAATCTCTTGCATTTGACACATATTTTACAAGCTAATGTAAGAGAAAAATATATTATTTTTTTGAAAAATTGAGATGTATGTAAATATATTTTTGCTTGTTACAGAGGCAGAGATCCCGGAAAGAAAATGTAAGTTGTTTTTTTGTTATTCGTATACTTTTTGAATTAATAAATACATTATTTATAATTTAAAATTGAGAGATATTTTACAAAGCGTCATTAAAATGAATACTTTAAGCATTAGGATTATATTTTTGCTTGTATTTATGTGTAAAAGAACAATACGTATTATACGAATGTCATTTATAATGATATATCGAGGTTTAGACATTCCTATACAATATAGAGTGTATCGTTTTATTGTAAATGTTTTTTTACATAATAAGAAGTGTTTTATTCAATACTTTAGTAAAATACAGCTGCGTTACTTGTATAAGCTGTACAATCAATGAAAGCAGCTATAAATACAACTATAGTTTAGGTAAGGAAGGTATAGTCTTTAGTCAAAAAATTCAATGATGAGTTTTTAGTCAATAAGCATGTTTTAGGGTCCCTATAATACGATTTTACCATTTTTACGATAATGTCTGTCTGTATATATGTATGTGTATGTATGTCTGTGTGTGTATGACGAAAGTTTTGGATCGCATAACTTCAATACCACGATTCCAAAAATTATATTGTTTTCGTATTCCTCAAGTTTACATCCAGAATAACAACTGCTTTTGGTTATAATTGGTGATTCGGAAGTATCCTCATTTAAAGATTTAACAGTTAAATTTGATTCATTGGCATTTAATGATATTATAACTTAAAGAATATATTATTATTCTCTATACGATTTGATTGCATTTTATACTTCATATTCAATAGATATAGAGTTAAAGAATTTTAATGAAATTAAATTTTATAAATCAGCCAGCTATGCTAAACATGGAAACTACTAATATTTTCATATAATTCAAATTGGCAGATGGCAGTATAAATAAAAAGTAAATTAATGTGGCAGGGATGTAGATGTTGAAGTAAATGTTGGGGAAGACACGGAAAGAGGTAAGGATATAACTCTAGTATTACAAGTTTCCAGAAAGATACAAGCGAGATGATTACATTGGTTTGAAAATGTCATGAGGAGAAATGAAGAATATATTGAATAGCTTAGTAATAGAAGGTTGAAGAAACAGGGGAAGACCAAAGATAAGATGGAAGGACTGTCCGCTTAAAAGAAATTCCACCGTTTAGTTACAATATTTGAAGCATAAAATATTTATAATGCTAATTTTATTTGCCAGTATTTTTACCATATTTAAAATAAAACTATTCTTACAAAATCAATCTTAAAAGTTTCTTGCAGTTATCAGTGTCCCAAATTCCGCCGAAGGTTCGACGATTTTACGTTCCACCTGGTCCTAATTTAGCATGAATCTATATACCTCTTTACGAATTCCCTACCTTTGACATTCAAGAGAGCTCAAGTTGCTTTCTCCAAGTCTCAGTTATAATTAGATTCAGAGTCGAAGTTCACGTAAATTTTTAATATATTTCTTTACAACTTCTTAAGTTCTGAATGGGATTTTATTCTTTAAGAGAATAATAAATAAAATAGAACTTAGAGAGATATATATAGTATTGTTTATGTTAGAGTGTACTAAAATGACTTCGATGGAAACTCGTAGCTTAGATGGTTATATATTACATTTAAATGTTTCTCCACTTCGGACGGGGGGCAGAGGGCCTTGGATACGCCCCTGCTGTTAACCTTGAGGCCATCATCGCCCCCTTGGATATATCCAGCGCCCATAAGGGAGCGATATTTTTAAGATAAAACTACTTTTATGAATAAACAACGATATATAAAATACGGATTTATCACAAATATACATTTGTTATTAAAACACAGTCAATCTTTTACACTTTGGCGTCCGTATATTGTAGTATACGTTTCTCTATCTCCTGGCAACGTTTGACGATGTGGCGAACTGCCGACGGGCAACGGATGTTCGTTTGAAATCAGAATTAGTTTCCGGGTTCCTGCTTTTGAATCCTGTTGGTCCGATGCTCTTCAGCAGGATAAAATGCTTGAAAATATTGCAGGGGAAACAGTGGAAATAAAAAAATAATATGATGGATAATAAATCGAAACGTGTGTGTTTTCGACCGGCATTCTACGGAGACCATTTATTTTGGCATATCTATATTTCAAACTAATCTAAAGAAATTTGTAGAAATTTTTCACCATTTGTGTAGAGCCTAGACCTATGTACAGTAAAAATTTTGAAAGATGTCCGATTAAGGTCATCTGTATCATGAACGAATTAACAAATTGGCATACATTTATCCCTCTCCTTTACAAAGGCTTTAATCGTGTGCCATAAGGATGGATATAACACGCTTGTCTTTCAAAAATTCATATTGTTTCGACTAAGTTAGGACATTCCATTTTAAAACGATGCTCGTTGTTGATAATACTTTCGCTGTAACATAAGTTTACATATTAATTCAGATATATTACCTTGATTCATAGCCGTACGAATAACGTTATTGTGTCAGTATCTTAATGTTCACATATTTGGTTTTACATTACCAGTTGATTTATTTTTGAATTTTTAATGCTGTTATTGTAACATATATTTTTATAATAATAAAATAACAGTAGTATCTTATGTACCCTCACAAAAACTAAGCAAACGACACTACTGAATTTGGCAGAATGGGCGGAGCAAAAATCTGAATTCATACAATTCGTAGATAACCTTGATCGGACATTTTACTGTATATATTTTTAGAAATTAGTAATTTATTAACATGATGACTGCCGTGGTATTTACGTGATGTAAGACGGGATCGAGTGAGGAATAATTTGGTGTATGAAGAATGTATGGTTCGGAACAATGTTAAGAGAGTTGTTGTGAGTCAGTTGAGATGGTTTGGTCATGTGGAGAGAATGTATCATGGTCAAGTTAAGAGTGTTTGATTGCGCGACCAAACAGTGTGTAAGTGGATGGATGTGGTTGGTAGGTAAAAGAAAAAAAGTTTCCAAGTAGGAAGAGAAGAAGAGCATATATGAATGCGATGAGTGTGGTCGAGGCGAAAGAAATATGGCGAAGGATTTTAAGAGTGAGGAATTGTTGTATGATGTTGTTGTTTTTGTTGATATTATTTTCGGGTTTATGCTAACCCACTAAGTGTGACATGCGTGATTTTATATATGTATGTAGTAATTTCAATGACATTATTTGTAATCTTTTCCCTCTCTCGATTAAATTTGCGATTGAAAGACTTACTTTTTCCAATTCCTGCCTCGTTTGAAAGTCCTGATGCATCCCGCGTATCCAGGATAATTTCAAAGTCCTGCGGGACTCCTGCTTAATCCAGGACAGAAAACAGGGATAGGCAAAGCCACTACTCTAATGCATATAATGTAGAATTGATCGTAGCAGCATTGCACATAATGGATGGAAGATAGAATACTGAACAAAGCATTCAGCTACAGGTTTCTGTATTGATTTTAATTCAAAGCTTAAAATAAGCACAAAAAGGAAAGTGTGCTAATAAATACATCACCACGTGGAGATTTTATCTATGAATTTTACGAGGGGTGCGCAGAAATAGCTAAATAAAAACAAGACTGCTTCCTATATAAAATATGTTGTAATTGTGTTGTGGCGTCCAACCTGATCATTATTTATAAAATGACCCTCGTATTTGTAAAATAGACACCCAAAAATGGGTATTGTTAAAAATCAAGCTAAAGGTGGAAAATATAAGGTTAAATTTAAGTTTGTAATTTAATTTACAAAAAAAATTAAATAAATAATTATTGTGTTGTCGACCGTATAAAATGAACCCTTATCTTCATACATTATTAACTATAAAGTCACTTTTAACTAATGCATGAGAAAATCTAATAACGAACCGTTAAATAATTAAAAATTCTGTTAGACCTTTTCCGTTAAAAATCCGTTTGTGAATATATAAATATAATAAAAATATATTTTGCAATGTAAAAAACTCTTTGATGTTTGGTTTTAATAAAAATTCTAGTTTTATTTCATAGTTATTGAAATTCTTTATTTTTCTGTTTAATTAAAATTTTATGCTTGTTTGACATTTTAAATAAAACAATGTGGAGTTGTTGTTTACAATGCTATCAGGAGTTTCAGCAAATAGAATAATGAATGCTGTAACCTATAAATGTGAAAATACTCCGTCTTTTTTGTAAAAATAAAGTTTGAAAATTGCCGGATATTTTCCAGGTGAACTGGCGTTTCCCTTTCATCTTCTGATTGTCTCAATGCGTGTTGAACCCCAATCAATACGTATCACCATCCCTGAATACCAATGTGCGTTGATCCCTCAGTAAAATATCAATTATGTAACATGCGGTAATAAAAACAGACACACGAAGCTCGTTCGACATCAGTTGGCCCAATCGTTTTAAATTCATTTTATTTAGTTAATTATCGACAATTTTTATTGCCTTCCGTCACCTTTAGGTAAGGAAGGTATTGTTTTTGGTCAATGTGTGTGTGTGTGTGTGTGATTGCATTTTATACTTCATATTCAATAGATATAGAGTTAAAGAATTATAAATATATATAAATTCATACATCAGCTAGCTATGCTAACCATAGAAACAGCTAATATATTTAGATAATTAAAATTGACAGATGTCTATATTAATGATTAGTAAATGAATGTGACAGAAATGAGGATGTTGAGATAGATGTTGGGGAAGACACGGAAAGATACGGTAAGGATTGAAAGAAGAAGGAAAATAACTCGAGTGTTAAAAGTTTCTAGAAAGATACAAGAGAGACGATTACATTGGTTTGAACATGTCATGAGAAGAAATGAATAATATATTGAAAGAAGAATAAACAGCTTAGTAGTAGATGGTAGAAGAAACAGAGGAAGACTTGAAAGAAAGGAACTGAATGAGGACGACACGCAAAACAGAAATGAGTGGAAGAAAAAAATAAAAAATAGCGACTCTTAACGAATGGGAAAAGCTAATACAATAAGATATGTTTTGTAAAATATATTGTTTTAATATAAAATAAAATAATAATTAGATTTCAACAAAATGCACGTATAGCTAAAGTATATGAGAAACTGTATTATAAAAATTCCACCCCGTGTTAAAATAATTAACACGAATTTAATTACAGCATATTAGATTCTGGTAATAATTATTAATTATAATTTTAATAACCGTTTAGTGTAAACGATATCAAACAACCTTGAACTCTGTATCGTTGTAGAGATAGAATCCAAGATATTCTGTATTATCTGTGTACACAGACGTAGGTAATTAGATATTTTATATTCAACAGTAATGAAAATTTTATGTTCGCCTTTATTACTAAAAAGTGCAGGTTTAATATTTAATCCCTACATAAAGTTTTTGTTTGCTACACTCTTACAATAACTTGGAAATTGAATTGTCTGCAAAATTCCAATTAAAGTTTTTAATTATTAATCTTCTTATAATTTGAAATGGATTGAATCTGAAAATATATAGAGAATTAAATACAAAGTTTTAAGTATCTAATCCTTAGAAAATATTTATTGTTTATTTATAATAACCTTTTTAATCCTTTGTGTCAATGGGACGCCAACCCATTTAAGGGTGAAATTTGTGTCGCAATATACAAAATATACAGTCAACGAGCTATGATTCTGTATTGTCCTCTTTAAGGATAGGGCATAAATTGTCAAGATCAGATACAGGATCAGCATGTAGACTACCCGTATGTAACATGCATGAATAAAGACATTTGGTACAGAGAGCTTCAAACACTAATTACTTCGAAGGATAATTCCAGATTACCAAAAGGTATTAATCATTCGGAATTATTCTTATATATACGATATATTATTTGTCTACAAGAATCCAATATATCATAAATATATATGTCCAGCATTTTATCAAATATTGTTATTCCCATGATTATTCTGTTTTATTGCCTGAAGTGAACTTGGTGCCATTAAGCAGAAGAAATTTACAATTATCTCTCTACTTACACAAATTAATAATTGTATTGATGACCCATGTAGTCTTGAGCTAATACCATTTCACGTTCCACGCGTCACTTCAAAAAATAAAGTACCATTTCATTGTAGCTAGGACTAATTATGAATTGAAATCTCCAATAAGACATTTAATCTACATTTAAGAATATATCAAAAAAATATTTTTGTATTTACTTGTTAAATTTTTTATATGTACTTACTATTCAACTCATTCGTTTCTGTATTTATGTCATATGATCGTCCTGTAATTGAGATCTTGAATCCTGTTGGATCGATTTATTAATAAATAAATAAATAAATAATTGTGCGAGTCTCAAAATACATTTATTAATATACAAACAAATATAAGTTTATAATATACATATTGTTACAAATATTATTCATATACATTATTTCTAGATACAAATTTAACATGTATACCATTTTTACAACGTAACACCATTTCCATAGATAACTCCAGAGTGTCTGGCGTATCTATAGGCTCTAGATAATAGTGCCTTAGAATTGTAGCTATTATACTTTTCATTTCGAGCATAGCATATTTTTGACCTAAAAATGTATAAATAAATATATAATTATACAAATATAATTTTAAAAATTTGTAAGCATATTTCACACCCATAAAAGGGTTTATTTTTTACCTATACAATTTCTTGGGCCAGCACTGAACGGTATGTAAGCATATGGATGCCTATTCCTCGAATTTTCGGGTGTGAACCGAAATGGGTCGAACTTTTCTGGGTCCGGCCAATATTTTTCGTTTCTATGTATCTCATATATTAATACATGTAATAGAGCCTTTTTAGGTACAGTTCGTTGACTATCTAAAACAAAAACAAAGTAAAATTTAAATACCTAAATAAAGGAATAAATTATTTCGACTGTCTATAAATTTGGAATTTGTCTTTAAAAATTAAATTTGCAGCACATAAAAGTAAATTCATACACACACATATATAGTTTTTCTTCTTCGTGCAATTGTTATAGTTAGACGTTTACCCATCCAATTTCCAACTATGCCCACTCAAGCTTGACTATAAAAAACATATGATTTTATGTATTCACTACAACAATACTATAGACTAATGATAAAGTCAAAATAAATTCATGAATTGTTACTTTACTCTATAGGCGAAAAATGGTGGAGGTGCCATATAAATTCAAAATACAATTATGAATGTGTTTATGGGAAAATTTAGACAAAAATTAGAATACATATGTATTTTGATCCAAGGAATCAATTTTTGACAAAACTTAAACCCTGTTAGTACCCATGAATGGGTAAATATTTACCACCTAAATATGGGTTGAGATAAAAATTTATAAATAACACCATTCGATTCTGTGTACTTTCTTATATAAATAACAAAATTTTCAAAAAAAATACCTTATCTTTTGTTTAATAAATAAATTAGTAAAACAATGTACTTAGTATTTACCTATCGGTATATCTTCTTCAGCAAAGCGAGATATGAAGGGAACACTGGGGTATAATCTGAGAGATTCTTTTATACATAATTCTAAATAATTCATTTGTAATAAGTCATCGTAAGAAATAGTTTTCGAGTTGCCTAAAATTTCATCCAATTCGTTAATAATTTTTTCTTGGTGGTCTTTGTGATTTGCTATTAAAAGTAAGGCAAATGATATAGCTGCTGAAACTGTGTCATGACCCTGAAAAAAAGTATACAATATTTATAAATCATATAATGGATGGTACTGAAAAACGGGCCACTCAAAATAAGTTTTTACCTCTCGCTAAGAAAGGTATCGGATTCATGCTAAGAATCGTATATCCAGATTTTAATGATTAAGCATGTTTTAATATTTTTACGATAATACTTAATATCTATTTAACTATGTATTTCTCAATCGGACATTACTGGGAAGAGATGAAAAAGTTTTAGTAATAACTAGACAACCGGAAATAGCAGATTCTTAATTCTTTTAAATATTATTTTTTGAAAATTTTTGTTCTTACTTGTATTAAAGAAAAGTAAATTCTCTATCTGATACATATAAATATTTTATTATGTCTTTTATGGATTTAGAGATAAAGAAATATAAGGTATATAATAATCTGTTGTAATAAATCTCACAGCCCAAATAATGTCATGGAAACCAATTGAAAAAATAAATGTTTGTAACTGATAGATAAATGTTATAGTATTTCTTATTGTATTAATAGTTAAATATTTAAAATATAGGTATATACCCTTCAAAAATACTGTTAATCCCGACAATGAATTAGAAACATTTCGAAAAATTAGAAGAGGACAAAATTTCTTTATAGAATGAATTTAAAACATCTAAATATAATAAATAGATGCAAGTAGAATTTTTGGTGTACAAGAGATGTTAAATACAATAGGGCGCGAGCAGTCATGTGACTTTGTTGGCCTTGACAAGCAGATATGGTGGCCCGTATCAGAATGATAGCTAGCAATTTGTACATAGATATCAAATATCATAATTTTTCAATCTAACTTTAGTGATTTTCCAATTCCATGTGCTTTAAGTAAATTCCACACTCTGACAAATTAACTACGTGAATTTAGAAAATCTTGACCTCTGTGCCCTTACCTCAAAAGTGAAAGTGTCAACCTCTTCCCTTACGCCATTTTCATCTATTTCTCCTCTTTTTTGGGCAGCTAGTAATAAATCCAGCATAGCTAATTTACCCTTGCCCTTTTCAAAATCACCGGTATAAATGAATTGTTGAGCCCTATCGCTTACAATTTTACCGGTAAATCCGTGTAATATCTTCAGCAACTTTTGTTGAAGTTTATACAGGGGATGAAATCGAAATATGAAGTTCAACATTAAGTAGGGATAAATAATTCTGGCTGTAAGAATCTCTGGAAAACTAAAAAAATATTTCATATTGTATTTAATAATACATTATTTGCTATATTTACTTATTTTTAATATACAGGGTGATACACCTGTATAAACTTACGAGTATATAGCTTGCCGATATTCGTCATTTTTGGGATCACCTACTTTTAAAGATACACCCATAGATGTAGCTAAAAATTAAAAATATTTAAACATATACAAATACATAAATTTTAAAGTAATACACACACCGACAGTATTAGAGAAACGCCAAAAAAAAGCTGTCATCATCATTTACGAAATCTGTGTACAAAGCAGATTGGCACACCCAGCAATGGGTAATATGCCGTGATGATATAATTATTTAAAAGTAATAATATTCCATTTTTACCTCTTGCTAAGAGAGGTATTGGAATCATGCTAAAAATCGCAATCCAGATTTTAATGATTAAGCATAACATTTTTACGATTATGTCTCTGTGTGTGTGTGTGTGTGTGTGTGTGTGTGTGTGTATGAGGTTGTTGTAGGTACGACTTCTCAAATTCTATAAAACTAAAGACCTGTGTAACTACGGATTCCTCAATCTAACTGTAATGGGAAGAGTTGAATAGATTCTGGTAACAATTGAACAACCGAAAGTAGTAGTATTTTAACAAAAATCTTTTTTGAAAATTTATGTTATTACAAGTATTAAAAAACACATTTAATTTTTTTATCATATCATCTATAGATTTAAAGATATAATCTATAAAATAATCTTGTAGCCTGCTTAAAATTCATACTTTTTCAAATATACAACTTTTTTTAGCGTTCCTCTTATTTTGTCAGTATATACCAGATATAATATTTAATGCGACTGTTGAAATTATGGGCATGACATCAGTTTTGTCATTTTTACATTCTTCCTTTAATAATTCCAATAAATATTCATTATGTTCGTCAAAATTTTGTGTGAGTCTTTTCAAAATATTGAAATGAAAAGCTGGTGTTAAAAGTTTTCTTCTGTTAAACCATTTTTGTCCTAAAACATAAAATATTTTATTGTACACAATTTGTAATATTTTTGTAATACTCTATAATATATAAATAGGTATGACATGTCATACCTGTACTTGTTAAGAGTCCAGTTTGCAGCCAAGGATGTAGATGATTATATATGATGCTTTTTTGTATATACCTGACATTTGAAAGTAATACCTAAAATCAACCAAATTTGGACATACAAATACAGATTGGCACACGCAGAAATGGGTAACAAGTAGGGATGATATATTTATTGGTGAAATATATATCATTATTTTTGGTGTACAGCTATACTTTACATAAATACATCTTAATAGCATATTAATAAATTTGGCAATAAAAAGGTAAAATATTGGCACACCCAGCACTGGGTATAAAGTTATCATACATTTATTTGTGTGTAAAATATTATTATTGCAGTTTATTACCCATTTTTGAAGGTATTGTCTTTGGTCAAAAAATTCCGTGGTAAGTTTTCAATTAATAAACACGTTTTAGAGTCCCGGAAATGCAATTTTACTATTTTTACGATGATGTCTGTATGTGCGTGTGTGTATACGTGTGTGTTGATTAAATTTGGGTTATAATTGGTCAACCGGAAGTACCCTCATTTGAAGATTTTAACAGTTTTTCTTGAAAAATCGCTGTTAAAATTACACATTTAATGTTATTATAAATATAAAAGAATGTTATATTATCTATATGAAATGATTGCATTTTATATTTCATATTCAATGGATATAGAGTTAAAGAATCATAAAAAAAATTAATTTTATAAATCAGCCAGCTATGCTATAACCATGGAAACAGCTACTATATTAAGAATATTCAAACTGACAGATGTTAGTGACAATGAGTTATTAAAAAAATACAGACCAATGGACCTCCCTAATAATACCAGACAACATATTAATAATGGGTGTATTATGTTACCAAATATGGCAACATAAATAATATATTTGGTACACCTAAAAATGGGTAGAAAATTGTCATGATATATTCATTAACATATCAAATGTATATCATCACTATTTATTACCCATTTTTGGGTATGCCTTTTTCATTTATTTTACATAAATTTTGTTATTTTTATTACTATTATTGTTAATCATTTATACCTCAGCATATTCAGGCGTATTACATACTATAACACAATGCCAAAACGACCACATACGAAAATTATTTGGAAATTCTTTTGTGAAATCCCGAAATACTTGAAATATTTGAGCTGAAATATTAATTTTATAGTATTTGGCTTTTAATATTTGGTGATATTTTTACCTGGTTTATCTGTGAAACGCCAAACATCTCCCCACATATATTGTGTATCCGTTGGTCCATCAAACTTTTTAATTAGTTTTTTAAAACGTATCCGTTCTTTAATAATAGGATAAAGATAAATAAGTAAAACTATGATTGTCGCGTATAAAATCATAGTTGTTACTGAAACGCAAAAAACACTTGTTAAAAACATTTTAAATTCTTAAAGAAATAATACGTGTTCTCAAGACAATATTTTCTTTCAGACTGATCTTTGCTTATATTATTTGTTTATCTAATCAGCATAGTAACGAAAACAAATACTAAAGTGTTTATAACTTGTCATTAAATAAACCAAAACAGATTAACCATTGTATGTCTGTGTATATACATACTTACTCAATTACTAATACTTAACTACTGAAAATTTATGATGATTAATACAATATATAATTACTTTTGCATTCTATGAAACATTAGCAAAATGAGGGGACTAATAACTTAAGAATATAATAAAGCATTCTATTGTAATGAAACTAGTTAATAGTTAAATTAATTAATAAAAATCGGGAGTCTCACAAGGTTTGATCTAGGGCCCTTTGCTCGTTAATATGTTCATAAATGACAGTACTAAAAAGTTTGATGTGGAACATTTATTGTATGCTGATGATTTAAAACTAATTTGCCTAATTTCTGCAATGGCTAACTGCGTAAAATTAATGTAATTTAAATAAAATCCAGAAATGGTGTGTCGGCAATAATCTGATTTTAAATACTGTATAAACAATATTACTTTTGTATGCCTTGTAATAGCAGAAATTGGATATGAAAATGTCGAAAATCATCTCAAAAATATCAATAGAAACAAAATAAATAACAAATGTGTAACGATTTATGTCATGTTAGGGTAATTATTTTTATTAGGTATTATTTCTAATTTCTGTTCCAGTTAACAATTATCTGTTAATTTATATTGATATTTGTTCACTTGAACGGAAATTGCAAATAATAATAAAAACAAATTAACCTAGCTTGACATTTGTTATTTTTTTGTTTCAATTCCATGGCTATTGTTATTTTTCATACAAAATTAATTTTGCTTTTATTTGAAGCGTTTTTACCTAAAATAATTAGGGAAGCAGGAAATTAGGAAAATCTGATTTTACCAATATCCTGTATGTTTAAAAATATGTATTTTAACCCAAGGAATGCATTTTTGATAAAATTAAAACCATACCTTCAACCCTTAAATGGGTATACGTTTACCGCCCAAAAATGGATGAACATAGAAATTTTCAAATATTTTATTATAATAGTTTAATATGTATGAATAAATTAGTAAAACAATATATTTTGAACAGAAATTCCAATTATATTGAATTTTAAAAATAAATATTTATTTATTAGAATATTTTTGATATAATTAAACCTGTATTTTAAACCCTTAAATGGGTATATATTTACCACCCAAAAATGGGTAAATATACATACGTTTCAATAACACCATTCGATTCATCGTAAGTATAAGTATATTAATTTTTGAATATTTTTAGTATTATTGTTCAGCTTCTATATATAAATATACCAAACAATATATAAAAATCTTAACTTACTCAGAATTAAGTACTTTTTGACGTCAATAAAACACAAAATTATTTGATAAAATATCCGTTATTTTATTTACAACACTTTTACATTCAAGGTGACAAAAAAAACTATAATTACAACAAATAAATATTAGATAAACATATTTCCAATTTTCGTATCTTTCTAAGTAATTTTTAACATTCTTATAGTCCATCTGTACCAAAAGATACTCCAAGATTAAATGAGTATTCTGGGCTTCTTAAATAAATTTGAAACTAGTTGGCCTTGAGATTTTTATAGTTGAGTAACCTGATTTTTTTACTACTTGACTCAACTGATAAAGAAATACACACTTAACAATTAAAAAAATAAATATATCATGACATATTTATTCCGTGTTGTCGTGTACCAGGCGTCACCTCACGGGCACTCATTACTGACATAGAGAATGCCGCACACTATTACATATTTAAAAATAAAATTACATTGAATGATTGTTTAATTATAGCAATATATCTTCATAGGCGTGCTCAAGCTTTTGCAAAGGGGGCTATTACCCCACTAATGAATTTAGAATTGTAGGCTGCAAATTTAATATGATTTTCCTTGAAGGCGAAACAGACCGGACGTGCCCCTTCCACTTTCTACGCCACTGGTGGAGCAATTAGTGAGTTATTTATAATTTCAATCAGCGAACTTGATTTTCAGTTAATCAGATTTAAAGTTAGTTAAATTTTAATTTTGTTATCACAAACCAATAATATTATTAATTTAGATTTTTCGACATTGTTCAGTAGCTTAAAAAAATATTGATAGTAATATATTAGCTTTTGTAAAATAGTATTTGTATGTATTTTGAACCAAGAAATCGATTATTGATAAAATTAATTCCGTATCTTATACCCTTAAATGGGTAGATATGCTACACCCAAAAATGGGTAGATACAAATTTTCTGATTGCACCATCCGATGGTACGTATTTTCTTATTTAATTGTAGCAATTTTCAAAATTATTTACTTTTTGGCTTAATTTCTATGAATAAATTAGTAAATTAGAAAAAAACCTTAATTTAAAATTATTGTAATCAATTCAAAAATTAAATAAAATAATATACATATGTATTTTGCCTCAAGGAATTCATTTTTGATAAAATTAAACCCGTATCTTCTACCTTAAAATGGGTTGAAATTTAATCCGGCATAAGGTCCGGATCGATTAGGCCACCCCCTGTCCTTAGGCTGCGGGAACCCAACCCTATAATGTAATATTCCACTGGCCCAAAGTATGTCATAAGGACTGGCTGGTGTGAGTATTATGTTAATAAGGGCGTGCACTGGGCCAGCCTTGTTGGGCGGGGGTTGGGCAAGTCGTAGTGTTCTATGAACAACATCACATCGAAGTGTAACAGCTATGGTGTGCATGGGGTTTATAGGACCGCTGGTCCTGAGCCGGCTTCGCCCTCCCATCCTTTTCCTACCCAACTGATAGGATCATTCATTGTTAGGCCATTTCGTATCATGATTCTGTAGCTAATATGAGTTCGTTAGGGTTAGGTATAAAGGTTTTCCGTGACATCCTAGTCGTGGTTTAGACCGGGGTGGCTCTGTCTTTAACTCCTTTGAATCGCAGGAGGTTTGGACAGGGTTCCCTGCCCAAGTGGAGAGACCTTGGCGTGGTGGCAGGGCTTAACCATTCCCCAAATTTTGGGGACGGGACCAACGTCTCCACACAATAACATAAATTGACTATTGTACATATTTTGTATGAATAGAGTAAATAAAGTAAATGCAGTCCTCTTAATTCAGTTTTGAAATAAGAATTTAAATATTTTTCACAAAAATGGTACTGCACTTGACATGCTATTGGAAAACTTTTTCAGGAAATGAAAAGAACATCAAAGTATTTTATAATTTTCAATTTTTATTCTTGCTGTGATCCCTTATTCAAGTATTAATTATTCAGAAAGTCCTTTAAAGGATCTCAGACTTGATAAATGATAGAAAAATATAATCCTTTCTTTAATATGCTAATGGAAGTATAATTTATTTTTTTATTATTTCTGGATTATATTTTAAATTTTTCTTTATAAATTGAAATTATATTCTTCTAATATGCACATACTCATGCAATTATTTCGAGTCCGGTACTGCGTTACATACTGATGTAAAATGCGCTTGGAGTGCCCCAAGGAAGGCACTGTCATCAGACGAAATAAGATTTCATAAAATCATTTTGTCTAGTTAGTCATTATTCTTTATTGTTGGTTAAAATAACAATAAAATATTTGAATTTATTTTGTAAAGGATTCAATATACAATATAACTCAATAAAATCTATACATATATTTGATTGCATTCTTTCATGCCTTATCGATTTTGCGATGCTCGTAAATTCCACCAATCTTTTCGCTATTCCTATGTATATTTTATGTGACGGTCACATAAATAAACCATACTTTACCTAATGAAATTTATCTGATGTACCCAGCACATAATATATTCATTTATTTATCAATATTTTGGTGTAATTTGAATCGTCGGAAAAATTAAATGTTAATTACTATTGTGGTACTCTTGCTATGAATGATAAAACCCAAAAATGGGTAATAATCCATTATTGATCTGTTTCAAATCTTTTAAATAAATTTCTGTTTGATCTTCTTAATACGGCGCGCCTCCACCACTTTTGTGTCGCCACTATATTCACTGTATCTTGTCCAGTGATATACTATAGACTAAAGCATATTGCAAATCATTTCAGGCTTCATATTTTAATATAACTTTATTAATATTTTTCAGTAAATATTTCAAAATTGATACAAATGATGTAGCCATAATTTTTATTTATATTTATATGAAAATTTCTTCAGCATAAATCAATAAGCAGGACCTTTAGTTCATCATCCTACCAGGAGATGGTAGATGCGCCTGAGGATGTCATTTATGTTTTTAATATATTGTGTGTTTTATATTTATTTAGTATAATAAAATTGTATAATACATATATATAAACTATGTATTCTGTCCTGTACTGAACCAATATATTTCGTATGAGGTAAAAATACGCATAATATTATGTAACTTTTAATTCTGAGTAACTTTCTTCAAATAAACTTTTTTAAAAAATGAGAAATAAAGGCGTTATTTAATCATTTATGAATCAATAATTCCAATATAATATTGGTATAGCCACCTATTGGCAATAATTATAAACAATCTGACATTTGTTGAATATTATAACATTGATTTTCCAAAATTGTTCCCTTAAAACTGAGGCCTTAAATCGAAAAAAGTTTCAAATATAATTTGCTCAAAATATTCCATTTTAATTAATTATTTATTATATAGCGCATATACTTGAGAGTTAAAATTCTTTTTCGTATATATTTGGTGGCTCTGAAAAGAGCCGATTACTGGAAAATGTGCAATCCAGACTTTATTTGAAGTTATTTATACTTGAAGTAAAAATCCTTTTCATGATATATTTGGCGAACGCCAGTAATTTCTCAAAGCAACAACTTTGTTCTGAATACGTTTGAATCCACCTAGTACAATTACACCATTCCTAATTCCCAATCCTGAATCTAAGAACAACACGTGTTGTTCGCAAATCTAAGTGAGTCTAATATAAAAATACGGTGGAATCTGTGCCGATGATTCCCGCCCATTCGGGTTGGTCTCGCCTATACACGAGCAAGAGTCAGAGATTTCACGCCTAGCCGAGGCACCATGGTTCCACCTTACATCATATGACTCAAAGATATAACTTCAAGAAATACAATATAAGGGCTCCCCACAATGTCGACTGAAAGCCTACGTCTCCAAACGAACTCCGCATTCCCGACAACACCGGCATAGGCACATGGATTCCGTCTGCCACGTACGAGGACGTGGGGGGGTGTCCATGGAGGCCTATGGTCGTGCACCGTATTCCATCGTTGGCCCAGGCAAAGGACATGCTAATTAATAAACAATGTCTAATAACCCACAGTATAATCGCACAAGATGAATTCAAACGCAACAGAAACAAAGAATCACTTGTATTGAACTCACTAACATTCTATGAACTAATGTAGATTTGTACCGAGCTTATATACCCACAACTAAATACTGACAAATTGATTCTTGACGCTGATTGGCTGCCGGCTTCCCCCACCCTTTACCAACGATTAATTATCAATTTTTAGTATTTTTTTCAAAAACTAAGAAAGATATTCATTTATACTTTGCGGCATTGAATTGCTCGGAAAATTTCCCATTAGATAGACTATAATTTTATGAAAAAGTTATTTTTTTAAGTAAAAATTCGTAGCGATTAAAAAATTTGAAATAATTGTAAATATCTCGAAAACTAAAAGAGATATTGATTTATACGCAGCGCCATTGGATTCCTCGTGATATTCTGCATAAGATAAACTATATTTCGTTTATTTAATATTTTTTATAAGTTCAATAATAATTAAAATGTTTAATACATGTATACCATGTATTGTGCCTATGCTTAAAAACTCGGAAAATTTTCAAAATTCAATATCTCGAGAACTAAAAGAGATAGAAACCTCATCTACGCAGCAAAATACTCAGAATTTTATGTAGATTAATATTATTTTAAAAAATATATACCTTAATTTGAGTATGACAACTGTGTATTTGGTATGGGCCATGGTGAAATTCATTGTTAATTATCTCGGAAATTACAAAAGATAATTAGATGCACTCTGCGGCAATGGATTCTCCGTAAAAGTTTCTATAAGATAGACTATAATTTATAATAAAAACAATTTTTAAAACATATTTCCTGGGCCACTATATTTTTTGGAAATAAATGTTAATATCTCAGAAACCAAAAGAGATATCGTCTTGTACTTTGCGGCATTAGATTCCTCTTCGGATTCTGCATAAGGAAAAACATATTTAATTTATTAATTATTTGCCATGTGCCCAAAAATTAAATTTGAAAATTGGCGAGTATTTCTCAGCCGTTCGATCAGATGCACGACTTAATAGTTAACTTGCTGTTGGTTATGTTTATATATATGCTGAAGTCGTAGCAGTAACTTTAGTCCCATAAGCCCAATGTATTTTACTTGTGTTATAGATATACATAGCATTTGCGCGCTGTGATTGGCTGATATTTGAATGACTAGGAATCTTAGAGAGATGGGAATTTTACATTGTGTATTGTATTGCATTGCATGGTGATTTACTATTTTATCAATACAAATTGAACCCGTAGAGCTAATCTATTGAAAAATATAAGACTTATAGAAGAAAATACGTAGAATCGAATGGAATTATGAATGCATTTGTATTTTCAGGCGTTTTATATTATATGATTAGAAAATACGCAGAATTTAGCAGTAAAATTGGCAAATTTAAAATCTCAGATAATATTTAAAATTCAATATCTCGAGAACTAGAAAAGATAAAATCCACATCTACGCAGCAAAATTCGCAGAATTAAATGGAGTATATGGCATCAAAACATATGTACTTTTTATTGGGTGTAGCAAATCTGTATTTGTGTATTGTTAAAATATCTTAGCGTTTTGCCATAAATGTACTGCATTTTTATTTGCAATAATTAATATTTATAATATATACAACCCATGTACTTTGCCCTATGCTTAAGACCCTACAAAAGATCAAATGTTTCCTATAAAATGTATACCTTAATTCGGATGTGACAAACGTGCATTTGATATAGTCAGTGTTTAATTTAAAAATTCTATAAAGAACTGTTTATTATTTAATGCATAAATGAAGTAAAATTCTTTTTTGTATTGTATTTGGTGGCTCTGAAAATTTATTAATACATTCTAATTATAGGTGAAGTAAAAATTCTTTTTTGAATTATTATTTGTGGCTCTGAAAAGAGCCGATTTTTATATGTATGTAAATAAATTATAGGAGAATTATTTATTTATTTTTGAACAGCTTTTACATCTTTCTTTACAAAAGTATTACACGTCACGTACAACACAGTCAGTCTCAGTGTAACAAACAAGGAACACATCCGACGTGTCGAGCACAAATGACGCTAGCAAGTATTGCAGTTTCATTTTATATACGAACTCATACCGATTGCTGCCGAAGTCCCCATGTTAAGGATAGGAATGTACACTGTATGCGGATAACAATACCATGCTGCTTTCCTATTGGTTTGTTTAACTTCAACACACACTCAAATACAGAAAGCATAAAAGTGCGAACACTAAGTTTTTTGTTTAATCATTCTACTTCCATACTACAGTTAGTTTTGTTCTATTGTTGCCGTTACATTACGTTATCTTAATGTAGACACAATTGGCGATCCGTAACGATGAGGAATTAAACAAATTATTATCTATTATTGTTAATAACAAATACAAACAATGGCTCTTTTTAGGGCCACAAATTATTATACAAAAAAGAATTTTAATTTCATTTATATTTAAATATCTAATTTAATGTATAACTTATAATTAATAATAGTTATTTTTTATTTGCTAATTTTAACAATATTAAATATTTTTTTGCAACGATTTTATGTATAATTATCTTAATTTTATGAATAGAAGTACTGGAACTATAAAAAAATAACCGGGATATCGGCCTACAAATTCTCCTAATTTGTAAAAGGAGCGATTGAGGAGACTGTCTACGCATGTTAATCCACAGGGCACTTTGGATCTGAAACAAAAATAAAGATACTGTCATGGAGTGGGTTCATATAGGTAGATCCTTAAAAAATATATTTATTCATAACTCATGTTGTAGCTGAGCAAATTTAATGAAATTTGGTATATGTAGTTAATAAAATACGTAGATTTTAATAATAATATTTTAATTTTTTTACCTCCACCCATTTTTGGGTAGTAAACATCTAACCACATATGGGTATAGGATACAGTTTTAATTTTATAAAAATTGAATTTCCTGTGTCAAAATACACATGTATACCAAATTTGGTTACAATATTCCAACAGATAATCCAGAAAATTGAAATTGTTTTTTAAGTTCATTGACCTTTTGAGTTTCGCCGCTTTAAACAATATTTTCCTGTGCTTAAACCAATCGTACAATAATTCTGAAAATTGGTATACATATACTAGAAAACCTGTACATTCTAATGCAAAACTCGACAAATTTGTAAATCTACCCAGTTTTGGGTAGCAAACACCTACCCATTTATCGGCGGGAGGTACGGTTTTAATTTAATCAAAAATGGATTCTTCGGCGCAAAATACATATGTACACAATTTTTTGTTAATTTTCTCCCAGGCATATACAAAATATCTTAAGTTGTATTTGCCGTAATTTTTCAGATTTTTGCTGTCGGTAGCCCATAAAAATTCAATATGTGTTTATTTAAAATCGCTTCGATAAAAATTTATGAAAATTGGTATACTTATATAAGAAAATACGTAGAATCGTATGGTTAAGTCGAAAATTTTGTATCTCGACCCATTTTTGGGTAAAAAATACAAACCCATTTAAGGGTAGCACCTAGAATTTTTATTTTTTCATAAATCAATTCCTCGTGTTAAAATACATATGTGTACATAGTTTCATCAAAATATTTCAAAGGGCATATCCATATTTGCTGTTTGTTTGAAGTTTTTAAGAAACGTATATATACCCAGAAGTCGTAGCAGTCTGTTGTTTTAGTCCCATAAGCGCAATGTATTGTACTTGTGTCGATAGATAACACAACTTCTGTGCATTGTAATTGGCTGATATTTGAATAACTAGGGATCTCAGAGAGACAAGTCAGTTTTACATTATGTATTGTATTGGAGAAGAAATTAATGTATGAATATAATGATTTACTATTTTATTAATAAAAATTGAACCCGTACAGCTAATATATATAGAGAAGATATCAAAATGTCCTCTACGGCAATGAATTCCTCGGAAAATTTCCTATATAGTAGACCATAATTTAATATTAGATATATTTTTTATTTTCTGAATTCTTAAAATTATTGTTTTGGCCATCCCTTGCGCTCCAGGCTATCCCTTGCGCTCCAGTCCATCCTGGCTATCCCTTGCGCTCCAGTCCATCCTGGCTAACCCTTGCGCCCCAGTCCATCCTGGCTATCCCATGCGCTCAAGTCCATCCTGGCTATTCCTTGCGCTCCAGTCCATCCTGGCTATCCCTTGCGCTCCAGTCCATCCTGGCTAACCCTTGCGCCCCAGTCCATCCTGGCTAACCCTTGCGTCCAGTCCATCCTGGCTAACCCTTGCGCCCAGTCCATCCTGGCTATCCCTTGCGCCCCAGTCCATCCTGGCTATCCCTAGCGTCCAGTCCATCCTGGCTAACCCTTGCGCCCAGTCCTTCCTGGCTATCCCTTGCGCCCCAGTACATCCTGGCTAACCCTTGCGTCCAGTCCATCCTGGCTAACCCTTGCGTCCAGTCCATCCTGGCTAACCCTTGCGCCCAGTCCATCCTGGCTATCCCTTGCGCCCCAGTCCATCCTGGCTATCCCTTGCGCCCCAGTCCATCCTGGCTAACCCTAGCGTCCAGTCCATCCTGGCTAACCCTTGCGCCCAGTCCTTCCTGGCTATCCCTTGCGCCCCAGTCCATCCTGGCTAACCCTTGCGTCCAGTCCATCCTGGCTAACCCTTGCGCCCAGTCCATCCTGGCTAAACCTTGCGCCCAGTTCATCCTGGCTATCCCTTGCGCCCCAGACCAACTTGCTATCCCTTGCGCAAATTTTTACACAAGACTAGCCTTCATTTTTAATTACAAATTTGTTTTATTATGACAAACATAGTCGAAATCTTTTGGTTTAGCCAAAAAATGGATTTTCTCAAAATTGTTAATATCAAATCAATACTGCTGCTGTACTCTATGGTCAAAATTATAAACTATATTTTAATGTTGTGGTGTATATAAGTACGTTGTTGTATCGTGTAAATAGGCGAAAATCAATAATAATGATTTTTTCAAATTGACCAATCATATTTCTAGAAATTATGTGGAATTTTTTGTTTAAATAACTTTCCAGTGCAGACGCCTTCTTTAAGGGGCCTGTTTATACGATGCCCCCAAATGCTCATATAAACAATACATGGCAAAAAAATTGTATCGACAGGCATGGAATAGATTTTCTGTGACGTCACGAGATCCAAAAATCAATAAAAGTGGTCATGCGCAGTACACTAAATTCAAATTTTGTGTGGTATTTGAACATAGCAATAATAAATACGAAAAAATAGACTATTTGACATATTTTTAGGGCATTAGAAAATTTTGAATAAATTCAGTTTTTTAAATGAACTAAATTTTCCATTATTTATAAGTTATTAATGATTAATTTTTCAACGTTTTATTAGTTTTAGATACCTGTTCCCCTGAAATATTTAACGAAATGATATTTCTTGTATTGCTTATTAATCCAGCAATGATTTTACATAGGTTTCATTTTGTCAGTAACCTTTTTAGGATAACTCTGGGCCAATAATAGCCAGCCGTCACGATAGAATATTTCAACGTTTTATTAGTTTTAGATACCTGTTCCCCTGAAATATTTAACGAAATGATATTTCTTGTATTGCTTATTAATCCAGCAATGATTTTACATAGGTTTCATTTTGTCAGTAACCTTTTTAGGATAACTCTGGGCCAATAATAGCCAGCCGTCACAATAGAATATTTCAACGTTTTATTAGTTTTAGATACCTGTTCCCCTGAAATATTTAACGAAATGATATTTCTTGTATTGCTTATTAATCCAGCAATGATTTTACATAGGTTTCATTTTGTCAGTAACCTTTTTAGGATAACTCTGGGCCAATAATAGCCAGCCGTCACGATAGAATATTTCAACGTTTTATTAGTTTTAGATACCTGTTCCCCTGAAATATTTAACGAAATGATATTTCTTGTATTGCTTATTAATCCAGCAATGATTTTACATAGGTTTCATTTTGTCAGTAACCTTTTTAGGATAACTCTGGGCCAATAATAGCCAGCCGTCACAATAGAATATTTCAACGTTTTATTAGTTTTAGATACCTGTTCCCCTGAAATATTTAACGAAATGATATTTCTTGTATTGCTTATTAATCCAGCAATGATTTTACATAGGTTTCATTTTGTCAGTAACCTTTTTAGGATAACTCTGAGCCAATAATAGCCAGCCGTCACGATAGAATATTTCAACGTTTTATTAGTTTTAGATACCTGTTCCCCTGAAATATTTAACGAAATGATATTTCTTGTATTGCTTATTAATCCAGCAATGATTTTACATAGGTTTCATTTTGTCAGTAACCTTTTTAGGATAACTCTGGGCCAATAATAGCCAGCCGTCACGATAGAATATTTCAACGTTTTATTAGTTTTAGATACCTGTTCCCCTGAAATATTTAACGAAATGATATTTCTTGTATTGCTTATTAATCCAGCAATGATTTTACATAGGTTTCATTTTGTCAGTAACCTTTTTAGGATAACTCTGGGCCAATAATAGCCAGCCGTCACAATAGAATATTTCAACGTTTTATTAGTTTTAGATACCTGTTCCCCTGAAATATTTAACGAAATGATATTTCTTGTATTGCTTATTAATCCAGCAATGATTTTACATAGGTTTCATTTTGTCAGTAACCTTTTTAGGATAACTCTGGGCCAATAATAGCCAGCCGTCACGATAGAATATTTCAACGTTTTATTAGTTTTAGATACCTGTTCCCCTGAAATATTTAACGAAATGATATTTCTTGTATTGCTTATTAATCCAGCAATGATTTTACATAGGTTTCATTTTGTCAGTAACCTTTTTAGGATAACTCTGGGCCAATAATAGCCAGCCGTCACAATAGAATATTTCAACGTTTTATTAGTTTTAGATACCTGTTCCCCTGAAATATTTAACGAAATGATATTTCTTGTATTGCTTCTTAATCCAGCAATGATTTTACATAGGTTTCATTTTGTCAGTAACCTTTTTAGGATAACTCTGGGCCAATAATAGCCAGCCGTCACGATAGAATATTTCAACGTTTTATTAGTTTTAGATACCTGTTCCCCTGAAATATTTAACGAAATGATATTTCTTGTATTGCTTATTAATCCAGCAATGATTTTACATAGGTTTCATTTTGTCAGTAACCTTTTTAGGATAACTCTGGGCCAATAATAGCCAGCCGTCACAATAGAATATTTCAACGTTTTATTAGTTTTAGATACCTGTTCCCCTGAAATATTTAACGAAATGATATTTCTTGTATTGCTTATTAATCCAGCAATGATTTTACATAGGTTTCATTTTGTCAGTAACCTTCTTAGGATAACTCTGGGCCAATAATAGCCAGCCGTCACGATAGAATATTTCAACGTTTTATTAGTTTTAGATACCTGTTCCCCTGAAATATTTAACGAAATGATATTTCTTGTATTGCTTATTAATCCAGCAATGATTTTACATAGGTTTCATTTTGTCAGTAACCTTTTTAGGATAACTCTGGGCCAATAATAGCCAGCCGTCACGATAGAATATTTCAACGTTTTATTAGTTTTAGATACCTGTTCCCCTGAAATATTTAACGAAATGATATTATTGTATTGCTTATTAATCCAGCAATGATTTTACATAGGTTTCATTTTGTCAGTAACCTTTTTAGGATAACTCTGGGCCAATAATAGCCAGCCGTCACGATAGAATATTTCAACGTTTTATTAGTTTTAGATACCTGTTCCCCTGAAATATTTAACGAAATGATATTTCTTGTATTGCTTATTAATCCAGCAATGATTTTACATAGGTATCATTTTGTCAGTAACCTTTTTAGGATAACTCTGGGCCAATAATAGCCAGCCGTCACGATAGAATATTTCAACGTTTTATTAGTTTTAGATACCTGTTCCCCTGAAATATTTAACGAAATGATATTTCTTGTATTGCTTATTAATCCAGCAATGATTTTACATAGGTTTCATTTTGTCAGTAACCTTTTTAGGATAACTCTGGGCCAATAATAGCCAGCCGTCACGATAGAATATTTCAACGTTTTATTAGTTTTAGATACCTGTTCCCCTGAAATATTTAACGAAATGATATTTCTTGTATTGCTTATTAATCCAGCAATGATTTTACATAGGTTTCATTTTGTCAGTAACCTTTTTAGGATAACTCTGGGCCAATAATAGCCAGCCGTCACAATAGAATATTTCAACGTTTTATTAGTTTTAGATACCTGTTCCCCTGAAATATTTAACGAAATGATATTTCTTGTATTGCTTATTAATCCAGCAATGATTTTACATAGGTTTCATTTTGTCAGTAACCTTTTTAGGATAACTCTGGGCCAATAATAGCCAGCCGTCACAATAGAATATTTCAACGTTTTATTAGTTTTAGATACCTGTTCCCCTGAAATATTTAACGAAATGATATTTCTTGTATTGCTTATTAATCCAGCAATGATTTTACATAGGTTTCATTTTGTCAGTAACCTTTTTAGGATAACTCTGGGCCAATAATAGCCAGCCGTCACGATAGAATATTTCAACGTTTTATTAGTTTTAGATACCTGTTCCCCTGAAATATTTAACGAAATGATATTTCTTGTATTGCTTATTAATCCAGCAATGATTTTACATAGGTTTCATTTTGTCAGTAACCTTTTTAGGATAACTCTGGGCCAATAATAGCCAGCCGTCACAATAGAATATTTCAACGTTTTATTAGTTTTAGATACCTGTTCCCCTGAAATATTTAACGAAATGATATTTCTTGTATTGCTTATTAATCCAGCAATGATTTTACATAGGTTTCATTTTGTCAGTAACCTTTTTAGGATAACTCTGGGCCAATAATAGCCAGCCGTCACGATAGAATATTTCAACGTTTTATTAGTTTTAGATACCTGTTCCCCTGAAATATTTAACGAAATGATATTTCTTGTATTGCTTATTAATCCAGCAATGATTTTACATAGGTTTCATTTTGTCAGTAACCTTTTTAGGATAACTCTGGGCCAATAATAGCCAGCCGTCACGATAGAATATTTCAACGTTTTATTAGTTTTAGATACCTGTTCCCCTGAAATATTTAACGAAATGATATTTCTTGTATTGCTTATTAATCCAGCAATGATTTTACATAGGTTTCATTTTGTCAGTAACCTTTTTAGGATAACTCTGGGCCAATAATAGCCAGCCGTCACAATAGAATATTTCAACGTTTTATTAGTTTTAGATACCTGTTCCCCTGAAATATTTAACGAAATGATATTTCTTGTATTGCTTATTAATCCAGCAATGATTTTACATAGGTTTCATTTTGTCAGTAACCTTTTTAGGATAACTCTGGGCCAATAATAGCCAGCCGTCACGATAGAATATTTCAACGTTTTATTAGTTTTAGATACCTGTTCCCCTGAAATATTTAACGAAATGATATTTCTTGTATTGCTTATTAATCCAGCAATGATTTTACATAGGTTTCATTTTGTCAGTAACCTTTTTAGGATAACTCTGGGCCAATAATAGCCAGCCGTCACGATAGAATATTTCAACGTTTTATTAGTTTTAGATACCTGTTCCCCTGAAATATTTAACGAAATGATATTTCTTGTATTGCTTATTAATCCAGCAATGATTTTACATAGGTTTCATTTTGTCAGTAACCTTTTTAGGATAACTCTGGGCCAATAATAGCCAGCCGTCACAATAGAATATTTCAACGTTTTATTAGTTTTAGATACCTGTTCCCCTGAAATATTTAACGAAATGATATTTCTTGTATTGCTTATTAATCCAGCAATGATTTTACATAGGTTTCATTTTGTCAGTAACCTTTTTAGGATAACTCTGGGCCAATAATAGCCAGCCGTCACGATAGAATATTTCAACGTTTTATTAGTTTTAGATACCTGTTCCCCTGAAATATTTAACGAAATGATATTTCTTGTTTTGCTTATTAATCCAGCAATGATTTTACATAGGTTTCATTTTGTCAGTAACCTTTTTAGGATAACTCTGGGCCAATAATAGCCAGCCGTCACAATAGAATATTTCAACGTTTTATTAGTTTTAGATACCTGTTCCCCTGAAATATTTAACGAAATGATATTTCTTGTATTGCTTATTAATCCAGCAATGATTTTACATAGGTTTCATTTTGTCAGTAACCTTTTTAGGATAACTCTGGGCCAATAATAGCCAGCCGTCACGATAGAATATTTCAACGTTTTATTAGTTTTAGATACCTGTTCCCCTGAAATATTTAACGAAATGATATTATTGTATTGCTTATTAATCCAGCAATGATTTTACATAGGTTTCATTTTGTCAGTAACCTTTTTAGGATAACTCTGGGCCAATAATAGCCAGCCGTCACGATAGAATATTTCAACGTTTTATTAGTTTTAGATACCTGTTCCCCTGAAATATTTAACGAAATGATATTATTGTATTGCTTATTAATCCAGCAATGATTTTACATAGGTTTCATTTTGTCAGTAACCTTTTTAGGATAACTCTGGGCCAATAATAGCCAGCCGTCACAATAGAATATTTCAACGTTTTATTAGTTTTAGATACCTGTTCCCCTGAAATATTTAACGAAATGATATTTCTTGTATTGCTTATTAATCCAGCAATGATTTTACATAGGCTTCATTTTGTCAGTAACCTTTTTAGGATAACTCTGGGCCAATAATAGCCAGCCGTCACGATAGAATATTTCAACGTTTTATTAGTTTTAGATACCTGTTCCCCTGAAATATTTAACGAAATGATATTTCTTGTATTGCTTATTAATCCAGCAATGATTTTACATAGGTTTCATTTTGTCAGTAACCTTTTTAGGATAACTCTGGGCCAATAATAGCCAGCCGTCACGATAGAATATTTCAACGTTTTATTAGTTTTAGATACCTGTTCCCCTGAAATATTTAACGAAATGATATTTCTTGTATTGCTTATTAATCCAGCAATGATTTTACATAGGTTTCATTTTGTCAGTAACCTTTTTAGGATAACTCTGGGCCAATAATAGCCAGCCGTCACAATAGAATATTTCAACGTTTTATTAGTTTTAGATACCTGTTCCCCTGAAATATTTAACGAAATGATATTTCTTGTATTGCTTATTAATCCAGCAATGATTTTACATAGGTTTCATTTTGTCAGTAACCTTTTTAGGATAACTCTGGGCCAATAATAGCCAGCCGTCACGATAGAATATTTCAACGTTTTATTAGTTTTAGATACCTGTTCCCCTGAAATATTTAACGAAATGATATTTCTTGTTTTGCTTATTAATCCAGCAATGATTTTACATAGGTTTCATTTTGTCAGTAACCTTTTTAGGATAACTCTGGGCCAATAATAGCCAGCCGTCACAATAGAATATTTCAACGTTTTATTAGTTTTAGATACCTGTTCCCCTGAAATATTTAACGAAATGATATTTCTTGTATTGCTTATTAATCCAGCAATGATTTTACATAGGTTTCATTTTGTCAGTAACCTTTTTAGGATAACTCTGGGCCAATAATAGCCAGCCGTCACGATAGAATATTTCAACGTTTTATTAGTTTTAGATACCTGTTCCCCTGAAATATTTAACGAAATGATATTTCTTGTATTGCTTATTAATCCAGCAATGATTTTGCATAGGTTTCATTTTGTCAGTAACCTTTTTAGGATAACTCTGGGCCAATAATAGCCAGCCGTCACGATAGAATATTTCAACGTTTTATTAGTTTTAGATACCTGTTCCCCTGAAATATTTAACGAAATGATATTATTGTATTGCTTATTAATCCAGCAATGATTTTACATAGGTTTCATTTTGTCAGTAACCTTTTTAGGATAACTCTGGGCCAATAATAGCCAGCCGTCACGATAGAATATTTCAACGTTTTATTAGTTTTAGATACCTGTTCCCCTGAAATATTTAACGAAATGATATTTCTTGTATTGCTTATTAATCCAGCAATGATTTTACATAGGTTTCATTTTGTCAGTAACCTTTTTAGGATAACTCTGGGCCAATAATAGCCAGCCGTCACGATAGAATATTTCAACGTTTTATTAGTTTTAGATACCTGTTCCCCTGAAATATTTAACGAAATGATATTTCTTGTATTGCTTATTAATCCAGCAATGATTTTACATAGGTTTCATTTTGTCAGTAATCTTTTTAGGATAACTCTGGGCCAATAATAGCCAGCCGTCACGATAGAATATTTCAACGTTTTATTAGTTTTAGATACCTGTTCCCCTGAAATATTTAACGAAATGATATTTCTTGTATTGCTTATTAATCCAGCAATGATTTTACATAGGTTTCATTTTGTCAGTAACCTTTTTAGGATAACTCTGGGCCAATAATAGCCAGCCGTCACAATAGAATATTTCAACGTTTTATTAGTTTTAGATACCTGTTCCCCTGAAATATTTAACGAAATGATATTTCTTGTATTGCTTATTAATCCAGCAATGATTTTACATAGGTTTCATTTTGTCAGTAACCTTTTTAGGATAACTCTGGGCCAATAATAGCCAGCCGTCACAATAGAATATTTCAACGTTTTATTAGTTTTAGATACCTGTTCCCCTGAAATATTTAACGAAATGATATTTCTTGTATTGCTTATTAATCCAGCAATGATTTTACATAGGTTTCATTTTGTCAGTAACCTTTTTAGGATAACTCTGGGCCAATAATAGCCAGCCGTCACGATAGAATATTTCAACGTTTTATTAGTTTTAGATACCTGTTCCCCTGAAATATTTAACGAAATGATATTTCTTGTATTGCTTATTAATCCAGCAATGATTTTACATAGGTTTCATTTTGTCAGTAACCTTTTTAGGATAACTCTGGGCCAATAATAGCCAGCCGTCACGATAGAATATTTCAACGTTTTATTAGTTTTAGATACCTGTTCCCCTGAAATATTTAACGAAATGATATTATTGTATTGCTTATTAATCCAGCAATGATTTTACATAGGTTTCATTTTGTCAGTAACCTTTTTAGGATAACTCTGGGCCAATAATAGCCAGCCGTCACGATAGAATATTTCAACGTTTTATTAGTTTTAGATACCTGTTCCCCTGAAATATTTAACGAAATGATATTTCTTGTATTGCTTATTAATCCAGCAATGATTTTACATAGGTTTCATTTTGTCAGTAACCTTTTTAGGATAACTCTGGGCCAATAATAGCCAGCCGTCACGATAGAATATTTCAACGTTTTATTAGTTTTAGATACCTGTTCCCCTGAAATATTTAACGAAATGATATTTCTTGTATTGCTTATTAATCCAGCAATGATTTTACATAGGTTTCATTTTGTCAGTAACCTTTTTAGGATAACTCTGGGCCAATAATAGCCAGCCGTCACAATAGAATATTTCAACGTTTTATTAGTTTTAGATACCTGTTCCCCTGAAATATTTAACGAAATGATATTTCTTGTATTGCTTATTAATCCAGCAATGATTTTACATAGGTTTCATTTTGTCAGTAACCTTTTTAGGATAACTCTGGGCCAATAATAGCCAGCCGTCACGATAGAATATTTCAACGTTTTATTAGTTTTAGATACCTGTTCCCCTGAAATATTTAACGAAATGATATTTCTTGTATTGCTTATTAATCCAGCAATGATTTTACATAGGTTTCATTTTGTCAGTAACCTTTTTAGGATAACTCTGGGCCAATAATAGCCAGCCGTCACGATAGAATATTTCAACGTTTTATTAGTTTTAGATACCTGTTCCCCTGAAATATTTAACGAAATGATATTATTGTATTGCTTATTAATCCAGCAATGATTTTACATAGGTTTCATTTTGTCAGTAACCTTTTTAGGATAACTCTGGGCCAATAATAGCCAGCCGTCACGATAGAATATTTCAACGTTTTATTAGTTTTAGATACCTGTTCCCCTGAAATATTTAACGAAATGATATTTCTTGTATTGCTTATTAATCCAGCAATGATTTTACATAGGTTTTCATTTTGTCAGTAACCTTTTTAGGATAACTCTGGGCCAATAATAGCCAGCCGTCACGATAGAATATTTCAACGTTTTATTAGTTTTAGATACCTGTTCCCCTGAAATATTTAACGAAATGATATTATTGTATTGCTTATTAATCCAGCAATGATTTTACATAGGTTTAATTTTGTCAGTAACCTTTTTAGGATAACTCTGGGCCAATAATAGCCAGCCGTCACGATAGAATATTTCAACGTTTTATTAGTTTTAGATACCTGTTCCCCTGAAATATTTAACGAAATGATATTTCTTGTATTGCTTATTAATCCAGCAATGATTTTACATAGGTTTCATTTTGTCAGTAACCTTTTTAGGATAACTCTGGGCCAATAATAGCCAGCCGTCACGATAGAATATTTCAACGTTTTATTAGTTTTAGATACCTGTTCCCCTGAAATATTTAACGAAATGATATTTCTTGTATTGCTTATTAATTCAGCAATGATTTTACATAGGTTTCATTTTGTCAGTAACCTTTTTAGGATAACTCTGGGCCAATAATAGCCAGCCGTCACAATAGAATATTTCAACGTTTTATTAGTTTTAGATACCTGTTCCCCTGAAATATTTAACGAAATGATATTTCTTGTATTGCTTATTAATCCAGCAATGATTTTACATAGGTTTCATTTTGTCAGTAATCTTTTTAGGATAACTCTGGGCCAATAATAGCCAGCCGTCACGATAGAATATTTCAACGTTTTATTAGTTTTAGATACCTGTTCCCCTGAAATATTTAACGAAATGATATTTCTTGTATTGCTTATTAATCCAGCAATGATTTTACATAGGTTTCATTTTGTCAGTAACCTTTTTAGGATAACTCTGGGCCAATAATAGCCAGCCGTCACGATAGAATATTTCAACGTTTTATTAGTTTTAGATACCTGTTCCCCTGAAATATTTAACGAAATGATATTTCTTGTATTGCTTATTAATCCAGCAATGATTTTACATAGGTTTCATTTTGTCAGTAACCTTTTTAGGATAACTCTGGGCCAATAATAGCCAGCCGTCACGATAGAATATTTCAACGTTTTATTAGTTTTAGATACCTGTTCCCCTGAAATATTTAACGAAATGATATTTCTTGTATTGCTTATTAATCCAGCAATGATTTTACATAGGTTTTATTTTGTCAGTAACCTTTTTAGGATAACTCTGGGCCAATAATAGCCAGCCGTCACGATAGAATATTTCAACGTTTTATTAGTTTTAGATACCTGTTCCCCTGAAATATTTAACGAAATGATATTTCTTGTATTGCTTATTAATCCAGCAATGATTTTACATAGGTTTCATTTTGTCAGTAACCTTTTTAGGATAACTCTGGGCCAATAATAGTCAGCCGTCACGATAGAATATTTCAACGTTTTATTAGTTTTAGATACCTGTTCCCCTGAAATATTTAACGAAATGATATTTCTTGTATTGCTTATTAATCCAGCAATGATTTTACATAGGTTTCATTTTGTCAGTAACCTTTTTAGGATAACTCTGGGCCAATAATAGCCAGCCGTCACAATAGAATATTTCAACGTTTTATTAGTTTTAGATACCTGTTCCCCTGAAATATTTAACGAAATGATATTTCTTGTATTGCTTATTAATCCAGCAATGATTTTACATAGGTTTCATTTTGTCAGTAACCTTTTTAGGATAACTCTGGGCCAATAATAGCCAGCCGTCACAATAGAATATTTCAACGTTTTATTAGTTTTAGATACCTGTTCCCCTGAAATATTTAACGAAATGATATTTCTTGTATTGCTTATTAATCCAGCAATGATTTTACATAGGTTTCATTTTGTCAGTAACCTTTTTAGGATAACTCTGGGCCAATAATAGCCAGCCGTCACGATAGAATATTTCAACGTTTTATTACTTTTAGATACCTGTTCCCCTGAAATATTTAACGAAATGATATTTCTTGTATTGCTTATTAATCCAGCAATGATTTTACATAGGTTTCATTTTGTCAGTAACCTTTTTAGGATAACTCTGGGCCAATAATAGCCAGCCGTCACGATAGAATATTTCAACGTTTTATTAGTTGTAGATACCTGTTCCCCTGAAATATTTAACGAAATGATATTTCTTGTATTGCTTATTAATCCAGCAATGATTTTACATAGGTTTCATTTTGTCAGTAACCTTTTTAGGATAACTCTGGGCCAATAATAGCCAGCCGTCACAATAGAATATTTCAACGTTTTATTAGTTTTAGATACCTGTTCCCCTGAAATATTTAACTAAATGATATTTCTTGTATTGCTTATTAATCCAGCAATGATTTTACATAGGTTTCATTTTGTCAGTAACCTTTTTAGTATAACTCTGGGCCAATAATAGCCAGCCGTCACGATAGAATATTTCAACGTTTTATTAGTTTTAGATACCTGTTCCCCTGAAATATTTAACGAAATGATATTTCTTGTATTGCTTATTAATCCAGCAATGATTTTACATAGGTTTTATTTTGTCAGTAACCTTTTTAGGATAACTCTGGGCCAATAATAGCCAGCCGTCACGATAGAATATTTCAACGTTTTATTAGTTTTAGATACCTGTTCCCCTGAAATATTTAACGAAATGATATTTCTTGTATTGCTTATTAATCCAGCAATGATTTTACATAGGTTTAATTTTGTCAGTAACCTTTTTAGGATAACTCTGGGCCAATAATAGTCAGCCGTCACGATAGAATATTTCAACGTTTTATTAGTTTTAGATACCTGTTCCCCTGAAATATTTAACGAAATGATATTTCTTGTATTGCTTATTAATCCAGCAATGATTTTACATAGGTTTCATTTTGTCAGTAACCTTTTTAGGATAACTCTGGGCCAATAATAGCCAGCCGTCACAATAGAATATTTCAACGTTTTATTAGTTTTAGATACCTGTTCCCCTGAAATATTTAACGAAATGATATTTCTTGTATTGCTTATTAATCCAGCAATGATTTTACATAGGTTTCATTTTGTCAGTAACCTTTTTAGGATAACTCTGGGCCAATAATAGCCAGCCGTCACAATAGAATATTTCAACGTTTTATTAGTTTTAGATACCTGTTCCCCTGAAATATTTAACGAAATGATATTTCTTGTATTGCTTATTAATCCAGCAATGATTTTACATAGGTTTCATTTTGTCAGTAACCTTTTTAGGATAACTCTGGGCCAATAATAGCCAGCCGTCACGATAGAATATTTCAACGTTTTATTACTTTTAGATACCTGTTCCCCTGAAATATTTAACGAAATGATATTTCTTGTATTGCTTATTAATCCAGCAATGATTTTACATAGGTTTCATTTTGTCAGTAACCTTTTTAGGATAACTCTGGGCCAATAATAGCCAGCCGTCACGATAGAATATTTCAACGTTTTATTAGTTGTAGATACCTGTTCCCCTGAAATATTTAACGAAATGATATTTCTTGTATTGCTTATTAATCCAGCAATGATTTTACATAGGTTTCATTTTGTCAGTAACCTTTTTAGGATAACTCTGGGCCAATAATAGCCAGCCGTCACAATAGAATATTTCAACGTTTTATTAGTTTTAGATACCTGTTCCCCTGAAATATTTAACTAAATGATATTTCTTGTATTGCTTATTAATCCAGCAATGATTTTACATAGGTTTCATTTTGTCAGTAACCTTTTTAGTATAACTCTGGGCCAATAATAGCCAGCCGTCACGATAGAATATTTCAACGTTTTATTAGTTTTAGATACCTGTTCCCCTGAAATATTTAACGAAATGATATTTCTTGTATTGCTTATTAATCCAGCAATGATTTTACATAGGTTTCATTTTGTCAGTAACCTTTTTAGGATAACTCTGGGCCAATAATAGCCAGCCGTCACGATAGAATATTTCAACGTTTTATTAGTTTTAGATACCTGTTCCCCTGAAATATTTAACGAAATGATATTTCTTGTATTGCTTATTAATCCAGCAATGATTTTACATAGGTTTCATTTTGTCAGTAACCTTTTTAGGATAACTCTGGGCCAATAATAGCCAGCCGTCACGATAGAATATTTCAACGTTTTATTAGTTTTAGATACCTGTTCCCCTGAAATATTTAACGAAATGATATTTCTTGTATTGCTTATTAATCCAGCAATGATTTTACATAGGTTTCATTTTGTCAGTAACCTTTTTAGGATAACTCTGGGCCAATAATAGCCAGGCGTCACGATAGAATATTTCAACGTTTTATTAGTTTTAGATACCTGTTCCCCTGAAATATTTAACGAAATGATATTTCTTGTATTGCTTATTAATCCAGCAATGATTTTACATAGGTTTCATTTTGTCAGTAACCTTTTTAGGATAACTCTGGGCCAATAATAGCCAGCCGTCACGATAGAATATTTCAACGTTTTATTAGTTTTAGATACCTGTTCCCCTGAAATATTTAACGAAATGATATTTCTTGTATTGCTTATTAATCCAGCAATGATTTTACATAGGTTTCATTTTGTCAGTAACCTTTTTAGGATAACTCTGGGCCAATAATAGCCAGCCGTCACGATAGAATATTTCAACGTTTTATTACTTTTAGATACCTGTTCCCCTGAAATATTTAACGAAATGATATTTCTTGTATTGCTTATTAATCCAGCAATGATTTTACATAGGTTTCATTTTGTCAGTAACCTTTTTAGGATAACTCTGGGCCAATAATAGCCAGCCGTCACGATAGAATATTTCAACGTTTTATTAGTTGTAGATACCTGTTCCCCTGAAATATTTAACGAAATGATATTTCTTGTATTGCTTATTAATCCAGCAATGATTTTACATAGGTTTCATTTTGTCAGTAACCTTTTTAGGATAACTCTGGGCCAATAATAGCCAGCCGTCACAATAGAATATTTCAACGTTTTATTAGTTTTAGATACCTGTTCCCCTGAAATATTTAACTAAATGATATTTCTTGTATTGCTTATTAATCCAGCAATGATTTTACATAGGTTTCATTTTGTCAGTAACCTTTTTAGTATAACTCTGGGCCAATAATAGCCAGCCGTCACGATAGAATATTTCAACGTTTTATTAGTTTTAGATACCTGTTCCCCTGAAATATTTAACGAAATGATATTTCTTGTATTGCTTATTAATCCAGCAATGATTTTACATAGGTTTCATTTTGTCAGTAACCTTTTTAGGATAACTCTGGGCCAATAATAGCCAGCCGTCACGATAGAATATTTCAACGTTTTATTAGTTTTAGATACCTGTTCCCCTGAAATATTTAACGAAATGATATTTCTTGTATTGCTTATTAATCCAGCAATGATTTTACATAGGTTTCATTTTGTCAGTAACCTTTTTAGGATAACTCTGGGCCAATAATAGCCAGCCGTCACGATAGAATATTTCAACGTTTTATTAGTTTTAGATACCTGTTCCCCTGAAATATTTAACGAAATGATATTTCTTGTATTGCTTATTAATCCAGCAATGATTTTACATAGGTTTCATTTTGTCAGTAACCTTTTTAGGATAACTCTGGGCCAATAATAGCCAGGCGTCACGATAGAATATTTCAACGTTTTATTAGTTTTAGATACCTGTTCCCCTGAAATATTTAACGAAATGATATTTCTTGTATTGCTTATTAATCCAGCAATGATTTTACATAGGTTTCATTTTGTCAGTAACCTTTTTAGGATAACTCTGGGCCAATAATAGCCAGCCGTCACGATAGAATATTTCAACGTTTTATTAGTTTTAGATACCTGTTCCCCTGAAATATTTAACGAAATGATATTTCTTGTATTGCTTATTAATCCAGCAATGATTTTACATAGGTTTCATTTTGTCAGTAACCTTTTTAGGATAACTCTGGGCCAATAATAGCCAGCCGTCACGATAGAATATTTCAACGTTTTATTAGTTTTAGATACCTGTTCCCCTGAAATATTTAACGAAATGATATTTCTTGTATTGCTTATTAATCCAGCAATGATTTTACATAGGTTTCATTTTGTCAGTAACCTTTTTAGGATAACTCTGGGCCAATAATAGCCAGCCGTCACGATAGAATATTTCAACGTTTTATTAGTTTTAGATACCTGTTCCCCTGAAATATTTAACGAAATGATATTTCTTGTATTGCTTATTAATCCAGCAATGATTTTACATAGGTTTCATTTTGTCAGTAACCTTTTTAGGATAACTCTGGGCCAATAATAGCCAGCCGTCACGATAGAATATTTCAACGTTTTATTAGTTTTAGATACCTGTTCCCCTGAAATATTTAACGAAATGATATTTCTTGTATTGCTTATTAATCCAGCAATGATTTTACATAGGTTTCATTTTGTCAGTAACCTTTTTAGGATAACTCTGGGCCAATAATAGCCAGCCGTCACGATAGAATATTTCAACGTTTTATTAGTTTTAGATACCTGTTCCCCTGAAATATTTAACGAAATGATATTTTCTTGTATTGCTTATTAATCCAGCAATGATTTTACATAGGTTTCATTTTGTCAGTAACCTTTTTAGGATAACTCTGGGCCAATAATAGCCAGGCCTTCACAATAGAATATTTCAACGTTTTATTAGTTTTAGATACCTGTTCCCCTGAAATATTTAACGAAATGATATTTCTTGTATTGCTTATTAATCCAGCAATGATTTTACATAGGTTTCATTTTGTCAGTAACCTTTTTAGGATAACTCTGGGCCAATAATAGCCAGCCGTCACGATAGAATATTTCAACGTTTTATTAGTTTTAGATACCTGTTCCCCTGAAATATTTAACGAAATGATATTTCTTGTATTGCTTATTAATCCAGCAATGATTTTACATAGGTTTCATTTTGTCCGTAACCTTTTTAGGATAACTCTGGGCCAATAATAGCCAGCCGTCACGATAGAATATTTCAACGTTTTATTAGTTTTAGATACCTGTTCCCCTGAAATATTTAACGAAATGATATTTCTTGTATTGCTTATTAATCCAGCAATGATTTTACATAGGTTTCATTTTGTCAGTAACCTTTTTAGGATAACTCTGGGCCAATAATAGCCAGCCGTCACGATAGAATATTTCAACGTTTTATTAGTTTTAGATACCTGTTCCCCTGAAATATTTAACGAAATGATATTTCTTGTATTGCTTATTAATCCAGCAATGATTTTACATAGGTTTCATTTTGTCAGTAACCTTTTTAGGATAACTCTGGGCCAATAATAGCCAGCCGTCACGATAGAATATTTCAACGTTTTATTAGTTTTAGATACCTGTTCCCCTGAAATATTTAACGAAATGATATTTCTTGTATTGCTTATTAATCCAGCAATGATTTTACGTAGGTTTCATTTTGTCAGTAACCTTTTTAGGATAACTCTGGGCCAATAATAGCCAGCCGTCACGATAGAATATTTCAACGTTTTATTAGTTTTAGATACCTGTTCCCCTGAAATATTTAACGAAATGATATTTCTTGTATTGCTTATTAATCCAGCAATGATTTTACATAGGTTTCATTTTGTCAGTAACCTTTTTAGGATAACTCTGGGCCAATAATAGCCAGCCGTCACGATAGAATATTTCAACGTTTTATTAGTTTTAGATACCTGTTCCCCTGAAATATTTAACGAAATGATATTTCTTGTATTGCTTATTAATCCAGCAATGATTTTACATAGGTTTCATTTTGTCAGTAACCTTTTTAGGATAACTCTGGGCCAATAATAGCCAGCCGTCACGATAGAATATTTCAACGTTTTATTAGTTTTAGATACCTGTTCCACTGAAATATTTAACGAAATCATATTTCTTGTATTGCTTATTAATCCAGCAATGATTTTACATAGGTTTCATTTTGTCAGTAACCTTTTTAGGATAACTCTGGGCTAATAATAGCCAGCCGTCACGATAGAATATTTCAACGTTTTATTAGTTTTAGATACCTGTTCCCCTGAAATATTTAACGAAATGATATTTCTTGTATTGCTTATTAATCCAGCAATGATTTTACATAGGTTTCATTTTGTCCGTAACCTTTTTAGGATAACTCTGGGCCAATAATAGCCAGCCGTCACGATAGAATATTTCAACGTTTTATTAGTTTTAGATACCTGTTCCCCTGAAATATTTAACGAAATGATATTTCTTGTATTGCTTATTAATCCAGCAATGATTTTACATAGGTTTCATTTTGTCAGTAACCTTTTTAGGATAACTCTGGGCCAATAATAGCCAGCCGTCACGATAGAATATTTCAACGTTTTATTAGTTTTAGATACCTGTTCCCCTGAAATATTTAACGAAATGATATTTCTTGTATTGCTTATTAATCCAGCAATGATTTTACATAGGTTTCATTTTGTCAGTAACCTTTTTAGGATAACTCTGGGCCAATAATAGCCAGCCGTCACGATAGAATATTTCAACGTTTTATTAGTTTTAGATACCTGTTCCCCTGAAATATTTAACGAAATGATATTTCTTGTATTGCTTATTAATCCAGCAATGATTTTACATAGGTTTCATTTTGTCAGTAACCTTTTTAGGATAACTCTGGGCCAATAATAGCCAGCCGTCACGATAGAATATTTCAACGTTTTATTAGTTTTAGATACCTGTTCCCCTGAAATATTTAACGAAATGATATTTCTTGTATTGCTTATTAATCCAGCAATGATTTTACATAGGTTTCATTTTGTCAGTAACCTTTTTAGGATAACTCTGGGCCAATAATAGCCAGCCGTCACGATAGAATATTTCAACGTTTTATTAGTTTTAGATACCTGTTCCCCTGAAATATTTAACGAAATGATATTTCTTGTATTGCTTATTAATCCAGCAATGATTTTACATAGGTTTCATTTTGTCAGTAACCTTTTTAGGATAACTCTGGGCCAATAATAGCCAGCCGTCACGATAGAATATTTCAACGTTTTATTAGTTTTAGATACCTGTTCCCCTGAAATATTTAACGAAATGATATTTCTTGTATTGCTTATTAATCCAGCAATGATTTTACATAGGTTTCATTTTGTCAGTAACCTTTTTAGGATAACTCTGGGCCAATAATAGCCAGCCGTCACGATAGAATATTTCAACGTTTTATTAGTTTTAGATACCTGTTCCCCTGAAATATTTAACGAAATGATATTTCTTGTATTGCTTATTAATCCAGCAATGATTTTACATAGGTTTCATTTTGTCAGTAACCTTTTTAGGATAACTCTGTGCCAATAATAGCCAGCCGTCACGATAGAATATTTCAACGTTTTATTAGTTTTAGATACCTGTTCCCCTGAAATATTTAACGAAATGATATTTCTTGTATTGCTTATTAATCCAGCAATGATTTTACATAGGTTTCATTTTGTCAGTAACCTTTTTAGGATAACTCTGGGCCAATAATAGCCAGCCGTCACGATAGAATATTTCAACGTTTTATTAGTTTTAGATACCTGTTCCCCTGAAATATTTAACGAAATGATATTTCTTGTATTGCTTATTAATCCAGCAATGATTTTACATAGGTTTCATTTTGTCCGTAACCTTTTTAGGATAACTCTGGGCCAATAATAGCCAGCCGTCACGATAGAATATTTCAACGTTTTATTAGTTTTAGATACCTGTTCCCCTGAAATATTTAACGAAATGATATTTCTTGTATTGCTTATTAATCCAGCAATGATTTTACATAGGTTTCATTTTGTCAGTAACCTTTTTAGGATAACTCTGGGCCAATAATAGCCAGCCGTCACGATAGAATATTTCAACGTTTTATTAGTTTTAGATACCTGTTCCCCTGAAATATTTAACGAAATGATATTTCTTGTATTGCTTATTAATCCAGCAATGATTTTACATAGGTTTCATTTTGTCAGTAACTTTTTTAGGATAACTCTGGGCCAATAATAGCCAGCCGTCACGATAGAATATTTCAACGTTTTATTAGTTTTAGATACCTGTTCCCCGGAAATATTTAACGAAATGATATTTCTTGTATTGCTTATTAATCCAGCAATGATTTTACATAGGTTTCATTTTGTCAGTAACCTTTTTAGGATAACTCTGGGCCAATAATAGCCAGCCGTCACGATAGAATATTTCAACGTTTTATTAGTTTTAGATACCTGTTCCCCTGAAATATTTAACGAAATGATATTTCTTGTATTGCTTATTAATCCAGCAATGATTTTACATAGGTTTCATTTTGTCAGTAACCTTTTTAGGATAACTCTAGGCCAATAATAGCCAGCCGTCACGATAGAATATTTCAACGTTTTATTAGTTTTAGATACCTGTTCCCCTGAAATATTTAACGAAATGATATTTCTTGTATTGCTTATTAATCCAGCAATGATTTTACATAGGTTTCATTTTGTCAGTAACCTTTTTAGGATAACTCTGGGCCAATAATAGCCAGCCGTCACGATAGAATATTTCAACGTTTTATTAGTTTTAGATACCTGTTCCCCTGAAATATTTAACGAAATGATATTTCTTGTAATGCTTATTAATCCAGCAATGATTTTACATAGGTTTCATTTTGTCAGTAACATTTTTAGGATAACTCTGGGCCAATAATAGCCAGCCGTCACGATAGAATATTTCAACGTTTTATTAGTTTTAGATACCTGTTCCCCTGAAATATTTAACGAAATGATATTTCTTGTATTGCTTATTAATCCAGCAATGATTTTACATAGGTTTCATTTTGTCAGTAACCTTTTTAGGATACCTCTGGGCCAATAATAGCCAGCCGTCACGATAGAATATTTCAACGTTTTATTAGTTTTAGATACCTGTTCCCCTGAAATATTTAACGAAATGATATTTCTTGTATTGCTTATTAATCCAGCAATGATTTTACATAGGTTTCATTTTGTCAGTAACCTTTTTAGGATAACTCTGGGCCAATAATAGCCAGCCGTCACGATAGAATATTTCAACGTTTTATTAGTTTTAGATACCTGTTCCCCTGAAATATTTAACGAAATGATATTTCTTGTATTGCTTATTAATCCAGCAATGATTTTACATAGGTTTCATTTTGTCAGTAACCTTTTTAGGATAACTCTGGGCCAATAATAGCCAGCCGTCACGATAGAATATTTCAACGTTTTATTAGTTTTAGATACCTGTTCCCCTGAAATATTTAACGAAATGATATTTCTTGTATTGCTTATTAATCCAGCAATGATTTTACATAGGTTTCATTTTGTCAGTAACCTTTTTAGGATAACTCTGGGCCAATAATAGCCAGCCGTCACGATAGAATATTTCAACGTTTTATTAGTTTTAGATACCTGTTCCCCTGAAATATTTAACGAAATGATATTTCTTGTATTGCTTATTAATCCAGCAATGATTTTACATAGGTTTCATTTTGTCAGTAACCTTTTTAGGATAACTCTGGGCCAATAATAGCCAGCCGTCACGATAGAATATTTCAACGTTTTATTAGTTTTAGATACCTGTTCCCCTGAAATATTTAACGAAATGATATTTCTTGTATTGCTTATTAATCCAGCAATGATTTTACATAGGTTTCATTTTGTCAGTAACCTTTTTAGGATAACTCTGGGCCAATAATAGCCAGCCGTCACGATAGAATATTTCAACGTTTTATTAGTTTTAGATACCTGTTCCCCTGAAATATTTAACGAAATGATATTTCTTGTATTGCTTATTAATCCAGCAATGATTTTACATAGGTTTCATTTTGTCAGTAACCTTTTTAGGATAACTCTGGGCCAATAATAGCCAGCCGTCACGATAGAATATTTCAACGTTTTATTAGTTTTAGATACCTGTTCCCCTGAAATATTTAACGAAATGATATTTCTTGTATTGCTTATTAATCCAGCAATAATTTTACATAGGTTCCATTTTGTCAGTAACCTTTTTAGGATAACTCTGTGCCAATAATAGCCAGCCGTCACGATAGAATATTTCAACGTTTTATTAGTTTTAGATACCTGTTCCCCTGAAATATTTAACGAAATGATATTTCTTGTATTGCTTATTAATCCAGCAATGATTTTACATAGGTTTCATTTTGTCAGTAACCTTTTTAGGATAACTCTGGGCCAATAATAGCCAGCCGTCACGATAGAATATTTCAACGTTTTATTAGTTTTAGATACCTGTTCCCCTGAAATATTTAACGAAATGATATTTCTTGTATTGCTTCTTAATCCAGCAATGATTTTACATAGGTTTCATTTTGTCAGTAACCTTTTTAGGATAACTCTGGGCCAATAATAGCCAGCCGTCACGATAGAATATTTCAACGTTTTATTAGTTTTAGATACCTGTTCCCCTGAAATATTTAACGAAATGATATTTCTTGTATTGCTTATTAATCCAGCAATGATTTTACATAGGTTTCATTTTGTCAGTAACCTTTTTAGGATAACTCTGGGCCAATAATAGCCAGCCGTCACGATAGAATATTTAAGGTTACGTACAAAATGAGTCATTTGTAAAATGATTGCTACATTAATAAGCTATACAATAAATATCATTTGGTTAAATTATTCAGGGGAACAGGGTACCTAATAACAGTAAAACGTTGAAAATTTAATCTTGACGGCTAGCTACTATTGGCCCAAAGTTATCCTGAAAAGGTTACGGACAAAATGAGTCATATGTAAAATGATTGCTACATTAATAAGCTATACAATAAATATCATTTGGTTAAATTATTCAGGGGAACAGGGTACCTAATAACAGTAAAACGTTGAAAATTTAATCTTGACGGCTAGCTACTATTGGCCCAAAGTTATCCTGAAAAGTTTACGGACAAAATGAGTCATATGTAAAATGATTGCTACATTAATAAGCTATACAATAAATATCATTTGGTTAAATTATTCAGGGGAACAGGGTACCTAATAACAGTAAAACGTTGAAAATTTAATCTTGACGGCTAGCTATTATTGGCCCAAAGTTATCCTGAAAAGGTTACGGACAAAATGAGTCATATGTAAAATGATTGCTACATTAATAAGCTATACAATAAATATCATTTGGTTAAATTATTCAGGGGAACAGGGTACCTAATAACAGTAAAACCTTGAAAATTTAATCTTGACGGCTAGCTACTATTGGCCCAAAGTTATCCTGAAAAGGTTACGGACAAAATGAGTCATATGTAAAATGATTGCTACATTAATAAGCTATACAATAAATATCATTTGGTTAAATTATTCAGGGGAACAGGGTACCTAATAACAGTAAAACGTTGAAAATTTAATCTTGACGGCTAGCTATTATTGGCCCAAAGTTATCCTGAAAAGGTTACGGACAAAATGAGTCATATGTAAAATGATTGCTACATTAATAAGCTATACAATAAATATCATTTGGTTAAATTATTCAGGGGAACAGGGTACCTAATAACAGTAAAACGTTGAAAATTTAATCTTGACGGCTAGCTACTATTGGTCCAAAGTTATCCTGAAAAGGTTACGGACAAAATGAGTCATATGTAAAATGATTGCTACATTAATAAGCTATACAATAAATATCATTTGGTTAAATTATTCAGGGGAACAGGGTACCTAATAACAGTAAAACGTTGAAAATTTAATCTTGACGGCTAACTATTATTGGCCCAAAGTTATCCTGAAAAGGTTACGGACAAAATGAGTCATATGTAAAATGATTGCTACATTAATAAGCTATACAATAAATATCATTTGGTTAAATTATTCAGAGGAACAGATAGCCGGCGTGGTGGTCTTGTGGCTATGCTGCTCGACCGGCATCACTAAGGTCGTAGGATCGATCCCGCATCGTTCTAGACTTTATATGCTATGAATACCACTCGGTCAGGAGGGTTTTTCTCCGGGTACTCCGGTTTCCCTCTGACGGTAGGTACACAAACATCCAACACGGTTCGTTGCCGTAGGGCGCTACTTCACCACTCGGGCAGAGAGCCATCTCTGTTCACTAAGTGAAAGCTCGAAGGCATCATTAACCAGAGAACTAAAAGACCAACCGTCTAATTCTCAACCACCATTACACTGAACAAACAACTACACTGACACACACACAACACCCTGAAGAGGAGATTAGTATCTCCTATACCGGGGCACTACACACATTTATTTATTTTTTATTAGATTTTTTTGCTTACAGTTAGCTCTGTTGTGTTGTTGTCGTTACGTTATGTTATCTTAAGTAAAGACACAATTGGCGATCTGTAACGATGAGGAATTAAATAAATTATTATCTGTCCAAGAAGACTGAAACATCAACATAAATTGTTGTTATTAACAACAAATACAAACAACGGCTCTTTTTAGGGCCACAAATTATTATAGAAAAAAGAAATTTCATCTCAATTATGCTCAATCCTATCTGTTTTCTTTACATAATTTCCTACTTTTATATTTAAATATGAGCCATATTGAATTTTGATAATATATTAATAAGAGTAAATTTAGTATTTTAGTGTAAATAGCTAGTATCATTTTATTCAGTGATTCACGCTGACTATACTGATGTATAATTTATTATTATTTAATGAAAATTTTGTACTGAAAAAAATCCAAGTATGTTAAATGAAATGTATAAGGTTTTAACGATGTTATAGTCATAGTTTATGATTTTTTTTAGTTTTATACTGATTCTTTTGGTATATAAAATTAACTTTTTATGAAAATTTGTCCAAGAAAAATGAATTATAAAAATTATAAGTGTCACGTCAACTGTTTATTATATAGCGTATATACCTGAGAGTTAAAATTCTTTTTCGTATATATTTGGTGGCTCTGAAAAGAGCCGATTACTGGAAAATGTGCAATCCAGACTTTATTTGAAGTTATTTATACTTGAAGTAAAAATCCTTTTCATGATATATTTGGCGAACGCCAGTAATTTCTCAAAGCAACAACTTTGTTCTGAATACGTTTGAATCCACCTAGTACAATTACACCATTCCTAATTCCCAATCCTGAATCTAAGAACAACACGTGTTGTTCGCAAATCTAAGTGAGTCTAATATAAAAATACGGTGGAATCTGTGCCGATGATTCCCGCCCATTCGGGTTGGTCTCGCCTATACACGAGCAAGAGTCAGAGATTTCACGCCTAGCCGAGGCACCATGGTTCCACCTTACATCATATGACTCAAAGATATAACTTCAAGAAATACAATATAAGGGCTCCCCACAATGTCGACTGAAAGCCTACGTCTCCAAACGAACTCCGCATTCCCGACAACACCGGCATAGGCACATGGATTCCGTCTGCCACGTACGAGGACGTGGGGGGGTGTCCATGGAGGCCTATGGTCGTGCACCGTATTCCATCGTTGGCCCAGGCAAAGGACATGCTAATTAATAAACAATGTCTAATAACCCACAGTATAATCGCACAAGATGATTTCAAACGCAACAGAAACAAAGAATCACTTGTATTGAACTCACTAACATTCTATGAACTAATGTAGATTTGTACCGAGCTTATATACCCACAACTAAATACTGACAAATTGATTCTTGACGCTGATTGGCTGCCGGCTTCCCCCACCCTTTACCAACGATTAATTATCAATTTTTAGTATTTTTTTCAAAAACTAAGAAAGATATTCATTTATACTTTGCGGCATTGAATTCCTCGGAAAATTTCCCATTAGATAGACTATAATTTTATGAAAAAGTTATTTTTTTAAGTAAAAATTCGTAGCGATTAAAAAATTTGAAATAATTGTAAATATCTCGAAAACTAAAAGAGATATTGATTTATACGCAGCGCCATTGGATTCCTCGTGATATTCTGCATAAGATAAACTATATTTCGTTTATTTAATATTTTTTATAAGTTCAATAATAATTAAAATGTTTAATACATGTATACCCTGTTTTGTGCCTATGCTTAAAAACTCGGAAAATTTTCAAAATTCAATATCTCGAGAACTAAAAGAGATAGAAACCTCATCTACGCAGCAAAATACTCAGAATTTTATGTAGATTAATATTATTTTAAAAAATATATACCTTAATTTGAGTATGACAACTGTGTATTTGGTATGGGCCATGGTGAAATTCATTGTTAATTATCTCGGAAATTACAAAAGATAATTAGATGCACTCTGCGGCAATGGATTCTCCGTAAAAGTTTCTATAAGATAGACTATAATTTATAATAAAAACAATTTTTAAAACATATTTCCTGGGCCACTATATTTTTTGGAAATAAATGTTAATATCTCAGAAACCAAAAGAGATATCGTCTTGTACTTTGCGGCATTAGATTCCTCTTCGGATTCTGCATAAGGAAAAACATATTTAATTTATTAATTATTTGCCATGTGCCCAAAAATTAAATTTGAAAATTGGCGAGTATTTCTCAGCCGTTCGATCAGATGCACGACTTAATAGTTAACTTGCTGTTGGTTATGTTTATATATATGCTGAAGTCGTAGCAGTAACTTGTTTTAGTCCCATAAGCCCAATGTATTTTACTTGTGTTATAGATATACATAGCATTTGCGCGCTGTGATTGGCTGATATTTGAATGACTAGGAATCTTAGAGAGATGGGAATTTTACATTGTGTATTGTATTGCATTGCATGGTGATTTACTATTTTATCAATACAAATTGAACCCGTAGAGCTAATCTATTGAAAAATATAAGACTTATAGAAGAAAATACGTAGAATCGAATGGAATTATGAATGCATTTGTATTTTCAGGCGTTTTATATTATATGATTAGAAAATACGCAGAATTTAGCAGTAAAATTGGCAAATTTAAAATCTCAGATAATATTTAAAATTCAATATCTCGAGAACTAGAAGAGATAAAATCCACATCTACGCAGCAAAATTCGCAGAATTAAATGGAGTATATGGCATCAAAACATATGTACTTTTTATTGGGTGTAGCAAATCTGTATTTGTGTATTGTTAAAATATCTTAGCGTTTTGCCATAAATGTACTGCATTTTTATTTGCAATAATTAATATTTATAATATATACAACCCATGTACTTTGCCCTATGCTTAAGACCCTACAAAAGATCAAATGTTTCCTATAAAATGTATACCTTAATTCGGATGTGACAAACGTGCATTTGATATAGTCAGTGTTTAATTTAAAAATTCTATAAAGAACTGTTTATTATTTAATGCATAAATGAAGTAAAATTCTTTTTTGTATTGTATTTGGTGGCTCTGAAAATTTATTAATACATTCTAATTATAGGTGAAGTAAAAATTCTTTTTTGAATTATTATTTGTGGCTCTGAAAAGAGCCGATTTTTATATGTATGTAAATAAATTATAGGAGAATTATTTATTTATTTTTGAACAGCTTTTACATCTTTCTTTACAAAAGTATTACACGTCACGTACAACACAGTCAGTCTCAGTGTAACAAACAAGGAACACATCCGACGTGTCGAGCACAAATGACGCTAGCAAGTATTGCAGTTTCATTTTATATACGAACTCATACCGATTGCTGCCGAAGTCCCCATGTTAAGGATAGGAATGTACACTGTATGCGGATAACAATACCATGCTGCTTTCCTATTGGTTTGTTTAACTTCAACACACACTCAAATACAGAAAGCATAAAAGTGCGAACACTAAGTTTTTTGTTTAATCATTCTACTTCCATACTACAGTTAGTTTTGTTCTATTGTTGCCGTTACATTACGTTATCTTAATGTAGACACAATTGGCGATCCGTAACGATGAGGAATTAAACAAATTATTATCTATTATTGTTAATAACAAATACAAACAATGGCTCTTTTTAGGGCCACAAATTATTATACAAAAAAGAATTTTAATTTCATTTATATTTAAATATCTAATTTAATGTATAACTTATAATTAATAATAGTTATTTTTTATTTGCTAATTTTAACAATATTAAATATTTTTTTGCAACGATTTTATGTATAATTATCTTAATTTTATGAATAGAAGTACTGGAACTATAAAAAAATAACCGGGATGTCGGCCTACAAATTCTCCTAATTTGTAAAAGGAGCGATTGAGGAGACTGTCTACGCATGTTAATCCACAGGGCACTTTGGATCTGAAACAAAAATAAAGATACTGTCATGGAGTGGGTTCATATAGGTAGATCCTTAAAAAATATATTTATTCATAACTCATGTTGTAGCTGAGCTAATTTAATGAAATTTGGTATATGTAGTTAATAAAATACGTAGATTTTAATAATAATATTTTAATTTTTTTACCTCCACCCATTTTTGGGTAATAAACATCTAACCACATATGGGTATAGGATACAGTTTTAATTTTATAAAAATTGAATTTCCTGTGTCAAAATACACATGTATACCAAATTTGGTTACAATATTCCAACAGATAATCCAGAAAATTGAAATTGTTTTTTAAGTTCATTGACCTTTTGAGTTTCGCCGCTTTAAACAATATTTTCCTGTGCTTAAACCAATCGTACAATAATTCTGAAAATTGGTATACATATACTAGAAAACCTGTACATTCTAATGCAAAACTCGACAAATTTGTAAATCTACCCAGTTTTGGGTAGCAAACACCTACCCATTTATCGGCGGGAGGTACGGTTTTAATTTAATCAAAAATGGATTCTTCGGCGCAAAATACATATGTACACAATTTTTTGTTAATTTTCTCCCAGGCATATACAAAATATCTTAAGTTGTATTTGCCGTAATTTTTCAGATTTTTGCTGTCGGTAGCCCATAAAAATTCAATATGTGTTTATTTAAAATCGCTTCGATAAAAATTTATGAAAATTGGTATACTTATATAAGAAAATACGTAGAATCGTATGGTTAAGTCGAAAATTTTGTATCTCGACCCATTTTTGGGTAAAAAATACAAACCCATTTAAGGGTAGCACCTAGAATTTTTATTTTTTCATAAATCAATTCCTCGTGTTAAAATACATATGTGTACATAGTTTCATCAAAATATTTCAAAGGGCATATCCATATTTGCTGTTTGTTTGAAGTTTTTAAGAAACGTATATATACCCAGAAGTCGTAGCAGTCTGTTGTTTTAGTCCCATAAGCGCAATGTATTGTACTTGTGTCGATAGATAACACAACTTCTGTGCATTGTGATTGGCTGATATTTGAATAACTAGGGATCTCAGAGAGACAAGTCAGTTTTACATTATGTATTGTATTGGAGAAGAAATTAATGTATGAATATAATGATTTACTATTTTATTAATAAAAATTGAACCCGTACAGCTAATATATATAGAGAAGATATCAAAATGTCCTCTACAGCAATGAATTCCTCGGAAAATTTCCTATATAGTAGACCATAATTTAATATTAGATATATTTTTTATTTTCTGAATTCTTAAAATTATTGTTTTGGCCATCCCTTGCGCTCCAGGCTATCCCTTGCGCTCCAGTCCATCCTGGCTATCCCTTGCGCTCCAGTCCATCCTGGCTAACCCTTGCGCCCCAGTCCATCCTGGCTATCCCATGCGCTCAAGTCCATCCTGGCTATCCCTTGCGCTCCAGTCCATCCTGGCTATCCCTTGCGCTCCAGTCCATCCTGGCTAACCCTTGCGCCCCAGTCCATCCTGGCTAACCCTTGCGTCCAGTCCATCCTGGCTAACCCTTGCGCCCAGTCCATCCTGGCTATCCCTTGCGCCCCAGTCCATCCTGGCTAACCCTAGCGTCCAGTCCATCCTGGCTAACCCTTGCGCCCAGTCCTTCCTGGCTATCCCTTGCGCCCCAGTCCATCCTGGCTAACCCTTGCGTCCAGTCAATCCTGGCTAACCCTTGCGCCCAGTCCATCCTGGCTAAACCTTGCGCCCAGTCCATCCTGGCTATCCCTTGCGCCCCAGACCAACTTGCTATCCCTTGCGCAAATTTTTACACAAGACTAGCCTTCATTTTTAATTACAAATTTGTTTTATTATGACAAACATAGTCGAAATCTTTTGGTTTAGCCAAAAAATGGATTTTCTCAAAATTGTTAATATCAAATCAATACTGCTGCTGTACTCTATGGTCAAAATTATAAACTATATTTTAATGTTGTGGTGTATATAAGTACGTTGTTGTATCGTGTAAATAGGCGAAAATCAATAATAATGATTTTTTCAAATTGACCAATCATATTTCTAGAAATTATGTGGAATTTTTTGTTTAAATAACTTTCCAGTGCAGACGCCTTCTTTAAGGGGCCTGTTTATACGATGCCCCCAAATGCTCATATAAACAATACATGGCAAAAAAATTGTATCGACAGGCATGGAATAGATTTTCTGTGACGTCACGAGATCCAAAAATCAATAAAAGTGGTCATGCGCAGTACACTAAATTCAAATTTTGTGTGGTATTTGAACATAGCAATAATAAATACGAAAAAATAGACTATTTGACATATTTTTAGGGCATTAGAAAATTTTGAATAAATTCAGTTTTTTAAATGAACTAAATTTTCCATTATTTATAAGTTATTAATGATTAATTTATCATTAATTATTATATGTCTATATGTATGTGTTTGTTTGTGTGTGTGTGTATGTGCGTGTGTGTGTATGTGTGTGTGTATGTGTCCGGAACTCTATTCGTTGTATATGTATGTAAATAAATTATGGGAGAACCATTTATTTATTTTTGAACAGCATTTACATCTTTCTTTACACGTCACGTACAACACAGTCAGTCTCAGTGTAACAAACAAGGAACACATCCGACGAGTCGAGCACAAATGACGCTAGCAAGTATTGCAGTTTTATTTTATATACGAACTCATACCGATTGCTGCCGAAGTCCCCATGTTAAGGATAGGAATGTACACTGTATGCGGATAACAATACCATGCTGCTTTCCTATTGGTTTGTTTAACTTCAACACACACTCAAATACAGAAAGCATAAAAGTGCGGACACATTAGATTTTTTTGCTTACAGTTAGCTCTGTTGTGTTGTTGTCGTTACGTTATGTTATCTTAAGTAAAGACACAATTGGCGATCTGTAACGATGAGGAATTAAATAAATTATTATCTGTCCAAGAAGACTGAAACATCAACATAAATTGTTGTTATTAACAACAAATACAAACAACGGCTCTTTTTAGGGCCACAAATTATTATAGAAAAAAGAAATTTCATCTCAATTATGCTCAATCCTATCTGTTTTCTTTACATAATTTCCTACTTTTATATTTAAATATGAGCCATATTGAATTTTGATAATATATTAATAAGAGTAAATTTAGTATTTTAGTGTAAATAGCTAGTATCATTTTATTCAGTGATTCACGCTGACTATACTGATGTATAATTTATTATTATTTAATGAAAATTTTGTACTGAAAAAAATCCAAGTATGTTAAATGAAATGTATAAGGTTTTAGCGATGTTATAGTCATAGTTTATGATTTTTTTTAGTTTTATACCGATTCTTTTGGTATATAACATTAACTTTTTATGAAAATTTGTCCAAGAAAAATGAATTATAAAAATTATAAGTGTCACGTCAACTGTTTATTATATAGCGTATATACCTGAGAGTTAAAATTCTTTTTCGTATATATTTGGTGGCTCTGAAAAGAGCCGATTACTGGAAAATGTGCAATCCAGACTTTATTTGAAGTTATTTATACTTGAAGTAAAAATCCTTTTCATGATATATTTGGCGAACGCCAGTAATTTCTCAAAGCAACAACTTTGTTCTGAATACGTTTGAATCCACCTAGTACAATTACACCATTCCTAATTCCCAATCCTGAATCTAAGAACAACACGTGTTGTTCGCAAATCTAAGTGAGTCTAATATAAAAATACGGTGGAATCTGTGCCGATGATTCCCGCCCATTCGGGTTGGTCTCGCCTATACACGAGCAAGAGTCAGAGATTTCACGCCTAGCCGAGGCACCATGGTTCCACCTTACATCATATGACTCAAAGATATAACTTCAAGAAATACAATATAAGGGCTCCCCACAATGTCGACTGAAAGCCTACGTCTCCAAACGAACTCCGCATTCCCGACAACACCGGCATAGGCACATGGATTCCGTCTGCCACGTACGAGGACGTGGGGGGGTGTCCATGGAGGCCTATGGTCGTGCACCGTATTCCATCGTTGGCCCAGGCAAAGGACATGCTAATTAATAAACAATGTCTAATAACCCACAGTATAATCGCACAAGATGAATTCAAACGCAACAGAAACAAAGAATCACTTGTATTGAACTCACTAACATTCTATGAACTAATGTAGATTTGTACCGAGCTTATATACCCACAACTAAATACTGACAAATTGATTCTTGACGCTGATTGGCTGCCGGCTTCCCCCACCCTTTACCAACGATTAATTATCAATTTTTAGTATTTTTTTCAAAAACTAAGAAAGATATTCATTTATACTTTGCGGCATTGAATTCCTCGGAAAATTTCCCATTAGATAGACTATAATTTTATGAAAAAGTTATTTTTTTAAGTAAAAATTCGTAGCGATTAAAAAATTTGAAATAATTGTAAATATCTCGAAAACTAAAAGAGATATTGATTTATACGCAGCGCCATTGGATTCCTCGTGATATTCTGCATAAGATAAACTATATTTCGTTTATTTAATATTTTTTATAAGTTCAATAATAATTAAAATGTTTAATACATGTATACCCTGTTTTGTGCCTATGCTTAAAAACTCGGAAAATTTTCAAAATTCAATATCTCGAGAACTAAAAGAGATAGAAACCTCATCTACGCAGCAAAATACTCAGAATTTTATGTAGATTAATATTATTTTAAAAAATATATACCTTAATTTGAGTATGACAACTGTGTATTTGGTATGGGCCATGGTGAAATTCATTGTTAATTATCTCGGAAATTACAAAAGATAATTAGATGCACTCTGCGGCAATGGATTCTCCGTAAAAGTTTCTATAAGATAGACTATAATTTATAATAAAAACAATTTTTAAAACATATTTCCTGGGCCACTATATTTTTTGGAAATAAATGTTAATATCTCAGAAACCAAAAGAGATATCGTCTTGTACTTTGCGGCATTAGATTCCTCTTCGGATTCTGCATAAGGAAAAACATATTTAATTTATTAATTATTTACCATGTGCCCAAAAATTAAATTTGAAAATTGGCGACTATTTCTCAGCCGTTCGATCAGATGCACGACTTAATAGTTAACTTGCTGTTGGTTATGTTTATATATATGCTGAAGTCGTAGCAGTAACTTGTTTTAGTCCCATAAGCCCAATGTATTTTACTTGTGTTATAGATATACATAGCATTTGCGCGCTGTGATTGGCTGATATTTGAATGACTAGGAATCTTAGAGAGATGGGAAGAGATGGGTGGTAGAATTCATCACCGAAGGCTTCAACCATCAACAAGCCACGGGAATGGTACTCCTGGACGTCGCCAAAGCCTTCGACAAGGTTTGGCACCAAGGCCTGCTGCATAAGCTGCTAGAGTTCGGCATCTCGCATTCACTTGTGCAGCTGCTGCAGTCGTTCATCCACCGCCGGTCGTTCAGGGTGAAGATCGGCTCGGTAAAATCATCCGAGCGACCCATCACTGCAGGCCTTCCACAAGGATCACTTTTATCGCCAATCCTCTTCAATATATTCTGCAGTGACATGCCACAACAGACTGCGGGAACCACGCTCGCGCAATACGCGGACGACACCGGAGTACTCTACAAATCCAGGCAACCACGGATCATCACCTCGAGGCTCCAAACGGCGGTCGAGGAGCTGGAAGACTGGTTCGCCAAGTGGCGGATCAACGTCAATGCCGAGAAGAGTGCTGCGGTGTTGTTTAACAAGAGACGGCTCAATCCGGTCGGGGAAATCTCCATGTTTGGACGCAGGATTCCATGGAAAGAGTCGACAAAATATCTAGGCTTGCTGCTCGACAAAGGCTTAACATGGCGACAGCATGTTGAAGCCAACGTACAGAACGCTAACGCGCTCACCTCAGCACTGTATCCGCTCGTAAACAGACAAAGTCGACTGTCAGCAACAAGCAAGATAAAGATCTTCAAAACCATCATACGTCCAGCCATGACGTACGGGATTCCGGTCTGGGGGTACGCAGCCCACACACACGTCAACAAGCTGCAAGTGCTGCAGAACAAGGCGCTGAGGATGGCGGTGAACGCCCCATGGTTCGTCCGAAACACACAACTCCACCGCGACCTCAAAATCGAGAGCATCTCCGACTTCGCCAAGAACAGAGCCAGCAAGTTCTTTGCAAGACTTACTGACCACCCGAATGCCGGTGTGAAGCGCCTCGCCGACTACAATGAGGAGGAGCCGTTCCGACACAAGAGGCCCAAAACCATCCTACTGGGCTAAAATAAAATAATATCATCGCCAAGAAGGCGGGCACAATAGTGCACTACAAACAATATACATACGTCCGAAACAAAAATCCGATAGGGAAGGTGAGGGCAAATGGCCCGGTACTTCTAAGAAACCCGTTAGGTTCATCGTTCATCGTTCGGGAATTTTACATTGTGTATTGTATTGCATTGCATGGTGATTTACTATTTTATCAATACAAATTGAACCCGTAGAGCTAATCTATTGAAAAATATAAGACTTATAGAAGAAAATACGTAGAATCGAATGGAATTATGAATGCATTTGTATTTTCAGGCGTTTTATATTATATGATTAGAAAATACGCAGAATTTCTAAGTGACTCTAATATAAAATACGGTGCCGATGATTCCCGCCCATTCGGGTTGGTCTCGCCTATACACGAGCAAGAGTCAGAGATTTCACGCCTAGCCGAGGCACCGTGGTTCCTCCTTACATCATATGACTCAAAGATATAACTTATTTAGTAATTTTTGTAAGTTCATTAATAATAATATTGTATAATACATATGTGTATCCTATATATTCTGCCCTGTACTGAACCAATGTATTTCGTATGAGCTAAATATACGCATATTATTATGTAACTTTTAATTCTGAGTAACTTTCTTCAAATAAACTTTTTTAAAAAATGAGAAATAAAGGCGTTATTTAATCATGTATGAATCTATAATTCCAATATAATATTGATATAGCCACCTATTGACAATAATTATAAACAATCTGACATTTGTTGAATATTATATCATTGATTTTAATTCTGAGCATTTTGCTGTGGTAGACCGGGTTTATATCTCTTCTAGTTTTCGTGATAATGAATTTTTAAATATTTATGAGTGTTATTATAATAATTGTGAATAAAATTGTTTAGTTACAACGTAATTTATCCTGAATCCTATTCTGTATGCTGCTATGGGAACATGAAAATTGTTTTATCTATATAACCTAGTAAGTACAAACATATTTTATTCTGTTATGTATTATAATATTCTATCCTTTATTCCTATAAATAATAATAATAATAATAATAATAATAATAATAATAATAATAATAATAATAATAATAATAGTACTGAATACAGACATCACTTATTACTAATAAAATATATATATATATATAGTAATAATGAATAATATATAGAAAAATTAATATAAAATCCAATAATTAATGCAAGACTCATTTGTACATATATGCATTTTGATCCAAGGAATCGATTTTTGATACAATAAAATCCCTATCTTACACCCTTAAATGGGTAGATCTATTCTACCCAAAACTGAGTGGAGATAGATACATATTTGAAAATTACAACATTGAATTTTATATAGGTATTTTATTATATATTTGTGCCTATTTTCATAATTATTGTTTTAATTTCTATGAATAAATTAGTAAAACAATATTTACTTCAACATTTAAAAAACTGAAAATCACATAATTATTTATCGTTCAATTAATTAAGGTCCTTTTGACGTATGTATTTTAATCCAAGGAAAATATTTTTGATAAAATTATATCCGTATCTTCAACCCTTAAATTATATCTCTACCCAATTTTGGGTAGAGATATAATTTTTCTGAAGTTACCATTCGAATTTGCGTACTTTCTTATATAAGTGTACCAATTTTTAATTTTTTTGCTTAACTGGTGTAAATTCTGAAAATAAATTTATAAAACAATATTTTTGTCCAATTATATGGTCAAAAAAATATGTTATAAAATTTGGTACAGTAATTTTTTTAACGATGTCCGATCAAGGTCATGTATATCCTGAACGAATTAACAAATTGGTATACATTTATCTCTCTCATTTGCAAAGACTACAAGCGTATGCAATAAACATGGATATAACACGCTTGTCTTTCAAAACTTCATTTTGTTTCGACTAAGTTAGGACATCTTTATTTATTAATAACGTTATTTTCTGTCAGTGTCACTGACACTGTGTCATTATATTATTTTTCACATATTTGGTTTTGCATTTGCTAATAAACTTACCAGTTGACTTAATATTGGATTTTGGATGCTTTTACTGTAATATATATTTGTATAATAATGAAATAACAGTAGTATCTTATGTACCCTCATAAAAACTAGCTAAAGGACACTACTGAATTTGATAGAATGGGCGAAGGTAAAATCTTAATTCGCACAATTAGTAGATGACCTTGATATTTAAAAAATTGTACTGTACACCTATGTATTTTGAATCGAGGAATCCATTTTTGATAAAATTAAGTGAAGTCTGTTACCCAAAAATGGGTAGATATACAAGTTTACTAATATTTTCATTCAATTTTGTATTAAATTATTTGGTATTTATATATTTTAATTCTAATATCATAGTAACAAAATAAACATGCAAATGTTAATGTCAAAAGTCAAAGTATTGTCAAAATATATTTCAACTAATCAAATAAACAGTCTCAAAAATGAGTTCCTATACTGCTATAAACGATGAGAAATCCAGAGAAGCTTTGACTCGATATTTTGAGTCGCCCAGTCCCCTTCCAAAGGGCAAATCCTTAACAACCGTAGCCCGAATATCAGGTAGTAAGCATTCTCATTCATCTAGGTCCTTAGGACATGCAAGCAGCGTTAGTAAAACTGTGGAAGCTAAACTTACAAGAGGAAGAAGGTTATTTAAGCAAAGAAATGAAATTCGGGTTGTTGTTGATGATTCAGATGTAACGCCAACTATTTTACCGGTAATACCAGAGTTTACATTATTAAAACCAGATCAAAAGGTGTCTATGTCTCAAATGGAAATGACTAAAAGCTCCATGACCGGTGAGTGGTTGTTAAAAATTTTGGCACAAATTTCAACTTTTTTTTTAATATAAAATACATTTACTTAAAGTTTTGTAATACTTAATAATTTGATATTTTGTTTATGGATCCGGATCCAAATTTTAATTCTGGATCCGATTCTTCATTTTGAATTGAGTTCAAATTCAAACTTCAAACCATTAAACTCGGCCTGTTTATTTTTTACAGCGGTCTGTAAATACTAGTAAACAAACAGTAATACATTTTATAATACCCCTCTAAAATAGCCAGGTAGTCTGTACAAATGTAAAGAAAATGGGAATTTATACTTTCACAGAGTCCTATTTAGTAAATTGTGAATAAAAAATTCAAATTTGTATTATTTTTATTACACATATAAAGTAAAGTAACGTTTTATTTATATGGGTGAAGTTAAAAATACGTAAATAATTAAGATTAAATATTAAAAAGATGATAAAAGTAACTAACACTATGATAAACAAATATTAACACTAATTTAAAGACTAAGAATATTATAAGACACTTAAACACTAAGATATTTGTCACTAATTACATTTATTTACGTTCACTTCTTGTCGACTGTTTGTTTATATCACCAACTATTCATAACACGACGCTTATTTATATCAGACTATATTTTCGCTGTCGTTCCGACGGTTATACAACCCAGTGTCCTTCTGGAACCATCCGATGCCACAATGATACCGAATACAATAGATTTAAGTCAACGGTGATTGAGTCATCTGGGTAATTCCGCCGTCGGGGATTACGTCATCGCTCGGGAACATTCTTTCAGTAGCGGCGCTCGTATACTCTTAACTCAGGGGCGCACGTCACAATATTAATATGACATGAATTTCATTAATTTATTATGTGCTTTTGATGAGACCCGATGTTAATATGTGAATGGATCCGAATTCAAGATCTGATATTCAGATTGGGATCCAAAATCCGATATTCAAATCCGGATCAGAAATCTGATACTGAGATTTGGATCCGAGATTCAGAAATAGTTCAACATTGAATTACCCGGATATCCGGATATTTTTGGATCCCACCACTACTTTATACAGACACCTAACATTGGGTTTTGACGACATTTAGATTCATGAATTCCTGTATATTCTGAGTTCGTCCTCATTTGGGGCTTCCTAACTTCCATATTGAACTTTACAAGATAAAAGAGTCCAGAAAACTTTTATGGGACGAGCTTGGGGAAGGTTATGGAATTGTCGTTTCGTGGAAATAATGGTAGGTGTTGGTCAATTAACCAATTTTGAGTTTGTGAAAATAACGCATCATAATAACACTTTATTTACCAATTTAGCCTTGTGCTTATATCTGACATAAAGGGTTTTCCAATAAGAGGTGTTATTTTGATATTCAAAGAAAAATGCCATTTTTTAATATAAATGATCGGATGTTTATTTCATTATAAAGAGGAAGGTATGCCGTTAATAGTGGAAAATAACATCAGGCAAATGACCACCACGACCACGCTGACAGGACAATATCCTTTTCATGAAATTTTCCATAACCAAATCGCAAAGTGGCTGTCCTATGTCCTCGATAGCCTCACGAATTCCATCTTTGAGGTCTTGAGTCGACGCTGGGCAGTTGGCGTAGACCTTCTCTTTCACGTGGCCCCAAAGAAACAAGTCGCAAGGTGTTAAATCACAAGATCTCGGTGGCCAATTGTGATCACCTCTTCGAGAGATAACACGGTCCGGAAACTTTTCCCGTAAAAGATCAATGGTTTCGTTGCTTGTGTGGCACGTAGCGCCGTCTTGTTGAAATTAAACGTTGTCCAGATCAATACCATCCAATTCCGGCCATAAAAAATCGTTAATCATCTCTTGATAGCGCAATCCATTCACCGTAACTGTTGCTCCAGCCTCATTTTCGAAAAAGTAAGGTCCAATGACTCCGCCGGACCATAAACCGCACCAAACAGTCACACGTTGAGGATAGAGAGGCTTTTCAACAATAACTCTTGGGTTATCTGAGCCCCAGATGCGACAATTTTGTTTGTTGACGAAGCCACCGAGGTGGAAATGGGCCTCATCACTCAAGATGATTTTTCGATGGAATTCCGGATCATTTTCATGCATTTCAACGACCCAGTCAGCAAAGACACGACGTTGTTGATGATCGGCCGGCTTGAGTTCTTGTGTTGACTGGACTTTATAAGCCTTAAGACCCAAATCTTTATGCAAAATACGGTGTAATGACGTTTGTGGAATGCCTAATTCCAAAGAACGACGAGGAATGGACAAACCTGGGTTTTCTTCAACACTTTCGGCTACAGCAGCAATATTTTCGGCTGTTCTTGAGCGACGTGCACGGGTTTTATTCTTCACATCACTAACTTGTCCCAACAGCTCGAATTTTTCCACCAATTTCTGTATTGCGGTCCGACAAGGTGCTTCACGACGACCCAAAAATTGTCGAGTTTTACGAACCGTCTCTGCCAAATTTTCACCATTTTTATAGTGAATTTTAATAATTTCAATGCGTTGTTGAAGCGTGTATTGTTCCATTTTTATTAATGGCGTAGTTTCTACTTGTCAAATGTCAAAAAATGACAGCTTCAAAAGCGATATCTACCGAAATAGCGGGCTATTCAAAATAACACCTTTTATTGGAAAACCCTTTAGTTAGGAACCTCTGCAATATTGTATAAAAACGATCATTTCCCTTAATTTCGGAGTTGCCCAGTGTCCGAGAAATCGCTAGTTATTAAGTATTACAAAAGTTAAAGTAAATGTGTTTTATATAACAAAAAAAAAATGTTCAAATTTCTGCCAAATCGTTTAGAACATACGTTAAATGTTATTATTACTAATAAATGGTATTATAGAACCTGTATTCAGTACTATTGCTCAATCATCCGCCGCTCTACAGACCCAAATTCAATCCATGCATGCATCCACAGCCATCTCCCATTCTTTAACCACATCATCTAGTATAATAAAACACGATTGGCTAGATATAGAATTTAGTGAAGACGAAGAAGAACTATCTTTATCTATAACAAGAGAATCGCAAAAAGAAGTGTCTATTTCTGAAGGAGCAGAAAAAATTACCACCATGATGCCATCAAAAATTGATATTACGTTATCGGAAACGACTACGGTTTATATTTATGAAATGCCCAGTTTGACGGAAATCAAAGGGACAGAAGAAGGGGATCAAGTGGAAAAGGAAAATGAATTATATGATTTTTTAACCATAGGTAGTACCTACAATCATTTTAAAGTTGTAAGACTCTACCCAAAAGTGGGTGCATGGTACTGCTTTAATTATAGCACTAATAGATTCCTGGGGTTTTACTATATATGTGTACCAATTTTTACGCAAATATTCCTACGGATATAAATACAATTCAAAAAATATGATGTGGCCAAATTCTTACAAAAGATTCTATATTTCTTATTTGGCATTTCCCATTCGTTCGGGGTTTCTATTCTTCATTTCTATTTTGCTTGTCGTCCTCATTCAGTTCCTTTTCTCTCAAGTCTTTCGCAATACATTTCTTCCATCATTTCTTTAGTCTTCCTCTGTTTCTTCTATCTTCTACTATTAAGATGCTCATTCTTTTTCCAATATATTATTCACCTCTCCTCATGACACGTTCAAACCAATGTACCTAATCATCTCTCTTGTATCTTTCTCACACAAATCGTTCGTTTCAGACCGTGAAACGTTCAAATCTAATGTAAAAACTGTCTCTCATGTCACGCAAAATGCGTGTTTTTGAGTGTTTTACAATAAATTCCACGGCATTTTAGCTGCGCCGGCAAGAGCACCACGGAGGGTCCCCCAAAACCTTGTATTCACTATAAAATAGTGTATTTTGTCATATTATGCCCTAATCAAATATTTAACAGCGTTTTTCCAAGAAATACAGTTAAAAACTTCAAATGAGAGTACTTCCCGTTGACCAATTATAACCAAAATCTAATCAACTCTTCATATGTAAAGAAAAGGAATACGAAAGAATTATAATTTGTAGAATTGTAGTGTTGCATAGAATTTTTTGACATAAGACAATACCTTCATTACCTAAAGGTGACGGAAGGTAAAAATACTGACACTATACCTCGCTTATTTATTAAGTTAGTAATTTCTTTCATATAACATGATTTATACAGCAACATGTAAGCTACTTGATGACGGATGTACATTCATGATACCACTTCCGGTTTATTAGTAATTAATATCAACTTTGCAATTTCAAATGGAACATACTATATTTTTTTTACAAATTTGAAAAGTACATCAAATTTGCTTTACAATCATGTAAAATAATATGTTACATTATTAAAAAGTAAAATGGCGGGCACTTTTTTATACACCTAGTCGAAAAACGAATAGTGAGCCATGACTATGGCTTGAAATAAAACAATAAACAAAAACAATTGTAACACGGTAAACGTCAACGTGTAAATACTCAGTACGTGCACCCATTTTTGGGTTTGGGAACAAACACCAACAATAAATAATTTGTGTTTGTACATAGGTAAAGGCAGGAATCGAAAAACAACTAATGCAGAAGTTCAAACAAATGAAGTTGTTTTAAAATCCAGATCAACTCAGGGTGAACGTTTTAAAAGAAAAAATAGTTATGCGTTTGCTAGTTGTTGGGATATGCTAGACACTTATAATGGTGTATCTGAAATAGTACAAGGTAAAACTGTAAAAACAAAACAGACACTTCATCAGGACGAAATTGATAAGCAAATGTCCTTATTAATTCGTAATCCTAATTTTCAAGACAGTGTTATAGTTATAGAAAGAATACTAGCTAATAATACATTTATTGAGCAGCAAAAAAAGTTTAGAGGGCTTATAGAGCAAGACCCTTTTCGGCCGGATATAGAATTCAAATATAATTTAGACCTTCTATGGACCTTTAAAAACGAACATACAGAGGGACACCCTGTAACATCCATGCACTGGAATCCTCAAAACCACGACATATTAGCAGTAGGCTATGGAAAATTTTACTACAGCGAAAACAAAACCGGTTTTGTTTATTGTTGGAACATAAAAAACCCTAGACAACCAGAACGCGAAATACAATTCAGAGGGCCAGTGACGTCAGTAGCATTTTCCACCACCACCCCCAATCTTCTAGCCGTTGGGTTGCATGACGGCAAAGTTAAACTGTTAGATATTACAATGCGAGATGTCGTCACAGTAGCAAAAACAGCTCCACAGTTTTCCATGACGCGTGATCCAATCTGGCAGGTTGATTGGTTGCCTCCTGATGAGTATCATCCAGATTGTGAGCCAATAGTATGCGTGGGAGAGGATGGAAGGATTTCTCGGCTAACTAGAGGAAAGACTATTGAGTTTAATACAGCTCCATTTATGAAAACTTTAAAAATTGAAGGAAAACTTAAAGGCGTTTATCAACCGAGACATTGTCCAATAACTGATGTACCTTTAAGTAAATGTGCGGCGGCATTGTTAATAACGAAACACCCGACAGATAAAAATAAATATTTAGTTGGTACTGACGAAGGAACATTACATAGATGCTCAAAACAATTTATTAATCAGCATATAGATATGTTTTTGGCACATAATGGACCTATATATGCCTGCCAATATTCTCATTTTTGCAGCAATGTAAGTTTATTTTAATATTAATATAATCGTTGCCGCGTGTCTAAATTTGGGACTAAAAACGAACTGAGAACGAAAACGAAACTTAACCGTTATTTTATTTAATATTTAATTTTATTTACAGCAAAAATTTAGACGCGTAAAAAAATCTAAGAAATACTAAATGCTATCACGATTTATATATATATATACATTATTAGACCCAGCAAATATCTGGCTTATTTATTAAGTTAGTAATTTCTTTCATATGACATGATTTATACAGCAACATACAAGCTACTTGATGACGGATATACATTCATGATACCACTTCCGGTTAATTAGTAATTAATATCAACTTTGAAATTTCAAATGGAACATACCATATTTTTTTACAAATTTGAAAAGTACATGAAATTTGTTTTACAATCATGTAAAATAATCCATATGTTACATTATTAAAAAGTAAAAACCTAGTCGAAAAGAGAATAGTGAGCCATGACTGTGAAATATAACAATTTAACTATTATTCTTAAACAAAATAATATTTTCCGTGTTGCAATTTTGGTGTTCTGATTTTGTCGGTGTGGGTATATATTTATTTAATTTTTTGTTATAATATTTCAGTTCTTCTTATCATGTGGAGCCGATTGTTGCATAAACATATGGACAGAAAACATTCTCCATCCCTTAATAACTTTAACAAAAAACATGGAAAGTGTGGAGGGCGCTTGTTGGAACCCTGCCAACTCTACAATAATCGCTAGTATAGTTGGAACAGAAATTATTATCTGGGATCTGCAACGAAGAACATATTTACCAACGGCTATTCATATTAATCCGAATAATGTACGAAACACTTTGATACAGTTTACTGAATCAGGAAGAAATTTAGTTGTAGCGGATATTGAGGGAAACGTTCATATTTATTCGTTAGAAGATATGCCGTTTCCTCCGTTTTATCAAGCAGACATGTTGATGCAAGTTATTAAGAAAACATTAGTTACTAAAAAGGATATTGTGGATCAATTAAACCAACATTAAATTAGTATTAAAATATAATGGCCACATATGAGTTATAAAATGGTCCAATTTACATATATGTATATTATGTACAATAAATATATACAAATAATTATGTTTATTCATTATTTTATATATGAAATATATAAACATATCTCGTATTTTATTTATATATAAAATACAGATATTTACATAATATATATCATATATTCACATATAGTATAAATAAAATTCTGTCATATACTCTCACAATAATTTGGGTCAAAAACGACCCAAAATTTTAACATTTTGAACAATTTCAATAAATTTATTCACCAATATATAAATATCAAATTTGTATCTTCATTCATTTTAAAGTTATTGGCCCATACCCAAAAATGGGTGCATCGTACGACCTCAACTGTACCACTAAACGATTCTGCGGATCTTAGTACATATGTGTACCAATTTTGAGGTAAATATTCCAACGGGTACATGCAGTATTCAAGAAATTTTGAGTGGCAACATTTTACAAACCCGGTCTTGTTTTACTAATTTTATTATAGTTATGGAACCGTTAAAGTAATTAGTATGAAAATTAAGGCATGTGTATTAAAAAATACGCGGAATTTAATGGTAATATTAGAAAAATTATATACTCACCCATTTTTGGGTAACAAATGTATACCCATTTAAGGGTTGAAGATACAAATTTAATTTTATCAAAAATCGATTTTTTAGATCAAAGTACATATGTGTACCAATTTTTATAAAAATATTTTGACCCCAATTATTTTTTATTAAAGGTCAAAATATTTTGAAACAATTTATAGTTTTTATTTTTTATTTTGTATAAATTGGACCAATACTGCAATAATTTTGAAAATTGGTACACTTATGTAAGAAAATACGTAGAATTGAATGACAATATGTGCAAAATTGTATCTCCACCCAGTTTCGGGTGCCGATTGACAACCCATTTAAGAGTTGGAGATACGATTTTAATTTTATCAAAAATCGATTCCTTGAGTCAAAATACATATATTTACAAATTTTTGTAATAATATTCACTTGGGTATAATTTTTATTAAACAACATTCAAAATGTTGACATTTATTTTGGAACACTTTCGGATCATATAAATTGCAAAATTTATTCACAAATAACAAACAATATTCCTTGTCTTTTGCGTCTTTCATTTATTTACAAATCTTCTTCATATTCTTCCTACACTTCGCGTCACGCCTCATAACTTTCCAGCCATTTTTGGGTCATAAACGACCTCAAATCATACATTTAGGTCATATACCATCATCTCAATGACCTTGTTCATACTTTCGACCCCTTTCCATCACTCCCAATGGTCACATGGGTCACGAAAGGCCCTCTCAATCTAACAGGATGTTGAGAAGGAACATATCTTTGATATTGATGACCTGGATGACTCGGATGACCTTGAGGAGGGCCCGAATGACCTGGAGGACTTTGATACTGTCGCATTCTGGGTTGGGGATGAAAATGACGCGTTTGAACTTGATTTTGGTGATGGCGGGGGAGGGAATTTGAATTGAGGTCGTTTGGAGGGGTGCAGCTACCGTTTTGGGTCATAGGTGAACGACCTCGTTGGTGCATTAGACTTTGGATCGATTCGTATTCGTAGAAATTGGATACGGGTCGTTGAAGGTCGGATCTTGGTTGGCGTTGAGAATGGTACTGATGCTGTTTTCGACTGCAATTTGTTAATATTTTAATTGTTAATAATACTACATACATACATACTTATATAAATAACTACTATATTAAACTTTAGCCTGTTATTTACAATACACATGCACATACAAAAATTATTTATATATAAAAAAACATGCAGTTAATGAATAAATATACATACACTTTTTAAGTTAAAATATTGTTTTATTAATTTATTAATAAAAATTAGACCTTTAGAGCAAATAATTTCAAAATTGGAAAACTTATACAAGAAAATACGTAGAACTAAACAATCTAATCAGCGAATTTGCATGTCTACCCATTTTTGGGTAGCAAATACCAACCCCCTTAAAAGTTCAAGATACAACTTTAATTTTAGATACATTTTAAAATAAATATTTTCTTAAAATACCAGATATCAACAATTTAATCTACTGCGCATGACCGTTTTTATTGATTTTTCGATCTTGACTCGCCAAAATGATTCCAAACCATACCTGTCGATACAAATTTTTGCTATGGGAATAATTGTTTATATGGGGATTTAAATGCATATTAAAATCAAGCCCCTTAAAAAAGGGGCCTGCACTGGAAAAAATTAAACAATTTCGTGTACTGCCATCTGTCTTAAAAAATTAAACTTTGTATATTTATTTAAATTTTTATTATTGGTTATTGTAATTGAGCAATTTGAATTATGAATTATTTTGGATTATTTCAATGTTTTACTAATTTATTCATAGCTATTAGACCAGTAGAGTAAATATTTTGAAAATTGGGATATTTATATAAGAAAATATGTAAAATCCAATGATGCTATCGACAAATTTCTTTCTCGACCCATTTTTGGGTAGAAAAAATTTACCCAATTAAGGGTTGGAGATACGGATTTAGTTTTATCCAAAATGGATTCCTTGGGTCAAAATAAATACATATAATTAATTAATTGTCTTCAAATTATATACTAAATATCTTAATTTATATTTACCGTAAATTTGCTGAATTTTTGTCGGCGACCTACGCGTCGGTGTCGCACAAAAAAATTATAAATTTGCGGTAAAAAATCAATGTGTGTTTATTTAGAATTCCCTCAAGACAAAAATTTAAAAATCTGTATACATATATAATAATATGCGTAGAATTTGATAGTGAAGTCGGAAATTTTGTATCTCTACCCAGTTTTGGGTGGTGAATATCTACCCATTTAAGGGTTGAAAATACGATTTTAGTTTTACGAGAAATGGATTCCTTGGGTGAAAATACATATGTATACTAATTTTTATTAAAATATTATAACAGATAATTTAATAATATCGAAACAAAAATTTTCGGGGTCGTTGACCTTTTTATTTGTAGCATTTTGAATCTTGTATTACTGTACTTATACCAATAGTACAATAATTTTAAAAATTGGTATACATATATAAGAAAATACGTAGAATTGAATAGTGAAATTGACATGTTTGTACATCCACCCAGTTTTGGGTAGCAAATATGTACCCATTTAATGGTTAGAGATATGGGTTTTATTTTAGCAAAAATCGATTCCTTGGGTCAAAATACATATGTATTGTAATTTTAGTCAAAATATTTTAATTGGTCCATTTTTAATTGTAACAATTATCAACAATGGTATTTAAATCGACACCCAAAAATGGTACTTAGACCAGCAAAGCAAAAAAATAGAAAATTGGGTTATTTATATAAGAAAGTACGTAGAATTTAATGGTGCTGTCGGCAATTTCCTATGTCCACCCATTTTCGAGTGGTAAACATCCACCCATTTAAGGGTGTGAGGTATGGTTATAATTATATCAAAAATCGATTCCTTGGGTCAAAATACATATATACTGTAATTTTAATCAACATATTTTAATGGGTCCATTTTTAATTGTAACATTTATCAACAATGGTTTTTAAATTAACACCCAAAAATGGTACTTAGACCAGCAGAGCAAAAAAATTGAAAATTGGGTTATTTATATGAGAAAGTACGTAGATTCCAATGGTGCTATCGGCAATTTCCTATGTCCACCCATTTTCGGGTGGTAAACATACACCCATTTATGGGTGTGATTTATGGGTTTATTTTTATCAAAAATCGATTCCTTGGGTCAAAATACATATATGTACCAATTTTTATCCAAATATTCCTAAGGGTACAAAAATTATTCAAGTTTTCATGCACATGCATTTTGCAGTTAAAGTTTAAGTAGTATAAGTTAAAGTTCAAGTTAAAGACAACATGCTAGACTTAAACAGTGCATACCTTTCTTCTTCGACTTTATTTCTTTGTTGCTGAACTTGCATCCGCATCTGAACAATCTGATTTTCAGATAACTGTTCGTTTCGTGTGCTTGGAAAAGAATACAAATGTTATTTACATCGTATAGTGCAACAGAAAAAAGTTAGTGACAAAAATAATTAGTGCCATTAGTACCATTGTTGAAAGTTAGAAATTAGTGGATTAGTATCCCTCCAAACACAAGAAAACAATCACAAACATACATATAGACGTTAGTACATATACCATAATATGAGTTAGATTTTAGTTAGTTTAGGTTTGGTTGAGTTATTACCTTAACTGGTGTTGTAGTTCGTCGTAGTTGACGTAGTGGTTAAATCTAACTGGGTCTGATATTCCGGATCGACTACCTGGACGCATTTGTCGGTAATCGATGTTCGGATGATCCAATCGCTAAAAAAAATTAATAAACTATTATATGATTCTCATATAAGTATCAAAGACATACTTGTCTAATCACTTCTTCATAATGTTCTTCTCTGTCTTCATTAGGATACTGCCCTAGTCTATCTGCATGTCTTTGTTGATGTTGGCTTCTTAATTGGTGGACTTTCTCCGCTCTAGATAAACTGTTATCATTGAGGATCCTTCTGTCGTTTTCATCCCTAACGTAGTATTTATTTGCAGACACAACTGTTACACCATCTGATGATATTATGCTTTGTTGTTGATGATGATGATGGCTTGGTTGATGATTTTGTTGATTAGATTGTTGATGAGAGTCTATCGTTGATTCCGAGTCATTTTGAAGTTCGTTTTCAGCGTTTTCAGTAAAATTTTCAAGGCCTAAATCTGTTTTTCTGTGTTTGCCAAATCTAAACATACTGCCAATTCCTTTTAAAATGCTTTTATTCTTTTTTCCTTTGTGTTTAATATCTAGAGCGTTTAGAGAACTCTGTCTAGGGCCTCCTCTAACATTGCTAAATCCATCTATTTCTCTTTCGTTTGTTTCTGAAGGTCCTGAAAGACCTGGGCGGTTTTCAGGAGGGTCCAATAACCAATGTTTTTTGGCCGTAGTTTCGGATCTATGATCCGGGTCGACTACAGCTGCTCGGAAAGATTCGTCGCACCCTCGACCTCGAATGACCTTTAAATTTGGGTTACGGTAGCTATAAGCTGGGTCACTTTCTTCCTGCATTTGGATCTGTAAGATTTTTGGGTCATTAATGATCCAGAAGTATTTTGTTTATAGAAGCTGGACCAGTAGAGGAATAAAATTGAAATTTGGGATACTTATATTAGAAAATACGTAGAATCTAATGGTGCTTTTATTAATTTTGTAAGGCTGCCCATTTTTGGGTGGTAAATTTCTACCCATTTAAGGGTTTAGGTGCGAATTTAATTTTATCAAAAATGGATTTTTTGGGTCAAAATACATATGTATAGTAATTTTTGTAAAAATATTTCAACGGGTCCTTCATTAATTGCATAATAAAAAAAAAAGATTTCCTGTTCTAATATTTTAAGAGTAAATATTGTTTTACTTATTAATTCATAGCAATTGAACCCTTCAAATTAAAAATTAGAAAATTGGTATACTTATATAAGAAAGTATTCATAATCGAATAGTGTAATCTGTAAATTTGTATTTCCACCCATTTTTGGGTTAGGAACTCCTACCCATTTATGAGTTAAAGGTATAGCTTTAATTTTATCAGAAATGGATTCTTTGGGTCAAAATATATACGCACAGCGTAAAAATATTTCTAACGGTCCTTAATTTATTGAATTATTAAATTTTGGATTTTCCAAATTTCTAAATAAATATTGTTTTATTAATTAATTCGTAGCAATTGGGCCCTTTAAGTAAAAAAATTGAAAATTAGTTTATTTATATAAGAAAGTTCGTAGAATCGATTGGTGCTATCAACATATTTCTATTTGCACCCATATTTGGGTTGTGAATTACATCCCATTTAAAGGTTTATGGTATGAGTTTAATTTTATCAAAAATTGATTCCTTGGATCAAAATACATATGTACATAAATTTTTGTAAATGTGTTTAGACGGGTTTTTAATTTATTGAATTATATTGAATTTTAGATTTTCCCAATTTCCAAATAAACATTGTTTTATTAATTAATTCATAGCTATTGGGCCCTTCAACTAAAAAAATTGAAAATTGGTTTATTTATATAAGAAAGTCCTTAGAATCGAATGGTGCTATCGACATATTTTTATTTGCACCCATTTTTGGGTTATAAATTTCAACCCATTTAAGGGTTTAAGGTATGAGTTTTATTTGATCAAAACTAGATTCCTTGGGTCAAAATACATACGTATACAAATTTTCATCAAAATATTCTCACGAATACAAAATCAAAAATTGATCAAAAATATGTCATCAATTTCTGGAATCAATTTATCTTACCTCTTGGACCATGGTCTGTAGGCTCTCCAAACTCGAACTCTTCTTCATTCCTAAAGAAGGCCCTAATTGTCCTAATTTATCTGCATCTAATATAAAATAAAAATAAACAAAATATAAATTTATTTTGGGGGGTTATTATTTTTTGGTTCTTACATTCTGGATGATGTATTGGAGAACGATTTAAGCTTATAATAGACTCCACAGAACCAACGCGTACTAGATTAGCTGAAGAAATGATGAATAATTAGCACAAAACATGCAACATATATTAGACATTATTTACAGATGAAAACACACACACTGACATTTGGTTCGATACCTCTACCCATTCAAGTTTTACTTATTAATTGGCGGGAGGTAGGGTTTTAATTTTATCAAAAAACGATTCCTCGGATCAAAATACATATATTAACTTTAAAAATTTAATTTAATTCTCTGCAAATGATCAATTTTATTGATTTTGTATTTACCGTAAATTCCCTGAAATTTTGTGGGCATCAGATGCATCGGTTGCGCATAAAATTTTTAAAGATTTACGGTAAATTCATATTGTGTTTATTTGAAATTCTTTCAACAAAAAAATTTGAAAATTGGCACACTTATATAAGAAAGTACGTGGAATCCAATGGTGATATCAGTAAATTTGTATTTCCACCCAGTTTTGGGTATTGAATATCTATCCATTTATAGGTAGGTACGACTTTAACTTAAGTGACTGCCGCGAATATGGGAACCGGGTTCAATACCGACCGACCCCAAATATTTCGAATGTTAAATGGAACAAGATTGATGCCTGTGGTGCACTCTACGGCAAGTAATGAGTGCCCGTGGGTGACGCCTTGTAAACGCCCGCATGGTACAAATACGTCATCATTACCGAAGTGTACAAAGCAGACTGGCACACCCAGCAATAGGTAATATTGACATCAGTGTATATATTAAATTAATTTTGTGTTATAAGCCTTTAAAGTTCAACAAAAATAGCAACAAACTTTTTCACACACACAAACATTTTAAATGAATGATTTTATATTTTAAGACTCACCATCTTTCGGCTTTTGTTTTTCCCTCTCCTCTCGCAATTTTTTGTTTCTCTGATACGTCCCTGTACTTTTGGCATCCAAAGTGGCATGACGTTTTTCCGACATACTTTGTCTTCCAAAGGCGTCCCTGGAAAAGCCTTGCCCAGTCTCAAGGCTAAGTTGACTAGCGTAGGTGACGTCAGTACTTGTTTCGTTCGTTCGGTCTACACTACTAGACACACTGGCTTTCCCTAAGGATAAATCAATGGTGGTTTTATATTTAGAGGAATCTAGGATCCAAAATATATTATTTTATTTTTGACTTAATTTATTTTTCTTACCATCTGGTTCCACCTCATTTCTGTTCTCCAATTTGGGTGGTTCCTCTTCTATAATCACAGTCTCCCCACTTGGTAAATTAACAGTGGGGCTTGAATGTTTATCTGACATAGTATTCATAATCATAGTCGAATTCCATGTGTCGTGAGTGGCGAGGTAATAACTGTCGTTCCTTATTCCGGGTTTCTGACCAGTTAACCGGTCGATTACTGGGTTCCAATAAGGGGGGGATTTTTGGGGGCTCACTGGGGAAAAGGGGGGATCTTTATACGGAAGGAATATGACAGTGTTGCCACTGCTTTCGCTGTTTGCTGACGTGTCTGTTTCGGTACTGTTGTTGGTAGAATCTGCACCTGTAATGTTGTACAAAAATTGGCGGGAGGTATCGTTGAAATGACTTCACCATTGGACTCTACAGGATTTAAACTATATGTGGACCAATTTTCAATAATATATCTGCACTGGTTCAAGAAGAAGAAGATGTCAGTGTCAAGTGCAATTTATTTATAAAATCATTTTATATATTTTTATACCAATGGACCAATTTGAATAAAAATAGGTATACTTATACAAAAAAGTCTGCAGAATTCATTGGTGAAATTAAAATGGGTATATTTCCACTCATTTTTGGGTTATCCACTATCAAACTCAACCAAACAAAAAAAGGTCTTACCTGAACTGTTGCCCTTTGGTGATGGACTGGCAGCCCTTCTGGCCACCATAAGACTTATCATGCCCTTCTTAGGCCCTTCACTAATCATAGCCTTCCTCAAAGTCTCCATCGCTTCGGAATTATTTTGTTGAAGCAAACTAACTCCATTCACATTAAGTAACTGGTCATTTGTTCTAAGTCTTTTGTCTCTACTAGCTGCTCCACCATGGAGCACACTCTTGATGAAGATACCCAAGTCTGTGCCACCTCCTGGTGAAGAAGAGGTCTTACCTTTGACGGAAACACCGAGGCCTGCTTTCTCGGAATCATGGACTGGAATGTCGAATGTAAGAATTTCTCGGTGTTTCCAGGGATAATTGTTATCGTCTGCTGATAATTTTTCTGGTGGCTACAAAATAAAAAAAATAAAGGATAGGGCTTAGAAATAATTTATACTTGTATTTTTTTGGATCTTAGATTCCTTTGACATTAAATGCATACATTTTTTGAGTGGCGCACCAAAATTTTTTTTTAAAAATATGATTTTGGGCTAATAAAATTGTTAGTATGTCTAAATATTAAAACTACTGCATTCAAGAAAGGAATATATAGTATAATTGTCTGTAACACTCAAAATAAAACGGTCACCCATCTACTTATTAACCGCGCAAATCTCAGCTTGTAATATAATCCTAAATATAATTATATTTAAAAATATAAGTTGATTTTTACGTTTGGACTTTTGTTGAAATGTGCTATAATATTCTGTACGGATGCTGATGATCGATCTGGAGTGGTCCGACTCACAGACACCGGAAGCGGAGGAATTGCGGGAGGTGTTGTGAGATCACTTCCGTCTGCGCCCTATAACCAACACATGCCACAAGACACTTACAACAAATAGAACAACATAAAACAACAATACTACAATTGAAACTAATAGTTTAAAGACATACTACAGTTTAAAGCAAGCTATATTAAGCTACATTAAGCTATTCTAAGCATTCTGAGATTTTTTAAATTTTAGGGTGGTAGAAACACCCTGCAGATGTGTATAAGTATGTAAAATAATTTCGACTTACAATTTCTCTGGGAAGTGTTGGGCCGGTGGCTTCTTCCTGCCTAGAGACCACTATTTTCACTTTACTTCCTGGTGGAGCATTTCTTAAAACTGCCACAGCTTCTGCTTGGCTTTTACCAGTCATTTCTATATCATTTACTTCCAAAAGACGATCACCTGGTTTCAGTCGGCCATCTTCTACGGCAGCACCCTAAAAGTGCAGATAAATATTGTTTTATTTTATTATTTGTGCAGCCAAGACCAATAAAAATATTTTTTATTGTCCCATTTTAACATTTAGTCATTTAATAAGTAATATTACATATTAAATGATTTATTCATCATCATCAGCTATGGTAGTCCCTATCTACTATCCTACAGTTTCATAATCTAATTTTAAATAGTAATTAGACCAGTTGGACAAAAATTTTGAAAATAGGTACACTTATGTAAGAAAGTACGTAGAATCTAACGGTGCTATCAGCGATTTTTTAAGTCCACCCAGTTTTGGGTGGTGAATACCTACCCATTTAAGGGTTAGAGATACGGCTTTAATTTTATCAAAAATGGATTCATTGGGTCAAAATACATACGTATAATAATTTTTGTAAAAATATTTTAACGGGTCCTTAATTAATTACACTTTAAAAAAATATGGGTTTTTCGGTTCTTCAAATATCGAAATAAATAGTTTTATTAATTAATTCATAGCAACTGAACCAAAAAAAATTGGGATATTTATATACGAAAGACCGTAGAATTTAATTTATTCTTGGCACTTAGACCATTAAATTTTAAAAAACAAAAATTTGGATATTTACATAAGAAAGTACGTAGAATCGAATGGTGTCATTCTCAAATTTATATGTTCACTCATTGTTGGGTTTTTAATATCTACCCATTTTAAGGTTGAAGATACTGCTTTGAAAATAGAGACCTTGGGGAAAAATACATATATGTACCAATTTTTATTATAATCATACAACAAATAACGAAGTTACTAAAATATTAATTATTTTATAGGACATTTTTGCGCATCTATATATTTTTATTCATTAAAATACTATGCGGGAGGTGATGCTAACCAAAATTGGTACATATATGATGGAAAGTCTGCAAAATCGATTGGCGCATAGAACGATTCAATTTTTTTTATTAATTTTGGAGATAGGGGGGTTGAAAAGATTTCAATGTTACATCAAACGACGAACCTTCAAAATTATTTTTCTTTACAATATTGATATATTAGGGGAAAATATTAAATATTATTTATATTTTACTTACTTTTGGAAGAATATTTTTAATATAAATAGGACAATTTCCTCCTGCTGGGTTGTCTCTAGTAGTTATGCTAAATCCTAAACCATGTATTCCCTTTGTAAGTTCTAGTTCTATTTTTCGACCAATTTTTCTAGTGTTAGCAGTAAGTAAACTTTTAGGATTTCTCGAATTAGATGGAATTTTTTTTGTTGGACTAACTGTAGCTACTTTCGTGTTACCTGACACTGTAAAGAAAAGATATGGAAAGTCGTATATTTTATTAAACTTTAAACCATTTTGTTTTGTATATTAATTATGAAGGGCCTTAAAAAGTCTATAAAATATTGTACTTACAGTGTTCTTCGACTTCAACCATCGCTACATTTTCTTTATCCTCTGGAAACCGTCCAGGCGTTCCTGTTTTTGGATAAACAGGAGCGGGAGGTTTCCTTAAGGAACCTGTTTCTGGAGGACGAGATTTTATAACTTTTAAGCGTAGCTCAGTGGCTATAAGTGAAAGTTTGAACATCTCTTGAACCCTGAATCAAAATTTATTGTTTAATATATTTGTTTAACTTTAACATATATAATCAGATTCCTAATTTCCTGCTTCCCTAATTATTTTAGGTAAAAAAGCTTCAAATAAAAGTTGTAGAGCATAAAATTCTGCACCTGAATCTATAAGCAAAATTAATTTTTAATGTCTTGTAACGGCAGAAATTAGGTCTGAAAATGTCGAAAATCACCTCAAAAATAGCGTAGCCATGGAATTGAGACAAAATAAATAACAAATGTTAACGATTTATCTGTCATATTAGGGTAATTTATTTTTTGTAATAGGACTTTAATGAATTTTTATAAAATGGGTAAAACTGATGCTGAAACTTTACCTTTGAAATGGCATATTTAGAACACTTTGTCCATTTATTTCAACAATCCTATCCCCTATTTTGAGCTTTCCATCCCTTTCTATTCTACCATTTGGTTCAATTCCTTGCACCACCAATCCTTTATCCTTTCCTTGTCTATCATAATCTGGCACAACGTGTATTCCCAAAGGTCCAGGTTCGTTTCTTATCACAACTAACTCGGCACCATCTTCGCTGCTATTAGCTTGCCCTAAGGGCTCTTTTCTTCGATGATCACGTGGTAGGGAAGTTCCTAATCTCTGATTGGCTGAATCGGCTGCTTCGGCCCATCGGTAACCTTGATCCCCAAGGAATTGGATGGAGAGACGTGTTGAATCTCGCATTCTGAAGTGGGGGGAACTTGGCGGGGAGTCTGGATCGGGGGAGGGGGAATATGGCGGTGGAACTACAAAATATTGTTGTAATGTTGATAAATTAAAAGATATAATTATTTTTACCTTCAGGGCTGTCCATGACGGCAGCGCTCCATCTCTTTCTTTCTTCGGCCCTTTTGCCATCTTCTTGTAAGCTTGGTTCGCTCCCTCTCCTAACTTGGAGTCCTTTTACACCAGCGGGTTCTCCAGTAACTTCTATATCCGTTCTTGGGAGCCTTAGTTCCGGTGAAGGAGATCCTTGGCTACTTCCGCTAGCGCCATCCCCTCCCCCACCGACACCGGAAACTCCCCCAACTGTCCAGGAAGCGGAAAGGCTCTCCCGGTCGTCGCAAACCCAAGATAAACGGTCGTCTGGATCCAGAATTCCAGATGATGATTGGAGGGAATGAATGACTAGCCAAGTATCGGACTGGAATAATTTTTTTATTTTATTTATTATTGTTATTCATTTGTTAATCATTAAATAATCATTTAATAAGGGTTGAAAATACAATCTTAATTATATCAAAACATATATAAAGTGTATTACAGTTATTCTGCAACAATTCAAACAAAAAGCGATCGCTCTTCATTCTCCATTCTGATTGGCTTCCTCCATCACCGGAAGTGCTTCCTGTGAGGGCTGGGAACTTTCCCATAGGTCATCAGAGTTTACAACATTTCATTTGTCTAGTAACGAACTTGTTTTGTTTAAAAAAAATGTTTTGTTCCAACCGAGTGCAGGTTGTCACCATGGTAATGTTTATTATTTAATTAAATAAACCATGGTAATTGCCCGGTATACCATTGGTAATGGTCAGTTCAAAATGTTGGTTTGTAGAGCAAAATTATATTAAGTAGGTTGCTATTCATTTTATTTTAGAAATTGTAATATGAAGTATAATAAAATAGAAATCTTTGACACACCCAAATATGGGTAATAAGTCGACTTACACATTTTTTCTCTGAGCTGTCTAGACTAAATTTTCTTTTAACTTCATTTGGACATCTTGTTATTGATATTCTTGTGGTGGCCCTATCGGGTACCTGTCTCTGTAGTTTTTCTACAGGGTATACTTGACGCCATCCAAAAAGTCCTGCCAATTTTTCTGCCACGTCACTACATCTACCAGTTCTGCCCTTTTCGCAGGAATCGAACATTGTAGATGAAGGTTGATTACATTTTTTAAGCTATAAATATAGGGACGTTATAAACACTATATAGTGTCGTTTGTATAATATATAGTTACAATATAATAATCATTATTGTAGAGTAGATTTTGTAAGGCAAAGTTTAAAATTCTACATGTATAATTAACAAACATTCATTCAGAAGATAAAATTGTACACGTGATTACTTCAAGGACGCAATTTTCATAGTTTAAAGTTTACTTAAAGAACAGACAACCGTATTGAAATATTTTACTTTTGTAAAATTGTCATACCATCGTACATTTTAGCTTGTATCTCTGAAAATATTTGAGATACAATATTTCTGGTTGCACTATTCTGCGGACTTTTCTACATATGTGCACCAATTTTCAAATTATTTGGTCAATTGGTACAATATTTACAAAGAAAAATGTAAAAAATGGCAATATTAAAAGAATTTTCTTGTATACATATGTTTTGGGTTAAAGGTACATACCCGATAATGGGTGCAACGTATAATTTTTTTAATATCTTCACTGAATTGGGCATACTTTTTTACATATATACCCAAATTCATAACTTTTTAACAATTAATAAAAATATTTTAATTAAAAATTGCCAAATTTATGCAAACCACACGGTTTTAGTAAGTAATACAATAACATATGTGTATTATACAAAGTATAATATCGTTATTGCTCTATTAACGGTGTAAATATATATACAGTTATTTGGAATTCCATCATATAATACTGTTAATAATATAGTCAACATATATTATTTATTTCTAATAACACTTGTGTTGCAAGTTTTTGTAATATATTTAAATATAAATATTATACATGGTTAAATTATATTCTTAAGATATATCATTCAATTTTCATGGGTTCTATAGTATAAAAATTAAACCAAATCTAACCGTTACTCAAATTTTAATTTCGTATGTTCACATTCACTTTTTATAAGTGCTTTCTCTTGCAAATTACACTCTCTAAGAGTCTTAAGTAGTGTGAAAGATTTGTTATAGATATTATCTAGATTTTAGACATGACTACACAATAAGTCTATCGGGAAATCTAGAATCTATATAGATGTACAATTTCTAATCTTGGAATAACAGATTTTTATTCGTATTTTATTTGTTGAAACTGTGGTGCGCTCTCCCCTGCAGCAATGAGTGGTAAACGCTCGAAGGTACGAATATGTCATCATTAATTCATTACTGATGTGTACAAAACAGATTGGCACACCCAGCAATGGGTAATATGCTGTGATGATGATATATTTTTATTTATATATTATTCGTAGTCGTTTATACGTATACTCTTTTATCAAATTGTGCATATGTCAACAAAAGCACGTCATATGTTGTGACGCATTCAACTAAATGCTTATCAAACGTTATCATATTACAAAGTAAACACTATATACATATAACTGCACATATGTATTACTAATAACTGAAGAAATGTGAACTTAACGGTCTCATATTTACTTGATACTTATAGAATTTTTTATTTGAACTTTCAACCTATTTAGTACAATTTTAGCAAGACTTGCGAAATTCTAAATAAAATAGATAATGTATATTTGATGTTAAAGATAATACGTGAAACATTACAGATAAAATTTGTAGGATCGTACAATACTTTCATAATTTCCTACTTCCCTAATTATTTTATGTAAAAAACCTTCAAATAAAAGTTGTAGGGCATAAAATTCTGCATTTGAATCAATAAATAAAATTAATTTTGTGTGCCTTGTAACGGCAGAAATTGGGTATGAGTATGTTGAACCCCAAAAATAGCAATAGCCATGGAATTGAAACAAAAATTAACAAATGATAATTTCTGTTCAAATGAACAAATATCAATTTAAATTAACAGATAATTAACTGGAACAGAAATTAGAAATACTTAAAAATAAATTACCCTAACGTGACAGATGAACTGTTAGATATTTTGCTTATTGATTCAGATACAGAATTTTATGTTCTACAACTTTTATTTGAAGCTTTTTTACCTAAAATAATTAGGGAAGCAAGAAATTACAATGTTAAAGTCCTGTGTTCAGCTGTATCGTATATATTTGAGCCTGAACTTTGCCCATTTACTCATTCCTGGGTATAAATTTCTATATAAAAAAAACTAAATATTTGTATAAGTATATAACTTAATAATAAGAAAGTTATTCATTGGCTTCTTATAATTTAATATAGTATTTTGTCGTTCGCCTTGAAAAGCTATTTACTTTTATATTTATTTGTTAGCTCCTATTTGGAGCAATGAACAAATAACAGCTTGATTTTCAGGAACTTTACTTGCATTTTTGCTGTAACGCAGAAAGTACTACAAAATTTGACAATTAAAAAGTGCAAATTTATAGTATTTTGTAATATTATATTTGTAATAACTACATTGTTTAAATAAACAATGTATTGCTCAATAAGTATTTTAAAGAAACAATGCACTTTCATTTTTGTAAATACATATTTCTATATTTTATTTTAAATATATTTCATATAAAAAACACACTTAATGTATCCAATATTTATAAATTGATAACAATATTTATTTTCGCTACAAAAATACATTTTTTGTGTTAGTATGTTCGTACATAATTTGGTATGACAATTTTACACATAAATACTAATTAAAATAAATAATTAGTTCAGAATTTCTCTTTCACTGCTCCAAATTCAAAATAATAATTATAATAATTAAGCTTTGTGCTCCACTTAAGAAATCCATTTAAAATTTTCAAAAATGCGTCACCATTTTTCAAAAACCACTCATTTCACACCCAACAAAACCACTCTACGGGAAAAACCACTCACTCAACCACTCCCTACGGTTAATATATCCCATTTTGGCACACTCTACACAATATTTTCACGGCGTTTCACAACCACAAATAAAGTGAGACGAAAATTCGGTAAAATTTCGGTTTCTTGAAGTTTTGAACCGCAATTACAGTAAAAATACTTAAGTTCTGAACGCTGTGAATATGAGACTAGAACTGAAAGTTGCTATAGCTGCCTTCCATTCTACCTGGCACCTGTATCACAATGCCAGGGACGTATTTAGTAATAATTTATTGCAAAATTGTTTTTAAAAAAATTGCAATTTTGCATGGACTATTTTTACTGCAAGTGGTTTTGTGGGAGTGCTAAATTATTCTGGACATATACACGGTTAAAAATATTTAATATATAATATATTATAACTTGCATTTTTTTAAAAATGTGTACAATAATACATAAATGTCAAAATTATGTTCAAAATATATTTTATAAACCATTGTTACATAGTTTTACGTATCTTTTGGCGACTTTTATTTTGTCATCTGTCTAAGACTACTTTATGTCCGTATTTATTTTACGGCATTACTTTTCGGCCGCATTTATTTTAAATAAAAATTTATTTGTAATAGTCGCCTAAAAAATGTGTGCGCCTGGGCTTAAAAAATCATTTTACAACCTTGGTCCACAAATAACAATTTTAGCTCTAAAAATTACATACAATTATTTATTAACAATTTAAGTTAATACGCCTCTGTATATATAGCTATCCTTCTCTAGCTCAGGTATTCTATACTTGTTATCTCAGTACTTTTATGTTTTCATAACAGGTAAAATTTTCATTATGATTGCACGTACGTTCTTAGAAAATTTCTCTAATTCATAATAGCCTTAAATATGGAATTTTTCTTAAATTACTTTAAACCTCTTATTGTATTTTTCCATAAAATGTCCCACAAGGTTTATTAGATAGTATTCGTTACATCTGAGGTATAAAATAAATTTAATTTTATAGTTTTTATAAGATTTCAAACATATGACAAAATACATTGTATACAAGTAATACATTTTAATTAGTATAACATTTATGAATTATACTATACAAATGAAACATATCATATCTTATGGAAAATTTTATGAGGAATCCAATGCCGCAAAGTACAAATCGATATCTTTTTTAGTTTACAAGATATTTACAATTATTTAAAAAAAAAATGGTGATTAAGAAAATGGTTTCAAAATTTATTTATAATATAGGTTATAATTTTATCTTGTAGTAAATTTTTCGAGTAATCCAATGCCGTAAAGCGCATCTTTCTATCTTTTTTATCTTCTGAGATATTTAATGTCAAAGTTGACCATGACCTATACCAAAGACACAGTTGTTACACCCAAATTAAGGTATATATTTTTTAACATATAACAAAACTGTATAAAATCCTGAGAAATTTGCTGCAACGGAGAACTTTTTATCTTTAATAGTTCCCGAGATATTGAATTTTTAATATTTTCTGAGTTTTTAAGTATAGGGAAAAATACACGGACTATATGTATTATACATTTTTATTATTATTAAACCTATGAAATATGTTACATAAATGATACATAGTGTATCGTATGGAGAATTTCACGAGGAATCTAATGGAGTAAAGAACAAGTCGATATCTCTTTTAGTTTACGAGATATTAACACATAAACATGCAAACATTCATAAATTATATGTTCGAATAATATTTATCAACTAGTATTCGTTACATCCAAGGAACAACATATATGAAATATACCTCAATTTATAGATAAAATTGTGCTGAATCTAATGCTTTAAACCGCATTTCAATATCTTATTTAGTTTTTGAGATAATTAATTCCAAAATTTCTCATTAAGCACAGAGTACAATTCACCCATTCAACCGGCAAAGTGCGTCTTCTCCGTTCGAGTAAAACGATAACATGAGTACTCTTACGGTTGTGACTTATTGAACGTAGTGTTTACAAATAGGTGGTATTTCGTTTCTTTTGCATCTGAATTCGTCTTGTGCAGTTACTTAGCATGTCCTTTGCCTGGGCCAACGATGGAACGACCATAGACCTCCATGGACACGTCCGTTGAAGAAGGAACCCAAGATATACTAAATAAACAAATAGTTCTTTTTAGAGCTGGTAACTTCAAGTAAATCGGTTCTTTTCAGAGCCACCAAATACAATTTAACTTCAAATATGCAAAATAAACAAATAGTTCTTTTTAGAGCTGCTAACTCAAGTAAATCGGCTCTTTTCAGAGCCACCAAATACAATTTAACTTCAAATATGCAAAATAAACAAATAGTTCTTTTTAGAACTGAAGACTGAAGTAAATCGGCTCTACGAAGAAACACGGCGCAAGACCATAGGCCTCCATGAACACCCACCCAAGTCATCGTATGTTGAAGAAGGAACCCAAGATATACTAAATAAACAAATAGTTCTTTTTAGAGCTGTTAACTCAAGTAAATCGGCTCTTTTCAGAGCCACCAAATAAATTTAACTTCAAGTATATCGGCTCTTTTCAATGGAAGACGGGGCAAGACCATAGGCCTCCATGAACACCCACCCAAGTCATACGTTGCAGACGGACCCAAGATATACTAAATAAACAAATAGTTCTTTTTAGAGCTGTTAACTTCAAGTAAATCGGCTCTTTTCAGAGCCACCAAGTACAATTTAACTTCAAATATACCAAATAGTTCTTTTTAGAGCTGCTAACTCAAGTAAATCGGCTCTTTTCAGAGCCACCAAATAAATTTAACTTCAAGTATATCGGCTCTTTTCGATGGAAGACGGGGCAAGACCATAGGCCTCCATGAACACCCACCCAAGTCATCATACGTTGCAGACGGAACCCAAGATATACTAAATAAACAAATAGTTCTTTTTAGAGCTGTTAACTTCAAGTAAATCGGCTCTTTTCAGAGCCACCAAATAAATTTAACTTCAAGTATATCGGCTGTTTTCGATGGAAGACAGCGCAAGACCATAGGCCTCCATGAACACCCACCCAAGTCATCATACGTTGCAGACGGAACCCAAGATATACTAAATAAACAAATAGTTCTTTTTAGAGCTGTTAACTTCAAGTAAATCGGCTCTTTTCAGGGCCACCAAAATTTAACTTCAAATATACTAAAGTCTGGATTGCACATTTTCCAGCACAAGCCGACGTGGTGGTCTTGTGGCTATGCTGCTCGACCGGCATCACTAAGGTCATCGGACTTTATATGCTATGAATACCACTCGGTGGGAGGGTTTTTCTCCGGGTACTCCGGTTTCCCTCTCGGTAGGTACACAAACATCTAACACGGTTAGTTGCTATAGAGCGCTATTTCACCACTCGGGCAGTTATTTCTGTTCACTAAGTGAAAGCTCGAAGGCGTCAATAACCGAGAATACAAGATTCTGTCTAATTCTCAACCATCATTACACTTACACATCACCCTTAAACAATCGGCTCTTTACAGAGCCACAAATACAATACGAAAAAGAATTTTACTTCAAGTATATATTTTTGACAATTTGTGTTTGATAATCTTAAGTAAAAATGCAACAAATGTAGGACAAAAAACTAAGATTTCAAATAGATTTAAATGTTGAATTTTTAAAGATTACTTCAGATATCAACTTTGTCGTATTTTTCATGGTTTGCGACTGCTACGTAACATCCGTCGATCGTATCTTTTTCTGTGACTTTGAGATGTCTCGGTTGTTGGATTTGTTATAAAAAATGTTTGAAATTGTTTATAAAAATGAATGAATCATAAACAAAAAATATTTGATTCAATAATCTAAATAATAGTCATTCAATGATTGTTTTTGTAAATATACAATGTTTTTATTTGAAAATATTTTCAATGTTTTAGAAATTTGCAAGTGTCATAAAATTCCAAAAGTATGATGCTAAAATGGATGTAATTTCAATATTAGAAATAGTGCAATTTACTTTTACAATTGTTTAAAGTAATGTTATTTTAGAATTGTCGTTCCCATAGTTACGAGCAATTATGCATTTGTTAAGGCTTGTGAAATAGTCTGATTTAGAAATTTACTTAGTACATTATTTTAAATGTTAAAATTATAATATTGTAGCTTAATATGTACATTGGTTATTGTTTTTCTATTTAGAAGAAAATATTTGAACGCGTTTTATTTTGTCTTTATTTTAAAGAAAGAATAGAAAAAAAAGAAATGCACGTATTTCTTTTATTGAACGTCTACTATCCCACGATATAGTCTTTCCTTTTAAAAAAGAATAATAGTCAATGAAAATATAAAAGAAATAGACAATTCCTTATTTATTTGGATGCATTGAAGTCAAAATTCTTTTCAAAATATGTGTTTTGGTTCTGAAAAGAACCGTTGTTTTATTAAAATATGTTTCATGTACATATAGACATTATATTTACTATAAAACACAATAGTTCTTGTGATACACTTACATCAAAGAAATTACTAAAATTGTGTGCACCTATATTTAAAACCTATCCTGCTATAGGGTATCCAGGGTGGGGGGACCAACTGGCCAATCAAAGTTAAGCATCAAAAAACATATTTTACTGGTGGTTTATATACAAATTTCAATATTTTTTAGTTGTTTTACTTGAAAATATACATGAATATGCTATGTTTTAAAGCATTTATGATAGAATATAACAATAAATATAATATTAATATGCATGTAATATATAAAATCCAATGGGCAATCTATTTTTCGTATAAAATCAATAATGAACGACTTTCTTAAAGTCTAGAGCGACAAATAGTTTTATATATTTTGAAATATCTTGAACTAACTTTCTAATAAGGCTCATAAAAACAATATCCTTCCTTCATGTAAATACACACATACTTTTATAGATTACCTTCCGTCACCTTTAGGTAAGGAAGGTATTGGCTTTGGTCAAAAATTTCGATAGTGAGCCTTGAAAACAAAATATTTAAATATTACTAATTCACAAAATGTCAAATAAAATTTACATAACATCTTTGTAAAATGATTTTACTGGAAATATAGAATCGTTTACATAAAAATTTATGTGTGAATTTGTACAAAATATGTAGAATTAACGGAAGGTAATGTGCTGGCCACATCAGATTTGTTTTTATATGGGAATAAAACCAGCAGTTTGTTGTATTAAAAACTATCATCAACTACATAGTATTTTAAACCGTTAAATTAAAAATGAAATGTTCCACAAATGTATTAATTTATTACGAACTGTACAATAAATTACACTTTATTTTACTCTAATCAATGAAGCTAATTATATTTTTTACACTTCTTGATGCCTCTAAAAGCTCTGTATGCATATTAAACTAAGTTAAATATTTTAAAATCATTAATATACATTGTTATGTTCATAGAAGAATGCATTTTGTACTTATGCAGTCAAACAACTTTAAAACTGCATTTTGCACTTAAAATATGCAATGTTTTGCATGGATAAATGCATTGTTTAACCAATAATGGATACATTAACCTTGTAATGCACTCTCCACTTTAGTTTAGAGTGCCTACAATATGCCAAAAATCAAAAATATCAAACAAAATGTATATTAAAATATGTCTGGTTTCGTATGTCCCATGCTAGTAATGCAAATTCGTATATATCATGCTATTCCATGTATTTTCTTCTACAAATCTTCCAATTTTTAATATATTAGCTATCCGTGTTAAATATTTATTAATAAAACAGTAAAACATCATATCCATACATTAATTCCTTCTGCAGTACAATACACAATGTAAACCTGACATCTCTTTGCGATCCCTAGTCATTCAAATATCAGCCAATCACAGTGCGCCAAAGTTGTGTTATCTATTGACACAAGTAAAATGCATTGCGCTTATGGGACTAAAACACCTAATCGCTACGACTTCAAGGTATATATAAGTTTCTTAAAAATTTAAAGAAACAGCAAATTTGGACATGCCCTTTAAAATATTTTGATGAAACTATGCACACATATGTATTTTAACACAAGGAATCGATTTTTGATAAAATAAAAATTCTGGGTGCAACCCTTAAATGGGTGGATGCTTTTTACCCAAAAATGGGTGGAGATACAAAATTTCTAATAGTACCATTGCATTCTACGTATTTTTTAATATAAGTAAAGATATTTTCAATACTATTCACTTTATGGTTTATTTTATATGAATAAAATAATATCAAACATGTGTTGTGGTAATGGAAGTATTTCTCAGCCGTTCGATCATTTGATAGACTTAAAAGTTACAAATAAATTGCCTGCATTTTGCATTTTAAATATGCAATGTTTTGTATGGATAAATGCATTGTTTAACCAATAATGGATACATTAACCTTGCAGTGCACTCTTTACTTTAGTTTAGAGTGCCTACACTATGCCAAAAATCTAAAATATCAAACAAAAAAAATGTATATTATAATATTTGGGCCTCGAGGCCGCGTCCTGGAATGTCTGGTTGCAAATCTAAGTAACCGGATTCGATCCCGACCAACGCCTTGTGGTGCACTCTCCACGCCAGCAACGAGTGTCCACAAAACAACAAATAATGTAAAAGTGAGAAATAAAATTTTTAAAAGTGCATAGCGTACCTATTAAACTACTTAAAATCTAATATATGAGCGCCTTGTATACTGAAATTATATAACCTTATAGGAGAAAATGGTTGCTTACTATTAAAAGAGCTGCTTAGGAAGTATGTGTGTTTATGTATGTGAGTATGTGTGTGTGTACAGTTGAAATTATATAGAATAGGTGGCGCTACTATGTAGAATCTATAGTAGAATATATTGGCATTATAATAGTAAAATCTAGAAAAGTACATTAATTATTGCAAATAATAAATTATATTTAGACACTTTGTAAAATATTATTTATATATCTTCATAATCTATATGAAACACACATTACAATAATAAATAAAACTTATAATATATCATATTTGTATTATTATTATTACATTCTTTATAAAGTTACCATACTACTTTTGGGTCTAAACAACAAATTATTATAATATACCAATTATTTTCTTTAGGATCCGGCTATTATAAACCAATCTATAAGAGCAAGAAAGATAAAATACACCAGATAAAGACAGCAGATTAAAAAACGAAATTCTACTTCTACTACTAAGGATGACGTCACACATACCGCTTAGTATGATCCATTGAACTATGAGAATATTAGTCATTTTATAAGAGTAAAGAAATTCCTTCGATAATAGCATATTTTATCTTAAGAGTTTTTATACACTCACAGTTGTCACACCCAAATTAAGGTATATATTTTTTATTACATTAAAAAACTACATAAAATTATAAACATTTTGCTGCATCGTTCATGTTTCTATCTCTTTTAGTTCTGGAGATATAGAATTTTAATTTTTACCTCTCGCTAAGAGAGATTTTAGTGAATAAGCACGTTTTAAGGTCCCTACAATCTTATAATAACATTTTTACGATGATGTCTCTGTGTGTGTGTGTGGATGTGTGTGTGTGTGTGGGGGGGGGGTTGTTGGAGGCACGATTTCTTAAATTCTATAAGACTAAAGACCTATGTAACTACGGATTCCTCAATCTAACAGGAATGGGACTAGTTGAATAGGTTCTGGTAGTAATTGGATAACCGGAAGTAGTAGTATTTTAACAAAAATCTTCTAAATATTATTTTTTGAAAATTTATGTTATTAGAAATATTAAAAAACAAAATTCTCTATCCGACACATTTAAATTTTTTATTATATCTTCTATAGATTTAAAGATATAGATATATAATTGTAAAATATTCTGTTGTAGTAAATGTCATAGCCTGCTCACAGCCCAAACATCTCCATGGTAACTACTTGAGAAATTAAAATTTCTGTAATTGACAGATAAATGTCACTAATGTCAGTGTCAAAAATTCAGAAATAGTACTGAAGGCTTTTTCTGGGAACGATATTTAATATTTCTTATTGTATTATTAATTATATATTTAAAATTATAGGTATACTACATGAACCCTTCAGAAATAACGCCATTCCTGTTAATGAATTGGAAAAACCTCAACATTTAGAAGAAATGGAGAAAACTTGCTCATAGAATGAATTTAAAATGATAGAAAATACGTAAATATAAAGATTAGGTGTAATTGATTTTTTGTGTGTTCAAGAAATGTTAAATACAATATATTCCACAATGGAAAGGGCGCGAGAGGTATTGTGATGGCCACAACAGATTTTTTTCTGAGTTTTTAAGCATAGGTCAAAATACATGGGTATATGTACTATACATTTTTATTATTATTAAACGTATAAAACTGGTTAAATAAATCGTACATATCCTATTCTATGGAGAATTTTACGACGAATCCAATGGCGTAAAGAACAAGTCGATATCTCTTTTAGTTCTCGAAATATTAACACATAAATATATGTAAACAATCATAAATTATATGTTGCATTATATTTATCAACAAGTATTCGTTACATCCGAGGTACAACATATATGAAATATACCTCAATTTATAGATAAAATTATGCTGAATCTAATGCTTCAAACCGAATTTCAATATCTTATTTAGTTTTTGAGATAATTAATTCCAAAATTAATCATTAAGCACAAATTACAATTCACCCAATTCCGGCAAAGTATTTCTTCTCCGTTCGAGCAAGACGATAAAATGAGCACTTTTTCAATTAAAAATTATTGAATGTAGTGATTTCAAAATAAGTGATACTTTGTTTCTGTTGCGTTTGAATTCGTCTTGTGTAGTTACGCTGTGGGTTATTACTATTGTTTATTAATTAGCATGTCCTTTGCCTGGGCCAACGATGGAATACGGTGCACGACCATAGGCCTCCATGGGCACCCCCCCACGTCCTCGTACGTGGCAGACGGAACCCATGTGCCTATGCCGGTGTTGTCGGGAATGCGGAGTTCGTTTGGGGACGTAGGCTTTCAGTCGACGTCGTGGCGAGCCCTTGGATCGTATTTCTTCAAGTTATATCTTGGAGTTATATGATGTAAGGGCGAACCGCGGCGCCTCGGCTAGGCGTGAAATCTCTGACTCTTGCTCGTGTATAGGCGAGACCAACCCGAATGGGCGGGAATCATCGGCACAGATTCCACCGTATTTTATATTAGAGTCACTTAGATTTGCGGACAACACGTGTTGTTCTTAGATTCAGGATTGGGAATTAGGGATGGTGTAATTGCACTAGGCGGATTCAGACGTATTCAGAACAAAGTGTTGCTTTGAGAAATTACTGGCGTTCGCCAAATATATCCCGAAAAGGATTTTTACTTCAAGTATACTATTTATTACAAGAAAATAACTTCAACTAAAATCTGGATTGCACATTTTCCAGTAATCGGTTCTTTTCAGAGCCACCAAATACAATACGAAAAAGAATTTTACTTCAATTATGCATTAAATAATAAACAGTTCTCAAAATACTTTTTATTCAAAATTATATGTATTTTTATACAATACAATTTTAAATTAAATTGTAACAAAGAAAATAGTTTGCATTACATTAAAGAAATGCGTATAACTCTTAAGTATACGAACACTGCATTTGTACTTGGTTGATAGTATTTTGTCATGGTCTGCTACCCACTTCCTGTATGAGTTAGACACCTGCTTTCCACCGGAAAAGGAAATATGACTGTCCAACCCTTAGTCAGTCATGGGAACTGACTACCTGTTCTGTCTAGAAATTACTGACTAAATAAATAAATGTCACAAAATATATGACAAGAAATAACATTTGTTATTTGAAAATTATTTATTATGTTTGCAATAATAAAATATATTATTGTATCGCCTTAGACCCATTTTTGGGTTTAGCTATATTGTATACATAAATTACTATATTAAATATATTAATATTTACTGTTAACAGTGTACACATATGGCAAAGAAAAATATATTTTAAGTGGACCTTCAACAAAATATTCTATTTCCAAGAAAAAGCCCAAAATTTTGCCGCCTTTTTAACTATATTAGTCACACATAAACGCACAAAATCTTATGTTTCTTAGAAATGCGAAACCTTTGTTCCAAACTTGGAAAATATTCCCAAATGTCTGGTTTCGTATTTCACAAGCTAGAAATACAAATTCGTATATAAAACATCCTATTCTACGTATTTTTTTCTACAAGTCTTCCAATTTTTAATATATTAGCTATACGGGTTATATTTCTATTAATAAAACAGTAAAACATCATATCCATACATTAATTCCTTCTGCAGTACAATACACAATGTGAAATTGACATCTCTCTGCGATCCCTAGTCATTCAAACATCAGCCAATCACAGTGCGCCAAAGTTGTGTTATCTATTGACACAAGTAAAATGCATTGCGCTTATGGGACTAAAACACCTAATCGCTACGACTTCAAGGTATATATATGTTTCTTAAAAAATTCAAACAAACAGCAAATTTGGATATGGCCTTTGGAATATTTTGATGAAACTATGTACACATATGTATTTTAACACAAGGAATCGATTTTTGATAAAATAATAATTCTGGGTGCAACCCTTAAATGGGTGGATACTTTTTACCCAAAAATGGGTGGAGATACAAAAATTTTAATATTACCATTAAGTTTTGCGTATTTTCTAATATATGTACACCAATTTTCAACTTTTTTTCTTTATTAGTCCAACATCTATAGATAAAAAGTTATTGGAAGCACATGTGTATTTTATATGCGATAGTGAATAAATACAATCAAGTACTCTAAATATATCATCCATATATCATCATCAAATTAGTTAGAATTTTTGCAATATTGTATATTGTACGATTTATAAATTAAAAATACAGTTTAACATGTAATAGTTTTTTGATATCATTGATAAAATTATTTTTCTATAGTATTAAACACGCGTGCCATCGTACTTTGGGCACGTGATCTGTAACGGATTTTAACATCTGCCGTGTGGTAGGTAGAAATAGGGGACTTCGAACATATGTTAAAAGTAAAGTATAAGTTAATTACATTTGATATACGATTTTACTATAACTATAAATTTTTAAATGGATACAAAATATTATTAAACATTTATTTATATAAATGAAGTTAAAATTCTTTTTTGTATATATTTTTTGGCTCTGAAAAGAACCGATTATTATTTTAACATATGTTGAAATACATATTACATGTATTATTTGAAATATACACATATTTCCATTGTTAAACAAAATCTACATGTACCTATATTTATAACCTCGTCCTGCTAGGTATCTAGGGGTGGGGGAAGGCATTGGCCAATCAGAATTAAGAACCAAAATATAATTTTTACAGGTGGTTTATAATAAAATTACAATAATTTTTAAGCATTTAAATGGAAATATTACAAAAATAAGTATTTTACACATGTTTTAATATTATAACCATATCTTTTCAAAGCAAATACATATATTTAAAAAAGAATTTTGGCTTGCAAATATCTCAAATGTTTTATAAGTCAATATAAATAAATTCTCGGATCTTTTTCAACTGTAATAGTATTTTTTATTTAGTCTACGGTGTGTTATTATTATTGTGAGAACTTATTTTAGAAGTGAAGTGACTCATATGTGTATTAACAAGTCACTAACCTCATACAAACAATAATTAAAAAAATATATGCATATTTATATGTATTTACGAATATATCTATAAAATATTATACATATATCCTCTACATATAGGCATCTACATTTTGTAATATAATACTAATTAAAATTACATAGTAAACCAATACTTTTTAATCCTCTAGGGTCGCTAACATACTTAAAAACATATATCAACTCCCTGTATCATATTACAATAGAAATTTCAAATAGTTTCACAATATATGTATGGTAGAGCGGTCACCCATCTAATTTGTGCCAGGGGTGAAACCAGCTTGATCAAAAATATCTAAATAATCAATCTTAATAGGTGGCTATATATAGGTGATATATCGTTATTTGCTCTGGCATTAGAATTATTTATTACTGTTATTTAATAATATTCACAAGTTAAACGTATTTACAACTATTTCTTATTGTTTAAGAACATTATCCTTGTTCCCACGATTAATAACAATTAACATATATTTGTAATTGTTGAATCAGATATCAAATATGCCTTTGTGTATCGTAATATATTTGGCTAGCAAGGTGAACGATGTTATTCATAAAAACAAACCACAGGAAGTATTATAAAAAAATAATTTTACAGACCGGTTTTTAAATGTCAAAATATTTAATATATTTGTAATTGCTTCACATATTTTCATATATTTAGAGCAAATTACTAATAATAAATAAATACCCTAAAATACATTAAAAATATATCCATTTCATTTGTAAGAAGATAATTATTTCCCCTAAGATATGAGAGAAAAACCGTTGCGAAACTAATGAAGAAATGTACACCCTGCTTTTATCAGTTTATTTTGTCTGACTTCCGCAGTTGAGTGAGACAGAAATACTTTAGTACTTCGGCTACTTACATACAGATGTTAAAAGAAACATACATATATAGTTTTCGCTTAATTTTAAATATATCTACTACAAATTAATTAAATGTTTATATGGCATATAATACAACAAAAAATATTGAATTTTATGCCGCAAAGTACAGCTCGATATCTCTTTTTGTTTCTGAGATATGTAATATTAAACATTTCAAAATTCGTAATTTTACAATTTTATTTCTACAGAATATACCAGTACAATAAACATTATAAAACTTAGCAAATATACATAAGAAACAACGCCGAATTCAATGGTAATATTGGCAATTTTGTATCTCCACCCATTTTTGGGTAAAACATACATACCCATTTGAGGATTGAACCTAGAATATCAAAAATCAATTCCTCCTGTTAAAATACGTACATACATGTACAAAGTTTCATCAAAATATTATACATTAATTTTTTCAAACAATTTATTTGTAACTTTTAAGTCTAACATATAATCGAACGGCTGAGAAATACATCCATGCCACAACACATGTTTGATATTATTTTATTTATACAAAGTAAACCATAAAATCAATGATATTGAAAATATGTTTACTTATATTAAAAAATACGTAGAATCCAATGGTACTATTATCAATTTCGTATCTCTACCTATTTTTGGGTAAAACGTATCCACCCATTTAAGGGTTGCACCCAGAATTTTTATTTTATCAAAAATCGATTCCTCGTGTTAAAATACATATGTGTACAAAGTTTCATCAAAACATTCCAAAGGGCATGTCCAAATTTGCTGTTTGTTTGAAATTTTTAAGAAATATATATATACCTTGAAGTCGTAGCGATTAGGTGTTTTAGTCCCATAAGCGCAATGCATTTTACTTGTGTCAATAGATAACACAACTTTGGCGCACTGTGATTGGCTGATGTTTGAATAACTAGGGATCGCAGAGAGATGTCAGGTTTACATTGTGTACAGTATTGCAGTAGGAATTAACGTATGAATATGATGTTTTACTATTTTATTAATAAAAATTTAACCCGTTGAGCCAATGTATTGATTTTTGGAAGACTTATAGAAGAAAATACATAGAATCGAATGGAGTTATGTATGAATTTGTATTTCTAGCCGTTTTGTATAATACGAACTAATTACATAGGCTTAAATTGTATATACTTTGAATAAGATTTTATTTCATAGACGTTAGACTAATAAAGGAAACAAATTGAAAATTGGGGTACATACATTAGAAAATACGCAGAATTTAAAAGTAATATTGACAAATTTATATGTCCACCCAATTTTGGGTAAACAATATCCACCCATTTAAAATTTTTTTTTATCAAAAATCGATTCCTTTTATTAAGATCCATATGTGTACAAAGTTTCATCAAAATATTTCAAAGGTCATGTCCAAATTTGCTGATTGAAATTTTTAACACAGCAAACATAATAATAGTAGCTGTAAAAACAGCTGATTTATTTGTAATAGCATGAGTTAAAAATTCTTTTTCGTATGTATTTGGTGGCTCTGAAAAGAACCGATTACTGGAAAATGTGCAATCCAGATTTTATTTGAAGTTATTTTCTTGTAGTAAATAGTATACTTGAAGTAAAAATCCTTTTCGGGATATATTTGGCGAACGCCAGTAATTTCTCAAAGCAACAACTTTGTTCTGAATACGTCTGAATCCACCTAGTGCAATTACACCATCCCTAATTCCCAATCCTGATTCTAAGAACAACACGTGTTGTCCGCAAATCTAAGTGACTCTAATATAAAATACGGTGGAATCTGTGCCGATGATTCCCGCCCATTCGGGTTGGTCTCGCCTATACACGAGCAAGAGTCAGAGATTTCACGCCTAGCCGAGGCGCCGCGGTTCGCCCTTACATCATATAACTCCAAGATATAACTTGAAGAAATACGATCCAAGGGCTCGCCACGACGTCGACTGAAAGCCTACGTCTCCAAACGAACTCCGCATTCCCGACAACACCGGCATAGGCACATGGGTTCCGTCTGCCACGTACGAGGACGTGGGGGGGTGCCCATGGAGGCCTATGGTCGTGCACCGTATTCCATCGTTGGCCCAGGCAAAGGACATGCTAATTAATAAACAATAGTAATAACCCACAGCGTAACTACACAAGACGAATTCAAACGCAACAGAAACAAAGTATCACTTATTTTGAAATCACTACATTCAATAATTTTCAATTGAAAAAGTGCTCATTTTATCGTCTTGCTCGAACGGAGAAGAAATACTTTGCCGGAATTGGGTGAATTGTAATTTGTGCTTAATGATTAATTTTGGAATTCATTATCTCAAAAACTAAATAAGATATTGATATGCGGTTTGAAGCATCATATTCAGCATAATTTTATCTATAAATTAATGTATATTTCATATATGTTGTACCTCGGATGTAACGAATACTGGTTAATAAATATTATGGAACATATAATTTATGATTGTTTACATGTTTATGTGTTAATATTTCGAAAACTAAAAGAGATATCGACTTGTTCTTTGCGCCATTGGATTCCTCGTAAAATTCTCCATACAATAGGATATGTATCATTTATTTAACATTTTTTATAAGTTTAATAATAATAAAAATGTTTAATACATATACACAGGTATGTCGCCCTATGCTTAAAATCTCAGAGAGATGCATATTATGTTTACTATTTTATTAATAGAATTTGAACCTGTTGAGCTAATGTTTTGAAAATTGGGTTACTTATAGACGAAAATACGTAGAATCGAATGGTGTTATGTATGAATTTGAATGTCCACCCATTTTAGGGTATATTTACACATAAAACAAATATTTTTTTCATATTTTGATGACAATATTTTAATTGTTTCATACATTTTACTTTAGTTTTAAAATTGCATTCGCCTCGAATTGTTTGTTAATATCTGTGGGCATCTCATAAATATTCTATTATAGTCGCCTACTTTAAACCTACGTTCAGAATGTTCGCATACCATCACATATTATAAATTGGCGTTAAGGAATAACTTTCATTTAAAAGAAATATTCTTAAGATCTAAAGAAGGTTAAGAATGAACCGACAATACTTTCTCAATAATTGAAGATAGTTGATTGCGTTAGCAACGGAAAAGCGTTTATTTATAAAATAAAAACGTGTATAAAATTGGTCGAAATGTTTATATTATATTGTACATATAATATTGTAATTGTATTATTATTACCCATTTCTGAGCGTGCCAATTTATTAATTAATATTAACAGTAACACCACAAACAACATATTAAACTTAATTTGTAATATCATAAATAAAAACAATAAAAATGTTATTCTTTACACTCTAATAATAAGAAATTATTTCAAAATTTGAATACAATGGAATACAATACAAGCATACTTCATCACAAACTACAAAAATCTGATGTGACCAACACAATACCTCCCGTTTAATTTAATTTTTATTCATGTAAATACTTGAAATTAAATTTAAATACCAGGTTCGAACCCGATCGACAAATATTTTAAATGGTACAAAAATAACCCCTGTGGTTCACTCTGCACGCCAGCAATAAGTGCTCGTGAGGTGACACCTCTGCTAATGGCCGCACGGTACATGTATGTCATCATTATTACCGACAACTGTATACAAAACAGATTGGCTCACTCAGCAATGGGTAATATGTCGTGATGATATATATTTTTATTATCTTACCTATATTCCTACATATTTACTTATGCTGGAAATTGTATTAAGTTCCTTTCCATGTACTATTTTCTTTTTAAAACGTTACTATTATTATTTCAAATGATTGTTGATAGTGACATATACTTGGAGTTGTGTTTAAAGCGTAGGCTCCGGGATTAAAATTATAGATAAGTTTAAAAATTTATCCATAAAATATATTCAAAAAGTATTAACGCAAACCTGTAAAAAATTTAACATTTATTATTTGTCGAAGAAAAACTTTTTTGAGCTTCCAGATACAAGGTTTCAAAATTTTCTTAACGATAATATTTGAGTTAGAGCGTATAGAGGATCCACACACACACACACACACACACACACACACACACACACACACACACACACACACACACACACACACACATAGATATCATCGTGAAATTGTTAAAATTGGATTGTCGGGACCTTAAAACGTGGCCATTTACCTAAATGTATTTAATTTCATTACAATGTGGCAACAACTTATTTAGAAAATTATTGATCGCTCGTATCTCAATATAGTATACAGAGTACCAGTCAACCTACTTTTAAAGTAATCGATCGTTTTTACATTAAAGAGAGGAAGAATACACTATATTTATCATGAAAATCTTTTTAGTTTACCTTATTCTCAAGCAATTTCATTATAAAAAGAATCTAGATCATTTAAAAAACATATTTCTTTGTGCTTAGATCATAAAATTATTAATAATTATTTTAACTATGTATATGTATAACATTTTGTGGTATATACATCCTGTATTAATATTTGTTTGGACTTATGACGTTAGTAATTATTGTAATAAGTATTTATTATCAATAATTGTACGCATATTGACTGTAAATTTAATGAACAAACTTATCACAAAGTATATTTTATTTATTTTAATATATAGAAGTAAAAATTCTTTTTTAAAATAATTTATTGGTTTTAAAAAGAACCGTTGATACATTAACACATAAATTACACATATATTATATGTAAATTACATTAATAATTCGTTGTAAATATAAACATTAAAATCAATTTTCCGTGCATAATTCTGATTGGTCAGTTTGTCCCCCCACCCTAATACCCTAGTAGGGAAATGTTATAAATATAAGTGCCCAAATATATGTAACAATTCAATTGAGACGCTTATAGCCAAAAAATATGTCGCTATATGTATCTCATATTTATAATATTTGGACTATGGTTGTTTTGCCAAAAGTTCAGCAATTTGTCAGGCAAAATATATAAATTTTGACGTACTTTTAAGTTAATTATGTCAACAAAAAACTCGGATATAACGTGTCCTTGTATACACACATACATAAAGGGCAACGGATATGGCAAAGGACAAATGTTAAACCATTATATTGAACTAAACATGAATACCAACCAAACAAATTGATTTGTGTGGAGTTTAGTGCATAACTAAACTATTATTCATTCAAAATCTGTACTCATTCTGCTTACTAATCTCTTATTTCTTGAGCATTGTTTAAAACGTAGTCACGTTTGGTACATGAAACAATCTGGCTACGTGTATATGTTCGTATTTTTTATCTTAGGAGAAGTGAACAACTTGGAAAGAACATATTTTTTGATAATAATATGAGAATATTAAAAATTATTAACATTTAACAATAAATTACATGTCTTTACCTTCCGTCACCGATAGGTAAGGAAGGTATTGTCTTTGGTCAAAAAATCCAATGAATAAACACATTTTAGGGTCTACAATACGATTTTACTATTTTTACGATGATGTCTGTATTGTAAAATTACAATTTTTACGTATTCCTCTTCCTTACATCCATATGCAGACTTGAATAGATTTTGGTTATTATAAGTACAATCATTTGAAGATTTTAACAGTTTTTCTTGAAAAAACGCTGTTAAATATTATTTTTTGACATATATATCATATTCAATGGATATAGAGTTAAAGAATTATAAAGAAATTAAATTTTATAAATCAGCCAGCTATGCTATAACCATGGAAACTGCTAGTATATTAAGAAAATTCTAAATGACATGTCAGTGTGAATGAAAAGAAAATGAATGTTGCAGAGATGAGGATGTTGGGGAAGACACTGAAATATAGGATAAGGAATGACAGAAGTTTCTAGATAGATATAAGCGTGACGATTACATTGGTTTGAACATGTCATGAGGAAAGATGAAGCATATATAGGAAAAAATAAATAGCTTAGTAATTGAAGGTAGAAGAAACTGAGGAAGACTTGAGAGAAAAGGAACTGAATGAGAAGATGTCAGTGTCAAGTGCAACTTGCATAGTTTGTTTATGAAATAATTTTACTGGAAATATCGGATCTTTTGCAAGAAAATTTATATATGGAATAGGTGCTGGTCACATCAGATTTTTTTACCCAAAAATAGGTAGAGGCATAAACTTTTTAATGGAAGGGTCCTCTGCTACTATAAATCTCTGGGAACATGGTATTCAAAGGGTTACATTGATTTTATGGAAATTTAAAGTGAAAATTAAAGAAATTTGAGAAAGTTAATCATTCTTTAACATACAATTGACATTTATATACATACGTAAGAAAAATTATTTGAAGAAAAGTACAAATAAATAAAGTTTTTTTTAATGATATACTTGGTTATGATATAATAGTGTTTTTTAATTGCAATGAATAATTTTAATAAAATAATTAATGTTATGTAAAACCTAAAGGTTATTTATTAAAATAATATTCAGTATTGCTTTCGGTGTTGAACTGTGTAGACCTATAAACGTTTTTTGGTGCCGTTAAAATACAAGTTACACTTTTTTGGGTGAGACATTTTTTTTAAATTCAAACCACATTTAGCAATGCGACTAAATATATCATTTATTTTGTCATTGTACATTGTTAAATATGAAACTTTAATATTTGTATTTATATATACGGGTCGTGTACTCTAATTTTTTTTATTGATTTGCTATTGGTCAATAAAGTCACTGACCTACCTTAAGACATCTACCTGTTTACAGGACGGTTGCTAAGTTACCTGCCAAAGCTAAATTTCCAGAATTCTGTACTTTACAATAAGATAAACTATTTTTGAGGGATACAGTACACGTAAAATGAGTGATTTATATTTAAATTATGAGTGGTGCACTCTCCACTTCAACTGAATAAGATGATACATTTCTTTAAATTATTTAAAATATTTTAAATGGTTTTTCAAGGTCTACAGGTGTAGCTACAATAATGCTCATTTATGACTCATGGTAAACTCATGTTTTTCTAAGAATTTTTACACATTTATCTCCTTTTTTAAATATATCATCTATATTATATAAAACTTCACACTATATACTCATACATGTTCTTGTTAAATAAACATATAATATTAAAAAGGGCCCTTTATATTCTTATCAGTACGTGGAAATTTAAATTTCTTATCTGCAGGTGTTCTAGTGGTTAAAGATAAGTGTTTTTAACGTGGGAACCATGTGGTTTCAAGTGGTTTCATGGTTTTTTCAATAGGACTCAGTTTCCGTTTATATAGAGTATAAAATTTCAAGAAAAAATATGAAACATCACATATAGATATTTAAAAATATATGTTTTAGTAGTTTATTTATATATATTTGTTATATTACCCATTACTGGGTGTGCCAATCTGCTTTGTATATATACACAGATATCAGAATGATGACATGCTTGTACAGTGAGGCACCACCCATTTCTGGGGTGGAGAGGGCACCACTTTTATACCATTTTACAATATTCTTGTACCCTTACAAATAAATTTAAATGATAATAATATACATTTTCAGCCCTTATTATATGGTAATATATGCTGAAAATTATGTCAAAACATGCACATATATTTTAATATTTTCTTCACGTATATAGTATATATTGTTTTTCGTATATATTTTGCATATATTCTTATATCTTTAAAGAATAATTTTCTATCGTAATAATATATATTTTCAGCCCTTATTATATATTAATATATTCACCAAATATGAATATTTCTTCTCGTATATAGTATATATTTATTATTGTATATTATTTGCATATATTGTTGGACCCTTTTAACATATATTTCAATAATAATAATAACATATTTTCAACCCCTAATATAACAATTTAATTTTAATATAAACATTTGTAACAGCTAAATAATTTCTATATTATTAAAGATACAATAAAATATTATAAGACAATTTTATAGAAGACCAAGGGGGACATCCGATTTAAGAAGAAAATATTTTTTTAATAGTATGTATGAAAAACAAAAACTGCTCTTTGTCAATTTGAGTTATTTACTGTTTATAACTAACAAATATTTGTTTTATTTTAATTTTAGCTCAATTGTTTTTCATACAAAGCCTACTGAAAAATAATCATAAAAATTTATTTAAATTTCAATTGAATTTTTCTCAATATTTTTGTTATATAAGGATATTAAATAATTACATGGTTGAATTCAGAAAAAAATACCCTATCGAATGAGATTAAATATATATATATCATTTCATTTAAAAAAATATAACTTTGTGTTGTAACTTGAGAACCACTGGTTTAAAAAAAAAATTCTTCTCTATACGGGTGCCCCCCTTGATATTCTATAAGTTTGTTTTATGAAGTTTTATTGTATTTTTATTAATATAGAAATTATTTGAAATAGTTCGTTTAGTTGTTACATTCTTTTGTATATTGCAAATTCATCCCTTAAATTGAGAGTATAATATTCCATACCTTTCCTGTAGCTTTTTTGTATCTGAGGGATGCTTCCCTCATTAGATCCCTCACTAATAAATCTCCGTTACCGCAGGGAACAACTACCCTCACATTTCCAAAGCACACTGTGACTTTCATATTAACCCTTTAACTTTAAAAATAACACTTTTATCATGACGCCATAGCATAAACACCTGTTTGTTTAACAAACTTTTGTTTCACACATAACTATAACAACAAACATTTGCATTTGTTGATAAATAGTATTTTTTCACTTCAACACCAAATATCTCGGAAAAATCATATATTTATTATTGGTAACGGTGTCATTTTGGTTACCCCGTCGAGTACAAATCAACAACTGACTACTGGTCAATTTTTTTTAAAAGATAGTCCCCTCTTTAGGCTGTAGAAATTAAACGAACCAATAGAATCTATACTAAAGCGGTCTACAGCGCCCTATTTTAAATTCGCGGTTGGTGGTAGCATTTAGTACTAACGGAGGAATGTTTACCTTGATTGGAAACCTCTAGCGGACAGGTAAGAAAGTAGAGGAAGACAGAATGACAAAAGACATGCGTTTTGAGCGGGAATTTTTAAATATTTAAATTTTTTAAAAGAAATTTTGGGTAGAAATTAATAATAAATAATTTGGGGAATATTTGGATAAATAATAAATAAAGTACAACAATTATTTAAATAAATATATTTTTATTTATAATATGTGCATATATTTTTTTTAATTTTAAAGTACATTGTGATATATTTGTTGTTATTATTATTATTATAAACATATATTTGTACCTTATTGTTATATATTATAAATTTATGGACGGTTTTGATAAGGATATATACAAAAATTATTGCAATATTTAATAATATTTAAGACTAAGTTCAAAAATGCAATCTTATATATACTTATTACAAAAATATAAAGTTTTTATTTATTATTTCATATTTGCAATCATTTACCTATATTTTATAAATATATCATCAATATATTATAAACAAGAAAATTGATATTACGCAACCAGTTTGACAGTTAAGTGTACGAAGTCAATTATAGTCAAAAAATTGACTGTTCATCCGAGACAGTCAATTTTTCTGATTATATGACATTCAAATTTTTTTAAATTTGTGGCTGATGTGATGATATATATTTGATGATACATCTCTTTTTCTAACATTTAACAACATTATTCATATACAGGGTAACAATAAATTTTCTTAAGCTTTGGGTTCTCTTTTCGACTAGGTGTATAAAAAAGTGCCCGCCATTTTACTTTTTAATAATGTAACATATGGATTATTTTACATGATTGTAAAGCAAATTTGATGTACTTTTCAAATTTGTAAAAAAATATAGTATGTTCCATTTGAAATTTCAAAGTTGATATTAATTACTAATAAACCGGAAGTGGTATCATGAATGTACATCCGTCATCAAGTAGCTTACATGTTACTGTATAAATCATGTTATATGAAAGAAATCACTAACTTAATAAATAAGATATTTGCTGGGTCCACTAAAATATAACATCCTGTATAGATTAATTTATTATTACCCTATTATCATAATTGAAAATAACATATTTTCTATTTTAAAGTCTTACAACTAATTCTGCTAGCAAATTCGAATAACTATGATTTTCATTAATATTTTTCTTTACTACAACCAGTGGCGGTTCGTCAACAGTACTTACAAGACAAGGATCAGCATCCCTTAACCCCTGTTGGGATGCCACTGATTTTCTAGGCCTTCCTCGGCGTATTAAGGATTTTCTATTATCGATAACTCTAAATAAACTAAATAATAATTCAGTATTTGCAGGGGTGGTAGTTTCAGTTGGGGTTGATGTTGGTTTCAACCCTGAAATGTGTGGACAGAAGATTTTAATCATTAAATAGGTTAAAACATAAAAAAATGGGGCGTTTATTAATAATTTATAAATATGGATCAAGTAGTATTGTAAGAAATAATTATTGATTACAAAAAACATCTGCTAGATTCTAGGATAAATTATTTAGTAGAAGAAATTGTTTTTAAAATGTGTATCGAATATTTTTGACATCATATTGGTGCTTTACATACTATTAAACAAAAACATAGATAAATAATAAATTTTCCATGAAAATCCAAATTTTGCATTTATACCCTAATTAAATGTAATTTTTGCTGCTATTGTCGGATTGATTGATTGGTCCCCCTACCACAATCTATCTATCAAAAAGTTTATAAATATAAGTTACTTAGACTTTTGTTATTAGTGTTTCAAGTATTTTGATTATGTATTGATGTTATATACCCGTTTAAAAGGTATGTATTTTATGTATACATATAATTGTATAAATAATGTATATTATAATGTCAATAATTTTTTTAGAGCCAAAACATTTAAAAAAAAATGTGACTATATACACATTACTAACACACTGTAATATAGTGTTATGTCCGTTCACCCATCCAATTCACGCTTCCCCAAAACAAGCTTGACAAAAATACATCTAAATGGCCCCATCATAATTTAGCTTGTAAATAAATCAGCTTGATGCAACATGCGTTTAACCAATGTACCTGTATTTTGAGTGACATCTTCCTTATCTAATATGGGTAATTCTAGGCAAATATCAGTAGGCGATTGCCTAGATGTGTTAGGTTGTTGCCAGAATGATCTAGGCAATGCGCGTAGCTTCATAGGCAAAGGATCATGTTCTACAAATAATTGTAATAATAAATAGTAAATTATTATTGTATTGATACAAAACTTACACACATTAAATGATGATATATTGATGATATACATGAGTGATGATGAATGATCTTTATTAATTACCTTTTTTTATTTTATTTTTCATGTTATTCATGTCATATTTTCTTTTTTTATTCATAATATTTCCATTTCTATCTAATATAGGATTTGTATCTTTTTCTAATTTTTCACTTAATTTTTTTCTCTTTTCTTGATGCATTTTATTGTATTAAAATGAACATCTTATAACGATCAGAAAATAAATAAATATACATAGTATACAGACGCCGTTGCTATGGATACGACGCCAAAACAACGACCGACGTCGGCGCATAAACGACGCCAAGGGTTCAATAAATATATGAAGATATAGTTAATAATTAATTATTGTATTACGTAGTTGTGATAATAGATGATTTTTTAATTACTATCTTCTATTGTTTTTACAAAATATTCTTTGAACAATATTTTTTATTTTTCATATCTTTTTACATGAGATAATAAGTATTTAAAAATATTTTTCTTTGCATAACTAGATAAATATAAGATAACAATATATTTAACTTATATATGTATGTAAAAATATGCTTTTGTTAGTAGTTTATGTTCATTACAAAAATAAACATATATACAATATTTCGTCTTAAAAAATAGTGTTTTGTTAATAAATAATTCATATTATCTATAACAATTATTTAAAAAGGTACTGTTTCAACCAGTGGTTCTAAAACAGTAGAACAAAATTACATTTTTTTAAATTGTACCCCACTACAGTATTTTTTTGAGATATCCGATCAAGGTCATCTGTATCATGAACGAATTAACAAATTGACATACATTTATCTCTCTCTTTTGCAATAACTATAAGTGTATACGAAAAAGATGGATATAACACGCTTGTCTTTTAAAAATTCATATTTATATCTAAAAAATTGTAGTGTACCATTTAAAAAAAATATAATTTTGATGTACCGTTAGAGAACGACTGAATTTTCGAATTGTTATTACTAATAAATTAACCCCTTATTCTTGATCATTTTTTGTATAAAACAATTTTCTCTAAAGTCATTAGTTCGCCCAAAAAGCACTGATTGTTTCAAAGGTAACACTGTATATATGTTGGGGTGTTTACCAGGCGTCACCACACAAGTTTTGGAAGCTCATATGTGCTTTTGACTTATTTATATTAACCATTAAAGCTTTTATTAATAAATAAACAATATATTTGTCAATAACAATTGTTAATAAATGCTACAATTTTATGAAAAATTATAAAAAAACATTTCTAAAACTTACAAGAATGTTACAATATTGTAAATAAATTTGACTGTGTGTATTTAGTACACAAATAGATTGCAAGTATAAAATCTATGTACTTATTGACCTTGAATATAATTTTGAAATTTGAACACCGCTTTAAAATAGCAGGAAAGCTGTCAAATAAATGTCTCAAATGTTTTTTAGCTATATTTATCAACCGTTACGTTATCTAAAACACATATTTTATTATATACGTACATTTAATTATCTAAATTCATGATTTTTAGCATAGATTTCTTATAATTTTAGGTATTAAAATATTGCAAAGGTAACGTCCAAAATACATGTCATTAGTAAATATTTATTAATTTTCTTTATACAGATGGAAAAAGTATTAAAAATATACAAACAATTAAGTCAAACTCCAATATTAACCGGTGCTCGGCATTTGCCTGAAAATACAATCCTAACATTTTGGTCTCAACGTAACATCGAAACAGGGAAAAATATAAAATACATGAAAACATATTTTAAGAATGCCAATAATTATATAGATTCATTTCCAATAGATATATCCCAAGAGTAAGTGTGTAACAATACATATTTATACATTGTTGTATATTGTTTATGTCTACAGATCTTTAATAACTTTTTCTGGTAAACGTAAAGCCGTTTTGCGGGAATTGACAATTGGTAAAGATAAGAAACAGTTTTTGGAAATATGGACCAATGGTTTTTTGTCTCAATCAGTTGATTTAGCTGCGTTAAATTTGCACGGAGATGTATATACTGATGGTAAATATATTACACACACAACAAATTAAAAAGTAATTTAAGTTGAAAATATTTGTATGTATAAGAGTCAAAATTCTTTTTTAAATATATGTATTGGCTCTATTAATATCAAATAATACATAACATACGCAAATTGTGTAATTCATGCATTTTCTGGATGTTGCACATCTTTATAAGCAATACCTAGATCACAATTTTACACGCTGTCTTCTGATTGGCTGCTGGCTCCCCCCACCACTACGCCAGTCCGTTGGCTCCTGGTATATAAACGAATTACAACGTATTTGCAGAATATCAGGAGTCAACGGATTATTAGGAGTAACGTGTGGTCAATTGTATTCGTATATATTTTGTATGTTACATTAAACGTATGTGTTTCAATATTACAAACGGCCCTTTTCTCGCCCATAGGGAGAATGGATTAAACTCTTTGAGTGAATAAACATTCTCACATAGTTTATACAATATTTTATTCAATTTTGACAAAACAGAAAACTAATCAAAAAGTATACTGGACAATCGCCGTTGATAGATGTCAAGTCTGATAGATTGTGGCGAAAGTATATTACTGTTGCAGAGTTAGTTAAAATTATGTGAAAGTTAATAATGACAGTTTAAAATGTCAAAATTGAATAAATATATTTGAAAAAGAAATTTGATTTTGATGCATTAAAATAAATATATCATTACGGCATATTACCCATTGCTGGGCGTGCCAATCTGCTTTGTACACAGATGAAATCATTGTTGGCGTGCCATTAAAATTCCTGGTGCACTCTTCACGCCAGCATTGAGTGCCCGTGGGTAACGCCTGGTAAGCGCCCACACGGTACAAATATTTCATCATTACCGATATCTGTGTATAAAAGCAAATTGGCCCACCCAATAATGGGTAATATGCCGTGATAATATATTTATTTACTAAAACTATTTATACATTTCATTTGGCACAAATTGACATTGGTCATTCTAGCATTAAAGCCTCTATGTTTAATATTTATATTATTTAGTTGACTTCAAATCGTGGACATTTTCCCCCGATGGCTCAAAAATCTTGTACATAGCCGAAAAAAAACTACCAAAACTTGAACCATTTTACAAACGGCGTCCTGAAAAACCAGACGCCAATGGAGACGCACCCACACCCATTTTAGGGGAAGAATACACATACCGTCAAGACTGGGGTGAACAGTTAGTAGGAAAAATTAGTTCAGTGGTTGCAATTTATGATATAGAGAAGGATTCAGTTCGAATCTTGGATGGAATACCTGAACATTTGTGTCCTGGACAAGTTTCTTGGTCGCCTGATAGTTCTAATATAATTGGAATAGTTTTAGACATAAATCCTAGAAAATTAGGACTAGTTTATTGTTCTAATAGACCGGGAAGTGTTTTTAAACTTGATTTTGATGGGAATTACAGTGAGTTAAGCTACAATTTGATGACTGGCACAGCCGAACGTAGGATGTAAAATCAGACTTACCTAATTTCCTGCTTCCCTAATTATTTTAGGTAAAAAAGCTTCAAATAAAAGTTGTTGGGCATAAAATTCTCCATATGAATCAATAAACAAAAATAATTTTGTGTGCCTTGTAACGGCAGAAATTTGGTATGAAAATCACCCCAAAAATAAGCTTTATTATTTGTAATTTAACAATTAATTGTTAACTAGAACAGAAATTAGAAATAATATCTAATAAAAATAAATTACCCTAACATGATAGATAAACCATACATTAGACATTTGTTATGTTCATACCTAATTTCTGCCGGTAAAAGGCATACAAAATTAATTATGCTTATTGATTCAAATGCAGAATTTCATCCTCTACAACTTTTATTTGAATTTTTTTTAGCTAAAATAATTAGGGAAGCAGGAAAATTATATGTTAAAGTCCTATGTTCGGCTGTGCCGGTCACCACCCTTTGACCCTGTTAATTTTGTGAATATTAAAATTATTATAAATTTTGGTTAATTTTTAGTCAATTTGTCAGACGATAATGTGGCAGTTACTTCTCCAATATATTCACCAGATGGTAAATATATTATTTGGTTACAAAGAAACATTGGCGGACCTCATCAAGGATGTATGAAACTAATTAAACTTGAAACAGACTCAAAAGAGGTAAAATAATAAAATTATTTAAAAGTATATATTTAGTGCAAAATGAGATATGTGTATTTAGCAATTTTACCTGTGAATTATGCAATTATTTAGGGCAACAATTTAATAGTTCATTTGTTAAATTTATAGGCCAAACCCGAAATAGTAATAGACATAGTTGAAATAGAGTGTTTAACTCTTAATAAGCAAAGATTTTACGGATTATACAATGTCAAATTTATTGAAAATTGTTGGGCATCTTCAAATCGACTTGTATTTTCTACATGTCAAAGAAATACAATCAAAACTTATGTTGTCAATATTGGTAAATACAACAATATATATTTAAATTAATAAATAATATTAATAAAATGTTTTTTTTTATTTAGAGTCTAATACAATCACTGAATTAAAATACGAAAATGGTAGTCAAACAATATTAGATATTTACCAAGATATTTTATTAGTAAAAAGAGAGAATTATTTACAAGTTGGCCAATGTCTTGCAGCTACCATACCCAGTGTAGGTAAAGAAGACAATATAGAATGGGTTGGAGTTTCGCAATGTACTGAAATTGAATTATTAAAAGGAATGAAGTATGAATTTATGGATTTACGACAAGATACTGATGAATATATTAGTAAGTTTATATTTCAAAAGTATTTTCATTGTTGTAATCAATTTTTTTTTGTTGTAATCAAGCATTTTTACCTCTCGCTAAGAGAGGTATTGGACGTTAATAATCACATATCACATTTTCAAGGTCGAATATCGTTACTCCAACAAAAGTCTTTATCCGATACATTTCAAAGTTTCATTATATCTTCTATAAATTTAGAGATAATAAAAATATAATACATAAATTACAATGGAAATGACGAGAGGTATTGTGCTGGCCACAACAATTTTATTAATGTGTTATTTTACATATAAATTATTTTAAATAATTTGTATTCATTCTCATGTTTTTTTTTGTTTCAGAAAACTTCACCGCCATTTATTTCGGGCCCATAACTTCATCCTCCAAATCAACCCCTTTAATAATATGGCCTCACGGCGGCCCTCATTCCTCATACTTTGCCACTTTTGCCTTAGAACCCTCTCTCCTCTTAAACATCGGTTTTGCAGTCCTCTTCATCAACTACAGAGGCTCCACCGGGCAAGGCGAAGCATCAATTAACCATCTTTTAGGGCACGTAGGGTCTTCTGATGTTAAAGATTGTTCCTTAGCTGCTAGGGAGGCCCTAAAAAGGTACTCATGGTTAAATGAGGACCAGTTATGTCTCGTGGGAGGGTCTCATGGAGGTTTTTTGGTCCATCATTTGAGTGGACAATATCCAGAGATGTTTAAAGCTGTTGTGTCCAGGAATCCAGTAATAGATGTGGCTATAATGAGCCAAGTATCTGATATACCTGATTGGTAAGTTTTGGTATTAAAGTTTGTGCTAATACAATCAAAAATTGGGTAGGTGATGGATTATAAACAATAATATTAATTTAATAAACAATTTTTATTTATTTATTTTTGCCCGAAGATTGTTGGAAATTTTGTGCGCGACCGATGCATCGCTTGCCGGTATTTTGTTCGGTACATTTGCGGGAGTTCATTGACCTATGCTTTCTCACAAATAGTTATTTGTAGTATTTAAACGGAAAAATATAGAACACAATTAAATATTGTTGTTATATGCATTGTAGAGGTTTAAATAATTTTTAAACAAATAACGATTTGGGATTATATTTATTAATACATTCTAATTATAGGTAATATAAATGAAGTAAAAATTCTTTTTTGATTTATTATTTGTGGCTCTGAAAAGAGCCGATTTTTATATGTATGTAAATAAATTATGGCAGAACCATTTATTTACTTTGAACAGCTTTTACATGTTTCTTTACAAAAGTATTACACGTCACGTACAACACAGTTAGTCTCAGTGTAACAAACAAGGAACACATCTGACGAGTCGAGCACAAATGACGCTAACAAGTATTGCAGTTTCATTTTATATACGAACTCATACCGATTGCTGCCGAAGTCCCCATGTTAAGGATAGGAATGTACACTGTATGGGGATAACAATACCATGCTGCTTTCCTATTGGTTTGTTTAACTTCAACACACAGCAATAGACAGAGAGCATAAAAGCGTGATATTTTTTGGGCATTCTTTAAACGCGCTGTGCTCTGATTGGTGGATGGCTTCCCCCACCACTATTCCAGTGTTTTGGTGTGGTATATAAACGAGGTGTACGAATTTTCTGATCATATTGTAACAGTTAGCGAGTGCGTTACATTTAATTTTATTATGCTACATATTTTAATATAAAAACGGTTCTTTTCAGAGCCAACACATATTTTATAAAAAGAATTTTGACTTTAATATATGTAAATAATTATTTTGAGTTAATTTTAAAACTCTAATTATTTTAACTTCGTCTGCTAGTTGTACGACATCCATTTTACATTTTCAAAGGTCTTCTGCCGAGTCAGGAAAATCCTACACCCAAAAAGGAGAGGTAGACAATGATATCTTCCTAAAAATGCGCCAAATATCCCCCATCCAACATGCCCACAAAATAAAAGCACCAACTTACCTTATGTTGGGTTCCAAGGACCTTAGGGTTCCCTGTTATCAAGGCCTGGAACTGTACCACAGATTAAAAGCTAATGGGGTTACAGTCAAGTAAGAATACATCATCATGGTTTGATGATATTGGTGATGATAATTAATGATTGTTTTAGGGCAAGCATGTATGATGATAACCATCCTTTGGCTCAGTTGCCGAATGAAATGGATCATATTGTAAACGGGGCTTTGTGGCTAATGGAACATGTAAAGAATGAATAGTTTTGTATTTTTTGTAGCAAATAAAGTTTTATACAGGTTTCTGCATTATTAAAATAAATGTTTTATTTATGTTTGCGCATTGTACATTTCACAATCGGCAAGAAAATTACAACAATGATAAGCTATAACGGCAGAAATTAGGTTCGAAAAATACATCAAAAATTGCAGTAGCCATGGAATTGAGACAAAATAAATAACAAATGTCTAACGGTTTATCTGTCATATTAAGTATTATTTCTAATTTCTGTTTAACAATTTATCTGTTAATTTAAATTAATATTTGTTCTCTTGAACAAAAATTACAAATAATAATAAATTGTTAATTTCTGCCGTTATAAGGCACATAAAATTAATTTTGTTTATTGATTCAGATGTAGAATTTTATGCCCTACAACTTTTATTTGAAGCTTTTTTACTTAAATTAATTAGGGAAGCAGGAAATTACTACACAGTCTGATCGTTACTATATATATCTATTTCATTTTCATCGTTCTGTTTCTATCTTTTGCAACTATCTTTCTCACACTTCCACAGCTGAGCGAGACAGATATACATTAGTATGTCGTCACAATCGGTTGTTATTTTAATGCTATATATCTATTTCATTTTAGTCGTTCTGTTTCTTTCTTTTGTAACTTTTTCTCTCACACTTCCATAGCTGAGTGAGACAGATATACATTAGTATGTCGTCAACAATCGGATGTTATCTTAGTGTGTGTTAAACACAACACATTTTTTGCCCTGTGTTTAGTTAATTTATTGCAATTTCCGAATGACAAAGATGTATTTTTACAATCAAAATATATATTTTTGAACAATTTAAAATTGAAAAAGGGATACATATACAAAATAAAGCACCATATACATAATATAATACTTATATTTTACAAATACATTTTCAGCAAGCATTAACATTAACTTAATATTAGTTTGTATATTAAAATCTTTTTAAAAATTCTTCTGAACAAATTCTAGCCCTGGCATTTACTGCCAATTTCATTTCACTGATTTCCTTATCAATTTCTTCCATGAAATGTATTACAAAATCAACTAATTTATGCTTGTACATTTGTTCTGTATGAAAATTAGTGATTAGGAACGAAATATCATATCCCTCGATTGGTTTTCTTCGTAAAACAACGAAATTTTCCGCCCGCATCATCATAAATCGAGTGAATTTATGACATAGGATCTTCTCTATTTCATCTGCTTGTTTGACAGCTATGCTAATTCGCACAGAATTGATAGATGTTTCGATAAGTACCTTTTCTTTCTCATTTCTGGAGATTATAACCGGTGTTAGAAGTAATTCTTTGCTTGTACGTACTTCGACTTCGGGTTTATTGTGCCGTTCGACCACTTGGCTTGAGAAATTGTCTAGACACATTGCTGCAGTTAATGTGTGGCGCACAGCAGTTAAATATGGTCGCAATGTTGCAGACATTCTTGTAGATTTGTAGTATTTTAAAAGTTTATGATTATAACCACACCTTCAAACGTCAACAGACAGATTTCAGAAAAGATTACACATTGCTAGGATGGCAAGCATTGTTTGAATATGTTGACTCGTAGCTCACTTCAAAGCGATGAATCATTTGTTCTGTTTTTCAGTTTTGTATATCTATTATACAATAAATAAATGTTACATTTATTTATACATATTTCTATATAGATCTTGCAATTTTGAGTCTTTAAAATATCTCAAATGTTCAAATACATTTTGTTAGATGTCACTACGAATACTATCCAAAGTTTCTATTGCTACGCATATACCTGAGTTAAAATTCTTTTTCGTATGTATTTGGTGGCTCTGAAAAGAGCCGATTACTGGAAAATGTGCAATCCAGACTTTATTTGAAGTAATTTTCTTACAGTAAATAGTATACTTGAAGTAAAAATCCTTTTCATGATATATTTGGCGAACGCCAGTAATTTCTCAAAGCAACAACTTTGTTCTGAATACGTTTGAATCCACCTAGTGCAATTACACCATCCCTAATTCCCAATCCTGAATCTAAGAACAACACGTGTTGTTCGCAAATCTAAGTGACTCTAATATAAAATACGGTGGAATCTGTGCCGATGATTCCCGCCCATTCGGGTTGGTCTCGCCTATACACGAGCAAGAGTCAGAGATTTCACGCCTAGCCGAGGCACCGTGGTTCCACCTTACATCATATGACTCAAAGATATAACTTCAAGAAATACAATATAAGGGCTCCCCACAATGTCGACTGAAAGCCTACGTCTCCAAACGAACTCCGCATTCCCGACAACACCGGCATAGGCACATGGATTCCGTCTGCCACGTACGAGGACGTGGGGGGGTGTCCATGGAGGCCTATGGTCGTGCACCGTATTCCATCGTTGGCCCAGGCAAAGGACATGCTAATTAATAAACAATGTCTAAAAACCCACAGTATAATCGCACAAGATGAATTCAAACGCAACAGAAACAAAGTATCACTTGTATTGAACTCACTAACGTTCTATGAACTAATTTAGTTTGGTACCCAGGTTATATACCCACAACTAAATATTGACAAATTGTTCCTTGACGCTGATTGGCTGCTGGCTTCCCCCACTCCTTAGAAACAATAAATTGTTATATTTTTATTATTATTTTTAAAACTAGAAAATATATCGAAATGTCCTATACGGCATTGAATTCCTCGGAAAATTTCCTATATAATAGACTATAATTTAATATTAGAAATATTTTTTATTTGCGCCCAATAGCCTTAACTCCTCCACCCATTGCACCCAATAGCCTTTACACTTCCATCCATTGCACCTAATAGTCTTTATTCCTGCACCCATTGGTGCCCAATAGCCTTTACTCCTGCACCCATTGATGCCCAATAGCCTTTACTCCTGCACCCATTGGTGCCCAATAGCCTTTACTCCTGCACCCATTGGTGCCCAGTAACCTTTACTTCTGCACCCATTGTGCCCAATAGCCTTTACTTCACCTCTTCAACCTTGCGCCCAATAGCCTTTCCTCCTCGACCACAAACAGTGGTTCTTTTTAGGGCCACAGATAGCTTTTACTGCCATTAACTCGTGTGCCCTTTAACCGTGCGTCCAATAACCTTAGCTTTACGTGCGCGCAATAGCCTTAGTATTTAAAAATTATTGTTTAACCATCTTTTGGGCTAATATTGTTATTATATGCATTGTAGAGGTTTAAACAATTTTTAAACAAATAAGGATTTTGGGAATATATTTATTAATACTTTCTAATTATAGGTAACATGAAGTAAAAATTCTTTTTTGAATTATTATTTGTGGCTCTGAAAAGAGCCGATTTTTATATGTATGTAAATAAATTATGGGAGAACCATTTATTTACCATTCTTTACAAAAGTATTACACGTCACGTACAACACTGTCAGTCAAGTGTAACAAACAAGGAACACATCCGACGAGTCGAGCACAAATGACGCGAACAAGTATTGCAGTTTCATTTTATATACGAACTCATACCGATCGCTGCCGAAGTCCCCATGTTAAGGATAGGAATGTACACTGTATGCGGATAACAATACCATGCTGCTTTCCTATTGGTTTGTTTAACACACAGACATATACAGAGTTTATAAAAGCGTGATATTTTTTTTTTTTTTTTTTTTTTTTTTTTTTTTTTTTTTTTTTTTTGGGAATTCATTAATCGAGAGCATCTCCGACTTCGCCAAGAACAGAGCCAGCAAGTTCTTTGCAAGACTTACTGACCACCCGAATGCCGGTGTGAAGCGCCTCGCCGACTACAATGAGGAGGAGCCGTTCCGACACAAGAGGCCCAAAACCATCCTACTGGGCTAAAATAAAATAATATCATCGCCAAGAAGGCGGGCACAATAGTGCACTACAAACAATATACATACGTCCGAAACAAAAATCCGATAGGGAAGGTGAGGGCAAATGGCCCGGTACTTCTAAGAAACCCGTTAGGTTCATCGTTCGTTCATCGGGAATTCATTCTACTTACTGGTGTTGTTGCGTTAGGTTGTGTTAAGTAAAATAATTTTACAATGTCTGGTCGCGGCAAAGGTGGTAAAGTTAAGGGAAACAACAAATACAAACAACGGCTCTTTTTAGGGCCACAAATTATTATACAAAAAGGAATTTGAATCTCATTTATGTTTCCTTATTTAATATTAAGTTGAATAATAATAAAAATGTATAGTACATATATCCCATATTAAAATATGTATTTCTCTTTAAAAACTCATAAAAAATTTAAAATTCAATATCTCGAGAACTAAAAAACATAGAAACCTCTGCAAAGCAGCCTTTTACTCATAATTCAATGTAGAGTTATATATTATTAAAATATGTATACCTTATATTGGGTGTAGCAAGTAGCAAATATATAAATGGAAAAATATATATGAATCTCTAATATCTATATATTTATATTTTTTTCTTCTGTTCAGATTTCTGGGTATCTCCAAGTAATCAACACTTCAGCTTGAGGACGAGTACTCGTTGACGTTACATGCCCAATAATGTCTTCGAGAAGAAGATAACCGCCGTCGAACCATAGCCTAATGTTGCCCCATTATATATTTATATTATGTTTGTAAAATAATAAAGAAATATATTTATTTTAAATGTAATAATTCTTTAAGTATAACATATTAGACCTAATATCTTAACATTTATCTTAGTTCATTTATGTTTGCCGAAAAACTAAATAAATATATCTTTATTTATAACGTTAATGAACTTTTCCTCTACACCCAGAGTGTGGATATGGCAGCTGCAATATGATACATAAAACTCATATTAAAATTAGTATAAACTAATATTAAATGACATTTTTTCTTTAGGAACTCGTATCTTGATAGAAAAATACAACAAAATTATTTCTAATAGGTCATCTGCATTTTTTTATAAACATATTAATAGTTAAACTTGTAAATATATTATCTTTATTTGGGTGTAGTATCAATAGCTATCAACTTATATACGAAGTTCATTATACAGTACACTTAGAAAAAAAATGTCCTTGAAAATATGAAAATCAAGCTAATACTGTCTCAAACCCATATAAGATGGGTCACCGTTAAAATTGTTACATATTTCGTGTTATAAATGTTATGTTGTATATTTTGTAAAAATTCTAAGTGCAATCAAATATCCTTCACCATAAATACTTATTAAAATTTTCTATCATTTATAACATAGAAAATATGTAACAATATACTTCTCTTCTCACCCAAAACTAGGACAAACACTTTGTAATAATACACATAATATACATTTGTATCAATTCTTTATTTTAATGTATTTCATATGTACATGTCTTATAAAAATATAATAAACAAACTCTGAAACTTACACTATTTTTTATTCCAATTCCCTATAAGAAAATCATATCAAACATCATAAATCCTAGAGCAAATCTAACTTCAAATTCGTATTGTACACGATGAAAATGATACAGTAAAACTTTTCCCGATTTCCTAGCATCAAAAATAACTTCATTAGTGTACAAAACGAACTTTGAAAGTGCTCTAAATAAATAAACTACATTACATACATCACGACAATCAAAGTCATGTATATCATTATCACAACAAAACAATAATCGTACTACCATTCAAAAAATAAATTCCATTAAGCATATTACATAATACAAGCCACCAAATTCCAGCTACGAGCACCCCAGCATCCTAGCGATTCACTAGCCCAGCAACCGAGCGGTCCACCAGCGAGCCCACCAGCAGAACCCCACCACCCGTAGTCCAGCCTGCGGTCTGGGCTACGGATCTGGTGGCCAGCCAGCCAGCAGCCAAAAAAAAGCTAGAAACCTGTAATATAGCCCTAATAGCCAAATTCACGAAGCAGAGTGTCCGGTACAAGACCATCACCCACGCTGAATGGCTGTAAATCCATCAGACAGCCAGTATATAGCTAGAAATTCTTGATAGAAGGGGTAGGATCTACGATTCGGCGTACAAGAGCCTTGCTGTAGGCTTCTGATCGGTTGGAATTTAAATTTTTAGGAATAAATGCCTTGCTATAGCCTTCTGACTCTAAGATTTATGTTTTGATGAGTACTAGCCTTGCTATGGCGTTTCGATTTTAATTTTTTGTGAGTGGTAGCCTACTGATCGGCTGTATATACCTCTGGCAGCTCGAAAATGCTTGAACAATGACAAAAATGCTATTTTTCGCTTGCTACAGGCTGTCTATGGCCGATTCTACACGATTTTTTAATTTTATCAGCCAGAAGCCTTGCTATAGCCTTTCGAGGAATAAATTTTTAAATTTTGGTGGGTATATGCCTTGGGATCTGCCAGAAAGCTGAAAAATGCTTGTAGCGGCAGTAAAGTGCTACATTTCGGCCGTTGCGGCCTTAAATCGTCGATTTTACACGATTTTTGAATTTTGTCGACCAGAAGCCTTGCTGGTGCTCCCGGATTTCGCTAGCTAGAATTTTGTCGTAGGCTACGTGATTACGTAATCTGCTGTACGTCATGGGTCTGAAATTTGATTCTGGTGCTCTAGGTGTTATGTAATGACCGATGTACTGTAATTAAAACGACAGCAATTGGAGCGTATAAAACAGACTTTGAAATAAAAGATTATGTAACTTTCTATATTGTTTATTTTTGGTTTATAGAATACATTGCACTTATGCTAATATACTTACACTATGCATTTGAATACGTACCAAATAATTAGAACTATTTATGATTGATATGTAGATCAGCCTAGATTTTTGACCTGAAAATTATGTAAGAAATGAGACAATAATTATTTTTAACCATGTATTTATTTAGAATATAATGTACATGATTTACAATCGCTTATAGTTGTAACAATATATGTATTAATAGATTTTATGAATAAAATAGTTCAAAATTTTTGTATTTAGGTATTTAATTAGCAACAAATACGATTCTTTCATGTGATTAAGGGATGAAAAATAGTGAATCTGATTGATTTTAAAACGCTCTTTCGATTAGCGTATTCAGAATTATAGTATATGAAGTATTTACCCCTAAAGTTATTTATTATAAGAATATAAAGATGATTTTTTATTAATTATATGTGTTGGGCTGTATTTGGTGCTAATTATATACCTTTCTGACTTAGTTTATAAAGAGTTTTTTTATTAACATATATAAATTAGAATAAATATAATGATAAATGTATTAAAATAAATCATACGAACATTTATACATTATTTTACAATATATTTATGTTACAATAACAATACATTTTTTTGTGTATGATAATATAATTGATCCATTTAGATGGAGGTATAGTCCAGGAGGTCATCGACCCTGCAACAATGAAATAAAATGTTATTTCAACAATTAAACTTATAAGAATAAATGAAGATGAAGAACTCTTAGCAAAATCAACGTAAGCCCATTTTTACTTTCCGTCATCTATAGGTAAGGAAGGTATTGTCTTTGGTCAAAAAATTGGTGGTGAGTATTTAATGAATAAGCACATTTTAGGGTTTCTAGAATAATATTTTACATCCATATACAGACTTTATTAGATTTTGGTTATAATTGGTCAACCATAAGTACCCTCATTTGAAGATTTTAACAGTTCTTCTTGAAATAAACGCTGTTAAATATGTTATTAAAAACTTTAAAGAATATTATATTTTCTATACGATTTGATTGCATTTTACACTTGATATTCAATAGATATAGAGTTAAAAAATATAATGTCGCTATATGTAAGTCATGTTTACAATATTTGGACTATGGTTGTATTTGCTAAGAACTCTTCAATACTGTGTATATAAAATAAATAAATATATCATCGCGGCATATTATCCATTACTGGGTGTGCCAATTTGCTTTGTACATAAATATAGGTAATAATGAAATATTTGTACCGTGTGGGCGCTTACCAGGCGTTCTCACGGACACTCAATCATGGACAGTATATATTATGAAAATATTTGTTTTGATCGATATAAGATTGTTGCAAAATTCTATTGTTAAATGATTACAACAATGTACTATGTGTATGCATCAAATACTTTAATGAATTATGTATGAATACCTATCAGAAAATAGTTTAAACTGATGTAGAATGTATTAAATATATGTATTGGCTCTGGAAAAAACCGATTTTAATATTAAAATATGTATTGTGTGCATATTTTCCTGAAAAACATGAAATACATTGGTTTAGAAGTGAAAATAAAGTAACTGAAAAATTGGAGCATCTCTTTATATACCCACCCAAAATATTGAAACAGTGGTGGGGGAACCAATTCGCCAATCAGAGCACAGCGCGTAAAAAACGTGAGAAGCGTGGAATTGATGTTTTAAGAATATTTTCCTTGTGTATAACATAAAATATTAATGTAAAAAATGTTTTAAATAAATAAACAATTTTTCAATGCATGTAAATCTATGAATAATAAAGAAATACATGTATATATGATCTTATTTTTATTTCAATGATGTACTGTAGAAAATCTATACAGTGAAAAGAAAACATATTCTAACATACAAAATAAGAGAGATCAGTCAATTGTGAAATAAACTATTTTCCTTAAATAAATGTACAACAAATGATTTTTGGAAGACACTACTACGAATGTATACATTTTAGGAACGAATGAAAAAATAAATAATATTATTTTTAGAATAGCTACTCGGGGAATATGTACAAAGAAATATATTTAGAATCAAAATTTAAAAAAACTAAACATTTATTATGACAAAAATATTGATTCTAAACTATTTCTAAATAATGTAATACATTTTGTATCACAAATATAGCTGCATCCCTGATACTAAATATCTCTAATTTACAATGAGATTTCGAAGCTAAAATAAACTTTTATTCTGGCGGTAACTTAATACTAAATCATAGTATTTATCACAGTTACAAATATATAAAACTAATGTTGATCTAATAAATATGAGGCAGCTAACTCAACGTTCCATCCATGTTGATCCAGGGTTCTCTCGCATTGATCTCGAGTGCCCAAACCTAATCTGAAACGAAAGAAAATCTGTAGATTCAACATTTGGTTTAAATATATTTATACAATATTTTTATTTGCTTGATTGTATTTACCTTAAAAGTTTGTCTGTTTTGAGTGTTCTAACAGCAATTGCATTATCCCAACCGCTATTTTGTAGAGCGACGACACACGAATCGTAGTCGATATCTGGAATTTCTTGACGAACCTTACTAACTTTATTTTCTTTGAATTCCGGTGTCATCAGACGTTCTGCATCGGCTGATAACTGCAAAAACAATTAAATTTATTGTTAACTTTGTTCAATACATCTAAAATTAACGTAAATTGTGTTGAAAGTTATTGCAACAATGACAGCAAAATTTTGATTGTTGTAATCAAATCGTATCTATAAAAATAAGTAAGATATGTTGGTTTTGACTTTAAAAATGAATTCCTCATAGTTTTTTTACCCTATATACATATTTTGATTCAATTTTATTGGATAATAAACGAATTATTCAAAAATGTGTTCACCGCAGTTTTACGATTTTTTTGACGGCAAGCGATGCGTCGATTCCCCACGAAAATATGCACAAACTTACGGTGAAATGAGTTTATAAAATATGTACGTATAATACATTTATTTCTTATTATATTTCCTTGAAACTAAAGTAACATCATTTGCAAAACATGTCCATAAAAATATGTGCGAACGATGAACCTAACGGGTTTCTTAGAAGTACCGGGCCATTTGCCCTCACCTTCCCTATCGGATTTTTGTTTCGGACGTATGTATATTGTTTGTAGTGCACTATTGTGCCCGCCTTCTTGGCGATGATATTATTTTATTTTAGCCCAGTAGGATGGTTTTGGGCCTCTTGTGTCGGAACGGCTCCTCCTCATTGTAGTCGGCGAGGCGCTTCACACCGGCATTCGGGTGGTCAGTAAGTCTTGCAAAGAACTTGCTGGCTCTGTTCTTGGCGAAGTCGGAGATGCTCTCGATTTTGAGGTCGCGGTGTCTATTCATTTTTGAATAGTGCTAGGACGGTGGGTAGGGCTTTGACGGCTATCATCATCATCTCCATAACTGTGTTCGCAGCTGCCAGCTCGGCTAGGATGGGCTTGACTTGCTCAAACATGCTGTTCAGCTTGCTCAGCCAGCTGGAGACCGAAAGAGCTGGCGAAGTGGTGTCCGTGGCCGGGTGTTCCGGCTCGGCGGGTGTTGCTGCTTTGGTGATGTTTGGTGGTTCGGGTGCTGTTGCGGTGGTGCTGGATGATTCTGGTGCTGTTGCTGTGGCGTCGGGTGATTCAGCTGTTGTATGAGTTGCTTGGTTGTTTCCGCTAACGCTGGAGGAGTAGGGAACCCCCGCTCGGACTGGATTCGACCGGAACACAGTTGCATTCCTCGCTGGTTTCTTCATCCGCTCCACGGCTTCTTTGTAGACTCTACAGCCTTTGTAGTTGGCGGTGTGTGTTTCACCGCAGTTGCAGCATAGCGGTTCTCCTTCATTCTTGGTTGTACATACTGAAATGTCGTGCGGTTGGGCACACCGGACGCAGCGTTCGCTGCCGTGGCAGTTGTTGCTAGAGTGGTTGAATCTCTGGCAACGGTGGCATTGTGTGATTCCAACTTGTGGATGTTTGGACTCCACAGTGACGCAAAGGAATAATAACTTTTTCAAGTTAAAAATTTCCTTGTTGGCTGGTGTCTTCTGCAGCTTTACGTGGACTAGGGGTAGCGGTATTTTCTTTTTCTTGCCGTCGGTGGTTTTGCGCGCAGATACCATTCTGCGCACTGTTTCTGGCGGGTAGTTGAGCCTGCTCAGCTCTTCCTTAATCTCATCTTCGGAGATAGTTTCTGGTATTCCACGTATAACAACCTGCAGAAGTTTGTCTTCCTGTAGCTGGTAAGTGTGGAATTGTATTTTGCCTTTTTCCAGTAGTGTTGTAGTTTTTCTGAAGTCGTCTACTGACGGAACGTGCAAACGAAATATGTGCTTTATCTGAGTTGCATAGTCATTCTATACCAAGCTCTGCTACAAATTGAACCAGCCAATCACAGCGCACCAACTAGTGTACATTTATAACACACATGAAATGCATTGGTCTTATGGAGAAAATGAATACGCATGGTACGAGTTCAGAATGACTACCTAACTCAGATAGTATCAAGAAGCATGACCTTCACAGAGGAATGTATATTCGTTGCTATAGTTTGTAGATAAAATTTCAATGAAATATCATGTGACTTTAGGACTCCGTAACTCGAGAACCGGTTATCGTAAAAAAATGCATGATATATAAAAAGAAAGAGAATTTCATGGAGAATTCAAATTTTCATCGCCCATGATCGTATCTTTAACCGTGTCCGAGTATAAGATGAAAATATGCGAAATGAGCCGATTTGAAAGATGAACAAATCTCTATGAAATATTTTAACTTACTGTATAGCACTGTAGAACAAAATTAAGTTGTTTATTATTATAATTATTATTATTTGAGGCACTAAATAATATATATTTAAAACTACATTAAACTAAAGGTCTACACTGTAGAAGATATCAAACCAAACTGAATATTATTATAACTAATAGCCTTTAAGTTTTATGTAACATTAATTATATAAATATGTGAATATAAAATTTAATAATCAATTATAAATATTTAATTTATCTTCCAACAGTGTTGTATCATCCGAAATCATCGCCAATTATATCATCACAAACAAATATGTTCCTTTTATTGTTATACAATTCGTCACACCCAAATTCGGATGTGGTTCATACCTGTGTCTGCCCCAACTTCCTCTGAAGTTGCTGCATGCTTTGCGGAAACCCTAAAATGGGTTGGGGCGGTGCTGGTCTATGTGGTCTCAATTCAGCGACTTGGGAATACTCGGGAACTTCCGTATAAAAATTCTCAACTTCGTTGTACATTCTTTGTGTGGGTGGCAGCACTGGGACAGGGTTTCCATATTGGTTTATGGTTTGGGTAGATTGGTAGGGGGTTTGTGATTGGTATATTGGTTTTTGGTTGCATTTAAATTCGCCAAATTCTGTTTTTATTTGGCCGTATAAATGATCCGACCAACCTGTGTCGATCTTACCGTTTTGTTTTAAATTATTGTCTTTAATATTGTTTTCGAACCAAATACGATTGAAAACATCATTAGTAGATTGTGAATTAGAATATAATCTTTCTTCAGATGAAAAAGAACAACTAGGATCTATATTCGATTGTTTTAAAGGCCATGAATTCTGAACAACATTTACATTTTTCATTTTTTGCGGTGGCGGTTCCAAAACCGGTAAATAATTCACTGAATCGTTTTTATCTTTTTTTCCTAAACGTTTTTCTAAATCTTCCAAGAATTTTTGATCGATTTTACTGTCTTCTTTTACTGATAAACTGTTAAAATCAACCTCTAAATCGCGTTGAGGCCTCATCTCAATGGGAGAATGTATTTCGGAATAATGTTCCTCGTGTTGAGTATTAAAATATGTTGATCTTTCAGGATTAACATGAGAATAATATCGATGTGGTTGAGTTGATATTTGAGGGGTATATATGGAGGATGTGTCAAAGGGATCAACATTTTGGGAATTTAAATTCATGTATGTTGATTCTGTGTATTGTTGAGGCTGAGATTGGGGTTGAGACTGCCACATATCTACAGAGAAATATACAATATTCATGTTAAAAATTAAATATATATCATAATGCATATTCAATGTAAAACACTAATTTAAATGTAACGTAATAACACATTCACAAGCTGTTAAAATTTGATCAGAAAATTCGTACACCTCGTTTATATACCACACCGAAACACTGGAATAGTGGTGGGGGAAGCCATCCACCAATCAGAGCACAGCGCATTAAAAGAATGCCCAAAAAATATCACGCTTTTATAAACTCTGTATATGTCTGTGTGTTTAAGTTAAACAAACCAATAGGAAAGCAGCATGGTATTGTTATCCGCATACAGTGTACATTCCTATCCTTAACATGGGGACTTCGGCAGCAATCGGTATGAGTTCGTATATAAAATGAAACTGCAATACTTGTTAGCGTCATTTGTGCTCGACTCGTCGGATGTGTTCCTTGTTTGTTACACTGAGACTGACTGTGTTGTACGTGACGTGTAATACTTTTGTAAAGAAAGATGTAAAAGCTGTTCAAAGTAAATAAATGGTTCTGCTATAATTTATTTACATACATATAAAAATCGGCTCTTTTCAGAACCACAAATAATAATTCAAAAAAGAATTTTTAACTTCATTTATGTTAGCTATAATTAGAATGTATTAATAAATATAATCCCAAATCGTTATTTGTTTAAAAATTATTTAAACCTCTACAATGCATATAATAACAATATTTAATTGTGTTCTATATTTTTCCGTTTAAATACTACAAATAACTATTTGTGAGAAAGTATAGGTCAATGAACTCCCGCAAATGTACGTAACAAAATATCGGCAAGCGATGCATCGGTCGCGCACAAAATTTACGCGAATCGTCGGTCGAAAAACAAAAATTATTTTTTATGTTTTGGAACATTATAATCATATGTATGACTTAATATGTGTGTTTAACGGGTGGTACACTTCCCAAACCAGTTATAAGTGCCCGTATAAAACTTACCATCTTCCTCTGGGATATCAATAGGTTCATCAATCAAACTAACAGCTCTAGAATGTTGAGCAGAGGTTGATCCTTGTCTCAAACTCAACATTTGAGATTCTTCCGGTGAAAAATCAATTAAAACGCCTTCTTTTTGTTCATTGTTATCTTTCAAATTGTTTTTTACTTGTGGAGGTGGTGGTCGCAAAGGTTTCTCTTTATCATTAGTTAATTTTCTATAGCTAAATTGTTTTTGAGTGGACCTTGGACCACTCGGAGTGGTGCTTTTTGATTGTTGGGACTTTTTCCGACGATCTGATAATGTTGGCGTCGAGACTGGGTCTTGTTTGAGACCTGACAAAATGATTACAACAATAAAAATAATTGATTACAACAATGAAATTTTTACCTAAAATGTCGGGTGGGCTCATCGGGTTTCGTAAATACATGTCATCTATAAATGCTGGGCTGCCCCAGCTTTTACCAAAAGGTGAACCGTGCCCTGCATGAATGAAGGAATTTTGTAAAGGTTTTGAAATATCGTCAGTCTGTTTAGGTCGCATTGGATCCACCAAACATCTATAAATAATACAAATATAATATGTATAAATTCTATAAAATTATTTGTTCCTACCGTGGAAATTGTCCTATCTGAAATGTTTTTAAATTCTGCCCCTTCCACCAATATAATTCAGCCCTTCCTTCGATTATAGCAATTGAATCGCCTAAATTTATTTTCATTTTCCCTTCTTCGTCAAATTTATCTAAGGCTTTCATAACAGGAGGCATAGTTTTACGTACAAATTCTTTGATTGCTGCAAAAGTTGGACGCTCATTTGGTTCCCTAGCCCAACACTGAAGCATAATTTGATAAATTTCAGGTGGACAGGCTTCTGGATGATCTAGTCTTTCCCCTAAAATGAAATATAAAAAATGGTGTGTCGCTATGAACGAAGATTATTCAATAGAAACACGTATGGACTTCTACGAAATTTCAGTGAAATATCATGTGACTTTAAGCGTCCTATACTCGGGAACAGGCCATCGTAAAAAAATGTATGATACATCAAACGAAAGAGAATTCCACGGGGAATTCGATTTTTCAGCTCCCATTGCTGTATCTTTAACCGTGTCCGAGAATAAGATGAAAATGTGCGAAATGAGCCGATTTGAATGTTGAACAAATTGCTATGAAATATCATGTGACTTTAAGCGTCCTATACTCGGGAACAGGCAATCGTAAAAAAATGTATGATACATAAAAAGAAAGAGAATTCCATTGGGAATTCGATTTTTCAGCTCCCATTGCTGTATCTTTAACCGTGTCCGAGAATAAGATGAAAATGTGCGAAATGAGCCGATTTGAATGTTGAACAAATTGCTATGAATTATCATGTGACTTTAAGCGTCCTATACTCGGGAACAAGCAATCGTAAAAAAATGTATGATACATAAAAAGAAAGAGAATTCCATTGGGAATTCGATTTTTCAGCTCCCATTGCTGTATCTTTAACCGTGTCCGAGAATAAGATGAAAATGTGCGAAATGAGCCGATTTGAATGTTGAACAAATTGCTATGAAATGTAATGTGACTTTAAGCGTCCTATACTCGGTAACAGGCCATCGTAAAAAAATGTATGATACATAAAAAGAAAGAGAATTCCATTGGGAATTCGATTTTTCAGCTCCCATTGCTGTATCTTTAACCGTGTCCGAGAATAAGATGAAAATGTGCGAAATGAGCCGATTTGAATGTTGAACAAATTGCTATGAATTATCATGTGACTTTAAGCGTCCTATACTCGGGAACAAGCAATCGTAAAAAAATGTATGATACATAAAAAGAAAGAGAATTCCATTGGGAATTCGATTTTTCAGCTCCCATTGCTGTATCTTTAACCGTGTCCGAGAATAAGATGAATATGTGCGAAATGAGCCGATTTGAATGTTGAACAAATTGCTATGAAATATCATGTAACTTTAAGCGTCCTATACTCGGGAACAGGCAATCGTAAAAAAATGTATGATACATAAAAAGAAAGAGAATTCCATTGGGAATTCGATTTTTCAGCTCCCATTGCTGTATCTTTAACCGTGTCCGAGAATAAGATGAAAATGTGCGAAATGAGCCGATTTGAATGTTGAACAAATTGCTATGAAATGTAATGTGACTTTAAGCGTCCTATACTCGGTAACAGGCCATCGTAAAAAAATGTATGATACATAAAAAGAAAGACAATTCCATTGGGAATTCGATTTTTCAGCTCCCATTGCTGTATCTTTAACCGTGTCCGAGAATAAGATGAAAATGTGCGAAATGAGCCGATTTGAATGTTGAACAAATTGCTATGAAATATCATGTAAATTTAAGCGTCCTATACTCGGGAACAGGCAATCGTAAAAAAATGTATGCTACATAAAAAGAAAGCGGATTCCATTGGGAATTCGATTTTTCAGCTCCCATTGCTGTATCTTCAACCGTGTCCGAGAATAAGATGAAAATGTGCGAAATGAGCCGATTTGAATGTTGAACAAATTGCTATGAAATATCATGTAAATTTAAGCGTCCTATACTCGGGAACAGGCAATCGTAAAAAAATGTATGCTACATAAAAAGAAAGCGGATTCCATTGGGAATTCGATTTTTCAGCTCCCATTGCTGTATCTTTAACCGTGTCCGAGAATAAGATGAAAATGTGCGAAATGAGCCGATTTGAATGTTGAACAAATTGCTATGAAATGTAATGTGACTTTAAGCGTCCTATACTCGGTAACAGGCCATCGTAAAAAAATCTGTGATACATAGAAAGAAAGAGAATTCCATTGGGAATTCGATTTTTCAGCTCCCATTGCTGTATCTTTAACCGTGTCCGAGAATAAGATGAAAATGTGCGAAATGAGCCTATTTGAAGGATGAACAAATTGCTATGAAATGTCATGTGACTTTAAGCGTCCTATACTCGGGAACAGGCAATCGTAAAAAAATGTATGATACATAAAAAGAAAGAGAATTCCATTGGGAATTCGATTTTTCAGCTCCCATTGCTGTATCTTTAACCGTGTCCGAGAATAAGATGAAAATGTACGAAATGAGCCGATTTGAATGTTGAACAAATTGCTATGAAATATCATGTGACTTTAAGCGTCCTATACTCGGGAACAGGCAATCGTAAAAAAATGTATGATACATAAAAAGAAAGCGGATTCCATTGGGAATTCGATTTTTCAGCTCCCATTGCTGTATCTTCAACCGTGTCCGAGAATAAGATGAAAATGTGCGAAATGAGCCGATTTGAATGTTGAACAAATTGCTATGAAATATCATGTAAATTTAAGCGTCCTATACTCGGGAACAGGCAATCGTAAAAAAATGTATGCTACATAAAAAGAAAGCGGATTCCATTGGGAATTCGATTTTTCAGCTCCCATTGCTGTATCTTCAACCGTGTCCGAGAATAAGATGAAAATGTGCGAAATGAGCCGATTTGAATGTTGAACAAATTGCTATGAAATATCATGTGACTTTAAGCGTCCTATACTCGGGAACAAGCAATCGTAAAAAAATCTGTGATACATAGAAAGAAAGAGAATTCCATTGGGAATTCGATTTTTCAGCTCCCATTGCTGTATCTTTAACCGTGTCCGAGAATAAGATGAAAATGTGCGAAATGAGCCTATTTGAAGGATGAACAAATTGCTATGAAATGTCATGTGACTTTAAGCGTCCTATACTCGGGAACAGGCAATCGTAAAAAAATGTATGATACATAAAAAGAAAGAGAATTCCATTGGGAATTCGATTTTTCAGCTCCCATTGCTGTATCTTTAACCGTGTCCGAGAATAAGATGAAAATGTGCGAAATGAGCCGATTTGAATGTTGAACAAATTGCTATGAAATATCATGTGACTTTAAGCGTCCTATACTCGGGAACAAGCAATCGTAAAAAAATCTGTGATACATAGAAAGAAAGAGAATTCCATTGGGAATTCGATTTTTCAGCTCCCATTGCTGTATCTTTAACCGTGTCCGAGAATAAGATGAAAATGTGCGAAATGAGCCTATTTGAAGGATGAACAAATTGCTATGAAATGTCATGTGACTTTAAGCGTCCTATACTCGGGAACAGGCAATCGTAAAAAAATGTATGCTACATAAAAAGAAAGCGGATTCCATTGGGAATTCGATTTTTCAGCTCCCATTGCTGTATCTTCAACCGTGTCCGAGAATAAGATGAAAATGTGCGAAATGAGCCGATTTGAATGTTGAACAAATTGCTATGAAATATCATGTGACTTTAAGCGTCCTATACTCGGGAACAAGCAATCGTAAAAAAATCTGTGATACATAGAAAGAAAGAGAATTCCATTGGGAATTCGATTTTTCAGCTCCCATTGCTGTATCTTTAACCGTGTCCGAGAATAAGATGAAAATGTGCGAAATGAGCCTATTTGAAGGATGAACAAATTGCTATGAAATGTCATGTGACTTTAAGCGTCCTATACTCGGGAACAGGCAATCGTAAAAAAATGTATGATACATAAAAAGAAAGAGAATTCCATTGGGAATTCGATTTTTCAGCTCCCATTGCTGTATCTTCAACCGTGTCCGAGAATAAGATGAAAATGTGCGAAATGAGCCGATTTGAATGTTGAACAAATTGCTATGAAATATCATGTAAATTTAAGCCTCCTATACTCGGGAACAGGCAATCGTAAAAAAATGTATGATACATAGAAAGAAAGAGAATTCCATTGGGAATTCGATTTTTCAGCTCCCATTGCTGTATCTTTAACCGTGTCCGAGAATAAGATGAAAATGTGCGAAATGAGCCTATTTGAAGGATGAACAAATTGCTATGAAATGTCATGTGACTTTAAGCGTCCTATACTCGGGAACAGGCCATCGTCAAAAAATGTATGATACATAAAAAGAAAGCGGATTCCATTGGGAATTCGATTTTTCAGCTCCCATTGCTGTATCTTTAACCGTGTCCGAGAATAAGATGAAAATGTACGAAATGAGCCGATTTGAATGTTGAACAAATTGCTATGAAATATCATGTGACTTTAAGCGTCCTATACTCGGGAACAGGCAATCGTAAAAAAATGTATGATACATAAAAAGAAAGCGGATTCCATTGGGAATTCGATTTTTCAGCTCCCATTGCTGTATCTTCAACCGTGTCCGAGAATAAGATGAAAATGTGCGAAATGAGCCGATTTGAATGTTGAACAAATTGCTATGAAATATCATGTAACTTAAAGCGTCCTATACTCGGGAACAGGCAATCGTAAAAAAATGTATGATACATAAAAAGAAAGCGGATTCCATTGGGAATTCGATTTTTCAGCTCCCATTGCTGTATCTTTAACCGTGTCCGAGAATAAGATGAAAATATGCGAAATGAGCCGATTTGAATGTTGAACAAATTGCTATGAAATATCATGTGACTTTAAGCGTCCTATACTCGGGAACAAGCAATCGTAAAAAAATGTATGATACATAGAAAGAAAGAGAATTCCATTGGGAATTCGATTTTTCAGCTCCCATTGCTGTATCTTTAACCGTATCCGAGAATAAGATGAATATGTGCGAAATGAGCCTATTTGAAGGATGAACAAATTGCTATGAAATGTCATGTGACTTTAAGCGTCCTATACTCGGGAACAGGCCATCGTCAAAAAATGTATGATACATAAAAAGAAAGCGGATTCCATTGGGAATTCGATTTTTCAGCTCCCATTGCTGTATCTTTAACCGTGTCCGAGAATAAGATGAAAATGTGCGAAATGAGCCTATTTGAAGGATGAACAAATTGCTATGAAATGTCATGTGACTTTAAGCGTCCTATACTCGGGAACAGGCAATCGTAAAAAAATGTATGATACATAAAAAGAAAGAGAATTCCATTGGGAATTCGATTTTTCAGCTCCCATTGCTGTATCTTTAACCGTGTCCGAGAATAAGATGAAAATGTACGAAATGAGCCGATTTGAATGTTGAACAAATTGCTATGAAATATCATGTGACTTTAAGCGTCCTATACTCGGGAACAGGCAATCGTAAAAAAATGTATGATACATAAAAAGAAAGCGGATTCCATTGGGAATTCGATTTTTCAGCTCCCATTGCTGTATCTTCAACCGTGTCCGAGAATAAGATGAAAATGTGCGAAATGAGCCGATTTGAATGTTGAACAAATTGCTATGAAATATCATGTAAATTTAAGCGTCCTATACTCGGGAACAGGCAATCGTAAAAAAATGTATGCTACATAAAAAGAAAGCGGATTCCATTGGGAATTCGATTTTTCAGCTCCCATTGCTGTATCTTCAACCGTGTCCGAGAATAAGATGAAAATGTGCGAAATGAGCCGATTTGAATGTTGAACAAATTGCTATGAAATATCATGTGACTTTAAGCGTCCTATACTCGGGAACAAGCAATCGTAAAAAAATCTGTGATACATAGAAAGAAAGAGAATTCCATTGGGAATTCGATTTTTCAGCTCCCATTGCTGTATCTTTAACCGTGTCCGAGAATAAGATGAAAATGTGCGAAATGAGCCTATTTGAAGGATGAACAAATTGCTATGAAATGTCATGTGACTTTAAGCGTCCTATACTCGGGAACAGGCAATCGTAAAAAAATGTATGATACATAAAAAGAAAGAGAATTCCATTGGGAATTCGATTTTTCAGCTCCCATTGCTGTATCTTTAACCGTGTCCGAGAATAAGATGAAAATGTGCGAAATGAGCCGATTTGAATGTTGAACAAATTGCTATGAAATATCATGTGACTTTAAGCGTCCTATACTCGGGAACAAGCAATCGTAAAAAAATCTGTGATACATAGAAAGAAAGAGAATTCCATTGGGAATTCGATTTTTCAGCTCCCATTGCTGTATCTTTAACCGTGTCCGAGAATAAGATGAAAATGTGCGAAATGAGCCTATTTGAAGGATGAACAAATTGCTATGAAATGTCATGTGACTTTAAGCGTCCTATACTCGGGAACAGGCAATCGTAAAAAAATGTATGCTACATAAAAAGAAAGCGGATTCCATTGGGAATTCGATTTTTCAGCTCCCATTGCTGTATCTTCAACCGTGTCCGAGAATAAGATGAAAATGTGCGAAATGAGCCGATTTGAATGTTGAACAAATTGCTATGAAATATCATGTGACTTTAAGCGTCCTATACTCGGGAACAAGCAATCGTAAAAAAATCTGTGATACATAGAAAGAAAGAGAATTCCATTGGGAATTCGATTTTTCAGCTCCCATTGCTGTATCTTTAACCGTGTCCGAGAATAAGATGAAAATGTGCGAAATGAGCCTATTTGAAGGATGAACAAATTGCTATGAAATGTCATGTGACTTTAAGCGTCCTATACTCGGGAACAGGCAATCGTAAAAAAATGTATGATACATAAAAAGAAAGAGAATTCCATTGGGAATTCGATTTTTCAGCTCCCATTGCTGTATCTTTAACCGTGTCCGAGAATAAGATGAAAATGTGCGAAATGAGCCGATTTGAATGTTGAACAAATTGCTATGAAATATCATGTGACTTTAAGCGTCCTATACTCGGGAACAGGCAATCGTAAAAAAATGTATGATACATAAAAAGAAAGAGAATTCCATTGGGAATTCGATTTTTCAGCTCCCATTGCTGTATCTTTAACCGTGTCCGAGAATAAAATGAAAATGTGCGAAATGAGCCGATTTGAATGTTGAACAAATTGCTATGAATTATCATGTGAATTTAAGCGTCCTATACTCGGGAACAAGCAATCGTAAAAAAATGTATGATACATAAAAAGAAAGAGAATTCCATTGGGAATTCGATTTTTCAGCTCCCATTGCTGTATCTTTAACCGTGTCCGAGAATAAGATGAATATGTGCGAAATGAGCCGATTTGAATGTTGAACAAATTGCTATGAAATATCATGTAACTTAAAGCGTCCTATACTCGGGAACAAGCAATCGTAAAAAAATGTATGATACATAAAAAGAAAGAGAATTCCATTGGGAATTCGATTTTTCAGCTCCCATTGCTGTATCTTCAACCGTGTCCGAGAATAAGATGAAAATGTGCGAAATGAGCCGATTTGAATGTTGAACAAATTGCTATGAAATATCATGTAAATTTAAGCCTCCTATACTCGGGAACAGGCAATCGTAAAAAAATGTATGATACATAGAAAGAAAGAGAATTCCATTGGGAATTCGATTTTTCAGCTCCCATTGCTGTATCTTTAACCGTGTCCGAGAATAAGATGAAAATGTGCGAAATGAGCCTATTTGAAGGATGAACAAATTGCTATGAAATGTCATGTGACTTTAAGCGTCCTATACTCGGGAACAGGCCATCGTCAAAAAATGTATGATACATAAAAAGAAAGCGGATTCCATTGGGAATTCGATTTTTCAGCTCCCATTGCTGTATCTTTAACCGTGTCCGAGAATAAGATGAAAATGTACGAAATGAGCCGATTTGAATGTTGAACAAATTGCTATGAAATATCATGTGACTTTAAGCGTCCTATACTCGGGAACAGGCAATCGTAAAAAAATGTATGATACATAAAAAGAAAGCGGATTCCATTGGGAATTCGATTTTTCAGCTCCCATTGCTGTATCTTCAACCGTGTCCGAGAATAAGATGAAAATGTGCGAAATGAGCCGATTTGAATGTTGAACAAATTGCTATGAAATATCATGTAACTTAAAGCGTCCTATACTCGGGAACAGGCAATCGTAAAAAAATGTATGATACATAAAAAGAAAGCGGATTCCATTGGGAATTCGATTTTTCAGCTCCCATTGCTGTATCTTTAACCGTGTCCGAGAATAAGATGAAAATATGCGAAATGAGCCGATTTGAATGTTGAACAAATTGCTATGAAATATCATGTGACTTTAAGCGTCCTATACTCGGGAACAAGCAATCGTAAAAAAATGTATGATACATAGAAAGAAAGAGAATTCCATTGGGAATTCGATTTTTCAGCTCCCATTGCTGTATCTTTAACCGTATCCGAGAATAAGATGAATATGTGCGAAATGAGCCTATTTGAAGGATGAACAAATTGCTATGAAATGTCATGTGACTTTAAGCGTCCTATACTCGGGAACAGGCCATCGTCAAAAAATGTATGATACATAAAAAGAAAGCGGATTCCATTGGGAATTCGATTTTTCAGCTCCCATTGCTGTATCTTTAACCGTGTCCGAGAATAAGATGAAAATGTACGAAATGAGCCGATTTGAATGTTGAACAAATTGCTATGAAATATCATGTGACTTTAAGCGTCCTATACTCGGGAACAGGCAATCGTAAAAAAATGTATGATACATAAAAAGAAAGCGGATTCCATTGGGAATTCGATTTTTCAGCTCCCATTGCTGTATCTTCAACCGTGTCCGAGAATAAGATGAAAATGTGCGAAATGAGCCGATTTGAATGTTGAACAAATTGCTATGAAATATCATGTAACTTAAAGCGTCCTATACTCGGGAACAGGCAATCGTAAAAAAATGTATGATACATAAAAAGAAAGCGGATTCCATTGGGAATTCGATTTTTCAGCTCCCATTGCTGTATCTTTAACCGTGTCCGAGAATAAGATGAAAATGTGCGAAATGAGCCGATTTGAATGTTGAACAAATTGCTATGAAATATCATGTGACTTTAAGCGTCCTATACTCGGGAACAAGCAATCGTAAAAAAATGTATGATACATAAAAAGAAAGAGAATTCCATTGGGAATTCGATTTTTCAGCTCCCATTGCTGTATCTTTAACCGTGTCCGAGAATAAGATGAATATGTGCGAAATGAGCCGATTTGAATGTTGAACAAATTGCTATGAAATATCATGTAACTTTAAGCGTCCTATACTCGGGAACAGGCAATCGTAAAAAAATGTATGATACATAGAAAGAAAGAGAATTCCATTGGGAATTCGATTTTTCAGCTCCCATTGCTGTATCTTTAACCGTGTCCGAGAATAAGATGAAAATGTGCGAAATGAGCCTATTTGAAGGATGAACAAATTGCTATGAAATGTCATGTGACTTTAAGCGTCCTATACTCGGGAACAGGCCATCGTCAAAAAATGTATGATACATAAAAAGAAAGCGGATTCCATTGGGAATTCGATTTTTCAGCTCCCATTGCTGTATCTTTAACCGTGTCCGAGAATAAGATGAAAATGTGCGAAATGAGCCGATTTGAATGTTGAACAAATTGCTATGAAATATTATTTAACTTTAAGCGTCCTATACTCGGGAACAGGCCATCGTAAAAAAATGTATGATACATAGAAAGAAAGAGAATTCCATTGGGAATTCGATTTTTCAGCTCCCATTGCTGTATCTTTAACCGTGTCCGAGAATAAAATGAAAATGTGCGAAATGAGCCGATTTGAATGTTGAACAAATTGCTATGAAATATTATTTAACTTTAAGCGTCCTATACTCGGGAACAGACCATCGTAAAAAAATGTATGATACATAGAAAGAAAGAGAATTCCATTGGGAATTCGATTTTTCAGCTCCCATTGCTGTATCTTTAACCGTGTCCGAGAATAAGATGAAAATGTGCGAAATGAGCCGATTTGAATGTTGAACAAATTGCTATGAAATATTATTTAACTTTAAGCGTCCTATACTCGGGAACAGGCCATCGTAAAAAAATGTATGATACATAGAAAGAAAGAGAATTCCATTGGGAATTCGATTTTTCAGCTCCCATTGCTGTATCTTTAACCGTGTCCGAGAATAAGATGAAAATGTGCGAAATGAGCCGATTTGAAGGATGAACAAATTGCTATGAAATATCATGTGACTTTAAGCGTCCTATACTCGGGAACAGGCCATCGTCAAAAAATGTATGATACATAAAAAGAAAGCGGATTCCATTGGGAATTCGATTTTTCAGCTCCCATTGCTGTATCTTTAACCGTGTCCGAGAATAAGATGAAAATGTGCGAAATGAGCCTATTTGAAGGATGAACAAATTGCTATGAAATGTCATGTGACTTTAAGCGTCCTATACTCGGGAACAGGCCATCGTCAAAAAATGTATGATACATAAAAAGAAAGCGGATTCCATTGGGAATTCGATTTTTCAGCTCCCATTGCTGTATCTTTAACCGTGTCCGAGAATAAGATGAAAATGTGCGAAATGAGCCGATTTGAATGTTGAACAAATTGCTATGAAATATTATTTAACTTTAAGCGTCCTATACTCGGGAACAGGCCATCGTAAAAAAATGTATGATACATAGAAAGAAAGAGAATTCCATTGGGAATTCGATTTTTCAGCTCCCATTGCTGTATCTTTAACCGTGTCCGAGAATAAAATGAAAATGTGCGAAATGAGCCGATTTGAATGTTGAACAAATTGCTATGAAATATTATTTAACTTTAAGCGTCCTATACTCGGGAACAGACCATCGTAAAAAAATGTATGATACATAGAAAGAAAGAGAATTCCATTGGGAATTCGATTTTTCAGCTCCCATTGCTGTATCTTTAACCGTGTCCGAGAATAAGATGAAAATGTGCGAAATGAGCCGATTTGAATGTTGAACAAATTGCTATGAAATATTATTTAACTTTAAGCGTCCTATACTCGGGAACAGGCCATCGTAAAAAAATGTATGATACATAGAAAGAAAGAGAATTCCATTGGGAATTCGATTTTTCAGCTCCCATTGCTGTATCTTTAACCGTGTCCGAGAATAAGATGAAAATGTGCGAAATGAGCCGATTTGAAGGATGAACAAATTGCTATGAAATATCATGTGACTTTAAGCGTCCTATACTCGGGAACAGGCCATCGTCAAAAAATGTATGATACATAAAAAGAAAGCGGATTCCATTGGGAATTCGATTTTTCAGCTCCCATTGCTGTATCTTTAACCGTGTCCGAGAATAAGATGAAAATGTGCGAAATGAGCCTATTTGAAGGATGAACAAATTGCTATGAAATGTCATGTGACTTTAAGCGTCCTATACTCGGGAACAGGCCATCGTCAAAAAATGTATGATACATAAAAAGAAAGCGGATTCCATTGGGAATTCGATTTTTCAGCTCCCATTGCTGTATCTTTAACCGTGTCCGAGAATAAGATGAAAATGTGCGAAATGAGCCGATTTGAATGTTGAACAAATTGCTATGAAATATTATTTAACTTTAAGCGTCCTATACTCGGGAACAGGCCATCGTAAAAAAATGTATGATACATAGAAAGAAAGAGAATTCCATTGGGAATTCGATTTTTCAGCTCCCATTGCTGTATCTTTAACCGTGTCCGAGAATAAAATGAAAATGTGCGAAATGAGCCGATTTGAATGTTGAACAAATTGCTATGAAATATTATTTAACTTTAAGCGTCCTATACTCGGGAACAGGCCATCGTAAAAAAATGTATGATACATAAAAAGAAAGCGGATTCCATTGGGAATTCGATTTTTCAGCTCCCATTGCTGTATCTTTAACCGTGTCCGAGAATAAGATGAAAATGTACGAAATGAGCCGATTTGAATGTTGAACAAATTGCTATGAAATATCATGTGACTTTAAGCGTCCTATACTCGGGAACACGCAATCGTAAAAAAATGTATGATACATAAAAAGAAAGCGGATTCCATTGGGAATTCGATTTTTCAGCTCCCATTGCTGTATCTTCAACCGTGTCCGAGAATAAGATGAAAATGTGCGAAATGAGCCGATTTGAATGTTGAACAAATTGCTATGAAATATCATGTAACTTAAAGCGTCCTATACTCGGGAACAGGCAATCGTAAAAAAATGTATGATACATAAAAAGAAAGCGGATTCCATTGGGAATTCGATTTTTCAGCTCCCATTGCTGTATCTTTAACCGTGTCCGAGAATAAGATGAAAATATGCGAAATGAGCCGATTTGAATGTTGAACAAATTGCTATGAAATATCATGTGACTTTAAGCGTCCTATACTCGGGAACAAGCAATCGTAAAAAAATGTATGATACATAGAAAGAAAGAGAATTCCATTGGGAATTCGATTTTTCAGCTCCCATTGCTGTATCTTTAACCGTATCCGAGAATAAGATGAATATGTGCGAAATGAGCCTATTTGAAGGATGAACAAATTGCTATGAAATGTCATGTGACTTTAAGCGTCCTATACTCGGGAACAGGCCATCGTCAAAAAATGTATGATACATAAAAAGAAAGCGGATTCCATTAGGAATTCGATTTTTCAGCTCCCATTGCTGTATCTTTAACCGTGTCCGAGAATAAGATGAAAATGTACGAAATGAGCCGATTTGAATGTTGAACAAATTGCTATAAAATATCATGTGACTTTAAGCGTCCTATACTCGGGAACAGGCAATCGTAAAAAAATGTATGATACATAAAAAGAAAGCGGATTCCATTGGGAATTCGATTTTTCAGCTCCCATTGCTGTATCTTCAACCGTGTCCGAGAATAAGATGAAAATGTGCGAAATGAGCCGATTTGAATGTTGAACAAATTGCTATGAAATATCATGTAACTTAAAGCGTCCTATACTCGGGAACAGGCAATCGTAAAAAAATGTATGATACATAAAAAGAAAGCGGATTCCATTGGGAATTCGATTTTTCAGCTCCCATTGCTGTATCTTTAACCGTGTCCGAGAATAAGATGAAAATGTGCGAAATGAGCCGATTTGAATGTTGAACAAATTGCTATGAAATATCATGTGACTTTAAGCGTCCTATACTCGGGAACAAGCAATCGTAAAAAAATGTATGATACATAAAAAGAAAGAGAATTCCATTGGGAATTCGATTTTTCAGCTCCCATTGCTGTATCTTTAACCGTGTCCGAGAATAAGATGAATATGTGCGAAATGAGCCGATTTGAATGTTGAACAAATTGCTATGAAATATCATGTAACTTTAAGCGTCCTATACTCGGGAACAGGCAATCGTAAAAAAATGTATGATACATAGAAAGAAAGAGAATTCCATTGGGAATTCGATTTTTCAGCTCCCATTGCTGTATCTTTAACCGTGTCCGAGAATAAGATGAAAATGTGCGAAATGAGCCTATTTGAAGGATGAACAAATTGCTATGAAATGTCATGTGACTTTAAGCGTCCTATACTCGGGAACAGGCCATCGTCAAAAAATGTATGATACATAAAAAGAAAGCGGATTCCATTGGGAATTCGATTTTTCAGCTCCCATTGCTGTATCTTTAACCGTGTCCGAGAATAAGATGAAAATGTGCGAAATGAGCCGATTTGAATGTTGAACAAATTGCTATGAAATATTATTTAACTTTAAGCGTCCTATACTCGGGAACAGGCCATCGTAAAAAAATGTATGATACATAGAAAGAAAGAGAATTCCATTGGGAATTCGATTTTTCAGCTCCCATTGCTGTATCTTTAACCGTGTCCGAGAATAAAATGAAAATGTGCGAAATGAGCCGATTTGAATGTTGAACAAATTGCTATGAAATATTATTTAACTTTAAGCGTCCTATACTCGGGAACAGGCCATCGTAAAAAAATGTATGATACATAGAAAGAAAGAGAATTCCATTGGGAATTCGATTTTTCAGCTCCCATTGCTGTATCTTTAACCGTGTCCGAGAATAAGATGAATATGTGCGAAATGAGCCGATTTGAATGTTGAACAAATTGCTATGAAATATCATGTGACTTTAAGCGTCCTATACTCGGGAACAGGCCATCGTAAAAAAATGTATGATACATAAAAAGAAAGAGAATTCCATTGGGAATTCGATTTTTCAGCTCCCATTACTGTATCTTTAACCGTGTCCGAGAATAAGATGAAAATGTGCGAAATGAGCCGATTTGAAGGATGAACAAATTGCTATGAAATACCATGTGACTTTAAGCGTCCTATACTCGGGAACAGGCCATCGTCAAAAAATGTATGATACATAAAAAGAAAGCGGATTCCATTGGGAATTCGATTTTTCAGCTCCCATTGCTGTATCTTTAACCGTGTCCGAGAATAAGATGAATATGTGCGAAATGAGCCGATTTGAATGTTGAACAAATTGCTATGAAATATCATGTGACTTTAAGCGTCCTATACTCGGGAACAGGCCATCGTAAAAAAATGTATGATACATAAAAAGAAAGAGAATTCCATTGGGAATTCGATTTTTCAGCTCCCATTACTGTATCTTTAACCGTGTCCGAGAATAAGATGAAAATGTGCGAAATGAGCCGATTTGAAGGATGAACAAATTGCTATGAAATACCATGTGACTTTAAGCGTCCTATACTCGGGAACAGGCCATCGTCAAAAAATGTATGATACATAAAAAGAAAGCGGATTCCATTGGGAATTCGATTTTTCAGCTCCCATTGCTGTATCTTTAACCGTGTCCGAGAATAAGATGAAAATGTGCGAAATGAGCCGATTTGAATGTTGAACAAATTGCTATGAAATGTAATGTGACTTTAAGCGTCCTATACTCGGTAACAGGCCATCGTAAAAAAATGTATGATACATAAAAAGAAAGAGAATTCCATTGGGAATTCGATTTTTCAGCTCCCATTGCTGTATCTTTAACCGTGTCCGAGAATAAGATGAAAATGTGCGAAATGAGCCGATTTGAATGTTGAACAAATTGCTATGAAATATTATTTAAATTTAAGCGTCCTATACTCGGGAACAGGAAATCGTCAAAAAATGTATGATACATAAAAAGAAAGCGGATTCCATTGGGAATTCGATTTTTCAGCTCCCATTGCTGTATCTTTAACCGTGTCCGAGAATAAAATGAAAATGTGCGAAATGAGCCGATTTGAATGTTGAACAAATTGCTATGAAATATCATGTGACTTTAAGCGTCCTATACTCGGGTACAGGCAATCGTAAAAAAATGTATGATACATAAAAAGAAAGAGAATTCCATTGGGAATTCGATTTTTCAGCTCCCATTGCTGTATCTTTAACCGTGTCCGAGAATAAGATGAATATGTGCGAAATGAGCCGATTTGAATGTTGAACAAATTGCTATGAAATATCATGTGACTTTAAGCGTCCTATACTCGGGAACAGGCCATCGTAAAAAAATGTATGATACATAAAAAGAAAGAGAATTCCATTGGGAATTCGATTTTTCAGCTCCCATTACTGTATCTTTAACCGTGTCCGAGAATAAGATGAAAATGTGCGAAATGAGCCGATTTGAAGGATGAACAAATTGCTATGAAATACCATGTGACTTTAAGCGTCCTATACTCGGGAACAGGCCATCGTCAAAAAATGTATGATACATAAAAAGAAAGCGGATTCCATTGGGAATTCGATTTTTCAGCTCCCATTGCTGTATCTTTAACCGTGTCCGAGAATAAGATGAAAATGTGCGAAATGAGCCGATTTGAATGTTGAACAAATTGCTATGAAATATTATTTAACTTTAAGCGTCCTATACTCGGGAACAGGAAATCGTCAAAAAATGTATGATACATAAAAAGAAAGCGGATTCCATTGGGAATTCGATTTTTCAGCTCCCATTGCTGTATCTTTAACCGTGTCCGAGAATAAAATGAAAATGTGCGAAATGAGCCGATTTGAATGTTGAACAAATTGCTATGAAATATCATGTGACTTTAAGCGTCCTATACTCGGGAACAGGCCATCGTCAAAAAATGTATGATACATAAAAAGAAAGCGGATTCCATTGGGAATTCGATTTTTCAGCTCCCATTGCTGTATCTTTAACCGTGTCCGAGAATAAGATGAAAATATGCGAAATGAGCCGATTTGAATGTTGAACAAATTGCTATGAAATATCATGTAAATTTAAGCGTCCTATACTCGGGAACAGGCAATCGTAAAAAAATGTATGCTACATAAAAAGAAAGCGGATTCCATTGGGAATTCGATTTTTCAGCTCCCATTGCTGTATCTTCAACCGTGTCCGAGAATAAGATGAAAATGTGCGAAATGAGCCGATTTGAATGTTGAACAAATTGCTATGAAATATCATGTAAATTTAAGCGTCCTATACTCGGGAACAGAAAATCGTAAAAAAATGTATGCTACATAAAAAGAAAGAGAATTCCATTGGGAATTCGATTTTTCAGCTCCCATTGCTGTATCTTTAACCGTGTCCGAGAATAAGATGAATATGTGCGAAATGAGCCGATTTGAATGTTGAACAAATTGCTATGAAATGTAATGTGACTTTAAGCGTCCTATACTCGGTAACAGGCCATCGTAAAAAAATGTATGATACATAAAAAGAAAGAGAATTCCATTGGGAATTCGATTTTTCAGCTCCCATTGCTGTATCTTTAACCGTGTCCGAGAATAAGATGAAAATGTACGAAATGAGCCGATTTGAATGTTGAACAAATTGCTATGAAATACCATGTGACTTTAAGCGTCCTATACTCGGGAACAGGCAATCGTAAAAAAATGTATGATACATAAAAAGAAAGCGGATTCCATTGGGAATTCGATTTTTCAGCTCCCATTGCTGTATCTTTAACCGTGTCCGAGAATAAGATGAATATGTGCGAAATGAGCCGATTTGAATGTTGAACAAATTGCTATGAAATATCATGTGACTTTAAGCGTCCTATACTCGGGAACAGGCCATCGTAAAAAAATGTATGATACATAAAAAGAAAGCGGATTCCATTGGGAATTCGATTTTTCAGCTCCCATTGCTGTATCTTTAACCGTGTCCGAGAATAAAATGAAAATGTGCGAAATGAGCCGATTTGAATGTTGAACAAATTGCTATGAAATATCATGTGACTTTAAGCGTCCTATACTCGGGAACAGGCCATCGTCAAAAAATGTATGATACATAAAAAGAAAGCGGATTCCATTGGGAATTCGATTTTTCAGCTCCCATTGCTGTATCTTTAACCGTGTCCGAGAATAAGATGAATATGTGCGAAATGAGCCGATTTGAATGTTGAACAAATTGCTATGAAATATCATGTGACTTTAAGCGTCCTATACTCGGGAACAGGCCATCGTAAAAAAATGTATGATACATAAAAAGAAAGAGAATTCCATTGGGAATTCGATTTTTCAGCTCCCATTACAGTATCTTTAACCGTGTCCGAGAATAAGATGAATATGTGCGAAATGAGCCGATTTGAATGTTGAACAAATTGCTATGAAATATCATGTGACTTTAAGCGTCCTATACTCGGGAACAGGCCATCGTAAAAAAATGTATGATACATAGAAAGAAAGAGAATTCCATTGGGAATTCGATTTTTCAGCTCCCATTGCTGTATCTTTAACCGTGTCCGAGAATAAGATGAAAATGTGCGAAATGAGCCGATTTGAAGGATGAACAAAATGCTATGAAATATCATGTGACTTTAAGCGTCCTATACTCGGGAACAGGCCATCGTCAAAAAATGTATGATACATAAAAAGAAAGCGGATTCCATTGGGAATTCGATTTTTCAGCTCCCATTGCTGTATCTTTAACCGTGTCCGAGAATAAGATGAAAATGTGCGAAATGAGCCGATTTGAATGTTGAACAAATTGCTATGAAATATCATGTGACTTTAAGCGTCCTATACTCGGGAACAGGCCATCGTAAAAAAATGTATGATACATAAAAAGAAAGAGAATTCCATTGGGAATTCGATTTTTCAGCTCCCATTACTGTATCTTTAACCGTGTCCGAGAATAAGATGAAAATGTGCGAAATGAGCCGATTTGAATGTTGAACAAATTGCTATGAAATATTATTTAAATTTAAGCGTCCTATACTCGGGAACAGGAAATCGTCAAAAAATGTATGATACATAAAAAGAAAGCGGATTCCATTGGGAATTCGATTTTTCAGCTCCCATTGCTGTATCTTTAACCGTGTCCGAGAATAAAATGAAAATGTGCGAAATGAGCCGATTTGAATGTTGAACAAATTGCTATGAAATATCATGTGACTTTAAGCGTCCTATACTCGGGTACAGGCAATCGTAAAAAAATGTATGATACATAAAAAGAAAGAGAATTCCATTGGGAATTCGATTTTTCAGCTCCCATTGCTGTATCTTTAACCGTGTCCGAGAATAAGATGAATATGTGCGAAATGAGCCGATTTGAATGTTGAACAAATTGCTATGAAATATTATTTAACTTTAAGCGTCCTATACTCGGGAACAGGAAATCGTCAAAAAATGTATGATACATAAAAAGAAAGAGAATTCCATTGGGAATTCGATTTTTCAGCTCCCATTGCTGTATCTTTAACCGTGTCCGAGAATAAGATGAAAATGTGCGGAATGAGCCGATTTGAATGTTGAACAAATTGCTATGAAATGTCATGTGACTTTAAGCGTCCTATACTCGGGAACAGGCCATCGTCAAAAAATGTATGATACATAAAAAGAAAGCGGATTCCATTGGGAATTCGATTTTTCAGCTCCCATTGCTGTATCTTTAACCGTGTCCGAGAATAAGATGAAAATGTGCGAAATGAGCCGATTTGAATGTTGAACAAATTGCTATGAAATATTATTTAAATTTAAGCGTCCTATACTCGGGAACAGGAAATCGTCAAAAAATGTATGATACATAAAAAGAAAGCGGATTCCATTGGGAATTCGATTTTTCAGCTCCCATTGTTGTATCTTTAACCGTGTCCGAGAATAAAATGAAAATGTGCGAAATGAGCCGATTTGAATGTTGAACAAATTGCTATGAAATATCATGTGACTTTAAGCGTCCTATACTCGGGTACAGGCAATCGTAAAAAAATGTATGATACATAAAAAGAAAGAGAATTCCATTGGGAATTCGATTTTTCAGCTCCCATTGCTGTATCTTTAACCGTGTCCGAGAATAAGATGAATATGTGCGAAATGAGCCGATTTGAATGTTGAACAAATTGCTATGAAATATCATGTGACTTTAAGCGTCCTATACTCGGGAACAGCAATCGTAAAAAAATGTATGATACATAAAAAGAAAGAGAATTCCATTGGGAATTCGATTTTTCAGCTCCCATTGCTGTATCTTTAACCGTGTCCGAGAATAAGATGAAAATGTGCGGAATGAGCCGATTTGAATGTTGAACAAATTGCTATGAAATATCATGTGACTTTAAGCGTCCTATACTCGGGAACAGGCCATCGTCAAAAAATGTATGATACATAAAAAGAAAGCGGATTCCATTGGGAATTCGATTTTTCAGCTCCCATTGCTGTATCTTTAACCGTGTCCGAGAATAAGATGAAAATGTGCGAAATGAGCCGATTTGAATGTTGAACAAATTGCTATGAAATATTATTTAACTTTAATCGTCATATACTCGGGAACAGGCCATCGTAAAAAAATGTATGATACATATAAAGAAAGAGAATTCCATTGGGAATTCGATTTTTCAGCTCCCATTGCTGTATCTTTAACCGTGTCCGAGAATAAGATGAAAATGTGCGGAATGAGCCGATTTGAATGTTGAACAAATTGCTATGAAATGTCATGTGACTTTAAGCGTCCTATACTCGGGAACAGGCAATCGTAAAAAAATGTATGATACATAAAAAGAAAGAGAATTCCATTGGGAATTCGATTTTTCAGCTCCCATTGCTGTATCTTTAACCGTGTCCGAGAATAAGATGAAAATGTGCGAAATGAGCCGATTTGAATGTTGAACAAATTGCTATGAAATATTATTTAACTTTAATCGTCATATACTCGGGAACAGGCAATCGTAAAAAAATGTATGATACATATAAAGAAAGAGAATTCCATTGGGAATTCGATTTTTCAGCTCCCATTGCTGTATCTTTAACCGTGTCCGAGAATAAGATGAAAATGTGCGAAATGAGCCGATTTGAATGTTGAACAAATTGCTATGAAATATTATTTAAATTTAAGCGTCCTATACTCGGGAACAGGAGATCGTCAAAAAATGTATGATACATAAAAAGAAAGCGGATTCCATTGGGAATTCGATTTTTAAGCTCCCATTGCTGTATCTTTAACCGTGTCCGAGAATAAGATGAAAATGTGCGAAATGAGCCGATTTGAATGTTGAACAAATTGCTATGAAATATTATTTAACTTTAATCGTCCTATACTCGGGAACAGGCAATCGTAAAAAAATGTATGATACATAAAAAGAAAGAGAATTCCATTGGGAATTCGATTTTTCAGCTCCCATTGCTGTATCTTTAACCGTGTCCGAGAATAAGATGGAAATGTGCGGAATGAGCCGATTTGGATGTTGAACAAATTGCTATGAAATGTCATGTGACTTTAAGCGTCCTATACTCGGGAACAGGCCATCGTAAAAAAATGTATGATACATATAAAGAAAGAGAATTCCATTGGGAATTCGATTTTTCAGCTCCCATTGCTGTATCTTTAACCGTGTCCGAGAATAAGATGAAAATGTGCGAAATGAGCCGATTTGAATGTTGAACAAATTACTATGAAATGTCATGTGATTTTAAGCGTCCTATACTCGGGAACAGGCCATCGTAAAAAAATGTATGATACATATAAAGAAAGAGAATTCCATTGGGAATTCGATTTTTCAGCTCCCATTGCTGTATCTTTAACCGTGTCCGAGAATAAGATGAAAATGTGCGGAATGAGCCGATTTGAATGTTGAACAAATTGCTATGAAATGTCATGTGACTTTAAGCGTCCTATACTCGGGTACAGGCAATCGTAAAAAAATGTATGATACATAAAAAGAAAGAGAATTCCATTGGGAATTCGATTTTTCAGCTCCCATTGCTGTATCTTTAACCGTGTCCGAGAATAAGATGAAAATGTGCGGAATGAGCCGATTTGAATGTTGAACAAATTGCTATGAAATGTCATGTGACTTTAAGCGTCCTATACTCGGGAACAGGCCATCGTAAAAAAATGTATGATACATATAAAGAAAGAGAATTCCATTGGGAATTCGATTTTTCAGCTCCCATTGCTGTATCTTTAACCGTGTCCGAGAATAAGATGAAAATGTGCGAAATGAGCCGATTTGAATGTTGAACAAATTACTATGAAATGTCATGTGATTTTAAGCGTCCTATACTCGGGAACAGGCCATCGTAAAAAAATGTATGATACATATAAAGAAAGAGAATTCCATTGGGAATTCGATTTTTCAGCTCCCATTGCTGTATCTTTAACCGTGTCCGAGAATAAGATGAAAATGTGCGGAATGAGCCGATTTGAATGTTGAACAAATTGCTATGAAATGTCATGTGACTTTAAGCGTCCTATACTCGGGTACAGGCAATCGTAAAAAAATGTATGATACATAAAAAGAAAGAGAATTCCATTGGGAATTCGATTTTTCAGCTCCCATTGCTGTATCTTTAACCGTGTCCGAGAATAAGATGAAAATGTGCGGAATGAGCCGATTTGAATGTTGAACAAATTGCTATGAAATGTCATGTGACTTTAAGCGTCCTATACTCGGGAACAGGCCATCGTCAAAAAATGTATGATACATAAAAAGAAAGCGGATTCCATTGGGAATTCGATTTTTCAGCTCCCATTGCTGTATCTTTAACCGTGTCCGAGAATAAGATGAATATGTGCGAAATGAGCCGATTTGAATGTTGAACAAATTGCTATGAAATATCATGTGACTTTAAGCGTCCTATACTCGGGAACAGGCCATCGTCAAAAAATGTATGATACATAAAAAGAAAGAGAATTCCATTGGGAATTCGATTTTTCAGCTCCCATTGCTGTATCTTTAACCGTGTCCGAGAATAAGATGAAAATGTGCGGAATGAGCCGATTTGAATGTTGAACAAATTGCTATGAAATATCATGTGACTTTAAGCGTCCTATACTCGGGTACAGGCAATCGTAAAAAAATGTATGATACATAAAAAGAAAGAGAATTCCATTGGGAATTCGATTTTTCAGCTCCCATTGCTGTATCTTTAACCGTGTCCGAGAATAAGATGAATATGTGCGAAATGAGCCGATTTGAATGTTGAACAAATTGCTATGAAATATCATGTGACTTTAAGCGTCCTATACTCGGGTACAGGCAATCGTAAAAAAATGTATGATACATAAAAAGAAAGAGAATTCCATTGGGAATTCGATTTTTCAGCTCCCATTGCTGTATCTTTAACCGTGTCCGAGAATAAGATGAAAATGTGCGGAATGAGCCGATTTGAATGTTGAACAAATTGCTATGAAATGTCATGTGACTTTAAGCGTCCTATACTCGGGAACAGGCCATCGTCAAAAAATGTATGATACATAAAAAGAAAGCGGATTCCATTGGGAATTCGATTTTTCAGCTCCCATTGCTGTATCTTTAACCGTGTCCGAGAATAAGATGAAAATGTGCGAAATGAGCCGATTTGAATGTTGAACAAATTGCTATGAAATATTATTTAACTTTAATCGTCCTATACTCGGGAACAGGCCATCGTAAAAAAATGTATGATACATATAAAGAAAGAGAATTCCATTGGGAATTCGATTTTTCAGCTCCCATTGCTGTATCTTTAACCGTGTCCGAGAATAAGATGAAAATGTGCGGAATGAGCCGATTTGAATGTTGAACAAATTACAATGAAATGTCATGTGAATTTAAGCGTCCTATACTCGGGAACAGGCAATCGTAAAAAAATGTATGATACATAAAAAGAAAGAGAATTCCATTGGGAATTCGATTTTTCAGCTCCCATTGCTGTATCTTTAACCGTGTCCGAGAATAAGATGAAAATGTGCGAGATGAGCCGATTTGAATGTTGAACAAATTACTATGAAATGTCATGTGATTTTAAGCGTCCTATACTCGGGAACAGGCCATCGTAAAAAAATGTATGATACATATAAAGAAAGAGAATTCCATTGGGAATTCGATTTTTCAGCTCCCATTGCTGTATCTTTAACCGTGTCCGAGAATAAGATGAAAATGTGCGGAATGAGCCGATTTGAATGTTGAACAAATTACAATGAAATGTCATGTGATTTTAAGCGTCCTATACTCGGGAACAGGCCATCGTAAAAAAATGTATGATACATAGAAAGAAAGAGAATTCCATTGGGAATTCAATTTTTAGCTCCCATTGCTGTATCTTTAACCGTGTCCGAGAATAAGATGAAAATGTGCGAAATGAGCCGATTTGAAGGATGAACAAATTGCTATGAAATATTATTTAAATTTAAGCGTCCTATACTCGGGAACAGGCCATCGTCAAAAAATGTATGATACATAAAAAGAAAGCGGATTCCATTGGGAATTCGATTTTTCAGCTCCCATTGCTGTATCTTTAACCGTGTCCGAGAATAAGATGAATATGTGCGAAATGAGCCGATTTGAATGTTGAACAAATTGCTATGAAATATCATGTGACTTTAAGCGTCCTATACTCGGGAACAGCAATCGTAAAAAAATGTATGATACATAAAAAGAAAGAGAATTCCATTGGGAATTCGATTTTTCAGCTCCCATTGCTGTATCTTTAACCGTGTCCGAGAATAAGATGAAAATGTGCGAAATGAGCCGATTTGAATGTTGAACAAATTGCTATGAAATATTATTTAACTTTAATCGTCCTATACTCGGGAACAGGCCATCGTAAAAAAATGTGTGATACATAAAAAGAAAGAGAATTCCATTGGGAATTCGATTTTTCAGCTCCCATTGCTGTATCTTTAACCGTGTCCGAGAATAAGATGAAAATGTGCGGAATGAGCCGATTTGAATGTTGAACAAATTGCTATGAAATATTATTTAACTTTAAGCGTCCTATACTCGGGAACAGGCAATCGTAAAAAAATGTATGATACATAAAAAGAAAGAGAATTCCATTGGGAATTCGATTTTTCAGCTCCCATTGCTGTATCTTTAACCGTGTCCGAGAATAAGATGAAAATGTGCGAAATGAGCCGATTTGAATGTTGAACAAATTGCTATGAAATGTCATGTGACTTTAAGCGTCCTATACTCGGGAACAGGCAATCGTAAAAAAATGTATGATACATAAAAAGAAAGAGAATTCCATTGGGAATTCGATTTTTCAGCTCCCATTGCTGTATCTTTAACCGTGTCCGAGAATAAGATGAAAATGTGCGAAATGAGCCGATTTGAAGGATGAACAAATTGCTATGAAATATTATTTAAATTTAAGCGTCCTATACTCGGGAACAGGCCATCGTCAAAAAATGTATGATACATAAAAAGAAAGCGGATTCCATTGGGAATTCGATTTTTCAGCTCCCATTGCTGTATCTTTAACCGTGTCCGAGAATAAGATGAATATGTGCGAAATGAGCCGATTTGAATGTTGAACAAATTGCTATGAAATATCATGTGACTTTAAGCGTCCTATACTCGGGAACAGCAATCGTAAAAAAATGTATGATACATAAAAAGAAAGAGAATTCCATTGGGAATTCGATTTTTCAGCTCCCATTGCTGTATCTTTAACCGTGTCCGAGAATAAGATGAAAATGTGCGGAATGAGCCGATTTGAATGTTGAACAAATTGCTATGAAATGTCATGTGACTTTAAGCGTCCTATACTCGGGAACAGGCCATCGTCAAAAAATGTATGATACATATAAAGAAAGAGAATTCCATTGGGAATTCGATTTTTCAGCTCCCATTGCTGTATCTTTAACCGTGTCCGAGAATAAGGTGAAAATGTGCGAAATGAGCCGATTTGAATGTTGAACAAATTGCTATGAAATATCATTTAACTTTAAGCGTCCTATACTCGGGAACAGGCCATCGTAAAAAAATGTGTGATACATGAAACGATAGAGAATTCCATTGGGAATTCGAATTTTCAGCGCCCATTACTATATCTTTAACCGTGTCCGAGAATAAGATGAAAATGTGCGAAATGAGCCGAATTTAAAAAAATCTAAACGTGGTTCCATTGAATACTCATATTTTTTGTTGTACCTTCCCTGTCGATTTTTCTCAAAATTTGAGATCCATTCAACCCCATCCAAGGCTCTTCACCAAACGTGAACATTTCCCATAGCGTAACCGCGAACATCCAAGTATCAGATGCATGAGAAAATTGTCTTGATCGCAAAGACTCTGGTGCACACCAAGGAAACGGAACTTTTTTATGTTCGGTCATCACATAGCAATCTTCTTGTTGAGGTAGGGCCCTCATAAGGCCAAAATCGCCTATTTTTACCTATTTTTAGAGCCAATACATATATTTTAAAAAACAATTTTGACCTTAATACACATAAAAACGATTGCAACAATGAATACTCATTCTTACTTTGTCGGCAGCAGATAATAAAACATTTCTACAAGCTAAATCTCTATGTAGAAATCTTTTAGATTCTAAATACGCCATTCCTGTGGCGACTTGAGCAGCATAGTCACATAAAACTGTAACAGGGGTACGTTCACATTGTTTACGTAAATAATCCAACAATGAGCCTAAAGTCGCTAGTTCAGTCACCATCATCATTGGTTGCGAAAGGACCACACCGTATAATCTATATATAAAAAAGAAATGTTTATTAAATTGTTGTGGAATTTTAGTAAAAATGTTTTAGAATATATTTGTGGAATAATGCAATAACAAACAATTTCGACATATTTATAAATTTCGAAGAAATTTCATGTGATTTTAAGCATACGTAACTCGAGAACCGCCCATCATAAAAAACCGTACGATACATGAAAGGATAGAGAATTTCATGCTGAATTCATATTTTCATCGCCCATTATTGTATCTTTAACCGTGTCCGAGTATAAGATTAAAATATGCGAAACGGACAATTTGATAGTTGAACAAATTTTCAATGAAAATCATGTGCCTTTAGGCGTCCGTAACTCGGGAACAGGCTACCGTAAAAAAATGTGTGATACATGAAAATAAAGAGAATTTCATGGGGAATTCATATTTTCATCGCCCATTATTGTATCTTTAACAGTGTTCGAGTAGCGGATAAAAATATCAGAAATGAGCCGATTTCAAAATTAACAAATTAGTACTAAACATTTTATTAATATGGATATGTCTAGTTTGGTTATTATTGCATGTTTGTGTGTACAGACTATCACCCATCTTATATTAACTGTGCAAACATCAGCTTAATAAAAATAATCATAAAATTGTTTATAATACAATATTTGATTTTTATATTTCAATGAGATAATTCATGTCAAGCTTGTGTCCGCGCATCAAAATAAGGATGGGTGACCGCTCCTTACACCATTATACCACAAATATATCATCACACTTGTATATATTATTACTACCTTATTAAATTTGGATGATTTAATGTGTGCATAGCTTGCACTTCTTTAAAAAAGTCTTCAAAAACTCCAGGTTGATTTAAGGCATCTGCTTTTAATATTTTAACAGCGACCGGGAGACTTCTACCGTTGGGAGTGGTCCATTCACCACGCCGGACCACTCCAAACGATCCATCGCCTAATTTTATTGATAAACTAAAAGAAAATACACATAATATACAATCTATTACTATGAATAAATGATAAGCTATAAAGAATCTTATTTTGTTTTCGAAATATTATTAATAAAGGGTTTATAATTTAATGCATAAATGAAGTAAAATTCTTTTTTGTATTGTATTTGGTGGCTCTGAAAAGAGCCGATTACTGGAAAATGTGCAATCCAGACTTTATTTGAAGTAATTTTCTTACAGTAAATAGTATACTTGAAGTAAAAATCCTTTTCATGATATATTTGGCGAACGCCAGTAATTTCTCAAAGCAACAACTTTGTTCTGAATACGTTTGAATCCACCTAGTGCAATTACACCATCCCTGATTCCCAATCCTGAATCTAAGAACAACACGTGTTGTTCGCAAATCTAAGTGACTCTAATATAAAATACGGTGGAATCTGTGCCGATGATTCCCGCCCATTCGGGTTGGTCTCGCCTATACACGAGCAAGAGTCAGAGATTTCACGCCTAGCCGAGGCACCGTGGTTCCACCTTACATCATATGACTCAAAGATATAACTTCAAGAAATACAATATAAGGGCTCCCCACAATGTCGACTGAAAGCCTACGTCCCCAAACGAACTCCGCATTCCCGACAACACCGGCATAGGCACATGGATTCCGTCTGCCACGTACGAGGACGTGGGGGGGTGTCCATGGAGGCCTATGGTCGTGCACCGTATTCCATCGTTGGCCCAGGCAAAGGACATGCTAATTAATAAACAATGTCTAATAACCCACAGTATAATCGCACAAGACGAATTCAAACGCAACAAAAACAAAGCACCACTTATGTTGAAGTCACTACGCTCTATGAACGAATTTGGTTTGTACTCAGCTTATATGCCCACAACTAAATATTGCCAAATTGATTCTTGACGCTGATTGGCTGCTCGCTTCCCCCACTACTTAGAAACAATAAATTGTTACATTTTCATTATTATTTTCAAAACTAGAAAAGATATCGAAATGAGCTCTGCGGCATTGAATTCCTCGGAAGATTTCCCTTGAAATACACTATGATATTATTAAAAAATATATTTTTTGAGTGAGAAATTTAAAGCGATTAATTTTTTAAAAATAATTGCAAATATCTCGAAAACTAAATAAGATAATGAATTGAAATTTGGTATTGGAAGTAGTATTATAAGGATGTATTTTTGGAAAAAATGACAATGTTTTAGGGTTGAAAATAGGGGTAGTTTACTTGAAGAAAAAATGAGGAAATATTAAATAACTCGGAAATAAAAAGAGATAGGAACCTGAAATAAGGAAAAATGTATTTTTTGGATTATTTTACATAGGATAGGATTTATTTTGTTGGATTTATACGGTCATAAAAGGGTATAAATACACTCAAAAAATATGCAGTACCTAACATCTTTTTCTTGTATAAGGCAAGTTAAACTAGTACTCAAAGCATCATCATTTTGAGGCTTTTTTCCAGTTTGTTTTGTAGCCACTGGTATGAGTCTTGCTAGAATATTTTTTTTCCATTGTTGTGCCTTTCTTTTTTTAACTGCGTCTAACAACCGTCTGACACCAGGCTTACTAAGGCCTATTTTTTCTAAATCTTCACTTTGAACATAGTCAAAGTGATCTAGCCTAGTTATTTGAAGATCATCCCTTATTGGAGCAAGAAATTGTGTTAACTGCACATCTTGTAAAAGGTCGTATAGCCACTCTATACCTTCTTCAGACATTCTAACTAAAATGGAAAAAATACGTATTTATTTTAATTGTGAAAAATGTTATGTATATGTTATTGTATGTATTTTGACCCAAGGGATCCATTTTTGATAAAATTAAAACCGTATTTTCAACCCTTAAATGGGTAGAAACTCGCCACCCAAAAATGGGTGGACATAAAAATTTGCCAGTAGTGTCATTCGATTTTACGTATTTTTTAATATAAATATACCAATTTTCAAAATGTTTACTCTACTGGTGTAAATTGTATGAATAAAATAATAAAACAATATTTAAAGACATTTTTCTACAGTAGACAACAATATATTTTGTATTCATTGTTAGAATATGTTCAAATATATAATGAATAATGTAATGTATATTTATTTGACTAATATATAGTAAATATAAGTATATGAATCATATATTTATTATAAAAAAATAATTTATTGATAATAACAACAATGCATGCATTATATTTTGAAATAATAATGTATTTCAAATAATCTCAAATAATATTTAATGTTTTAATCATGTATCAGTACATATAATTATAAAATACATCATATATATTATAGAAAGTTATCGTTAAATATGCATTATACGTTTATTTTGCATGTGTGCATAAATTGCAGTAAAAATTCCTTTAACCTCTCACAATTCAGTAGATAATGTGTTCATATGAAAACTTTACTAAAACATACATTTTCTGCAGTAATATTACTGAATATTATTTTCTTAAAACATTAAACTGGCTGTGCTCTGATTGGCCAGTTGTTCCCCCCACCACTGCGTCAGTATTTTGGCTGGTATATAATCAAAATGTAACAATTTTCTAATAATTGTTAACAGGATATTTAAACGGAATCACAATACAAATAAAAATGCATAAAACAATGTTATTCATAAAAAAAACTGTTTGAGAACGGCTGCTTGATCTTGTTACAACTTCCGGTACAGATTTCCGGTAGAAACATCTTGAATGTGTCTTAAGGCCAACGGAAATGAAATCACAAAATTATGTCTAACTATGATGCCTTCAGAATTATTTTTATAGTAGATTAGAATGAATTACAATAGTAATATTTAGTAAAATATTTAACAAATAAATAAAAAAATGAACGTGCTGATACGCCCCCAAAAATTTGATAGTAAATTCCTAGATAACTTTTGAAAAATGTATTTAACAATCTAATTTATAGATAATATATTGCAAAATATACTTTCTAAAACAATTCTTCAAATATTTACTATACATTACATAAAGTGTTTCACATATATTATATAATTTTTAAATCTTCTACGGTATAAAGACAATTTTATATACTTTAAAACGAAGGTTATTTCATTGGATATAGAATAAATATATGCAGGTCAATGTCGCATTGTGTGCCCATAAAATTGTGTCAAATTTGTGTGTGTATCTTTGAAAATATTAAAGATACATTGAAAATTGTTGCAAAATAGAATTCTTGATAGTTTTTTAAATATATGTACCAATTTTCATGAAAATATTATGACTAGTATGATAAAAAATTAATTATATATGATATTGTCATAATTAACAATCTTATTTATAGCATAATTGCAGTAATAATTAAATGTTTTTCCACAATTGACTATTGATTGATTATTATATAATAGAAAAAGTATTTTAATTAGAAAATTTATTGTTTTATAGTATATATTTCTTATTGTTATTATTTATATATATTTTTATATTTATTAATATATAAAATAACGTATTTATATTTTATTTATCTGTTTTATTGAGAAAAACAAGCTATTATAATTATTTATAGTTAGTATATTTTTATAGACATATCAGTATTTATTGCAAAATAATTACAAAATTTCCAGGATAATTCTAAGAATAATATTTATATTTATTGTAATTATTATTAATTTACGAACATATACCATTATTACATCAAATAAATTATATGTTTTTATATATTGTTAATACTATAATATCATCAGATTTTGTAAAAACCATTTTATTATTAAATAAACAATGTTATATATAGATTTTTTTATTTTATCCATCAATTATTAATTATATCATATTGTAAAAATATATTATAAACCTTCACTTTCACATGTTTGGTTCTAAACATAACAAAATCGACAAAATCCGATCGCCAAATGCCAAAAGGTCACTCACGTTAAAGCCCAAACATCTGACTATCGAGCTCCAGTGTTTTTAAAACAAAACACTAACGCACCGGAGCTTTACACAGCACACTTGATAAATCTGTCTTTAATGAGATAACAATCAAATACTGCTAAACAATAGTCAAAACACTAGATGTTCACTAGTAGAATGTTACTAGTATACTAAGTGTATATGTGTGCTGTATTATCGACTTTTAAAATGGCGATAAACGTATTTATTTAACAATAATAATTGTTGAGATATATTGCATTATTTTACTTTTTAAACACGTATAAATTGATATCATTTTGTTTGACATTTCGGAATAAAACAATAAAAGAAAAAATGTTTGAAACATGACGTTTTTTTGTCAAAATATTTCATTCATTATTTTATAACAAAATAAATATTAAATACGTTAAAATATATTGAAAATACGAAGTAAATTTCATAAATTAAACGAATACATAATAATATTTTTAATAATACTATTGTTTACAGGTCTAGTAACATAACAAAAAACACTACATTGAATTAACCCGCGAAATACAAAATGCCCGTTACAACCTACCTTTCCCAAAATGTTTACGAATTTTTTTCGCTCACAAAAAATAAAACCGACTTTAATACGGACTTTAAATATGTTTTAAACAACTGTACTTTAAATCTAAATACCCTAAGTACCATATTTTGTGATTGTACTTCCGGTAAATCATTTTAAATTTAAAAATAAATAACATACTAAACACAAGTTTTTTTAGAAAATTTTGATATATATAGTCAAAATAATGATTGGTACATGGAAAAAATTAAATTAGTACATCAAGTTATGTCTGAATCTTTAATTAAAATGGAAAAAATAACCAATGTTGATGAATTATTGCAAAAATGTTTGTGGACCAATCGTGTCTCAGATTTGAAAATGTGTTATGATTATTTTCGCTGTAAAAACGATTGTAATTGGTTGAAATGTGTTCTAATTTTGACTAGTATTATTGAACGATGTCTGGGCAATGTAAATTAATAAAAATAATAATAATTTTTTTATTAATTTTTGTGTTTTTAGATATTTAAATTACACAATAAAAATGTACCATTTTTACTAAAAGATTTGCTAGATACGACATATCTTTTTCAAATATTTGACTATGGATTAGTAATATTTAATATTTTTCTTATAAATTTATAATCTTAAACTTATATTTTTCAGATTAGATTAATGCAAATATTATTTGGCACATCAAAATGTTTAAATATTCGTAATATATGCTGGCATGGTTTTTTAAGCGAAAACGAATTAACAGGCGTACATATTGGTGTATTGTTTGTAATTTTGGCAACAATGGGTGATGTTTTAAACAATAAAAATATTAATAATATACCCTGCAGGCCACAAATTACAAATTTAGATGAAAAAATTATAGATATTTCAAATAGAAATACGTTTATAAATATATTTACGCATACAGAAGAACTGAGAGATATTTTTAAAAATTCAGCTGATTTCATACCACCATTACACATTAAATATTGGGAAAATATTACTAGCCATCCTGTAGATAACTGCAATGACAATTGTTTAATACTATTCTTACCAATATTTGAACATTTTTTACGCGTAATATTTTGTAAAATCAACAATTGTAATGATAGAAATATCTTAGCATCAAACAAGGAAAAATATATAACTTTGGATGATATTTTTTGTCAAAAATTTGAAAATAAAGACAATAAAATATTTGAAATATTAAATACAGGGTGTGTTGTATTCTACGAAGATGTATTTTCATTGTTGAACGGCCTTAGGATTCGAGATAAACTTAGCCATGGAGAAATATACCTACAAAGTTTTTCTTGCGATGTAACAAATGTTTTACTGAATTTATTTGTTTATATATTGTTGAAAACTAATAATTATTATAACAATATAATAAATAATGATCTATTGAATATATTAGAACATAATTTCAATAATTATGAAAGTGTATATCATCAAAATATAATATTAAAGTATAAAATTATATCTGTGGATGAAGCAATAAATAATTTGGAATGTATACCTCGCCCAGGCGAAGATGAAATCGAAAAATGTGATATAAATGTAAACAATGATATTTTTAATGAAATAATTATGAAATGTTCCAATAAATATAATGAAAATTTTAAACAATATGTGAAAAATGTGACAATATCTACGATACATCGACCGAAAGAAGAAATGAAGTTTGTGAAGAAATTAACACGAATTGTATATGAAATTGAAGATATTTCGAATCAAATATGTATGGATAATGAAGAAAGATATAATAATTTTATAAATAATACATTGGGATTGCGACAAATACAAAGATATGATGAGATTTTGACGTCCATAGCTGTCGTAAAAACAAGTTTAAGATGTATATTATATATTGTTGTATTATTTATAAACGAAATGTGTTTATACAAAAAACAAATATTAAAGTAAGTATTTATTATTTCTACATTCATATAAAGAGTTGATTAGATTTTGGGTAATATTGGAAACCGGAAATGGTACTTTCCTTGAACCCCATAACAGTTATTAATGAAGAACTATAATATAATCAAAAAAAATTCAAGTTTAGTATTTAAGACTTTTATATCAAATGGAATAACATATTAGATTTTGGTTAAAATTGATAAACAGGAAGTGATACTTTACTTGAAGGTCTGAACAGATTTTCTCGTTAAATTTGGTATTAAATTGGGACTATATATGATAAACCGGAAGTGGTATTTAATTTAATACTATTTTTTTCCGTGGAAGATAATATTGATCATAATGTATTAAAATATTCAACGAATATAGAAACATTAACTTAACCAACGCACAAAACTTGAAGAACTCGAGTTATGTGCGTTAGGTTATATTATTAATTCATAATATTTTCAGGTTTTTATTATCAATTTTGGTGTATTTAGAAAAAATCAATAGAAATTCGAACGTAAAAATCAACAAATGGCGAAAAGTGTTATCGTTAACAAATGAAATGCAAAATAAATTGTATATTTTTTATAAAAACTATTTGCAAAATAAAATAATATAAATTATTTCATATTTATTTATTTACAAAGTTATTGTAACACATAAAATCACAAATAAAAACATTCAGCATTCATCCAAATTTAAAATTATACATAAAATGAGCATTAATATAAATTAATTAGTCTGTCTTTAATCGTTTAGTAACAGGCTCGCTCCCTTGAGAATTCGAGTCTTCAGAAAAGGCCATATGAGATGAAAAGTCTGTAGGGCCTTGCGAATCACTAACCATCGAAAAACCTACGAATTTCACATAAATTTTTTGTAAATATTCGAAATTTGTTGTAACTCACATGTATTTGAATCTTCGGCTAAACTAAAATTAGAATTACTGGAATCAGTCGCTTTTCTCGCTAAATTTTCTTTATTACTATCTTTTGTTTTTTTCTTCTGTTCACTCGTAGAAATAGGGACCCATTTATATATTTTCATGGTTGTGTCTCCAATAGTGACCCATTTCTTTTCCCTAAATATACATAGAATCAAGCAAATCCTCACTTGTAACATATTAAAGTGACCGGTGTAGCGAAATACCGCATACGGATCACACATTTCACAACAACAGTGTACCTATCCATACATCACGCACACATTCTCTCGGTCAAATCGCTCTCAACATCATGCTACCAAAAATATAGACATATGTACATTATTTTTAAGTATTTCAAAGTGTATATTGTATATATTGTTGGTCACACAATCGTATTATTTACCAATGTCGAACTTTGTCAACAACTTGCATCACTCGTTTGATATCATCTTTGGCCCTACTGCGCGTTTCTGCCCTTATAGACCGAGACATTTTTGTATTTTATAGTTTGTAATGTTGGGTATTGAATTAAGACACTTTAAAGATTAATATAATAGATGTAACCGCATTTTTTTGGTATTCAATCGACCTCTGTTGTACGTTGTGTACGAATTGTTTAGCCCACAAAATGGCGAATGATTGGCAACATTTGTTATATTATTTATTGAATTTTTGTATTAAATATTACAATAATGCATGAATTTTTGTGTTTTTAACAATGTATTATGTGTATTATTTGAAATAAATATAAAATTAAAAGTATTTATGTTGTATTTTAACTGTATTCATGGTATACAAACACACCTGTTTTCAAGGGCAGTCAATACATTTTCTCGTATTTATAATACAATAAATATATAATTTATTCGTTAAATATACAAAACATATCAACCTATTTTACAATAATATATAATAAATAAATGTATATACATATTGTATTTACTAAGAGAAATATGTATATTCTATGTGTACTGCTTTAAAAAATAATGGTTCATTATATTAAAACAACATTAGATCCATACAACGTAAATGTCCTGAAAAATTGTTGTACATGCTTTTATATTATTCTGTTAAAATATTTTTTACCAACTGTGATCTGATTGGCTGATTGATTCCCCCACCACTATACCAGTAATTTGAAAATTTATAAACATGATTCTAAATTTTCTGATTTTCATTTAATTCCTTAACAGCTATGATTGATCAATATATCATGTAATATCTACCATTGATTATTTTCAAAAATTATTGATGAACGCTGTATAGGTTCGATAGTATTTTTATATAGTTTTATAAATTTAAGTTCTACATATACATATATATTTTTTTCTGTAATAAAATGTGATAAGTATTATAAATACCATGTAATAAAAATGCGTAATTATAACAACATATTTTTGTTGATTTTCAAGTAAATAAATACGTATGGAAACTGAATTATTTATTTGGTGATTTCTGGTGACTTTTGATTCGCAAATTAGCGACTTTTCTTTCAACATGGTTGGCAACACTGAGTAGGGGGGGCACTAAGATTAGCTGTTTCGAAGATTACCGCTGAGTGTCCGCCCTCTATAATTCAGTTTGAATCTAGTCTATTCAGTGTTCAGTCGTAGCTTTTTGTTGTCCATATACGTGATTTTTTACCTATTTATCAAATATATATTTATTAAAATGCAAAGGTGAGTACTGTAAATAACAAGAACTTGATGATTTCAAAATTACATAGTAAATCGTCAAGTTGTATTATTCTAACCCTATTTAAAGCATCTATTACACCTGTTAAATATTTATTAGACATATTCGAAAAGGTGAATATACATTCGAAGAAAAGAAACGAATATTAGACTACATCATAAAAACTAAATGTTATTCCTCACTGAGAGGGAATGCATTCTGGCAAGACATGGAGGATAAAAAAATTATAAACCGAACTTGGCAAAGTGTCAAAGAACACTTTAAAAAAAAATTAGTAGACAATATTCATACGTTTCATACAATTCCCCAGCAAGAAAGGGAACGTATCAAAGAAGGGTGGTTAGTCAGTCGGGCCCCTGCCTACAAAAGGAAAAAGCCGAAACGTTCACTAGCAATCGAAAACAAATTTAGTGATGAAGGCAGTGGAATAAGCGAGACGTATGTAATAAGTGATGAAAGCGATTCTGAAACTACCGAAACAAGAGGAGATAATATTGGAAAAAATAAAGCAGGTACCAGTAATGTAAGAAAACCTATGCCGAAGAACTTGTTTAGCGATGAAGAAGATGAAGAAACGAATATTAAAAAGAGGAATGAGGACGCTTCATCGCACGATTCGCCTGATCTTTTAAACCTGGGTAAGTATAACGAATACTGTAATAAAAAATAGAATAAATTACCAATTACTACCTTTAAAAAATACGGGGATTTTTGCTTTTACTATGCAGATATACGCGCGTGTTTGAACAAATAGGATGCAAGTATGAACACACACACCGGTATATTTTCACGTTTTGACTTATTAAATGGTTTTGACCTTAAACTGCAATTTTATTCCTCCATGTGTGCAAATATGTCGGATTTTGAAGTTGTTCAATTGGGTGGAAATCTAACAGTGTGGTTGAAAAATATGTCCAGGAATCACTGCAAAACAATATAAACTTTTCTTATCACTTTAGTTCTTGTAATTGTAATATGTAATTCTGCTATTCTTTAATAGGTTATTTGCTCAAAAGTAAACGTTTATATTTTAATTCATGAGTTATTTATTTAAATTTGACAGCTATGATGGTATTTAGTAACTTAGGTTATCTGGTGTGTTTTAGTGACATTTACTTCTTATTCGTTGATTCTGTATAGTTTCTATTGATATTTATTTATTTTTACCTTTTATGACGTTTGAAGAAAATAATTATTTGTGTTAGGTCGAGATGATCGCTCTACGCCTGACATTAACACAAATGAAATAATAGTTTTGGATGAGGAAGCATCTAACGATGTCACAATTATGCCTATTGAAATTGTGAGTTAAAAAAGATGAAACGATCCTAAAAATATATAAAATTTAAATTATTTGCTTTTCAGGATGAAACCACCATTACGCCTAAAGACGCTGCTTTTTTCAGGTAATTATATTTATATAAAATATATCAGATCTTGGTTTTCCTAATAGTGCATTTTATTTTTTTAGTTTTGCTGAAGATATGCTGTTAATTAATTTTATGAAACGCGATAAAACGTATTTAGAGCGAAAAGATCGGCTAAAAGTCTATGAAATCTTTCATGAAATTTATCCAGATTCAAGTATGTTTTGAATGTTTTTTATTTGCAAATATATTAAAAACAAATTGTTTCAGAACCTCCGGAACTTCTGAAAAATAGGTTTCTGTTGCATATCCTACCCAACATTTGCAACTATAGTGATTTGTCGTGCGATGAAATAATTAAGATATTTGATGATGCCCGTAAGTTATAAAATATTTAAAATTAAAACTTATGTAATCATAAATATTTCAGGTATGGATATTCCACAAAATATTATCAATTTCTTGTTAAATGATGACCGATACGAAGAAATAAATGAAGAAAATGACTGTCCCACTTCGATGGAAGTTATTGAAACAAACGAAGAAATAACTGTAATAGATGAAGAAAAAAACAAAAGTTGTTATTTTCCACGAAAATATTTTACTTTTAATATAATAAATCAATGTTTCAGGTGTGGAAATTTCACAACATTTGAGTAATTTGATGGAAAATGCTAATCTAAACGAAGGAATCCTCGTAATAAATGAAGACAATAATAATCGTAAGTTACTATTTTTAACGAAATATTTTATTCAACAATCCAACTTCGACATGTCAAAAGTATTTTATATTAATAAACATTTCAGGTGTGGAAAGTTCACAAGATTTGAATAATTCGACAGAAAATGCTGAAAAAACAAATAAAAACAGTAAGTTATTATTTTCAACGGAAATATTTTATTTTTAAAGTATAATTATGCATAGGTTGCAACGAGAATTCCACTTCGGCACGCGAAAAATCTAAAATAAAGTGTTTTTATTCCCACGAGATTATAAATAACCAATCTGAATTATTTGTATCACTTCCGGAACATACTGAGCATGTAAACAAAATTCTAAATTTCTTATCTGCAAAATTTAAAATATCAATGGATCACATTCATTATATACAGTTGCCGTCGGTCGTTTTATTAGAACAAATACAATATATTCGGAATTTAATTTGTCAAAAACGCGTTGCTCTTACCTGTCAAAATATCACTAACCTAACCCTCAGACCTCAAGATATAATTTCTTCTTTAGAATCTTGCCTAGCAACCCTTAATAAATATGACAACGAAATTTCTTCAGAATCAGAAAATACTATCAACACACAAGTATTTCAGCCTACGCAAATATCAACACCTGAAAAAAAATCTGTTAAACAAGAAATTAAATCTGAATTTTTGTTTTGTGAATCAGAAGACTTACACGTCGACCACAATTATTGTGCTCAATTAAATATTAAGAGCGAAAATGTTTCTCCTTCCGAGATGGACATTAAACAAGAAGTAATTATACAACCTGGATGTAGTCAAGATAATAGTCAATGTTTGGAGTCGGTGCCAAGTCCTAATAGTTCGAATGTGCAAGAAATTATCGCTAAAATGGTACATACTCAAACGCAGGACGACTCAAACACACCGACTTAAAAATACGCAACACATGATAATAAAATATATTTTTTTATTTGTTTTAATACATTATTTTTATTGTTGAATATATGTTTATTTATAGTTTGTGCAATTAAAGTATTTTTCTTAAATAGTGTCTATTTTTTTCCACATACCCAAGTTTCTCCGTCACTAACTAAACATGGGCATAGGTTTTCTTCTTGAATTACTGTTATCCTCTTTACTAAATAGCCGACAGATGATTTTACAAAACTTTTGATTACTCAAAATAAATTTCATATGACTTATTATAACCGTAATGTTTATTTTGTTTTAAAATGGAGTTTAGGCGCCAAATTTGTAATATCCAAGTATTCCATGTTTATCTTTCAAAAACTGTTTGTTTTTTATGTCATTTCAATAAATACATCAATAATAAAGTATAACATATTACAATAATAATTTAAAATTGTGCTTTTCAACACAATGCATCCCAAATTACAACCAGAGACGTCGAATCTTCAAACGTAAATTCCCTAGAAACATATGGCCAAGATGGCTGCCGACTTGGTCGAACTACGAATGAATGTTGCAGCATTAAAACGCGTAGATCCATATATTAGAGACATATTGGGCACAGCAACACAAGTCGCGTTGTATACGTTTAGTGCAGTTAAAAATGAGTGGGAAAAAACAGACGTTGAAGGTGCGTTATTCGTGTGTAGTAGAAATGGTGAACCGTTCAACAGCATTCTGATTATGAACCGTTTAAATACAAACAATTTAGTGGAACCTATCGTGAAAGATTTAGATTGGCAGATGCAGGCTCCGTTTTTATTATATCGCAACCCGAGAAATAATATATACGGTATTTGGTTTTACAACAGAGATGAATGTGTGAAGACAACGTATTTACTCGAGAACATAATGGATGGTTTGAACAACAAACAAGAAAAGAAGAAGAAAATTGGTGGTTCAGATATATTCAGCATGCTTTCAAAAGCTCAAGAAGACTTCAACAAAACTCCAAATAAAAATGATCCACAGTCCAGCACACCTAAACAACCAGACGTAACTTCGCAAAGTGTGATGGATTTTTTCGCCAAAGCCAACAAGTCAACACATCCAACACCAAACAGAATTCCTACCGGTGATAATGAGCCATTACAGCCCTTATTGCATCGCTTGATGAGTAACCCTGTCCATAGCGTCGAGCATATAGAGAAGCAACAGCGAGCGGTGACCCCCCAAGATAAAATAAAAACTCAACTTCTTGAAAACGGTATAAACTTCATGCGAATAGCATCCCCCACCCCTACGACGTCAACATCCCCCCGTAATTATTATCTACAACAACCAATTGACGAAGAAATTCGAGTTACGACTCCCCCCCAAGTTGCGGTGGAGAAGCCCGCGCTCATGCCACCTATGATGTTTACTACCACCACAACGAAAGAAAAAGAAAACCCTGAACCTCTCACCAAAAAGCAAATGATACAAGCGTTTAATTATTTACTCAAAACTGATCCTGATTTTGTGAATAAACTGCATGAAGCTTATGTGAAATCTTTTTCAGATCTGGTGTCGTAATTTTATTTATTTGACTTGTAAATACGATTTTTATCTGTGAAGTCGTTGTAGAATTATTTTTTTGTTGACTTCAATTTTATTTAAATTATTTAATGACAATGTGATATTATAAAGAATAAATGGTTCCATTGAAATATTATAACATTTTGTATCACTTACCTATCGAATAAATGATTACAACGATCAGCGGACTTATTAACCTGTAAAGAGAGTATATTTTCATAAATTTTGCAGCTAAATATGTGTGGAATTTAATTTTGAATGCCAAAATATGTTTTTCTTACAGCAACTTCAGTAACAGTAAGTATAATACACGTATGTTGTACAATATAAATAATAACATTATACGTACTTTATTCGTGTAATCTAAATGCATCAAATGCATATAAATTTGTTCGCACTAATATTTATAACATTTCTGTCAGGAAAATTTGTGGTGGGGGTAACAATCAACCAATGAGAACAAAGCTCATATTTAATATTTTTCTATGAACATTTTCACATTTATTTGATTTTTTTTAATGTATTTTGTTTATTAAATTTGTTGTAAAGTGTAAAATATATACACGTATTTAATGTTTTAATATATTATTTAACACGTAACAGTTTTAAATATATACATATTGTATAACAATTACGTAATTGTTATTAAGATGAAGAACATTTTATATTTTCTTTAACATATATGTTTGTAATGTATATTTTCAAATTTTTAGCATTATTTCGAGATATGAATTGATTTGTTCTCTTTTCAACGATGTATTACTTTTTATTAATGTATTTGGAAAAAAATCAATTAAATTTATTATTAAAAGTGTTAAATTTATTTAAATACATCTCAAACAATCGTAAATCGTATTGAAATAAGTGTAAAATTATTGCAACAATGACTGCAAAATTTCGATTGTTGTAATCAATTCATCTCAAAAAATAATTGAGATATGTTAATTTTAACTTCAAAAATCAATTCTCCATAGTTATTTTACCCTATATACAAATTTTTGTTCCATTTTCTTGGCTAATAAATAAACTATTTAAAAATGTATACACCGTAGATTTACATTTTTTTTGCTGCACAAACTTACGGTAAAATGATTGTATAATAAGATATTTCAAGTATTTTATTTGGGTGGTTATATATAGTTGCAAAACCGTGAAACAGTAATTTCCAAAAAAATAAATACAATATATAAAAATATGGATTATTACTTACCCAATGAAATTACTCATATTGACAGTAGCACTTCATTATATGTACAAATATACTAAACCCATATTAAATTAACTAAAAACACTCTATATAAAATTGTTGTCATATATTTCAGAACATATATAATAGCATTCAATAAATATTTCGTATGTAGTTCATACATAACAATACATAATAAAAATATGTCTAAATTTAAGCATATACAAGCCTATTATAGTATACAATACATACAAATATATACAAACAGCCCTAGGGCTAAAAACTATACACTTAGAGAACTTTACACTCGTAATAATCACAGAAACTTCGACACTGAAGCAAGAGCGAGCATCCACTAAAATATTTACGTAAACAGCAAGCCAATTAATTAGTCGAAAATAGTAGGGATGGACATGCGCATTCATTGTTGTGATCAATAATTTATTGATTACAACAATGAACATTCAATTATTGTTGTTAAATATGCCGGTTTACGTAAATATTAATAGCGACAGTTCCCTAAAATGTGGAGTAGCAATGGAACATAAGTACACTCTATAAAAGAAAGCACTTGGTTGTAAAGGCCTTGAAATTCACAGCCGGTTTAAACTACCAGACCTTAAAATGGGAGAAAAAGTAGCTTTGATTGGTCAGTCGTCTGCTTGTAATAATTGTACCTTTTATATTTGTTGTAAAACTACATAAAATGTGACAAAAATATATGTATTGGCTCTAAAATGAACGATTTTTACAATAACATTTCCTCGAAGAGTATAGCAGAAAAATATTGTGCACCTATATTTATAACTTTGTAACAATGAAAATAGTGGTGGGGACAAATTCTGACGAATCAGAGCAATGCACCAAATATTGATTTTTGCTAAGGTTATATATACAAGGTGCTGACCGGCTTAGTCGAACATATGAGTTTAACATGTTTGTATGTTCGTAATTTCTTGCTTCCGTGATTATTTTACGTAAAAATGCTTCAAATAAAAGTTGTAGGGCATAAAATTCTGCATCTGAATCAATAAGCAAAATTACGAAATTTGTAATTTTTCAAAGTCAAAACATATATTTTAATAAATAATTTTGATGTTTCACATGTAATAATTCATAAAAGGTACGATTTAAGCACACCAAAGCACTCAAATTGAACACATTATTTCAGATTTCTCCCTAAAAGTACCGTCTTACTAAATATTGTCATATTTTGAGACATATAAGTAACAGTCTTATGATACGAATTTGGATGTAGCTTAATATATACAGACGTAAGCTAACATCGTAAAAAATATATTGCTTTTCGAAACGGGTTTTTTGTTTTTAAGGCATTACACATGCACAATTCATGTCAAAATTGTTCAAATAACTAATTGTCTGTATATTTGTAAACTAGACTTAGGGATTTGGCATTTTCAACCCTAAGCCTAGTTTATAAATATTTAAAGAGAATTAAAAATAATTATAAATACAAAACTTTTTTGAGTGTCCCGTTTTTCAGTGTCATTCTGAATATTTTCATTTTCAAAATTTGTATCGTTTGGCACTTTTACGGAATGATTATCTAATATACTATACAGGGCTTGACGAATTTGATGGCCCCCAACTAATTACAGATGTCAAAACTGGTTTTTCATAAAGTTTTTCTCTGTCATTTTCGTCAATTTTGACAGGAGTTATACTTAAATTAACATTTCTGTACATACTATTACTAATATTTTTTTGTAAACCTAACAATGGACTATTACTCTCTTTATTTTGTTTTAATTCTCCGTTAGTTAAATTTAATTTAGCGTTAGTTTCATTTTTTTTATCATAATTAACGCCTGTTTCGTTAACTAAAAGAGGTACAGATTTTAAAAGATCATCTGCTGTATGTGATGAAGACATATCGTGATGGTGAATTAATAAAGATATTTTTTTATTGCTTACACTACTTGAGGGATCAAAATGGTCTCTATTAGATTTTCTCTCGCTATGGTGATACGGAACACTGTAAACAAACATTTTTTTATAATATGACGTAATTTATACAAAAAATATCTAACTTACCCTAATTTATTTGACGTATTTAGACTGTCAGTTTTGAGTATTTTGACAGCTAAAAAAATGAGTACGAATAATATCACACACCCACAAATGGGTACGGCTATTATAGCGGCTCTAAACCAAACTTCGTTGTTGTTGTAACCAGGGGATGAAAACATGTCATCGTTTCTAAGGGATTGTTCTGTAAATAATATTTGTTTATTGCAAAATAAGAAAAAATAAATCAACAAATATATACATCGTACATAAAACATACGGTATGCCACAATTCTAAAAATAAATATCCCTACAGAAAACAATTGTATTGTTCATCTTTCACTTAAAAGAAACATAGTCATAAACTTCTCGGATCTCGTCATTAATTTAAAATCTGTTGTCTCAGACGTTGTCATAACTACGATACGAACCGGTTCGTCGCTTGTTCGTTAGGAGCTCAAATGTTTTGCTTTATTTCTCGTTTATTTTTAATCAAAGGCGCACAGGTGCTCACGACTTTCTTTTATTTTCAACCATGTTTGTTTAATATATTAAACGGGGATTTTTTTTGAAATATGATAAGTTGATACCTCGTTTATTTTTTGAGATAATTAAATATGATTCTTACCATTTTTCGTATGATTTTGTATAGCTTCTATTGTTTCTCTGCTGTCGACATGGTTACACATATCTTTGGAGCAGCAGAATAACGACCTATGACCTCGCAATGACCCTCCGATTAACATGTTTCGGCATTCTGATTTTTGATCTCTGAAAAAAAACAAATTCATAAACAATTAGGATTATTTCAAAAATTATTTATAAGTTATTATTTATAGCACATTATTTGAGTATATTTAATGTTTAATTTCCATTGCAACAAGTAGTACTGTATAATATATAACGCGAATACATATAGAGAAAGTACATGTTTAAATTTAGCATGGCGCTTAGTTAACGGTACTCTTTGGTATGAGGTCAATTCTTGAAGAATTCACTCACTCACTTAATATATACATACATACAAAACGTATACATATATAATTTTTTTGGTGTGTGTATATATCGTGTTATATATCTGCTATATAATAAACACTATATACAAAATATTCGGCATATTAAAAAGCATAAAATTCTCTATCTAATGCTTCAAACCGCATCGAAATATTATTTCTAGTAACGGGAGATATATAATGTTAAAAATAATTATATACTTCAAAAATACAGTTGTTATACCCAAATTAAGGTAAATATTTTTAAATATATTATAAAACTACATAAAATTCTGAACATTTTGCTGCGTCGAAAAAGTCTCTATCTTTAATAGTTTTCGAAATATTTAATTTTGAATACTTGGGGTATATATAAAGTATTTTAATTAATCTTGAGCATATAAAAAATATTGAATAAATGAGACATATCCTATCTTATGGAGAATTTTACGAGGAATTCAAAGCCGCAACGTACAAGTCGATATCTCTTTTATTTTTCGAGATATTTACATTTATATAAAAAAAATTAATGGTTACCGATTCCTATACATATTTATTTTTATTTAATCTTTGGTTGTTATTATATGAAAAAACAGCATAAATATGTATTTATTATGCCGATAAATCATTAAAAATTATTACTTTTTCTTGTTGTTTTCCATGAACACCTGATATAGGACAAGTGCGTTGCCTAGCAATAAACAAGTTTCTTGCGTAAACAGACGTTCGAATTTTTCTCCAAGCATTCTCTTAACATTGCAAGAGAAAAGGTACAGAAATTGTAGAGGCCATTGAAAATATTTTGTAACGGTTAAGTTGTTTTTGACGTGTGAATTGTTATGTACGCTACGTATACGGTTTAATGTTTAATAAAATTTGTAATAATAAATATTTTTAAACAATTCTTATTTATTTTTATTCATTTTATCAATATTTATCATTTCCAATTGTAAAAGTAAATATAAATAGTCCTAATTATAAAATAATAACAAAAAACTTTGTAACACACTCATAAATTACATGTTGCACACGATTTATCAACGAGTATTCGTTATATCCGAGGTAAAAAATACATAAGATATACTTCATTTTAAAGTAAAAATTATGCTGAATCTAATGCTTCAAACCGCAATTCAATATCTTTTTTAGTTTTTGAAATAATTAATCCAAAATTAATCATTAAGCACAAATTACAATTCACCCATTACGACAAAGTATTTCTACTCCGTTCGAGCAAAACGATAAAACGAGCACTTTTTCAGTTGTAAATTATTGAATGTAGTGATTTCAATACAAGTGATTCTTTGTTTCTGTTGCGTCTGAATTCGTCTGGTGCAGTTATACTGTGGGTTACACATTGTTTATTAATTAGCATGTCCTTTGCCTGGGCCAACGTTGGAACACGGTGCACGACCATAGGCCTCCATGGGCACCCCCCCACGTCCTCGTACGTGGCAGACGGAACCCATGTGCCTATGCCGGTGTTGTCGGGAATGCGGAGTTCGTTTGGGGACGTAGGCTTTCAGTCGACGTCGTGGGGAGACCTTGGATCGTATTTCTTTAAGATATCTTTGAGTTATATGATGTAAGGGGGAACCACGGCGCCTCGGCTAGGCGTGAAATCTCTGACTCTTGCTCGTGTATAGGCGAGACCAACCCGAATGGGCGGGAATCATCGGCACAGATTCCACCGTATTTTATATTAGAGTCACTTAGATTTGCGGACAACACGTGTTGTTCTTAGATTCAGGATTGGGAATTAGGGATGGTGTAATTGCACTAGGTGGATTTGGACGTATTCAGAACAAAGTTGTTGCTTTGAGAAATTACTGGCGTTCGCCAAATATATCCCGAAAAGGATTTTTTACTTCAAATATACAAACAATCGGCTCTTTTCAGAGCCACCAAATACCATACGAAAAAGAATTTTAACTCAATTATGCATAGACCAATAAATACAAGTTAAATAAACAATAACTTACTCATCTTCTAGAAGTTCTAAACACCCATGTCGTCTTTTGTAACCTTCATGTCCTCTAAATGTCCTATATTCTATATCCTCTACTATTTCACTAAAACACACTCCAGCGTCACTTTTGCACATATACGAAGTCGAAACGCAGACAGGAAGATTGCAATAACATCGTATGTCATCTGAAAATAAAAACAAATTGTTTATATTTTGTAATATAAATTGTAATATGTTTTAAAATTGTGTCAAGCTGGTTTGTTTGCTCGCATAACTAAGAAGGGTACCGACCATATTTGTATAATAATTTATGTATATATTTGTTGCTATAATAACCAAAGTCATGTCAGTAAAATTTCAAAGAATTTAGTGTTTATATTCTACAGATGTAATACAGTTATAATCAATTATTATTTCTGTATCTCTTTTGGGGGTAAAAATTTGCTTTCGCACGCCCATGGTAAACCATTAACCGTGCGAAATGACAACTATGTCTGCACAATATCCGGGAAACCATAAGTGGTCAACCACTTAAAGAATTTTAGATATCTTGACATTTAACAGATGAGAGAATGATTTTAATTTTGAAGTATGTACTTAACTTTTTTTAAAAAAATTAGACATACAAACGTCTGTATTTAATTATTGTTTAAAATAATATATTTCAGCTTCATCCAAAGTATGTCGAGGAATGTATTTTTCATCAATTTGAATGTTAACGAAACCAGAAAAATTCAATTTCAATCTGTCAAAATTTTGCTAGGATTTTCGAATAATTGCGACTTAGCCTACTTATACAAAACTCTGCTACGAATTGATGCATATTTCTTTTAATAATATAAACTGGAAACCAGTATGACATAAAATTATGTATGTACCTCAAATGAAAAGTGTCTTTAAGGTACTCACAAGAAATTACGGTCTCGGCCATAAAAGTTGCTCATATAAAATACTATTATATAATGCTTCAAAGCGCATCCCAAAATCTTTTTTAGTTTGCGAGGTATTTAATGTAAAATATAACTATTACACACTTCAAGTACCACAGTAGCCACACCCAAATTAAGGTACATATATTTGAAGACCATAAAATACTGTCGGAGAGTTCGCCATCTCTTTTATATTTCGAGATATTGAATTTTATTTTTTTTATGAGTTTTAGAGATGAACAATATATAATACACACTTGTTACACCCAAATTATGGTATACTTTTTATACAATATAAAACTACATAAAATTCTGAGCGTGTTGCAGTATCGCAAAGGTGTATATGTCTTTTATTTACAGAGATATTGAATTTTAAAAATTTCGAGTTTTTAAATAATTTGATTAATTTTGACCATCTAAAAAATATTAAATAAATAAAACATATCCTATCTTGTGGAGAATTTTACGAGGAATTCAATGCCGCAAAGAACAATTCGATATCTCTTTTGGTTTTTGAATTATAGATAATAATATCAAAATTAATTTTGGTGATTTACTTCAAAAATTACAATTTTATTTAAACAAACATAACTCTTGTATTTTTTCAAAAATATGTACAATAATTAGTACACATATGTAAAAATATACGAGGAATTCATTTGTAAAATCAAAAAAAATCTATCTATTACGGTTCTGCATTCAAAGCCTACTGAAAGCTAGACAAACCTTCGGCGCCAATAACTATTAAGGCTGTAATATAGTTGGTAAAATACCTACAATTATCTTGCACGCAAAGTATTCTATTAGCATTTTAGAATGCAACAAGTGGTTCTATAGACCATTACAGGCCTTGGGAAGTGGTCAATGTTTGTCATTAAAATAGTACAGGAGAAAGAAATGCGAAAGAAATGTACCTGTTTTCGGAGACAGGTAAAATTGATTACTGTCGCCAAAATAAAGATAAGGAAAGATAAGAATGGTTGGAAATGGTTGATTTATGGCTAAGCTATGGTTGATGGATGGTACAAATGGTTGGCATAGTTTCTATAATTCATTTGCAGTATTATATATCGAATGTACGCTATGTATATGATTAAAAGTGTAATAAAATTTGTAATAATAAATATTTTTAAATAATTCTTATTTATTTTTATTCTTTTTATCAATATTTATTATTCCCAACTGTAAAAGTAAATATAAATAGTCCTAATTATAAAATAATAACAAAAAACTTTGTAACACACTCATAAATTACATGTCAAACAAGATTTATCAACGAGTATTCGTTATATCCGAGGTACAAAATACATGAAATATACCTCATTTTAAAGACAAAATTATGCTGAATCCAATGCTTCAAACAGCAACTCAATATCTTTTTTAGTTTTTGAGATAATTAATTCCAAAATTAATCATTAAGCACAAATTACAATTCACCCAATTCCGGCAAAGTATTTCTTCTCCGTTCGAGCAAAACGATAAAATGAGCACTTTTTCAATTGAAAATTATTGAATGTAGTGATTTCAAAATAAGTGATACTTTGTTTCTGTTGCGTTTGAATTCGTCTTGTGTAGCTACGCTGTGGGTTATTACTATTGTTTATTAATTAGCATGTCCTTTGCCTGGGCCAACGATGGAACACGGTGCACGACCATAGGCCTCCATGGGCACCCCCCCACGTCCTCGTACGTGGCAGACGGAACCCATGTGCCTATGCCGGTGTTGTCGGGAATGCGGAGTTCGTTTGGGGACGTAGGCTTTCAGTCGACGTCGTGGGGAGACCTTGGATCGTATTTCTTTAAGATATCTTTGAGTTATATGATGTAAGGGGGAACCACGGTGCCTCGGCTAGGCGTGAAATCTCTGACTCTTGCTCGTGTATAGGCGAGACCAACCCGAATGGGCGGGAATCATCGGCACAGATTCCACCGTATTTTATATTAGAGTCACTTAGATTTGTGGACAACACGTGTTGTTCTTAGATTCAGGATTGGGAATTAGGGATGGTGTAATTGCACTAGGTGGATTCAGACGTATTCAGAACAAAGTTGTTGCTTTGAGAAATTACTGGCGTTCGCCAAATATATCATGAAAAGGATTTTTACTTCAAATATGACAACAATCGGCTCTTTTCAGAGCCACCAAATACAATACAAAAAAGAATTTTACTTCAATTATACATACATACGTGTTGGTTTGAAATATTATAATACAAACATACAACATTATTTTAATATTAAAATTGCACATACATTGAATACATCGTATTTTTTTCTATACATTTCTTAGCTATTCTGAACGTATAAACAGAAGCGTATTGAATGACAACTACACAATGGAATAAGTGACAGTCGAGTGTTGCGACAGTTGAATACAAATGAAGAGAATACCAGTTCTTTTTTTTATTAACAGTTACTTGTTTCATGCCATTTATCCTTTTTATTATAATCCGGAGAAGTACATACATATATCATTTTTTATTGTATTAATAGTTAAATGTTTAAAATTATAGAAATATTACATATACCCTTCAGAAATATTGTCAAACATGACAACGAAACGGAAATACTTATGTAACGTTAAATTGAAATGGTGAGATGTATTGTGCTGGCCACAACAGATTTTTTAATATACATAATTTTGTATTCATATATGTATAAATTTAATATAATATAAAATTTTATTCATAATACCAAGAATTGATTGTATTATCAATGTGGTTAAAAGATTAGCTATATATGTAGTATTAAAATTTTTGATTATACAAAATATTGATAAAAGTTTAATAACTATATATAAAAATAACATATATATGTTTATTTGTAATGCTAATATATTATATTGTATATATTTGTACTAAATATTACATATTTATATTTACAAAGTATGTGTGTATATGTATTTTATATTGTTCAAATAAGTAAATATATTTAAGTAAACCCAATATATTTTATTTATGAGTTTTATATTCAATTAAATGTACTGTAAACATAAGTATTATGTTGTTTTTTATGTTAAAATAACATATACATTCCTTTATGGAGAAAAACATGTCATTCATATATTCATAAAATAACTTCAAAAACGTATACATAGTCTTCTAAGATTAATTTGTGAATAACTAAAAATTTGTTGTTCACGCTTATAAACCTGGAAAATACTTGGAATAATGGTGGGGGGACCAGTTGGCCAATCAGAGCACAGATTGATTTTAGCACAAACCGAAATTAACAATGATGTTATTTTATTGAATATTATTGAAATTATTGATGTAATTAGGGTTACAACATATAAATTATTGTTAAATATATTAAAGAAATATATTTATCCCTTAATTAAAAACTAAATGAATAATTATTTTCCCTTCTATAACTAACCAAAGTTAATTATTAAAAATTCATGTTCATCCTATTATTTTAGTTCAAAATCAATTATCCGGAATGATTTTCAAAATCATAACAGCATTAATAACCTCCTTAAGACGTACCTGGGATGAAATTGCCTAGTCATCTTTCAAAATTGCTTCACATATTCTCAAGTTATTAAAGCTAGCTATGTTTTTTGTCTTTGTTTTTCGGCATTTGTTTTTTAATTAAGGGATTAATTTGTATAATGGTTGTTTAAGAGTTTATTAATATTCTTGGAAAATATAAAATATATTTTCAAAGATAAATAAAATTTGTATTTATGAGCAGATGTAAACACTTTTAATTGAAATAAATTTCAAGAAATATAGTATTTCTGAGAATTGTTTACATTTTCAATTAAAAAGTTTACTATAAAATACATGACATGTTTTTCTTTACTATATGAATATATTTTACCGTCGGAGTGGTTCCACTTTCAAACTATATAATTATATAATTATTAGAAGCAATTTTCTTCCAAATTTTGAAAGCATCTAACGATTTTTATTTAATGAAGGGATTCTCAACGATGTTAAGTTCTTGAGTTCGAGTTCTTTGCCTGTGTTAAGTACAGCATGCGGTCTCTACTCTGTAATCACGTGGAGAACAGACTGCCGACGCAAACTACCAATCATCTGCTTGGAACATCCATATGTACACTCGGGGAACACATTTTATCAAACAAAGAAAATAAAAAAAAGAATAAGGGAAATAACTTTAGAAATTTTTAGAAAGATACAAGAGAGACAATTACATTTGTTTGAACATGTCATGAGGAGAGATGAAGAATATATTGGAAACGGAAGATTTGAGAGAAAAGGAACTGAATGAGAACGACACGCAAAACAGAAATGAGTGGAAGAAAATAAAAAATAACGACCCCTAACGAAAACTAAAGAATAAGATGTCAGTGTTAAGTGCAATTTGCATAGTTTGTTTATGAAATAATTTTACTGGAAATTTAGAATCTTTTGCACGAAATTTATGTATGGAATTTATACATAATACACAAGATTGGCGGGAGGGTATTGTGCTGGCCACATCAGATTTTTTAAAAATAAAAAAAATGAAGAAGAATTGACGACACTCAAAACATCGCATTGCGAAGGGCGAACCTGTCCCAAAAAAGTGTATTTTGTAGAGCATAAAATGTATAAAAAATCTGATGTGACCAACACAATACCTCCCGCCATTTACCTATGTATATAATTTTTATATTACTTTATAAATTTATCCATACAATATATAGAAAAAGTATTAAAACAAAATTGTAGAAAATGGAATAATCTTTAATTTTTATAATAACAAATTGAGAAAAATTACATTTAAAGGTTTTGAAGAAAAACTATCTTAAGCTTCAAGTCTAATGGCTTCTTTCCATATTAGAATAAGGTAGAAATACATGGTTTCAAAACTTTCTGAATGATAGTATTTGAGTTAGAGCGTAAAGAGGATCCACACACACACACATACACAGACATCATCGTGAAAATGTTAAAAATGGATTCTAGAGAGCTTAAAACGTGGTCAGCACGATCCCTATACCTCCCTTACCAAGGGTAGCGGGAGGTAAAAATGTTCAAAGTTTATTCATAAACTGATTTTCTTGACTATACTCATCTGTTTTGTGTCGGCTAACAGCCGACTGTTTACCCATCTCATTCCATCTCTGTCTAAGTGCATCGCTGTCTTTGTCTTGACTGCAGGGCTTGCAGTCAGAACACTGTTATTTGTTTTACCGACGAGAAATTCTCATAACGACGATATTTGAATAATGATATCATTTTTTTCACCGAAAATTACTTATAATTATCCAAGTCGAAGCAATTTCGAGAAATTGGACGCATTAAATGAACGATTTAATGAAAGAAGATTAGGTTTTTCAAGAGAAATTTTTAATATGAAATACATTACAGATTTTTACCTTCCGTCACCTTTAGGTAAGGAAGGTAATGTCTTTGGTCAAAAAATTCAATGATGAGTTTTTAGTCAATAAGCATGTATTAGGGTCCCTGTAATACGATTTTACCATTTTTACGATGATGTATATATGCATGTGTGTGTTTGTCTGCGTGTGTGTGACGAAAGTTTCGGATTGCACAACTTCAATACGATTCCTCAAGTTTACATCCAGAAGAACAACTGATTAGATTTTGGTTATAATTGGTGAACCGGAAGTAGCCTCATTTGAAGATTTAACAGTTAAATTTAATTTATTGACATTTAACGTTATTATAACTTAAAGAATATATTATTCCTTATACGATTTGATTGCATTCATATTCAATAGATATAGAGTTAAAGAATTTTAAAGAAATTGAATCAGCCAGCTATGCTAAACATGGAAACTACTAATATATTCATATAATTCAAATTGACAGATGTCAGTATCAATAAAAAGTAAATTAATGTGGCAGAGATGAGGATGTTGAAGTAGATGTTGCGGAAGAAACGGAAAGATAGGTAAGGAAGTATCTCTCGTGTTACAAGTTTCTAGAAAAATACAAGAGGGATAATTACATTGGTTTGAAAATGTCATGAGGAGAAATGAAGAAGATAATAAAAAATAGCGACCCCTAACAAACGGGGAAAGCTAAAGAAGAAGATGTCAGTGTCAAGTGCAATTTGCATAGTTTGTTTATGAAATAATTTTACTGGAAATTTAGAATCTTTTGCAAGAAAATTGTATGGAATTTATACATAATACATAGGATTGACGGAAGGTATTGTGGTGGCCACAACAGATTTTTTAATAATACATTTTATATTCAAAAAATAATGCATCAAAAATATTTAAAAAAATGTTGCACTTGCTTATATACTACCAAAATACTTGAACTAGTGGTGGGGGGAACAATTGGCCAATCAGAGCAAAGCAACAATTTATCGCAAAACCATTTATTTTTTGTTTAATATTGAAAATATTGATAAAATTACATTTATTTTGTATGGAACATATAGTATAATAATAATTTTAAATGTATATTGTGCAAAATAAATCATTTTGTTACTGTAAAATCATATTTATTGTCAATAAATTTTGCCTAAGTGAAATTCTTTTCATCACTGTTTCCATCCTTATCTAACTTGTTATTGTCCCTATACCTCTTATATCTATCTCCATCTGTCTGTCGGGGTTTGAACCATGGCGCCGTAGTTTTCAGCCGGCGTCTATACCACCCCTGTCTATACCGATGTTGAGGCACATGAGGGGTGTTTAGTTAGCCGGCAGTCTGGCGACGAATCTTCGGCGCCGAGAATGCGTCAGCCATAGGGAGATACGACACCGGTTTTTTGGAAATAGAAATATTTTTTTTTGTATTATAGCCATTTTTTATCGATGATTGTAAGATGTAAAGAAGTAGTAAATAAACTATTTTAATTGTAGATTTACATGTAAATTACTTTATACAAATGGTGTAATAAAATTTATTTAGTGCTACAAGAAAATTCAGAAGTTAATTTTCAATTTCAACTTTCACTTATTGTGTAACATGTTTTTTTTATGAATGTTATCGTATTTTAATAATCTATGAACTTTCAGTTTATTAATAAAATGTACAGTCGTATTAAAAAATAAAATTACAATGACGTAAGGTACGAATGTAGTTTATTTATATACCGTGTGTTAATTAAAAATCCGGCCATAAGCGTTTAACATGAGAAATCAGTTTTTCCTTGCCCAAAAGTTCCCAAATTATTTTAGACAAAAATACTTCAAATAAATGTTGTGGAGAATTAAATTCTGCATCAAAATTAGTAACAAGATTTTATTTTTGACATTGCATAATCGAAAAAATCAATTTTAAAGTTTTTTGAAAATTGCTGATTTATAGCGACAATTGAAATTATTTGTGTGTTCAAGAAATGTTAAATTCGTGAATTATGTACCATAAAATGGAAATGGCGAGAGGTATTGTGCTGGCCACAACAGATTTTTATTTTACATTTTACCAATGATAGTATACAGTGCAAAATGAATATAATAATTTGTTTTATATATAATAACTATTTTTCCTAGAATTTTCTTTCTATTCAGCGACGAGTTCATACAAGTTTATTATCGTGAGAGAAAGACAGCAATACAGAAGATAAGTACATATACATAAACAGAAGCATATCGTGTACACATGTATTCCTAGTAAGTTTTACAGATAATAATTGCTATGGTTTCTTTGTTCAAAAAATATTTTAATATATACAGGCACCCGTATTAATATATATTTTCATATAATATACATCATACACATATAAAATACAATGGATTTCTTGACTCCTATAGTGTAAATAATTAACAAAAACGTTGTGCACCTATATTTATAACTTTTGTATGCCTGGTATTAGGGTGGGGGGAAGAACTGACCAATCAGAATTACGCTCTAAAAAATATTTTTGTCAGATGGATTTTTAGCTTTATTTTTATAAAAAAAAACATAATTTATGGAAATTATGGAAAGCATCTGCTATCCTGATAACATATCGTGTTTAGAAGACTTATAAACAAAATTGGTTTATTAAATTTGACGACAGATATTTCACAATATTTAGACTATAATTTTTGGTTTTAATTAGTGTCAAACATATATTAATTAAACTTTCAAATACTTATGGATAAAGTATGCTAAATAATAAATAAAATTATGAATCAAGCTCAAGTAATGCCCCAAATATTGTTTAGGAAAACATATTTTGTAAATGATTTATCACTATATCGTATTACGGTTTTAGTGTTTGGTAGTGAGTCACTTATTTATAAGAAAAATGTAATGCATGTTCTCCTATTTTTCAATTAACATATAAGGTTAAAACAATTTTTTTATTATGACAACAGATCTCAACATTTGTTTTATAAATTTTGAAAGCATTTTAACACAAAATGAATTCATAAATGGATGAAATACAGTCAAATATATATTCAATAAAATAAAACATTTATATTTGTTTGTATGTTATATATGAACATGCCAAGTGTTTATACATTCTAATTTTAACTTTGAATTTTTTCTTCAAGGCCATAAGAATGTTTTATGTAGATTATAGTTGTTTACTTGCATTGAAATCAAGATTTAATTCTGTACATAAATGCAATGGCATATGTTTTGCTGGCTTATAGGCAAGATTATTTATTGTATTTTGTAATTACAAGAACAATAATGTATAATGATTTACTTGAAGCGTCTGAATCAATAAGCAAAATAAATTTTGTATGCTTTGTAACAACAGAAATTAGGTATGAATATGTCAAAAATATCAATAGCCATTGAGACAAAATATATAATTATTTGTTAATTTAAATTGATATTTGTTCGCTTGACAGGCAAATTTGTTAATTTTTGTTTTAATTCCATGGTTTTGGCAATTTTTGGGGTGATTTTCGACATGTTCATACCTAATTTCTGCCGTTATAAGGCACACAAAATTAATTTTGATTACTGTGTCAGATACAGAATTTTATGCCCTACAACTTTTATTTGAAGCTTTTTTACCTAAAATAATTAAGGTAGCCGGTAATTAGAAAAGTCTGATTTTTTGTTTGATTGTAAAAATGATAGTTTTTCAGCGATTTTTGATGCGTTAACTGTCAAAAAAACTGTAAAATTAGTAAGTATTATATGCAAAATACATTGCTAAATGTTTATTGATACATTTTGAATAATTTTTTGTATGATTTTCAATAAAAAATGCATAAATTTTGATTGATAAACAATGTTTTGAATATAGAAAACAATTATTCAAAGTATTTTCTTGATTTTTTGTAAGTTTCCGTGCGATGAACTGTAAATTTTAGGCAAAATTTCGTCAAAATTCGTCGAAAATCTTCAGATTTCAGTATGTTAGTACAAATTTATACCTGTACTATAATCCATTGAATCCTCTGTATCCAAAAAATCGTCCTGTACTGCAGCATCACTTAATACACATAAACAAACAATTAATTGGAATAAAAAATTATTTTTCTCGTTTGCAGCCATTATTAAAAATCCATTTTCCACTTGAGTTAAATGTGTTGACCAACGTTTTATCCGCGATTATTGTTATACACTTATTTATAAACACTAGCACTATTCTAAACCACCGTTCCTTCTGGCAGTTGAGAAGAGAATGACCAAGAGCTATGAACATATGAACGAGCCAAGGCGCTCTAAAGCGCCAGCAAACATTCCATTTTACGTCCCTGTCGGATAATCGGATCTTTCTTTCTATTATCCATCCTTTTCCGACCTCCTGGGGAGCATACGTCTCACTCTCTTTTATCTTTTTCATTAGTGCAGGCTCGTTTTAAAACTTTTTATTTGTTTTATGTATCAGTGGTTTTTGTAGCAAATACATAAGTAATTAATGAAGTCTGATCGTAGTTTAAGACATAATTTTTGCCGATACGTAAGAAAATATGTAGAAATTTGGTTAAATTTTACAGGGACCCATTTTTGGATAGCGTGCATATACCCAGTAATGGGTACAAAATATGGTGTTAATTTTAACAAAAATGGATTCCTTGGGCCGAAATATATATGTGTACTAAATACCATAAAATATCTATCCATTTATGTGTATAAAATACGTTAATTTTATCAATTTATTTGTAACTTTTGAGTCTATCACACATTTGATATTATTTTATTTATACAAAATGGACCATATAATCAATAATATTGAAAATATGTCTAGTTATATTAAAAAATACGTAGAATTCAATGGTAATATTATCAATTTTATATCTCCACCCATTTTTGGGTAAAAAGTATCCACCCATTTAAGGGTTCCACCCAGAATTTTTATTTTATCAAAAAACAATTCCTCGCGTTAAAATACATATGTGTACATAGTTTCATCAAAATACTCCAAAGGATATATCCAAATTTTCTATTTGTTTCAAATATTTAAGAAACATATATATACCCTGAAGTCGTAGCGATTAGTTACTTTAGTCCCATAAGCGCAATGTATTGTATGTGTGTTATAGATAACACAACTATTGCACGCTGTGATTGGCTGATATTTGAATGACTAGGGATCCCACAAAGATGTCAATTTGGTATTGTGTATTGTATTGCAATATGATTTTGCTATTTTATTTATAGAAATTGTACTAGTTTTGTAAATGTTGTGAAAATTAAAATACTTATAAAAGAAACTACGTAGAATCGATTGGTGTTATGTATGAATTTGTATCTACACCCATTTTTGGGTAAATACAAATGAAAAACAAATAAATTTCCGATTCATTTTACAAATATTTATGTATTTATTTTCAGTTAACGATTTATTTATTTACAAATCTAAAATCTTAATGGTTAAGCAAATAAATACCAGAAATTCCAACTTTCTTAATATTTCAGCTAACATACTTTCACTACAGTAAAAATAACTGTTCTTAAATATCTTTAGAATCAGATACAGGTGCAGAACGTCTTTTATATAAGCGTCATAAACTTTTTTATACTATGATATTAATCTTTCTGACCTGCTCCTTTGAAAAGAATGCTTAGCATTTCACGGGAATTGTATTGTAAATTAATTTATAATAGACTGTACAGTTGATAGTTGTTGACAGGTTTTACTTGCATTTTAAAAATAGAGCTTAATTTTTGTTAATTTCCATTTGCAAAATGTTGTGTATCCTTTAGAATTTTGGAACAAAAATTGGTATACACATGTATTGTGATCCAAGGAATCCATTTTTGGTAAAATTAACGGTATATTTTATACCCATAAATGGACAGGTATTAGCTACCCAAATTTTTTTGAATTACGTATTTTCTTACATAAATATACTAATTTTCAAAATAATTACTTTTATGATAATGGTATAATCTTAATAAATATAGTTGTAATTTTTTTGACAAATTCTATTCAAATAATATTGTACCTAGCTAAAGTCACTACCAATAAATCTTTAAATCCCAAATATGTTCCTATCGTTAACAACTTAAATCTACCTTAAATAAATCTACTAATTGGCGCTCCTTCTAAGAAATCTGTACCTATCTTTTACTTTACCTGGGGTTTGTCTTAAACCCGCCTTTACTTTTAAAGTCCTATCTACAGATACGGCGAACATGAACCACTAATGCACTCTCCATGGGCCGTATTAAGGAGGGAAATTTTAGATAAGCTAATGGACGTGGAAGATACGACCCAGACGAAAAGAAGTTTTTGTTTTTTGGAATTATTTTTAACTTTAAATAAGTATATTGTTATGGGTTGCTTAATACCTATTTTTGGATGTCCCAATCTGGACTATTATCATAAAACAAATAAATAATTAGTGCAATAATGACCAATGTAGACATATCAGTAAAATCATTAAAATTTTGTCAATTTGTAATCCTTTAAAAATATTGGCATTGGTTCTTGTTGCATTAAACTTTATATAGACTTTCTCGGCCAAAATTTCATATAGATTCCAAATTTCAAACTCAAAAATCTGTATCTTTAAAATTGTGCGAGATATAATAATATTTCCATATACACAATCTTTCATATTGTTTTCATGTAACTATTTTTGGTTCTCATGGTTTCTGGGCACACATAAACAAAAGAACTCGGACTGGTCTGATTGGTATATGAAATACGAAGATGTTTTTTTAACGTTGTTTGTTTTTGGTTGCCTGGGTACCCCGCCGAGTCAGACAGTATAGTTAGTAAGACCGACTAGTCATTATATAGACACAATATTATTTATGTGTTTTTATTAAAGATTTATCTGAATCTTTCAACAGATTATTGAATAATTAATGTATATTTAGTGTGGTTCTAATCAAGCTTAAATAGCGTAGGTAAAATATTGATGGGGGGACGTTTTACAATAAACAAATAATTTGGAGAGCTCTTAGCAAAAACCAATTGTCCATATTTTGATTTTAGTGTACAAGCACGTTTAAGGTTTAACATTATTATGATGATGTATGTATTATATGTGTGTGTGTGTGTGTGTGTGTGTGTGTGTGTGTGTGTGTGTGTGTGTGTGTGTGTGTGTGTGTGTGTGTGTGTGTGTGCGTGTGTGTATGTGTGGACGGGTGGATGTTGAAAGGACGATTTCTCAAAAACCATAAATACGTAACAAATTTAAATGTTTTATTATATCTTCCATAGATTTAGAGATTAAAAATATATATAAAATAATCTGTTGTAATCGTGGTTGTAATAAATTTCTACGCCCAAACAACTCCATGGAAACAAGTTGAGATAATTAAATGTTTGTAATTGATAGATACATGCAAAATATCAGTGTCAAAAATTCATTGTAGTGTATGTAGCTATAATAATATTGTATTATTAATTAATTATTTAAAATGTTAGGTATATAGAAATACCGCCAATACTATCAATGAATTGCAAAGAATCTCGAACATTTAGAAGAGTACCTACAAAAAACTTGCTCATACAATGAATTTAGAATTATAAAATATCTGTTGATAAAGAATTAGATTTTTTTGTGTGTACAAGGAATGTAGAATATAACCATGGGAATGGCGAGAGGTATTGTGCTGTCACAACAGATTTTTTTTTTAATTAATTCAGGATCATGTTTAAATATTAGAAAATTATTTATTGGATGTTATGAGGTGACGCCTGGTAAACGCCCGCACAGTACAAATATTTCATCATTACCGTACAAAGCAGATTGGCACACCCAGCACTGGGTAATATGCCGTGATGATATATTTATTTATTTATATAATTAATAGAAAAAGAAACATTGACGAACAAATACATAATAATTGGACGTTTTTGTAGAAACGCTTAAACTTTAAAATGCAATAACTTATGACTAAGATACTTCTTGCGAAAAACAGTTATAACAAACTATTGGGCATACTTGAAAGTATGTCGCTATATATAACTCATATTTACAATAATTGGAGTATGGTTGTTTTTGCCCAAAAGCTCTTTAATTATTATAAAACAAACAAAAAAATGTCACATTTGTATTTTTAATTACAGAATACAAATGGCCAAGGAAAAAGTGAGTCTTGTAACGCTACAGACACAGTAAACTTGTAACTTATAACAACCTTATTTAAAAGGAAACTTGCTGAGAAATATTTTACCTTTTGTGAATTTCATTCATCCATGTATAACTGTTTAAAATAACTTATTATCTTTATAAGGGTGTACATATTATAATTATAGTATGTATATTGTACAGTAAAGGAAATAACGTATGTCCTTAAGTTTTAGTGCAAAATATAGAAAAAGCGATAGAATAGCCCAAAAATATGCTATGGGACGAGCCTGGGGAAGATTAGGGGATTGTCGTTTTGCGAAACAAATGGTACGTTTGGTCTATTAGCCAAATTTGAGTTTATCTTGCATAGTAAGAGGACGCAAGGTCTGGCAAATAAATAAAATCATACCCAGCGTATTCTTCAATAAAATTTGGCCCGCATAAGGCCGGGATACACCCTTGTGAAGAACACGGCCATATTTATTTAATTTAAGTTCATAATTGTATTGTTTATGAAACAGTTAATTATTAAGTATTGCAAAACTTTAAGTAGATGCATTTTTTATTAAAAAACTCTGCACCCAAACTTCTCCACCACTGTTGCCGTCCAGTGTCCAGTGTCTCCCGTCCCATAGGGAGCAGCTAGCGCTCACTTAATTGTTTGTTGATTTAGAACCGGTTTGGTTTAATCAGCGGGGCTAATGCAGTTTTATCTTACAGTCGACTGCTCCTCTCAGATTTATTGAAGTCTGTAGTATTTTATGTTGTAAATTTAGGCGATAAATGAATAAATAAAGATTTGAAAGAATCTTTTAAGAATATAAAGGATAAATTAATTATAATAGTAAGAAAATAAAATATGCTTAAAAAATAGTTATTTGAATAAATCTTAATAAAAATTTGTATAAAATATTTAAAATTATTATTATATTAAACAAAAATTATGTGGTTTTTTTATTAAATATTGTACCTATGCTCTGATTGGCCAACCACTATTTCAAATATTATAATAGTAACATTTTAAAAAGAAAATAGTAAATAGAACAATAGTTATATGGAAAGGAACTTAATATAGATTTCAGCATTAGTAAATATGTATTTCAATTAATAAAAATTAAATGGCGGGAGGTATTGTGTTGGCCACACCAGATTATTATGAAAATATAAATGATATTTATCCCTATATAGAAACTATATATTGTATAACGTCTCCCATCCATATTTTGCCATTACTCTTTAAGCTTGATTAATAAATGTATAAAATTACAAATTATCTTATTACGTTCCTGATATATAGTTGTGGGCCACCCACAGTATTTGGTGAATTCTTTAGCAAAGCCGCCAATACAGTCTTCTGTCTTCTTTTCTTAAAACAATGGACAAGAAATATTCCTACTACTGAATTTTGTCGATGGTTGAATGTTTTTGTCAAGAGACTTTGATTTTTATTTTTAAATTGTTTCGGGAAGATATAATGCCTCGCAGATACTTAAAGACTAAATGAATAGTTTTTTAGATGTATATTTGCTTTACAAATAAAGTTATACATATTCATGAATTTAAAAAATATATTTAATTGGTTTGCTACAAATATTTTGTAGTTATAATAAAATTAAAATAATTAATCATGATACAAAGAAATAAATTAACTTCTTCAACACTGCATGAGTTCCAAATATCTTTGAGTAGCCGAAACGTCATGGTTAAGACCTCACAAATGGTTGCTAATGGTTTTATGGTTTACGAACCATTTATTTTAGGTAAACAGAGACCGATCGTTTTAAAAAATTAACGAAAAACATATTTTGGAAACATAAATGTTTTGTCAACATTTGGTTTCAATTTTTACTAAATTCTTTCGAAAGGAAAGCTGTATGTTGTAATTGTATTTGACAAATTAAAATACATTAAAATTCTTAACATATTCTATAGTTACAAGGTTAGACCATGGCGCCAGCATTCACAATATTACGAACCTGAAGAAATGAAATTTGAAATGCAAGGACAATGGTAACATTAATTATAACTATTTATTTATTACCGTAAATTTCTTACAATTTTACCGGCAATTGATCCATCGGTTGCCCACAAAAATCGCACAGATTTACGGCAAAAGTATATAAAAGAATATATTTAAATTCTACCCTTTAAAAATTCGAAATAATATTTTTACCCAAAAATAATATTTCTGTAAATGAACTTTTTGGCAACATCTATTAGTGCAACAAAGACACCAAAAATGACAGGTACATATGTGATATGTGTTAGAAAAAGATGGAACATGTTTTCGGCGACATTTTGGCACCAATACGGCGCCTGGCGTCTTGGTGACGTCACACGACTCTGAAATACCAATAGAAATGCAGATTTTTTAAACAATAACAATTTTTTAATTTGAAATAATAAAAACATAAAAATTTGTATAATTATATAAGAAAATACGTAGAATCCTATAGTGGTATTAAAAAAATTATATGTCTACCCAGTTTTGGGTGGAAAATATCTGCCCATTTATGGGTTTCAGATACGGCTTTAATTTTATCAATAATAGATTCTTCAGGTTAAAATACATATGTTTACCTATTTTATTACAAATTAAAAAGATGTATTTATTATTTTTGTATGCCAAGTTTTATTTAATAAATTTAATAAGTGCTGACAGATTTCAGTAAATTAAAATTAATGGTTTATATTTACATGCTCTGGAAAATTTACTAATTATATTTATGGTTTTTTAAATGATTTGACGACATAATACGACATTTATTTTACTGGTTAGAAATCTAGAATAATATAATTTATAAAATATTTATTAATAAAGATATTTTAACGAAAATTAGTATACATATGTATTTTGACTCAAGGAATCCATTTTTTGTAAAATAAAAGTCGTATCTCTAACCCTTAAATGGGTATATATCCTCCACCCAAAAATGTGTGTAGTTACAAATTTATGAAGTACACCATTCGATTGGCCATATTTTCTTATATAAATATCCCAACTTTCAAAAGAATATCTCAACCCCCATGATTAAATGAATAAAATGATATAAAATATTTCTATATTGCAAGTTATACGATACACCTGCAATATCCAGGTGTCTCCTATCCTTTCAATGTGTAAGACAAAGATAGCGATAACAGCTGTAACAGGAACCGGAAGTAGCAAGACTGGCGCCTGTAGTTAGTAAGCGGTCAACCGAACATGCAGATGCTGTTAGCTTTGTTGTCAACAACAAAGAAAACTTAGAACAACAATACATTTACAATACAATAAAAATATATCATTTGTTGTTCGTTATATCCGTCATGTTGTCGTTATAAACGATGTATATACATAGATATATCCTTTATATATGTATATTTAAAATTTGGTTGCTGTGTTTGTAACGTACTCGCTATAACCATATATGAAAGAAAAAATAATATTTTTAAAATTTGCAATTTAATTTTTTTTATTTTGGGTTCATCATTAATTAATTATTTAAATGCATCTTTTGCAGAATTTTACGCGGAATCCAATTCCGCAAAGTATAATTAAATATCTCTTTTAGTTTTAGAGATATTTGCAATTATTTCAAAAAAAAATGCTCACGAAAACAAAATTTTTTTGTAATAATTTTTTAAGAAATATAGTCTATCTTATAGGAAATTTTATGGGGAATCCAATTCCGTAAAGCACAAATCCATATCTTTTTTAGTTTTTTAAATATTGGCAATATTATAAAATTAATTGTTGCACATATATTGTTGATTGATGCTGATTGGCTACTGGCTTCCCCCACTCCTACTTTGAGATTTATAAGTGTATTTATTTAATTATATATTATAAGTATAAATATTAATTGTAAATAAATAAAATTATTTATAAATCTTTCATATACATATATGAAATTACAAACATATTTGTAAATACAAAGATATGTAATTTATGTAACATACATATGTATGTAAAGGACAGTGACTTTTACATATACGTAACTTTGAATAACAATCATTTAGCGATTGTTTATAGTGTGAATGAACTCAACAATTGATAAAATATTTAGTCTACAATACATACAAATATTTTTGTTTGTAACTTAAATATGATACCAATATATTTATTGTATAAAGATATCATCACTATGTTTCACCCATTTTGGGGTGTGGAAAGATCACCACTATGAAAACTAAATTAATATACTGTGTTTGTCATTTGTTTTCCTTATCGCATTTGTTTCACTTCCGTACTAGGTTGCAGACGTTGTGACGTCATTTCGTGGCGCCGAAAATGACTGTCACTTATTTTACGTTTTTGTTTTGTACTTAAGTTGATAAATATTTATTTTTACACTGTTATAGCTTTTGATTAGACTCCTTTACACTATACTTAAACAAATATTTTAGCAAGAAAATAATTGAAGAACTATTAGCAAAAACAACAGACATTTTTTTGAATTTGAGATAATTTATATAAAATCCATAGAAATAACGGAAGGTATTGTGCTGGCCACAACATTTTTTTTATAATTTGTTTTCTTTTACGTCACGTACATACATTCATTCATACATACATACATGCATACATACAGCAATTAATGTCATTACAGATATACATTTCAAAATCTATTTTTAAATTTTTAAAATTTGTAAATATCTTGTGATATACGGCACTTAAACGACAACTCTTAACCCAAGTTCTGTTTTTTAATGCGCTTAAGAAAAGCACTTAAGTCGTGCCCCTATCTGAAACGAGCCGACACTGATAAAGCGGCGCCAATGTTGTGTACGTCTATGGAATGATATATGTAGTTAAGAGTACAAGTAAATAATATATTTTTTGAAGTATTCTTTAAAATATTTTGACAAAAATACGTGTAAGTATGTATTTTGACTCGAGGAATTTTTTACCTTCGGTATTGTCTTTGGTCAAAATATTCTGTGGTGAGTTTTCAATGAATAAGCACGTTTTAGGGTCCCTACACTATAATTTTACTATTTTCACAATGGTGTATGTATGTGTGTGTGAGTAGCCGTATTTTATACCCATAAAGGGGTAGATGTTTTCCACCCAAAATTGGATGGACATACAAATTTTTAAAATTCCACGTCCTTTTTTATGTAATTATACTAATTTTTAATGAATTTCTCTAACTAAACTACTCGCTACGAATAAATGAATTAAAACCGTATTAACATAAAATTGTATGTCTTGTCTTGGTAAAGTTTGGCTTCTTGTAAGACTATTTTAAGCTCTCCCATTGAGTTATTTGAAGTTGGTCGTTTAAATATTTATTTTATATTAAACGTTTTTTTACTTAAACAACAGCTCAAGTGTTAAACACGTCTCAAACGAGAGACTTGTTTATTTTTCGTTAAACAGTCCACGAAAGATGTCAGTAAACAACACACATTTTTGACTTTTTAACATTGTGTACTAAAATAGAAATTATAAACAAAGAAACTTACATTTTAAAATGTTTTTGAAGCTTTTGAATTAAAATAAATCATATGGGCACTTATTGCTAGCGTGGAGAGTGCACTACTGGGGTGTGCCATTTCAAATTTAGTTTTAGCAGTCGGGATTGAACCCAGGTCACCAAATTCGCGACCAGACACCCAGTTAAATATATAATTTATTTTCAATGGAAAGTCTCCAGATTTTTTGACTTTGGAGGACTATAGCTAATTACAGGTACATGATAGAGGCATATACGTTACGCCATTCGATTTTATGGACTTTTCTACATATATGTACCTATTTTCAATGTACGTGTTTAGCTGATACAGTAATACAAAGCAAAAAACAAAAAAATGGTACCTTAAAATACTCAGTACCCCACCAAAAATCCGACTCAGAAGATTTCTTAACTTTGGCGGACTTTAACTAATGAGCGGTAAATGATTCCATAGAGTTTTCTACATATGCACACCAATTTTCAATTTTTCTGTTCATTCTATACAGTATTACCAAACAAAAAAACAAAAAGTGGTACCTTCCAATACTCAAGTTTTCGTAGACGCCTGATTCTGAGATTTTTTTTTGATACGGGCCTGTACGCTGTGGGAGACAACTTCTTCAAAATGATGGGTGATCTACACGCTATCTTTGATCTGTTTTTTGTGGTTCAAATCCCAAATGAAGCATGGTACATTGAAGTCTGTTTATTATTTTAAATGTACTCGAAACATCGAAAGTTTTTTTATTTGTCTTGTGTATGGTGTATCAATTATTGAAATATGACATGATAAGGCTTTAATTATAATTAAGTATGTATTTTTAAATATATTTTGAAATATGTAGATTTGATAGTTTTAAAAGTACAAAAATAATAGTCAATTTCCGATTGATATAAAAGCTAATAATAATAGTCGTTTAATTATGATTTGATCGGCGTCATGATTTCGTGATTAAGACAAAACGTAAAATCCAATATTAATGATCTACATTCTACAGGATATGTGGTCTATATTAATCCATAAAAATGTGGCCAGCACATTACCTTCCGCCAATTACAATTATCTATTACTTTAAATTGAAATTTGTTCACTTGAACAGAAATTACAAATAAGGTGATTTTCGCCATTTTCATACCTAATTTCTGCCGTTACAAGGCGTACAAAATTAATTGTGTTTATTGATTCATATGCAGAATTTTATGCTCTACAACTTTTATTTGAAGCTTTTTTATCTAAAATAATTAGGGAAGCAGGAAATTAGGAAAGTCTAGAAAGTATGTATATTTTAAATCTAAATATCAAATCATATAGAGAATTTAATATTTATAATTACGGATAGACACTTGTGGAACCATCTAGCGATTATTTGCGAAGTAATATATTAAAAATACATTTATTTTATTTGAATAAATAATTTATAAATCCCGCTAAATCTCGCTTGCAAGGCAAAATATTATTATAAAATATTTTCAATGCTAAATAAAACAAATGAAGTTTATCTTCAAATGTTAACAATTGAATCTAAAAATAGACTGTTGGTTTGTGCAAGTTCGCAACATGCTTGAAGAGAATAAATGATTTCAGATTTGTACTAGATTTTATATATTCATTTAAAATAATATTATTTATTTATTTTTGTTGTGAGAGTGATAGTGCTGGCGTCTGGTGGCGACTTATGAACTATATACTAAAATAAACTTTTTGAACATTTTTTGATACGTTGATTTTCTTTGCAAAATGTAATGTACAATATTTTCACTGTATATGTGTATATGTTTTATGTACATTAAATTATACCATATGTTGCATATAAGCATCAATGATAAATGATCTTACATCTAGAAGGCTTGGGTTAATAATAGAGTTACGTTCTACGTCCATAGGCGCACGTCAACGCTTAATTATATGGGGCAACATAACACAAACATATTGTTCAAAATAAATTACTGAATTAAATATTACAAAATTTAAAAAAAATAAACATTCCTGTCCTGTATTCAACAAGACAGTTAAGGCAACTAATTAAACCCTTTTTTACTTCTTAATACGGCCCTGTAAAAGTAAACAGTCTTTCTCTACGCTTTTGTTTCGGCTAAAATCAATTTATGATATTGGGGCCCTCTGAACTGGTTTTAAGATGTGTACTCTTTTTATTGGCTGCAGGTAGAAAGAATGAACATCGGACCTCATACTGCGACCAGTGCCGTACGTCATTAGGGGCAATTTCGTAAAAAAGTGCCCCTTTTGTTACAAAATTTTTATATAGGGCGACACTGAAAATGGGGCACACAAAATAATTTTTACCTTCCGTCACCTTTAGGTAAGGAAGGTATTGTCTGGTCAAAAAAATCGATGATGAGTTTTTAGTGAATAAGCACGTTTTAAGGTTTCGGATTGTATAACTTCAATACCACGATTCCAAACATTATAATTTTTTCGTATTACTCAAGTTTACATCCAGACGAAGAGGGGATTGAATTTTGGTTATAATTGGTCAACCAAAAGTACCCTCATTTGAAGATTTTAACAGTTTTTCTTGAAAAAATGCACTTAAATATCATTTATTGACATTTAACGTTATTATAACTTAAAGAATATATTATTTTCTATACCATTTGATTGCATTTTATACTTCATATTCATTAATACAGTAATTTAATATTTAATTGTGGACACCCATAATATGAATAAATAATAAAAACTAAAATCGCTGTAGAGTCCATAAATATTTTATAGACTTTTAACTGAGTTATGGCTTTTTAAACAGGTGGAAATATTGACATGTGTACTTTATTTTTAGATATTTCAAAATGTACATTGTATATTTTTTTACAATACTTATTTATCTTTATTTTTTCATAAACCACTACTTTACTCATATGTCTTTGTCTAACGAATACTCAGGTAAAGTAATTCTTTTCGCCCTATAATTAGACGAACGGAAACAGGTCGTTACGACCCTGTCCTTAGACAGGTCATTGCAGGATAAGATAATAACATGGTTTACCACTTAAGTAAGATTTTGAGAACGTTTCTCTATCGAAGAGATATGGAAAAAATGTTACCTGACTTTAACTTTAAGTATAGTCAAGCTGATGATTGTGTGGGTTGTTTAGGGATGGGTGAACGCATTTATAATATATTGTGTGTATTATTTAGCTACATATATAGTTTCATTGAATTTTGAAATAAAAAACTTGCAAAATATATTTTGTACATAGTTTATCATGAAATATTTGTTATATCCGAGGTACAATTTAAACAAAATATATATTATTATAAAGAGCAAAACATGCTAATTTTAATACTTCAAAGATCATCTCAATATCTCTTTTAGTTCCAGAGATATAAGCAATTAATTTCAAATAAAATACAGTATAATTATTTTGTAACTTTTAAGTCTATCAAATGATCGAACGGCTACGAAATACTTCCATGCCAAAACATACAATTTATATTATTTCAATTTTACAAAATAAATCATCAAATCAATAATATTGAAAATATGTTTACTTATATTAAAAAATATGTAGAATCCAATGGTAATATTAGCAATTTTGTATCTCCACCCATTTTTGGGTAAAAAGCATCCACCCATTTAAGGGTTGCACCCAGAATTTTTATTTTATCAAAAATCGTTTCCTTGTGTTAAAATACATATGTGTACAAAGTTTCATCAAAATATTTTAAAGGGCATGTCCAAATTTGCTGTTTGTTTGAAATTTTAAGAAACATATATATACCCTGAGGTTGTAGCGGTTAGTTGTTTTAGTCCCATAAGCGCAATGTATTTTACTTGTGTCATAAGGTAACACACTTTTGCGCGCTGTGATTGGCTGTCGTTTGAATGACTAGGGATCTCCGAGAGATGTGATTTTTACATTGTGTAATGTATTGAATGATGATTTACTATTTTATTAATACAAATTGAACCCGTAGAGCTAATCTATTGAAAATTAGAAGACTTATAGAAGAAAATACGTAGAATCGAATGGAATTATGTATGCATTTGTATTTTTAGCCGTTTTGTATTATATGATTAGAAAATACGCAGAATTTAAATTTAAAATCTCAATATGTCGAGAACTAGAAGAGATAGAAACCTCATCTATGCAGCAAAATGCTCGGAATATTATATAGTTTTTTATTATATTCAAAAATATACAGTTTAATTTGGGTGTAACAACTGTGTATTTGGTATGTCATGTTGAATTTGAATATTAATTATATCAGAAATTAAAAAAGATAATAAGATGAACTTTGCGACAAGATTCCTCATAAAATTCTATATAAGATAGGATATGTATTATTTATTTAATATATATTTTTTAAGAATAGTAATAGTAAAAATGAATAATACGTAATATCCCTATGCTGAACCATGTATTTCGTATAAGGATTTTTTTTGGAAAGAAATGTAAATATTTCGAAAAATAAAAGAGATATTCAGTTGTTCTTTGCGGAATTAAATTCCGCGTGAAATTTTCTATAGAATAGACTATAATTTTATTAAAAATTATTTTTACAAATATATTTTTTTAAGAGAAATATAAATTATGTGTTTTTTCAATATCTCAAAAACTAAAAGAAATATCGACTTGTACTTTACGGCATTTGATTTCTCGTGATATTATCCATAAGAAAAAGAATATTTCATTTATTAATTATTTACCATGTGCCCAAAAATTAATTTTAAAAATTGGAGAGTATTTCTCAGCCGTTCGATCATACATACGACTCAATACTTAATATTGATATTTTATCTTTATATATATGCTGAAGTCGTAGCAGTAACTTGTTTTAGTCCCATAAGCCCAATGTATTTTACTTGTGTTATAGATATACATAGCTTTTGCGCGCTGTGATTGGCTGATATTTGAATGACTAGGGATCTTCGAGAGATGCGAATTTTACATTGTGTATTGTATTGCAGAAGGAATTAGGCATGAATATGATGTTTTACTATTTTATTAATAGAAATTGAACCGGTAGAGCAAATGTATTGAAAATTGGTATACTTTTAGAAGAAAATACGTAGGATCGAATGGTATTATGTATGAATTTTACTTTATGTATTGTGTAGTTTTAGATGTGTCATAGACAAATCATTGGATTTTCCAAATTATTTTTAGTTTTGTGTTAAATAGTTATTTGTATGATAGCCTCATAAAATATCTAGATCCAAATAGTAGGCATTATGCCAAAATTACTTAAAAAATATTAAAATACATTAAATTTAACAATAAAATTTTATGTTTAAAGCGAAATATAGACCTAATTTGTGAACGTTATTTCGTAAATATTATTTTTATTTTGTCTAGACGAATTTCAAAATTATTCCGACAAACCTATTATTACAAAACAAAAAATATTTTCAGAATGACAAAACAAACCCTATTATTTTATAGTACTTAAAATTTTATCAATAATTTCGCTTTTATAATGACATTGTTAAGACTTAAATTATTTTCGAATTTTTCTCAACGAACGATATAATTTAAGGTAGTTAAAGATAATTTTATATGTCGGCAGACCGCCTGAAGCCCGTAGGCTAAATGCACTTTAATTTTAATAGGAATAAAAAATGTATCTGCTGTTTTATGAGAAAATTTTGATGTGTTTCGTTGAAACAAAATATATAAATAAATATATCATCACGGCATATTACCCATTGCTGGGTGTGCCATTCTGCTTTGTACACGGACTTCGGTAATGATGACATATTTGTACTGTGCGGGTGTTTACCAGACGTCACTTCACGGGCACTCATTGCTGGCGTGGAGAGTACACAGGGGTCAATTATATGATCATGATTTATTAATAATTGTAATATAAGAATTGAGACGCATTTAATGAAAGAATTTGCCTTTCACCGTAAATAAATAATAAATATTTTTTGTTTGAATAATGTGAATAAATATACATATTTATTAATAGCTAGAAGGTACAGTAGTTTTTTTAAAATATTATTAACATTTATGAATCATAGAACAATTATTTGTATTTGTTTGTATATTCAAAGCAAAAATTCTTTTTTATATATATTTGGTGGCTCTGAAAAGAGCCGATTGCTGTCAAACTTGAAGTAAAAAATCCTTTTCGGGATATAATTGGCGAACGCCAGTAATTTCTCAAAGCAACACTTTGTTCTGAATACGTCTAAATCCACCTAGTGCAATTACACCATCCCTAATTCCCAATCCTGAATCTAAGAACAACACGTGTTGTTCGCAAATCTAAGTGAAGCTAATATAAAAATACGGTGGAATCTGTGCCGATGATTCCCGCCCATTCGGGTTGGTCTCGCCTATACACGAGCAAGAGTCAGAGATTTCACGCCTAGCCGAGGCGCCGTGGTTCCCCCTTACATCATAAAACTCAAAGATATAACTTCAAGAAATACAATATAAGGTCTCCCCACGACGTCGACTGAAAGCCTACGTCCCCAAACGAACTCCGCATTCCCGACAACACCGGCATAGGCACATGGGTTCCGTCTGCCACGTACGAGGACGTGGGGGGGTGCCCATGGAGGCCTATGGTCGTGCACCGTGTTCCATCGTTGGCCCAGGCAAAGGACATGCTAATTAATAAACAATAGTAATAACCCACAGCGTAGCTACACAAGACGAATTCAAACGCAACAGAAACAAAGTATCACTTGTATTGAAATCACTACATTCAATAATTTTCAATTAAAAAAGTGCTCATTTTATCGTTTTGCTCGAACGGAGAAGAAATAGTTTGCCGGAATTGGGTGAATTGTAATTTGTGCTTAATGATTAATTTTGGAATCAATTATCTCTGAAACTAAAAAAGATATTGAGTTGTAGTTTGAAGCATTAGATTCAGCATAATTTTCTCTTTAGAATGAGGTATATTTTATGTATTTTTTACCACGGATATAACGACTACTCGTTGATAAATCTTGCGCAACACACATCTTATTAGTGTAATACTAAAGTTTTTTGTTATTATTTTAAAATTAGTGCAATTAAAAGTTACGTTTTCACTTGGAAATAATAAATATTGATTGAGTAAATAAAAATAAATAAGAATTGTTTAAAAATATTTTTTATTACAAATGTTATTAAACTTTTACAGTTAATAATATGTATTCCTCTGAGTATATGATGTTTATCGACGCGAAATCAATTTAATCAATAAATATAACGATGATTAATCATTGACGTCATAGTTTGGTCATATTCACTTTCAATTTTATAAACAATTTCATTTATTTTTCTACATAACGGTACAAAGTGAGTCATATATTCAATGTTAACACAAAGTTTTATTAATATTATCGACGCCTCCAAAATTGCATAAATTACTTGTCAATGTATTTGAAAAGTTGTTAACATTAACATTTTGTTTAGTATCCATAGCCACAAAAATTATTTTGAAAATTATGGTTCATTTTATTAAATATCTATAGTTACAATGACATCTTAGAAATAAAATATTTATTTAAATTGATCAAAGCAGCCGATGATATCGGAGGGTATAGGTCATTAAGATCATTGTTTTTATGAGTAATTGATAGTCATTTGACATAAAAAATTAACCAGATAATCTTGGAACAAACTAGATTAAAATTATATACGACTTTGTTTTATTTTTATGTTACTGCTGATGATTTCCTTAATAATAATAATACCTGTATGTTTATGAAAACGGTACTTATATTTTTACAATAATAATTATTTTTTTATTCAACTTTATGCGACCATAAAGTCTATATTTAACACTGCTAACAAATATACCAAAGCCTTGTTTAAGATATAAACATAAAACAATCATAAAGACTAGTTTACAATGGATAGTACATAAAATAAATCGTTAAATTGCAATCGAAATTATAAAAATATTTATAGCTAATATTAACTTTATAATTTATTGACAATAATACGAGGGACATTTCATAAATAATACACAGATTGGCAACACTGCGGATTAGATGATGCAACAACAGTGATATTTACATCAGTTGTAGTAGAAGGAGGAAGGAGCGTTTTTTGTTTTCAACTATAGCGTAATCTGTTTTTTGCAAACGTCAGCTAAAAATGAAGTCTGCACATATCTGTGTGAATACGGTTGGGAAATTTGCCTCATACTCCCTACAGTCCGGACGTGAGTCCACCAGATTTTGACCTATTTTAAATCTGAAAGAGTCTATGCGTGCACATTGTTAAGTGTAATAAAAATAAATGACCATCGCATTTTAAATATTTGTTACGAAAATTGTATGTAAAGATTACTAATTTATTAATACATATTTTGTTTACACTTAAACTATTTTAGGAAACGATATAGTAATAAATAATTTTGAAAATAAGATTAAATGTAATACATTTTAATTAATATTAATTCATAAACCAAAAGATATATTCATTTTTTTTTAAACATACACATATATAATGCAATGTCTTCATTAATAAATGAATTTATATTATTTTTATTTTATAAAAATTCAAATACAATCTTTTCGAATGAAATGCATGGCGACTGATCAAGTAACCTTTGACATTTAAACATTGATAAGCCGGGTCACTAGTACACATATAGACAATGGAAAGTTTTATTAATTTCTGTATTTGTTTATTTCAATAACAGTTTTGTACGAATTTAATCTTATATCAAATTATTTTAAAACCATAAAACGTATATCTGACGCTAATAAATAACACGTCCCAAACGTTTTCTTTTTTATCTCTCGCTAAGAGAGGTATTGGATTCATGCTAAAAATCGCATATCCAGATTTTAATGATTAAGCACTTTTAAGGTCCCTACAATCCGATTTTAATATTTTTACGATGATGTGTGCGTGTGTGTGAAGATTTTTTCTGGGAAGTACATACATTATATTATTTCTTATTGTATTAATAGTTAAATATTTAAAATTCTAGGTATATTACATATACCCTTCAAAAATATTGTCAATCCCGACAATGAATTGGAAACATTTCGAAAAATTAGAAGAGGACAGAATTTCTTCATTGAATGAATTTAAAATTAAAAAAATATAAATATAAAGAATGGATATAAGTACAATTTTTGGTGTAGAGTGTAGGTATACAAGAAATATTAAATACAATAGGGGCCTTGACAAGCAGATATGGGGGCACGTGTCAGAATGATAGCTAGTAATTATGTACATATATGTCAAATATAATTTTTCATTCTAAATTTAGTGATTTTCCAATTCCACGTGGTTCATTTTCCTCAACAAGTAGATTCCACACTCCTGGTGACAAATTAACTACATGAATTTAGAAAAAAATTACATCTATGTACATAATTGTCATTCTGACACGGGCCCCCATATCTGCTTGTCAAGGCTAACAATGTCACATGACTGCTCGCGCCCTTATATACTTATGTAATCCAAAACGGATGTGGCGAGAGGTATTGTGCTGCCCGCAACAAAATGCATTTGCTTAATATATTGTCTTGAACATAGGTTTTTTTTTTGTGAAATGCACATTTATTAATTATTATATATTGCTATTTAATTAATATACTTTAAGAACATTAATATATCGCAGGAAATACTTATTATTTATTATTTTCCTGCACTTTATATCATTTCCGGTGAGAAGAATAACAAGTTTGCATTTTTAAATACCAGTGTTCATATCCTGTTCATGTTAAAATTGTTTTATTGTATAATTTTGCAGTAATATCATTAAATACATATACTTCTCTGTACAAAAAAAAATGATTACAACAATACATTTAACAATAATTACAATATTTTTTTAAATTCCCAACAATAAAATTAATTAACAACAACTTTGAACATTTAGTCGTAATTTTCAATGAAAGTCGTAACTTATTTACAACATTTAATTACAAATACATACGCATACATGCACATACGCTTAATTTATGTATAATGTACACGTGAACCAACAAGTCGAAACAAGTTTGCAGCAGGTTCATGCTGGGTACCTTGCAATTAGCAAGGGGAAATTTATTATCATCTCTGTGAGAACGTAAAATGAAAGAATTCCTATAGATTAAAATAAGTATATGTATAATATACACAATGTTGTGTATAGGTTTATCATTGAATATTCGTTATATCCGATACTTGGAGTAAACAAAACATGTATCATTTTAAAGAGCATAAAATTATGAATCTACATCATCAAAGTATATCTGATTATCTCTTTTAGTTTCAGAGATATGTAATATTATAAATTGCCATTTCACATACACTTGCTACATCCAATATAAGGTATACATATATTAATGCCATATAACTACATTAAATTCTACGTAAAATGCTACGTAGTAGATGTTAATATCTCTATTAGTTCTTGAGATAATGAATTTTGAAATTTTTCTGTGTTTTTAAGCATAGGACAAAATATATAAGATATATGTATAAAATATTTTCATTAATTTTGGACTTATAAAAAATATTAAATAAGTAATACATATCCTGTCTTATGGAGAATTTTACGAGGAATCCAACGCCGTAACGTACAGGTCGATATCTGTATTGGTTTTTGAAATATTTCAATTTTTAAAAATATTGACAGTTATAAAGTCGTTCACCTGATCGAACGGCTGAGAAATACTCTCCAATTTTTAAATTTAATTTTTGGGCACATGGTAAATAATTAATAAAAGAATTATTATTTTGCTTATGCTTATGCAAAATGAGGAATCCAGTGCCACAAAGTTTAATTTCATATCTTTTTTAGTTTTTAAGATATTGAGAAAAACATATAATTTATATTTCTCTTTAAAAATTATATTTGTAATAATAATTTTTAATAAAATTATAGTCTATCTTATAGAAAATTCCACGAGGAATTTGATTCCGCAAAGTATAACTCAATATCTCTTTTAGTTTTCGAGATATTTACATTTATTTCCAAAAAAAATCCTCATACAAAATACATAGAGCGAATACAAGCAATATTATGTATTATCCATTATTATTATTATTGGACTTACCAAAAACACTAAAAAATGAAACCTACCCTATCTTATGTAAAATTTTACGAGGAATCCAATGCTGTAAAGTACAAGTCCATATCTTTTTTAGTTTTTGAGATATTTACAGTTATTTCCAAAATTTTAATACCCATACAATTTTCCTTTTAATAAAAGTTGTTTTTATAAAATTATAGTCTATTTTAACGGAAATATTCCAAGGAATTCAATGCCGTAAAGACAAAATCAATATCTATCTTAATTTTTGAGAAAATAACTAAAAATTCTCAATTAATTGTTGCTGAGGAGTGGGGGAAGCCAGCAGCCAATCAGCGTCAAGAACCAATTTGGCAATATTTAGTTGTGGGTTTATAAGCTGGGTACCAAACGAAATTATTTCATACGACGTTAGTGAGTTCAATACAAGTGATTCTTTGTTTCTGTTGCGTTTGAATTCATCTTGTGCGATTATACTGTGGGTTATTAGACATTGTTTATTAATTAGCATGTCCTTTGCCTGGGCCAACGATGGAATACGGTGCACGACCATAGGCCTCCATGGACACCCCCCCACGTCCTCGTACGTGGCAGACGGAATCCATGTGCCTATGCCGGTGTTGTCGGGAATGCGGAGTTCGTTTGGAGACGTAGGCTTTCAGTCGACATTGTGGGGAGCCCTTATATTGTATTTCTTGAAGTTATATCTTTGAGTCATATGATGTAAGGTGGAACCACGGTGCCTCGGCTAGGCGTGAAATCTCTGACTCTTGCTCGTGTATAGGCGAGACCAACCCGAATGGGCGGGAATCATCGGCACAGATTCCACCGTATTTTTATATTAGAGTCACTTAGATGTGCGAACAACACGTGTTGTTCTTAGATTCAGGATTGGGAATTAGGGATGGTGTAATTGTACTAGGTGGATTCAAACGTATTCAGAACAAAGTTGTTGCTTTGAGAAATTACTGGCGTTCGCCAAATATATCCCGAAAAGGATTTTTACTTCAAGTATACTATTTATTACAAGAAAATAACTTCAAATAAAATCTGGATTGCACATTTTCCAGTAATCGGCTCTTTTCAGAGCCACCAAATACATACAAAAAAGAACTTTAACTCAATTATGTAATCAAAAACTTACTTACTATTTGCATTGTTGTCCCATTATTCTGTAAATTTATAAAAAATACAAGAATAAATATATTTATGAATACATTTATTTGAAATAATATTAATACTACACATATTGTACCATATATGAATGTCATGAATTTACTATTAAATATTTATGTAGACAAATATAATCTATGATAGTCATTCGCGCCAAAAGCACAATTACATTTTGGACATTTTCTCTGCCTAGTTTCGTATCTCGTACGTAAACAATCCCAACAAAACACATGAAAGCACTTTGACAGTACAGCATCTTTTCTTTTCACTTTGCAAGACGGACATGTTAATGTTTCTTTGTATTCACGTATTTCTTCCATCATTACTTCGTCTAAAGATGTGCCAGCCAGTTCCATTTTTTTCATTCGTTCTGCTTTTCGGCGCAACTGAGCGATTTCCTCCTAATAGGGACAAATAGCACATTTGTGTATTATATATTGTTTCGTAAATAAAAGTGTTAATTTGATGAAAGTTTTTGTTCAATATTTTCTGAACCACTCATCAGATAATTATATATTTTTTTATATATAGTAAATAAGGTATGGGGAGTCGATTTTTGAAGTCAAAATCGTTGTATCTTTTACCGTGTCTGAGTGGAGCAACAAATTTTGGTTTATAAATAATTTCAAATATTTTGTGAACTCAACATTTATTAATAAAATTTGGTATATATAGTAAACAATGTATGTGGAATCGATTTTTTAAGTCAAAATCGTCATATCTTTTACCGTGTCCGAGAGGTTCGACAATTTCTTTATGTAAACAATTTCAAATATTTTGTGAACCCCTTAACAGTTAACAATAAAATTTGGTATATATACTAAACAATGTATGGAGAATCCATTTTTGAAGTCCAAATCGTCGTATCTTTTACCGTATCCGAGGGGTCGAGCAATTTATTTATATAAATAATTTCAAATATTTTGTGAACCCCACAACAGTTATTAATAAAATTTGGTATATATACTAAACAATGTATGGAGAATCCATTTTTGAAGTCAAATTCACCATATCTTTTACCGTGTCCGAGAATTGCAACAATTATTTTATATAAACAATTTCAAATATTTTGTGAACCACACAACAGTTATTAATGAAATTTGGTATATATACTAAACAATGTATGGGGAATCCATTTTTGAAGTTAAAAATGTTATATTGTTAATGGTAACCGAAATACACAGCTGTAAAAATTGTTAATTGTTGCTTATTTCTCATTGGTCGGTTGTTTCCCCCACCCCTATACCCTAGTTGGTGAAGTTATAAATATAGGTGCACACAATTTTCAGTTAATTATTTACAATGTACAACAGTTGATATACATGCATATTCATAATTTATATTGTATTAACAGATATTTGAAGCCTTTATTTATTAAACATAGTCAAAATTTATGAAAAAACATTCATACACACAACAAAATTATATATTTTTACCTGTAAACGTTTAGTTTTATATGCCTCGGCTTCTAAAGAACTCGTTTTTTCAGCTACGACTTGTTGAGCTTCTTTCATTTGTGCATGGTATTTCTCTGTAAAAAATTACATAAACTTTGTCGAAAATATATTAAACATAGTTTAAAAACTGTAAAAAATATGTAGACATATTTTTTTTTTAAATTGCGGTATTTTTTTACCTAAATGTAGTTTTAAATCTGCAGCACTTTGAGCAGATTCTATTGCTTTTCTTTTATGCATTTCCATAGCCTGTTGCCTCAACGCAAGTTCTTTCTCCGCTGTAGCTAAAGTGTTCTGCAAAATACGTTCCTTTTCTTCAAGTTTGCGAACAACTAAATTTGCTGCTTCAACTTGTGTTGTCAATGTTGACACCTATTTTAATAATAATTTTAACAACAATATTCACAAAATTATTTATTTATTTTCATACTTGTTCTTGTAAAACATCTTTTTCTTCTCGAGCCAATTTATGCAACTGATTCGATTTAATTCTTTCTGTCATCAATTTAAAATTTGCATCATCTTTTTCTCTTAATTGTTGTATTAGTCTTGAATTTTGTTCTTGCATGTCTTCAAAAGCTTGACCAGTTACTTCCATTTCATTTAACAAAGCTTCTTCTTCCTACAATGTAGAAAACCCCGCAAAATGTCAATAAAAATTACCGAAAGTTGCCGACAAAAATTTGGAAAATTAATTTTTAAATATTTTATGAACCACTCAAGGGTTAATAATAAAAATTTGTATACGGGGTTAATATAATGTGTAGAATTCATTTTTGCAGTCGGAATTGATGTATCTTTAACCATATCCGAGATAATGGCCAAGAAATCGTCAACTTTTAAGTTATTTATTTTTAAATTAAACCGCACCACACAGTAAAAATTTGTTTAAAATTTGAAATATAAGGTGAACAAAATATGTAGAATTCATTTTTGAAACCGGAAATGATGTATCTTCAATTGTATCCGAGATAGGGAACAAACCAATATTTTTAGTAAATGTTGTAACCCCGCAAATTGGCAGAAAAAATGCCCGAAAGTGATGCATCGGTTGCCGGTTAAAAATTTGAAAATTTGCGGTGAAAATTATGCCTAAATATTTTGTTAACCATTTAACGGTTGATAATAAAAATTGGTATATAGGGTGGATATAATATGGGGAATTCATTTTTGCAGTCGAAATTGATGTATCGTTAACTGTGTCTGAGATAATGAACAATCACTTACATGTGAGCCAACAAACGGTCTCATCTGATGTACCATACTATGTCCCGGCCAGGTGCCATCGACAGGTTTTTGGGACGCTACTTGTTTTTGTAACTCATATTTTTGTTCCTCTAATTGTTTAATCTTTCTTAATGCTTCTTCGTCGGCCAGTTTCTTGCGTTCTTCGCGTTTGGATTCTTGCATTTTTTTTAATTGTTGGCGTAGATCTTCAAGTTCAGCTCGAATTTTTTTTTCAGAGGCCATGAGTTGAACTTTGTCTCGTTGTTCTTTACTTACGCCTTTGTACATGTCGAGGAGGAGTTTCATTTCTTTTTGCTCGTTAAGAGCTTTCCTAATAGAAATAAAATTTGCAATATTTAACAATAAAAATATATATATTTCGTACTTAAGTTGTGCTTTTAAGTCCCGAACAAGCTCAGATTCGGCTATTTTTGCTTCTTTGGCCCTCTGGGCGTCCCTATGATCCTTTTCCGTTTTAATTGCTTCTTTTTTTATTGTTCCTTTTTCTTGCTTAACATTAGGATCTTTCTTCACAGTCGGCGAAGATAACGCACCAGTTTTGTCTTTATCTTCACTTTCGTCAGTTTGCTAAACAAAAATTTAATGTAATAATGTTTATTGACATTTTTTATTATTACTTCTTGTTCTTCATCTCCTTCTTTTTTGATAATTATCGAAGGATCTTTTTCGTCTTTAATTTGAGAGCCGCCTTGGTTACTAGAAGAGTCTTCTTCTTTAATTTCTCGCTCTTCTTTTAAGTTTTCTTTGATGTCTTGGGCTGCAGCTTGTTGACCCAAGCGCGTTGTCAGTTCATCAATTTCTTTACGAAGCTGTAATTATTACAATTTATTTCTTCAAATCTTACATAAATATGATTGATTACAACAATATATTTTAATGAAAAATTGGTTGAAGTTCCCGTAAGTTTGGCGAAAAATTTACCGGCAAGTGACGCATCGGTTGCCGGCATTTTTTTGGGTAGATTTACGGGCTTAAGTTCAAATACCTTCCGCAAAACCAAAACGAATTGTATGATTGAAACAATTTCAAATATTTTGTGAACCCCTCAACAGTTATTAATAAAATTTGGTATATATACTAAACAATGCATGGGGAATCCATTTTTGAAGTCAAAATCGTCTTATCTTTTACCGTGTCCGAGAGGTCGAACCTTTTTATTATATAAACATTTTGAAATATTTTGTGAACCCCACAACAGTTAATAATAAAATTTGGTATATATAGCAAACAATGTATGGGGAATCTATTTTTGAAGTCAAATTCACCATATCTTTTACCGTGTCCGAGTATTGCAACAATTATTTTATATAAGCAATTTAAAATATTTTATGAACCGTTCAACAGTTATTAATAAAATTTGGTATATGTAGTAAACAAATTGTGAGGAATCCATTTTTGATATCAAAAACGTTATATTGTTAATGATAACTGAAATACACAGCTGTAAAAATTGTAAATTGTTGCTTAATTCTGATTGGTCGGTTGTTTCCCCCACCACTATACCCTACTTGGTGAAGTTATAAATATAAGTGCACACGATTTTCAGTTATTTACAATTTACAACGGTCGATTATCATGGAAATGTATTATGTATTAGCAAATACAAATTGTATGATTGAAATTATTGATTACAACAATGTATAATATAATAAATAATGTAAATAATACTTCAAAGTATATGTACACATTTTTATTTACCTGTTATTGTTAAAAATAATCTTGAAACTTCACACCAACACTGATATATATTAAAATACAACAATAGTACTTACTTTGGGAATTTCAGAATTCGCTTCTTTATATTTTCTTTTGTATCTATGTACTTCTCCTTTTAATTGTTGAGTATTATTCTGTAAAGAAGTTATCAAATGCCTCATTTCTCTATTAATCGGCCCCGTTTGTTCATTGGCTGCAAGATTTTGTTCAAATTCAATCCTCAACATCTCATATTCTTTTCTTAATTGTGCCAAAACATCCTCAAGTTGCATAACCTCTTGTCGAAGTTTTTTTTGGGCCATAAGTTCTTCGCTCTAGAATAAGTAAACAATATATCATCACGGTATGAGTGATGATATATTTAGTATCATACTTCCATCATCTCGATGTTTCTCAAATGGGCATTCTTGGATGTTTGTAATTGTTGCCTCGCTTCGTCTAATTGTGTTTTTAGTTGCATTGATTCGTTGTAAAGGACAGAGAATTGACTTTGAAGGCATTTGTATTCCGTGGTTTCGACGATAACGCTTTCGGGCAGTTGCCGAATCTAAAATATGGGTGTATATTCAACGGCTTATACCCAGTTTTGGGTGTGGACGTTGCAGATTTTTACCAACAATACACACCCAGGGAGTGGGCAGTGCACCACAATTGGTAAGGGGTGTGGTGCCTTCTACATTATAGTTGAGTGCCAGTGTAATTGTGGTGCACTTTCCACCACAGTTAATAGTGTCCATATTAAAAATATAAACTTATTGGTATATTAATTTTGTACTGTGTTCGTGTTGTGTGGTACATTCTTTAATGCAATTATGAGTGCTCATATAATGTGTGGTACACTCTCCACTACAGTTGAGAGTGCCCATATATTATGTGGTGCACTTTCCACCACAGTTAATAGTGCCCATATTAAAAATAAAAAACTGAATTGAATATTAATTTTGTACTGTTCGTGTTGTGTGGTACATTTTCTACTGCAATTATGAGTGCCCATGTAATGTGTGGTACACTCTCCACTCCAGTTTAGAGTGTCCATATAAGATGTGGTGCACTCTCCACTCCAGTTAATAGTGCCCGTAAAAAAACCAAAAATTATTTGAAATGTAACAAAAATATGTATGCTAATATTCATAATTGGTGTGTAAAGTGCACCAAATTGTATGTGGTGCACTTTCCACTCCAGTTAAGAGTGCCCGTATACTACCCACAAATGGGTATAAAAACTGCAAAAATAATAATTGCAAACAAAAATAAACATAAATAAAGTATTTATTTATTAATAACGACAAAATTTATAAAAAGAAATATATTCTTTCAAGTAATTTTCTAATTTTTTCCCTAAAGTTCTTACATCCATTTTGAGTTTTTCGACTTCCTTTAATGTTTCCCGATGCGTTTGGTGTAATTTATCCAATTCCTGGAGTCGGTTGTTAGCCATCTCTCTCCATTCTTCCAATTCTTTATTTAAATCTTCCAGTTTAGCCTGACTAACACTGGACTGAACTGTTTGTTTGACAGGTCCCTTATCTTGTTCTCCATGGAGCTGATGACACGTTTTCAATTTTTCAATCGCCTCTGCGAGATGATTTTCGAGTTTGTCATTACGCGAACGAACTTTCATTAATTCGTATTGTAAATCGTCAATTTGATTGCGCAATTCTGCGACTTCCGTTTCCTTAGCGTTAACTTTGTCTTGATATTCGGACATTTTTAATGATATTGTGTGATATTTTTCGTGTAATTGTGTATTCATCGCTTGTAAATTGCGATTTTCGGCTTGGATTTCGATATTGGTTTGACGGATTGATTCGTCCATATTTGGAGCCGATTCTTCTATCAAACACATAAAATGTGTGTAAACATTTATAAAATGATTATAGGAGTTGTTAATTCGTGCGATTAAATAGTTTAAGTTAGTATTTTTTGAGTAATTCCGTCGAAATATTTTCGGTGAAATATTCTGTGACTTCAAGTGTTCGTAACTCGAAATCTAGTCATCGTAAAAAATTGTACCATACATAAAATGACAGAGAATTTCATGGGGAATTCAAATTTTGCACAACCATTATTATATCTTTAACCGTGTCCGTGTAAACAATAAAAAAACTTACGGCCGTCCAGTTCGCCCTTCAAGGCCATCGTAATTTTCTCATTTCTTTGCATCAATCGATCAAATGCTTGTATAACTTTAGCTACAGCCCTTTTGGAAACTTGCACTCTATTGGCTAATTTTTCATCTAATTCTTCTTTATCCCATGTTGAAAGCTGCATTAAAAACGAAGTCGTAGCTTCGTTTTCGTCTTTAATACAACAACAATTAGTTTAATATATTGTTAAATAATTAAATATTACTTTTATTCTCGGATTCGTCAGCAGTTTCAGCATCAAATCTCTGTAAAAGAACCCTAATATCTTCATTTAATTGATTCCAATACCTGTTGACAACATTCAATACGGCGTCGTCTTGCGTCTGTCTTTTTTCCAATTGTTCAATTCTTTGACGTAATTCGGCTTCCATACGATGTCTTTGTTCGATTCTCTATAATATTTATTTAAAAAACTGTACAAAATAGTTTAAAAATGGTAAATACCTGAGCCAGTTTTTTATTTTGAAACTGCAAAACTTTGATGTCCATTTCTTCCAAAGTGGAGACGGGGCCAATTAAGTGGGGCTCAAATTGAACCTTTTTTATCGCGGGTTGGCCGCTGGAGGACTCCTCTGCAGCCCTTTTGGACATTTTGGGGCTTAAACTTGTAAAATATTTGGAAAAACACTAAATTTTTAGGTTAGAATATTGTTTTACACGAAACACTTATATTTAGCCGAAATTTGATACAATAACACTCTTAAACACTTATATTATTATTGATTATTAGTTTGAAATAATTTTACATTAATTATTTAAGAAATATCACCAATATTACATGAAAAAATCGACCGAAACGTCACACCAGCACAACAACTCATGAGAGAATGTTTGCTGAACCGCTTGTACGGATGTACTAGCCGTTCAAACGTGTTTTTTCTGTTAAATTGTTGGTAATTTATATTAAAAATACATCACAAATATATAACAAGTGTTTTAATGTGCAATAATATATACAAACATCATGAATTCTCCTGAAAAATCATCAACAGATGTTCCTAACCAAACTTCTGCCGAGGGCGCCAACAATTCTGCAGAAATTGACGAAAATAAACTGCGAGGTGATTCCATCGGAAATACAGTGTATAGTGAACGATATGTGCTTCAGACTTTATTAAAATTAAAAGACAATAATTGGAATAAAGACTTTGAAGATGATTTGTGTTGTGTTTGGGATATGACCTTGGATAAAAATGTTGTTGATTTTTTATTAAGCTGTAACTTTATTGATTTAAGTTTGGATATTATTAAAGCTTCAAAAGAAGCTCGTTTGATTGAAATATTAGTAGGAATAATAAGTAATTTATGTATGTATGAAACAGCTGTTAATACAACAATACGCAACAACAATTTTGATGTATTGTTGAATTTAATGTACTCTGATGATCCTTCAATTTTAATACAAATTATGCGTTTGTTCAAAGCTTTAATATATTGTCAAAACACAGATAATGTATCTATATTATCTAACAATGTATTAAACCAAATAAATTTTATATTGTCTAGCGCTAAAAATACAGAACTCTTAAGTTTAACTTTACAAATTTTGGGCGCCATCACAGCTCGAAACAATAATATTTTTCTCAAAATAGATTTTTTATTAAGTATATCTGAAGCATTTAAAGAAATTATTAATAATATTGGCCAAATATCTTTAGATGAAGATATTGAAAAACACTTACCTCCCTATTTAAAATGTATTGAAAATAGTTGTAATTTGCTCAACCAAGAAAGTGACAACAATATTAAAGAAATAATTCAACAATTCAACCAACAAAGTATAATACAAAACGTTAAAATATTTGAAAAATATCTGCAAGAATACACAACAGCCGATTTTATATTTCAATCTAAGAATTTTGAATATTTTCTTTATTGTAGTGCCAATTTTCTTGTTACATTTCAAACTGAACCAAATACAAAAATATTTAATTGTTATTTTACATTATATGAAAAAATTCTTCATGAAAATGTAAAACAATCATTTGAAACCGATGTTTGCGAATATATTTATAATTATTTGTCATATTTTGTTCAAAGTAAGACTGTACAACAATTAAAATCTATTTTAAAATGTAGAACCAAAGATGATATTAAAAAATTGTTTGTAGATGAAATAATACAGCAATATGAATGTCCAAAGATGTTTAAAAACATTGTAAACGAATTATGTTCTTAAGAAAATAAATATATTTCTTTATATTTTCAATATTTTTATTTCACTCTATATACAATTGTGCATCTCTTTCAGATCCCTAGACATTCAAAAAGTGTTTTAAAATATAATCGGCCCAATCACAAGGATTTTCGGATTATATTTATTAAAACATTCTAATTATAGGCAACATAAATGAAGTAAAAATTCTTTTTTGAATTATTATTTGTGGCTCTGAAAAGAGCCGATTTTTACATGTATGTAAATAAATTATGGCAGAACCATTTATTTATTTTTGAACAGCTTTTACATCTTTCTTTACAAAAGTATTACACGTCACGTACAACACAGTCAGTCTCCGTGTAACAAACAAGGAACACATCCGACGAGTCGAGCACAAATGACGCTAACAAGTATTGGAGTTTCATTTTATATACGAACTCATACCGATTGCTGCCGAAGTCCCCATGTTAAGGATAGGAATGTACACTGTATGCGGATAACAATACCATGCTGCTTTCCTATTGGTTTGTTTAACTTCAACACACACTCAAATACAGAAAGCATAAAAGTGCGAACACAGATTTTTTTGCTTACAGTTAGCTCTGTTGTGTTGTTGTCGTTACGTTATGTTATCTTAAGTAAAGACACAATTGGCGATCCGTAACGATGAGGAATTAAATAAATTATTATCTGTCCAAGAAGACTGAAACATCAACATAAATTATTGTTATTAACAATAAACAACGGCTCTTTTTAGGGCCACAAATTATTATAGAAAAATGAAATTTAATCTCAATTATGCTCAATCCTATCTGTTTTCTTTACATAATTTCCTACTTTTATATTTAAATATGAGCCATGTTGAATTTTGATATCTTAATAAGAGTAAATTTAGTATTTTAGTGTAAATATCTAGTATCATTTTATTTAGTGATTCACGCTGAATATACTGATGTATAATTTATTATTATTTAATGAAAATTTTGTACTGAAAAAAATCCAAGTATGTTAAAATATATAAGGTTTTAACGATGTTATAGTCATAGTTTATGATTTTTTTTAGATTTATACTGATTATTTTGGTATATAACATTAACTTTTTATGAAAATTTGTCGAAGAAAATGAATTATAAAAATTATAAGTGTCATATCAACTGTTTATTATATAGCGCATATACCTGAGAGTTAAAATTCTTTTTCGTACATATTTGGTGGCTCTGAAAAGAGCCGATTTATTGCTGGAAAAAGTGCAATCCAGACTTTATCATCACTACACTAACACATTCATATCACCCTAAAGAGGGGATTAATATCTTGATTTTTCTGACTTCGCCACTAGGGCATCACTACACTAACACATCACTTTAGCCATAAAAGATTAGTAATCTTCATTTTTCTGACTTCGCCACTCGGGCAACACTAATACTTTCACATCACCCTAAAGAGGGGATTAATATCTTGATTTTTCTGACTTCGCCACTAGGGCATCACTACACTAACACATTCATATCACCCTAAAGAGGGGATTAATATCTTGATTTTTCTGACTTCGCCACTAGGGCATCACTACACTAACACATCACTTTAGCCATAAAAGATTAGTAATCTTCATTTTTCTGACTTCGCCACTCGGGCAACACTAATACTTTCACATCACCCTAAAGAGGGGATTAATATCTTGATTTTTCTGACTTCGCCACTAGGGCATCACTACACTAACACATCACTTTAGCCATAAAAGATTAGTAATCTTCATTTTTCTGACTTCGCCTCTCGGGCAACACTAATACTTTCACATCACCCTAAAGAGGGGATTAATATCTTGATTTTTCTGACTTCGCCACTAGGGCATCACTACACTAACACATCACTTTAGCCATAAAAGATTAGTAATCTTCATTTTTCTGACTTCGCCACTCGGGCAACACTAATACTTTCACATCACTCTAAAGAGGGGATTAATATCTTGATTTTTCTGACTTCGCCACTAGGGCATCACTACACTAACACATCACTTTAGCCATAAAAGATTAGTAATCTTCATTTTTCTGACTTCGCCACTAGGGCACCACTACACTAACACATCACTTTAGCCATAAAAGATTAGTAATCTTCATTTTTCTGACTTCGCCACTCGGGCAACACTAATACTTTCACATCACCCTAAAGAGGGGATTAATATCTTGATTTTTCTGACTTCACCACTAGGGCATCACTACACTAACACATCACTTTAGCCATAAAAGATTAGTAATCTTCATTTTTCTGACTTCGCCACTCGGGCAACACTAATACTTTCACATCACCCTAAAGAGGGGATTAATATCTTGATTTTTCTGACTTCACCACTCGGGCATCACTACACTAACACATTCACATCATCCTGAAGAGGAGATATTTTCGTTTGGTACCCAGCTTAAATACCCACAACTAAATATTGACAAATTGTTCCTTGACGCTGATTGGCTGCTGGCTTCCCCCACTCCTTAGAAACAATAAATTGTTATATTTTTATTATTTTTTTCAAAACTAGGAAAGATATCAAAATGTGCTATACGGCATTAAATTCCTCGGAAAAATTCCTATATAATACAGTATAATTTTATATTAGAAATATTTTTTATTTTTGAATTCTTAAAATTATTGTTTTTCATAAATAATTGTAATTATCTCGAAAACTAAATGAGATATCAACTTATACGTTATCGCATTGGATTCCTCATAAAATTTTACATAAGATAGGATAGGTTTCATTTATTTAGTATTTTTTATAAGTTCAATAATTATAAGAATGTATAATGCATATACCCCATATATTTTGCCCTAAATTTAAAAACTCAGAAAATTTTCAAAATTCAATATCGCGAGAACTAGAAGAGGTAGAAACCTCATCTACGCAGCAAAATGCTCAGCATGTTATGTAGTTTTCTACTATATTTAAAAATATATCCTTTAATTTGGGAGTAACAACTTTATATTTGGTATGAGCCAAGTTCAATTTTGATATTAATTATCTCGGCAAGAAAAATGATTTAAACAAATGTCATTTAAATGTGGATCATTTGACGTATAAAAAATCATTAAATATTTATTTTAAACAAATTAATCAATAATATATTGATTGATACATGATTTATTGTTTATTATATTGTAAAATAAACATTTGTTGCCCGTTTTATTGTTGTTATTTTACTGTGGCATATAATGTCGCCACTTATTTCACAGACCAATTTAACTCCACAAAAAATAGAACCGTAATTAAAAATTATTGTTAAACAATCTTTTGGGCTAATATTGATATTATATGCATTGTAGTGGTTTAATTAATTTTTAAACAAATAAGGATTTTCGGATTATATTTATTAAAACATTCTAATTATAGGTAACATAAATGAAGTAAAAATTCTTTTTTGAATTATTATTTGTGGCTCTGAAAAGAGCCGATTTTTATATGTATGTAAATAAATTATGGCAGAACCATTTATTTATTTTTGAACAGCTTTTACATCTTTCTTTACAAAAGTATTACACGCCACGTACAACACAGTCAGTCTCAGTGTAACAAACAAGGAACACATCCGACGAGTCGAGCACAAATGACGCTAACGATGAACGATGAACCTAACGGGTTTCTTAGAAGTACCGGGCCATTTGCCCTCACCTTCCCTATCGGATTTTTGTTTCGGACGTATGTATATTGTTTGTAGTGCACTATTGTGCCCGCCTTCTTGGCGATGATATTATTTTATTTTAGCCCAGTAGGATGGTTTTGGGCCTCTTGTGTCGGAACGGCTCCTCCTCATTGTAGTCGGCGAGGCGCTTCACACCGGCATTCGGGTGGTCAGTAAGTCTTGCAAAGAACTTGCTGGCTCTGTTCTTGGCGAAGTCGGAGATGCTCTCGATTTTGAGGTCGCGGTGGAGTTGTGTGTTTCGGACGAACCATGGGGCGTTCACCGCCATCCTCAGCGCCTTGTTCTGCAGCACTTGCAGCTTGTTGACGTGTGTGTGGGCTGCGTACCCCCAGACCGGAATCCCGTACGTCATGGCTGGACGTATGATGGTTTTGAAGATCTTTATCTTGCTTGTTGCTGACAGTCGACTTTGTCTGTTTACGAGCGGATACAGTGCTGAGGTGAGCGCGTTAGCGTTCTGTACGTTGGCTTCAACATGCTGTCGCCATGTTAAGCCTTTGTCGAGCAGCAAGCCTAGATATTTTGTCGACTCTTTCCATGGAATCCTGCGTCCAAACATGGAGATTTCCCCGACCGGATTGAGCCGTCTCTTGTTAAACAACACCGCAGCACTCTTCTCGGCATTGACGTTGATCCGCCACTTGGCGAACCAGTCTTCCAGCTCCTCGACCGCCGTTTGGAGCCTCGAGGTGATGATCCGTGGTTGCCTGGATTTGTAGAGTACTCCGGTGTCGTCCGCGTATTGCGCGAGCGTGGTTCCCGCAGTCTGTTGTGGCATGTCACTGCAGAATATATTGAAGAGGATTGGCGATAAAAGTGATCCTTGTGGAAGGCCTGCAGTGATGGGTCGCTCGGATGATTTTACCGAGCCGATCTTCACCCTGAACGACCGGCGGTGGATGAACGACTGCAGCAGCTGCACAAGTGAATGCGAGATGCCGAACTCTAGCAGCTTATGCAGCAGGCCTTGGTGCCAAACCTTGTCGAAGGCTTTGGCGACGTCCAGGAGTACCATTCCCGTGGCTTGTTGATGGTTGAAGCCTTCGGTGATGAATTCTACCACCCGCAGCAGCTGGTGCTCGGTAGAGTGCTGCCGTCGGAATCCGTGTTGGTGGTCAGGTATAATCTGGTGGTCGTCCACTTCTTTCTGCAGTCTAATAAGAATTATTTTCTCTAGCACTTTCCCCATAGTGCAGAGAAGGCTAATCGGGCGGTAGTTTTGCGGACGTGTAACAAACAAGGAACACATCCGACGAGTCGAGCACAAATGACGCTAACGAGTATTGGAGTTTCATTTTATATACGAACTCATACCGATTGCTGCCGAAGTCCCCATGTTAAGGATAGGAATGTACACTGTATGCGGATAACAATACCATGCTGCTTTCCTATTGGTTTGTTTAACTTCAACACACACTCAAATACAGAAAGCATAAAAGTGCGAACACAGATTTTTTTGCTTACAGTTAGCTCTGTTGTGTTGTCGTTACGTTGTTATCTTAAGTAAAGACACAATTGGCGATCCGTAACGATGAGGAATTAAATAAATTATCTGTTCAAGAAGACTGAAACATCAACATAAATTATTGTTATTAACAATAAACAACGGCTCTTTTTAGGGCCACAAATTATTATAGAAAAATGAAATTTAATCTCAATTATGCTCAATCCTATCTGCACACGTATTTTGTCTTATGCTGAACCAATGTATTTCGTATGAAGTAAATATATGATATTATATAACTTTTAATATTGAGTAACTTTCTTCAAATAAACTTTTTTAAAAAGTGAGAAATAAAGGCGTTATTTAATCATTTATGAATCAATAATTCCAATATAATATTGGTATAGCCACCTATTGGCAATAATTATAAACAATCTGACATTTGTTGAATATTATAACATTGATTTGCCAAAATTTTTCTCTTAAAACTGAGGCCTTAAATCGAAAAATGTTTCAAATATAATTTGCTCAAAATATTCCATTTTAATTAATTATATATTAATCTTAATTATATAGTTTCTATTTCTGAACATATAAATGCTTAGTTAAATAAATCATTTTCAGATGAACTATACGTAAATAAAATAAAATATCGGTTAAAACATATTTAAATTTGAAAAATAAATAGTTCATTGCAAAATTTATTTTGTAAAAAAATTAGTTTGCGAAAAATAAACAATTTTTATTTTTCTTCATTATCTCTGAAATTAAAGCCGAAATAAAAAAAAAGTTTTTACAAGACTAGCCTTCATTTTTAATTACAAATTTGTTTTATTATAACAAACATAGTCGAAATCTTTTGGTTTAGCCAAAAAATGGATTTTCTCAAAATTGTTAATATCAAATCAATACTGCTGCTGTACTCTATGGTCAAAATTATAAACTATATTTTAATGTTGTGGTGTATATAAGTACGTTGTTGTATCGTGTAAATAGGCGAAAATCAATAATAATGATTTTTTCAAATTGACCAATCATATTTCTAGAAATTATGTGGAATTTTTTGTTTAAATAACTTTCCAGTGCAGACGCCTTCTTTAAGGGGCCTGTTTATACGATGCCCCCAAATGCTCATATAAACAATACATGGCAAAAAAATTGTATCGACAGGCATGGAATAGATTTTCTGTGACGTCACGAGATCCAAAAATCAATAAAAGTGGTCATGCGCAGTACACTAAATTCAAATTTTGTGTGGTATTTGAACATAGCAATAATAAATACGAAAAAATAGACTATTTGGCATATTTTTAGGGCATTAGAAAATTTTGAATAAATTCAGTTTTTTAAATGAACTAAATTTTCCATTATTTATAAGTTATTAATGATTAATTTATCATTAATTATTATATGTCTATATGTATGTGTTTGTTTGTGTGTGTCTATGTGCGTGTGTGTGTGTGTATGTGTGTGTGTATGTGTCCGGAACTCTATTCGTTGTATATGTATGTAAATAAATTATGGCAGAACCATTTATTTACTTTGAACAGCTTTTACATCTTTCTTTACAAAAGTATTACACGTCACGTACAACACAGTCAGTCTCCGTGTAACAAACAAGGAACACATCCGACGAGTCGAGCACAAATGACGCTAACAAGTATTGGAGTTTCATTTTATATACGAACTCATACCGATTGCTATGTTAAGGATAGGAATGTACACTGTATGCGGATAACAATACCATGCTGCTTTCCTATTGGTTTGTTTAACTTCAACACACACTCAAATACAGAAAGCATAAAAGTGCGAACACAGATTTTTTTGCTTGCAGTTAGCTCTGTTGTGTTGTCGTTACGTTATGTTATCTTAAGTAAAGACACAATTGGCGATCCGTAACGATGAGGAATTAAATAAATTATTATCTGTCGAAGAAGACTGAAACATCAACATATATAATTGTTGTTATTAACAACAAATACAAACAACGGCTATTTTTAGGGCCACAAATTATTATACAAAAAAAGAATTTTAATCTTTAAATATCTAATTTAATACATAACTTATAAATATTGATATAACACTTATCATTTTTATATTCATTTTTCTTGGTTATATTTTTATAAAAATTTAATGTTATATACCAAAAGAATCAGCATAAAATTAACTATAACTTTAACATATCGTTAAAACCGTATACATTTCATTTAACATACTTGGAATTTTTTCAGTTACAATTTTCAGTACAAAATTTTCATGAAATAATAATAAATTATACATTAGTAGATTCAGCGTGAATTACTAAATAAATTGATATTAAATACTAAACTAATACTATAATTAGTTTTCAAGTGTATGGTCAAAGTTATTCATTAGATTTTGTTCTGTGATGTCTGTTTGTGTTTTGGCTCCTCTGATTCGTCCCACTTTCTTTGTCCACATAAAAACAACCCCTGTAGTTTCATCCTTAGATATTTCATCCCTTAAACAACTGTATTCTTCGCTGGACAGCTCCAAACATTTGTAATGTTTGCATTTATAGTTGGATATTGTAATCAGCTGATTTGCAGTTCTGTAAATAATAAATATACAGTAATAATGAATATTATATATAAATATACGTACCCTATTGTTATAATAGATAACATATTGTTATGCCCATTTGGTTTAAGGGGTATTATATGCTGTAGCACCCTTGCAAAAATCGATTTGATGAACTAGAAATATAATATATATTTGCATATCTATTGTTTATACAAGAGTTCCTTTAATAAACATCATCTTGTAATAAGCTGTCCAAATTAGATTTTATTTTTTTGTTCCAATCTTGTACATTTGTTTATCCATTATTGTCAGCTGTCATTTGTTATTAGAAGTTACGAATATTGTTATTAACAATTATCAAAAAATGTGTTGTTATTAATTTTTAATTCATAAAATTGAAGAATATATTCATAAAAGTTATTTAAACAAATTAAAAAACATTTGTTTATAAAGTTTATACAAATATTAGTTCAGGATTTTGCATAGAGATGGCAGAACCGATATTGTTTTATGCTGATCGAACAAAGTATTTATCAATATATTTATTTTCTCGATAATACAACATTTTTAAAAAACATTTATTTGAAAATACATATTGAAAATTAAAAATTGTTAATAGATTTGTATGTTACAATAATATCTGAATAAAAAACAATATGAAATATATTTTATATTGTAAAAAAGTACGTTGTTGTATCGTGTAAATAGGAGAAAATCAATACTATCAACAAATCTATGGACCAATCAAATTTAAACAAATGTTCACATAATTTAAGCGGTATAAATATTGTTTAAATAAACGTCATTTGTTAAATTTATTTGTTTTAAACAAATTAATACGATTTTATGTTTATTATAATATATACCTTTGAAAATAATAATACAATAATAATTATTAGACACATTTTTATTTATTTAATATAAGTAAATACATATATCATCATTTATTTACCAAATAAACCATCACAGACAAAATAGATCATTATTACGGATGTCTCAAAACCATATAAGTATTTTATAACATATTTAATATGCATTTAAACAGTTTTTACCAAACTATAATAATTATCATGAAATAGTTGAGCAGCTGTACTGAATTTCAGTAATATATAGATAAATCCACCAATCAACAATGCTTTACAGGTTCTGTCCAATATATACAGGCTGAAACACGCATATATGTTAATATACATTGATATTTATTTATATATTTGTAGTATGGACAATAATATTTTTTAAATACTTGTATTTGCAACAATACAAGTTATTATGGATTAGTGGTGGGGGAATCAAGCAGCCAATCAGAGTCAAGTATTATATGACGTCATCTGCACAATACAAATATTTAAAAATACTTTTATCGTAAACTCACAATCGTAAATATCGTTTGGCGAATGGTATATTTTTTGGGCTCTCTTTTAAAGTATATGTTCTAGCCCCTACAATAATATCTTTTACGTAGTCTTCTTCTTCCCTTTCTACATTAAAAGTGAAGAATATTTCTTTGTCTTCATTACTCAAATACTCATTAACGATATTAACAAAGTTGTTATTTTTAATTTTCCATTCTCTAAGCGTAAAATATTGCAGTAAATGCATCCCAAGTTTTATTCGTTTTTGAATACGTACCATACTGAAATGTACAACCATATAGACACTTTAAACTGGTGTGGAAAGGGCACCATACTTACAATCGTTTTTGCATAGTTATAGTGAAAATTACATCCATGAAATATGCTGGGATTACTTGGAAAAGCAAGACGATTATATTGTGAATAAATTTGTTAGTTCGAATGTCACCGTCCGGGTACCACAATGGCCAATCGAAAGGGTTTTCTTGGAATAATCTTCGACCAATATTTAATACTTTACCCCATGTAATTGGATGTATTTCTGATTGGGATAAATTATATACTGGTGTATCTCGAAATCTACAAAACAAACAATTGAAATATTAACATCATTTTTAATAAATATGTTTACTTTTGTGTGGCACGGAACCACGCGGTTATAATCATGGCATTTATGGCACAGTCAACTGGAATGATTTCAGCATGGTTATTTGCTTCTACTAACATTGATCGTATAACGCCTTTTCCAGAAGCTACAAGAACCCCCACTGGACCGTTTAAAGAATCCACCCAACCCCTAATAGGTTCCTGAATTGTGGGTGTCACTAAAAAAAACATTATATATTTAGTTTTTAATGAATAAGCATGTTTTAGGAACCTTATAATACGATTTTTCTATTTTTACGATGTTTTTTCATATTTAATATTACTATATCAAGGAATATTTTATTCTCTATACGATTTGATTGCATTTTATGCTTCATATTCAATGGATTAAGAGTTAAAAAAAACTTAATTACATTGTATAGGGTTATATCCATGGTCATAAAAAACGTAATACAATTTCTTACACAAAGTAAACAATCAATTATTTAGTTTTATAGTTTGTTAACCAGATTTCCTTATCTAAATTATATAAAAAGAAAACCTACTCACCGATACTGGGTCGTAAAACCGCTACAGGCATTTTTTTTCCGTAATCGTAAGCCAAACTTTCAGCCAATCTTTTGGTAAATGTATATGTATTTGGATGAGGCTCTATTAAGCTAAAAATATATATAAATGTGTAAAAACTAACAAATTTTAATTATGAATCCAATTTCATATACACACTTGCTACACCCAATATAAGGTATACATATGTTAATACCGTATAAAACTCTATTACATTCTGAGCATTTTACTGCGTTGATGACTTTTTTTTTATCTCTTTTAGATCTCGAGATATTGAATTTTTAATTTTTTATGAGTTTTAAACATAGGACAAAATTCAGGGGGTATATGTATTGTACATTTTCATTATTATTGAACTTATAAAAAATATTAAATAAATAATGTATATCCTATCTTATGGAGAATTTTACGAGGAATCCAATGCCGCAAAGTGCAAGTCGATATCTTTTTTACTTTTTGAGATATTTACAATTATTTCCAAAATTGTAATAGCCATACAATTACAATTAATTGTGGTTAAGGAGTGGGGGAAGCCGGCAGCCAATCAGCGTCAAGTATCAATTTGATATAATTTAGTTGCGGGTATATAAGCTCGGTACAAATCTACATTAGTTCATAGAATGTTAGTGAGTTCAATACAAGTGATTCTTTGTTTCTGTTGCGTTTGAATTCATCTTGTGCGATTATACTGTGGGTTATTAGACATTGTTTATTAATTAGCATGTCCTTTGCCTGGGCCAACGATGGAATACGGTGCACGACCATAGGCCTCCATGGACACCCCCCCACGTCCTCGTACGTGGCAGACGGAATCCATGTGCCTATGCCGGTGTTGTCGGGAATGCGGAGTTCGTTTGGAGACGTAGGCTTTCAGTCGACATTGTGGGGAGCCCTTATATTGTATTTCTTGAAGTTATATCTTTGAGTCATATGATGTAAGGTGGAACCACGGTGCCTCGGCTAGGCGTGAAATCTCTGACTCTTGCTCGTGTATAGGCGAGACCAACCCGAATGGGCGGGAATCATCGGCACAGATTCCACCGTATTTTTATATTAGAGTCACTTAGATTTGCGAACAACACGTGTTGTTCTTAGATTCAGGATTGGGAATTAGGGATGGTGTAATTGCACTAGGTGGATTCAAACGTATTCAGAACAAAGTTGTTGCTTTGAGAAATTACTGGCGTTCGCCAAATATATCATGAAAAGGATTTTTACTTCAAGTATAAATAACTTCAAATAAAGTCTGGATTGCACATTTTCCAGTAATCGGCTCTTTTCAGGGCCACCAAATACATTACGAAAAAGAATTTTAACTCAAATATGTTTATTTAATAATTAAAATCATTTTTATATGCATTTAAACGTGTACATACAAATAAAACATTTTGAAATATATTTTTCTTACAAAATTTATTTCTTCTGTATAGTCATTGCGAAATACGTACATATGTATTTGAACGTAATACTACATTGCAATCAACAAATAGACAATTGCAGTAAATAAACAAACGTATGCTTGTGTAGTTACCTGGGTGTTATAAGATTTAAACTCTTTTCATCCATCCAGTCGCATATATCCATAATTTTTCTTGGATTTTTTGTAGGGGGATATATTTTTTCTTCCAAAATATCTTGGTCACAATGGCAAAAAGCTGTTGACAAATGGACCAACGCCTGTAAAATTGAAAAATACATAAAACATTTTATAAAAAGTCTGATTACAACTACCTCCAAATTTTTGATTCCTTGACAAAATTTAAACATATGTTCTGTTCCATATAAATTATGCTGGACTGATTCTTTTAGTTCAGCTTCTAATTTCAACGTAGCGGCATTGTGAAAAACAACTGAAACTTCATTGTAAATCATTTGTTTATTTTCTGGGCTTAGCCCCAAATCTTCGTAAGTTGTGTCGCCTTCAACTGCTACTAGTTTCTTGATACATTCTGGGTTCAATTCCCGTAAAACTTCAAAAAGCTGTAAAAATATTTTTGACCATAATTTATTATTTGTAAATATATTATTATATAAACATATATAAATAAATCAATAATAATGTGTTTTTATTCAAGTGGTGGTCGATTGCGTGAGTGTATGGTCGTGAATCTGGGGACCCGGGTTCGATCCCGACCAGCGCCAAAAATTATTTCGAATTGAGTGCCCGTGAGGTACAAACGTTTTATCATTACATCCAGCAATGGATAATATACCGTGATGATATATTTATTTTATTAAAAATAAAATATTAATTATTAAAAAATCTTTCAGGACTTCTAATTCAATTAAACCTTTTTGGTTTGAACTGCTGCCTACTTCAGGGAATAAACAACAAATATATAAATAAATAATAATAGAAACATTAGCATCAGGTAACCACGGTGACAAATAACAACATATTTAATCACAATGATTCAGATTATTATCCTTTAAAAATCTCAATGGCTTTTGTGATTAACCTTTTGTTTAGGTAGGTTGATGCCGGTTTTTAGAACAAGAAATACAACTAAAACTAAAAAAGTTGTATCTTTTTAATATATTAGTTTGTTGGTTTGCTGTCATAGTAACAGACAAAAAAATGTTGTGGAATTATTAACATAATTTTATTCCGTATTTAAAAATTCATTTAAAAAATAATTATATAATTTTCAAATATTTATTCGGTATTTTATAAATGAAGTAAAAAATTCTTTTTTACATATATGTACTGGCTCTGAAAAGAGCCGTTTTTACCTCCCGCTACCCTTGGTAAAACAGGTATAGGGATTGTGCTAAAAATAGCATATCAAGATTTTATCAATGAAGAATTTTAACATTTTGTGTGTGTGTGTGGATCCTCTTTACGCTCTAACTCAAATACTATCGGTCAGAAAATTTTGAAACCATGTATTTCTACCATATTGTGCAAATCAAATAACCGGAAATGGTACTTTACTTGAAACTTAAAATAGTTTTTCTTCGAAAAAGACTTAATTGTTAAAATGATCTATAATTGGCGGGAGGTATTGTGTTGGCCACATCAGATTTTTTTTTTATGTTGAAATATGCTTAAAAACATTTATATGAAAAACTATTAAATATAATTCATTATATTCTTCATATACAATATTAATGTCAAAAATATTGTGCACCTATATTTATAAATATTCTTAGCTAGGGTATTATGGTGGGGGAAACAACTAGCCAATCAGAAGAAAGCACTTTTCACGATAACTTTTAAACAATTTACTTGTAAATAAACTTCAATATCTTATGTTTATAGATGTATACTACATGTTTTTTGTATTTTTTTTTGTACAAAGTACATGGAATTTTTTGACGTACATTTCTTTACCCTACATAAACATGTTTATTTTTAAATTACATGTATAAACTGTTAATTATAGACAATAAAATAACAACCATGTTTTTATAAATTAAATAGTTTTGTTTACTCATTTTTGACGTTGTATTCATGGTAACATTGATACGGTTTTTAAAATAATGACATTGTTTTTTTTTAATCAAAGTATAATTATGTATTTTAATGACTTATTTTTTATTAATTATAGTAATAATAGTTATTTTTCTCGTCTAAAACTTTGGATTCAATGAATTGATAGTTACTAATAAAAAACTTACGAAAAATAAAACAGAATTTGAAGAACTGTTAGTAATAACTTTATCTATATTTACAATATTTAAACTATGTCCTCAATAGTTTTGTTAAAGAAAGTATTTTCAGTAAAATAATGAAAAAAAAATTATAAACTTTTTGATGTCATTGTCTGGTGAATGTAGGTATATTATTTTTGCGATTCATTGCTTCAATACACTTTCTCAATTTAATTGTAACAATTTATTAACGAGACAGGTAGAAATACATTTATAAATTATTTTAAATAAATAAACAAATATATCATCACCACATACCAATTTGTTTTTATTCATATGACATATTTCTAGCGTTACGGGTGTCTAACAGGCGTCACCTCACTTTTAAAACTGTACAACAATGGGGTCATCCACCATAGGAACAAATTAAAAAATCTGATGTGGCACGTTACCTTCCATACATTAATTTTCATGCAAAAGATTCTATATTTCCAGTAAAATTATTTCATAAACAAACTATGCAAAATGCACTTAATACTAACATTTTCTTCTTTAAATGATTTCTTCTTAATTTTTTGATTGAGGTGTTTAATAATTGTAAAAATGTGTATACTTATGCCATATTCGTATTTTTATTCATTTTGTTAAATTTCTTTAAAAAATCATAATTTTCCACAATAAAAAGTTTAATTTTTTAAAAAATCTAATTTATATGGATATAGATACTCTTCAATACGCTAATTTCAAATTTTGAAACCGCTTATTTAATTTTTTTAAACTTTTTATTGAAAATTGAAGAATTATGATTTTTTCTTTAGTTATGTATTAAACACTGTTAGTACCCCACCCAAAAAAAGGTTCAAACTTACTGGTAATTTCACCATCTCATTAATTCTGGTATTAGGAGCCATACCTCTTTTAGGTCGCACAACAATATAAATTTTCTCCAAACCTGGAAGACTCCTTAACAATTTTTCAAGTAGAACTTTTCCCATAAACCCAGTCGCTCCCGTTATTAAAATACTACGTCCATTATACCATTCAACAATGGATTTATTATTTAAAGACGCGTCTGTCGCTTCTGGAGGAATAAGAGCTGAATGCCACACCATTGTAAAGATAATTAGCAAAGTTTTCGCGTCAACAAACACAAGAGAACGACTGAGATGCTAAGAAACGTCGCGCTGTTTATATATGCAAGACATGGATAACTTTTTTATAGCATTGTCAAAGTACATAAGAATTTCTATTTGTTATTGTTGATTTATGCAATTGATTACGATAAAAGTTGCTTAAAATATTGTTAATTAGTGTACGTTTAATAAAAATACTGTATTTTTACCTAAATGCGGGGTGTTGAGCGGCACAGCCGAACGTACGACTTTAAAATGTAAAATCAAACTTTCATAATTTCTTGCTTCCCTAATTATTTTAAGGAAAAATGCTTCAAATAAAACTTGTAGGGCATCTGAACCAATAAACAAAATTAATTTTGTGTGTCTTGTAACGGCAGAAATTAGGTATGAAGATGTTGAAAATCACCCCAAAAATAGCTATAGCCCTGGAATTCAAACAAATGTTAACGATTTATCTGTCAAGCTAGGAAGATTTAACATAGAAGGCTATGCAAAAAATAATAATATATTACGGCATATTACCCATTACTGGGTGTGCCAATCTGCTTTGTACATAGATTTCAGTAATGACGATCGTACGGGCGTTTAGCAGGCGCCACCTCGCGCGCACTTATTGCTGGCGTGGAGAGTGCACCACAGAGGTCAATTTTGTGCCATTTAAAATTCGAAATATTAAATAATATGAAATACATAATTTGAATATTTATGTTATATACTTTTTATATGATAATATTTATACATTTTTCTTATGTTTCTGTATAATTTCAAGGAGAGGAAATTCGTAATGATTATATATCAAATCAGGTGATACAAACCTTCCCGAAACAAATTAGGAGAAAAATATCCTGTTGAACCGTCATTCAATGAAATTGGATCATTTGCAAAAAAAATTTGACGCAGTTTTTTGCTGGCAAAAAAAATTAATACCTTTTAAATATATTTATTACCAATCATTAACATAGAATGAGTTTAAAATTATAAAAAAAATATCTAAATATTAGATGTAATAAGATTTTTTGGTCAATGGAAATGGCGAGAGGTATTGTGCTGGCCATAACACATTTTTTTTTATTTTATTGATATATGTCATAATTAATACGTGTATTTATTGTTTATATTGTAAAATACATTGTTAATCAAACAATAATATATGCTAAATTTACAAGCAAATGCAATATTATAACAATACATTTAGGTACAAGTATACAAATTGTGGGATATATATTTGATTTTTAGGAATCGTTGTTCCATTAGAATAAGTATCAAACATTATTATATGCAATACATATCAAAAATACTGTTAAACATAGCGTACTTTACTGGTAATATTAAATACATTATAAACGAACAATATTTGTGAACATATATTTATAACTTTGTCTACCCTAAGGTATTAGAGTGGGGGAAATAACTGGCCAATCAGAATTGAGCAACAATATAGGAATTTGACAGCGGGTATAAATATAAAATTCAACAATTTTTAGTCATTTTACTGGGAAATACACATGGATTTGTTATGATTATGAGTGTATATGAGTGTAATTATATATTTCATATTAATATATATTCTTTTTAGAACCAATACATATAATTTAAAAAGAATTTGGTTTTGAATTTACCTGTAATGTATGTCAGTGTATATATTATTTTTTTTATTGATATATGTCACAATTAATGCATGTATTTATTGTTTATATTGTAAAATACATTGTTAATCAATAATATATACAAAAATATATGTTAAATATATTTAAATTTACAATTACGGGTAATATTACAACAATACAAAAAAATTAGACAATTCGTTGACATTTAGGTGCAAATATACAAATTTCGGGTAATAATATGTATTTAATTTTTATTAAATAATGTTTATTATATATTTTGAAGTGTCCCTAGTTCATTGAATCATTGAAAGTCCCTGTTGGAGAGCACATAACAGCCATGCGCGATAGGATGTCAAACGAAACGAGTGCTGGGTCGATTATGGCTACTGTGTGGTACAGTGCAAAGAAAATGTAAAATCCTTTAAATAATCTGTGCTTGTGTTATCATAGTGTTAAATCTAAATTCTTAGTAGACAACAAATCAAAGCATCTCCAATGCTGAAGCAATTGCAAATGGGCCTTCGTGCGTTTTTGCTTTTAGCATCGAGGGTATGGACCTGTCTCTGTTTTATGTTTAAGAAGCAGGTTAGATCAGTGAGTATTCTCTCTTTCCACACGTAAAACTCATGAAATATCTCTAACAATACTAATTCATTTAATAGATTCATAGTCTCTCTTATAACTTTGTTGATATCTCAGTATTTACCAAGTTTGACATTTCGTTATCAGCGTACAGTAAATAGAAAATATATGTGATTTGTCACTCTATATTGGACTTTACCCAATACATGTGACTATAAATATATATTTTGTAGGTTGTGCAGCATCAGCCTGTGAAATATGAATTATTTCCATTATCGCCGCTATCACGACATCGGTTAAGTAAGTGTGCATCTCCCTCCAAAAATATTTTCTCACCATTTTTGTTAGGTATAGTCAAACAAAAGGTCCTTGTTTTGGATTTGGACGAAACTTTAATCCATTCTCATCACGATGGAGTCGTTCGACAAACTGTTAAACCCGGAACTCCGCCAGATTTCGTTTTAAAAGTTATAATTGATCGTCACCCGGTGCGGTTTTTCGTTCACAAACGACCCCACGTTGATTTTTTCCTCGATATTGTGAGTCTTATAAGTTTTCCATTTAGCGTTGTTTATATATTTTTTTTAAATAGGTGTCGCAGTGGTATGAATTGGTTGTATTCACAGCCAGTATGGAAATTTATGGAGCGGCGGTTGCTGATAAATTAGACGCCGGTCGAGGCATTTTGAGACGTAGATTTTACAGACAACACTGTACACCTGATTTAGGGTCGTATACTAAGGATTTGTCTGCTATTTGTGGCGATCTAACCAGTGTTTTTATATTGGATAACAGCCCAGGAGCGTATAGAGCTTACCCTGGTAAGTACACATTTTTGACTTTGTTTTAATTTGTCACACAAAAATGTATCGTACAAAATTAACCCAATTAAATCATGCCTTTTAGTATAAATGATAAAATTATCGACGAGATTTCAACCCAGATATTTCAGAAACTGAAACAGTTACGTCAATTTCACGGCCATATTTGAATTCAGCACATTTTCTTCAGTATATATTCATAATTTTATCAAAATATGTTCAAAGGTTCAAGAAATATTTAATTTTTTATCTGACAATAAATTATCTACTAAATTTTTATTAGTTTTGCACCTATATTTATAACTTTTTCCCAGGATTAGGGTGGGGGTAGCTATTAGCCAATCAGAATTAAGCACCAATTAATTACCACAAATTAATTCTAGATAATGCAATACCAATAAAATCTTGGTTTTCCGACCCAATGGACACCGCATTGTTAAACCTCCTCCCAGTCCTGGACGCGTTAAGATTTACGCAAGATGTCCGTTCAGTTCTTTCGCGAAATTTACACCTTCATCGGCTGTGGTAGTTCCACCCATTTTAAGGTACTGTACAGGACAGAAGTACTCGAGTACTTAGAGGTGTTTAGAGTGAAAAATGCGTGAATGATTGGCTTAAACGAAGATTTTTTTTAGTGTAATTCTCATGATATAAAATAAATTGCGTATTTATTGTGTTTTTGTTTTTGTCAAATTAAGAGCCAATCTATGTCAACCAAAGATGAACAAAATTCATTTCGTGCACAATAATCGCCTACTTATATTATACTAGCAATAATTTCAACCACACAACCATTTTCTGTATCAGAAAATATGTACAGTTACGTATGAATGAATTAGGTTTAAAAAAACCCGAAATGACGTCACAAAATGTCGGGTCGTATAATGTAAATATAGTTCTCCATAGATTTAGAAAATTAATTGTTAAAAGACGATGCGACTTGTTGATTAATTTCTCCTGATTTTTATATATTTTGTTATTTATTAAGTTCCTTGCTTTAATTTTGCTAGAATATAAATGTAAATAGACAAAATGTGACTATAATTTTGTGTAGATTATGTGAATTTCTTTACAATCTTAGAGAAAAAAGTACAAATTTTTAACTCCAGTGTAAAAGAGTTTGTACTAAATCACGTAGAATGAGTGACAATTGTTGAAATATATGAAATAAATGTTTTAAAATAGATGGATTTTGTTTTTATATTGTCATTTTTAAAATGTTTAGATTTGAACCCGGATATCATGGAAACCAAAACAGGTACGTCAATTTCATGCATATATTTGTATTCTACATATTTTATTCGGTATATATTCCAAATTTTATGAAAATCCGTTAAAACGTTCAAGAAATATTTAATTTTAAAATCGACGAGATTTGAACCCAGATATTTCAGAAACTAAAACAGTTCCGTCAATTTCGCGGCCATATTTGAATTCAGCACACTTTCTTCAATATATGTTGTAATTTTTATCAAAATCCGTTCAGAAGTTCAAGAAATATTTATTTTTTTATAAAACAATACATTTAACCTTAAAATCGACGAGATTTAAACCCAGATATTTCAAAAACTAAAACAGGTACGTTAATTTCATGAATATATTTGTATTCGGCATACTTTCTTTAGTGTATATTCCAAATTTTATCTAAATACGTTCAAAGGTTCAACAAATATTTAATTTTTTATCCAACAATAAATTATCAACTGAATTTTTATTATTTTTGTACCTATATTTATAACTTTTGCCTAGGATTAGAGTGGGGGAATGAACCGGCCAATCATAATCAAGCGTCAAAATGTAAGTTTGACGGTGCAACAATTTTTAAACAGTTCTAATTGAATGTTGTGAGCATCTTATGTTATACATTGTTTTATTTTAATACTTACTTGCTTTAAAATTCGAGGTTAGTGTAATGTTGACATCTGTAATAAAATTAATAAAATAGACGTAAATATTATAATATATTTATTTACAAAGTTGTAAAATTTAAAATCAATACATCCAAACTTATTAAATACGTGAAAATCAAATTTAATTTCATATTCTTTGGAACAAATTTGGTAACCTAATATACAATTTATTCATAAAACCCTCATTATCAATATAAAATCTACCTAATATATCATCTATGACACCCTTTTCCGGAGCCCTAGGGCTCTTCTAAACCCTAAACTGTTACATAATTTCAAGAGAACTATCAGAATTTTTCGTCGCAACTTCAGTTTCTGATGCCCCCGATCCAGAATCGACTTCTAATAGGTCTTCTGATTCGGTTTCCGGTTTGTCGCCCCCCTGAACACTTGAGAGCTGCCACGCGGGGATGGAAGGGGGTACCAGAGGGGTGGAGCCCCCAACAGTAGGGAATTGTTTGCTATTAAACAAAAAAAATGATATTGTACATTAGGGATTTGAACCCAGATATTTCAGAATGTAAAATATTTATGGTGATTTTGAATAAAAATTCGTGTTCTGCATGTTTTGTTTGGTATATATTCAAATTTTTATCAAAAAATATTAATTGGTTTAAGAGATATTTGAATTGCCTGACCACGCAAAAATTCAAATTTTTTATGCGCATCCCCCGGGTCGGTTTCGGCCAAAAATTCAACAAATTTGCGGGGTATTTTTTTGCTCTTACCGGCCGAGAAGAAGTCCTTTAACACTGGAAACTTCACTTTTCAAGTCTTGTAGTTGTAAATGCGTCGCCCCATCTGAATTATTTCTAATTATATCGACCTGGGTTCGAACTTCGGTCAAGTCATTTCTTAAATCATTTATAGATTCCGTCACATTTTTATTGAGTTCATTTATGGAATCTTCGATAGTTTTTTCCTTTTTCTCGCCGAATAATAATTTGTGGATGAATTTCTACAAGAATCTTATAAGAAATGGTCAGAAAATTCGTGGACTTTACCTTGTAGAAGATGTATAAAGAGTATAATAACCCTCCAAACACTGCAAAACTTTGTAGAATGTCTCGTATTCTATAGAATAATGTTGGTTGGGGGGTTAAATATTGTTGTATGGGCAAAGACGGTGGCAAAACAGGCTTTTCGTTGAAATAATGGACACTATAAGCACCACTTCTTTCGCAGGCGATTTGAATTTCTTGATCTGTAAGGCCTTTAGACCTTAAAAACTGCTGGCTTTTGGCTAAAGGGCTTTTGGAAACATGAGGATTTTGTAAAAATTTAACGGCAGTTTTTATCTAAAACTTCATCCATGTATTTGAGGTTAGAATATGTAATAAACTCACAATTTCTTCTCTTGGTTCTGCGGTTTTATTATTATTATTATTTGTTTCTACGTCTGTTGTAGACATTGTTAATATTTTTTACTATTTCAAATTAAATTATTATATGTGCATGATTTGTCAAACATTTGACAGCACTACTCAAGTCAAGTTTATTGATTAGAGATAAATATTGATTATTTTTTATACAAATAAATATATTTACAAGTTGTCTAGTAGATGGGTAAATAATTTATGGCGAATTTCATTATAAATACTTGAGTTTATTAGTTGTAAACTATTTTTAAGTTATCTGTAACAGTTATCAGAATGTGGTTTGACTATAGAGGTTACTGGAAAGTGGGTGTACGCTCAGTGACATTCGTGTCAGTTTAATGCTGAATTTTTTGCTATTTTAGCTAAAATAACCATGAGATTTTATTGCTAATAGCAGGTAAATATAATATATGTTGTATATTTTGTATAGTGCACGAATTTGTTGTATTTCTTTGTGATTTAATAAAGTATTTCGGCTAACCGATCAGCCATGTCAAAGTACTATGAATTTATTAATATTTCATATTATTATTTGTATTAATATTTATATTCGTGCTGTATTTTATTTAAATTAATAAATTGACTATGTATATCTGCATATTTTTTATTGTTTTGTGAAATCGGACACGTATTTCGAACGTTTGAAGATTGGAAGATTTCTCAGAAATTTCAAGGAAATTTTACGGTAAATATAAACAAAAACATCTTAAATGGACTTTAAACTGTTATTCAGTTGTGTTTACGCCATATTTAGTTGAAATTTGTAGTGTAAAATGGTCAATTGACGCCCAAAACATGTGTGAATCATGTACCATATTTCAGACATTTTTTAAAGGTTTCATTTGTGTTTAAAGGTCCAAAATGATTGGAGGTTTATTCGTCTACAACCATAAAGGCGAGGTTTTGATTTCTCGTGTGTATAGAGACGACATAGGCCGAAATGCAGTCGATGCATTTCGTGTTAATGTCATACACGCGAGACAGCAGGTTCGTTCTCCAGTTACAAATATAGCGAGAACTTCTTTCTTTCATATAAAGGTGGGTTCGTTTAAACCCCTCAACCTACCATCAATCCCTAAATCTTCATCCCATATTTCCAATTTTATCATCTGTTTGTTGCGCCTTCCCGCTTACACACTCGCCGTCCCTTCCAGTGCACACCCTCCATTTTAATTGTCAAGCATCATTAACTATTGATTAGTATATATTCCCAATTTCATCAAAAAATATTGAATAGTTTTCGAGATATTGATTTTTTATGAGCCCGCAAATATGCAGATTTTTTGTCCGCAACCGACGCATCGCTTTCGGCCAAAAATTCAGCAAATTTGCGGGGTATCTTTTCATACAATTTTTGTGTTATTAGCGGGCTAACATTTGGCTAGCCGCCGTCACTAAGCAAAATGTGAACGCAGCAATGGTTTTCGAATTTCTTCTTAAAATTATTGAAGTTATGCAGTCGTATTTCGGGAAAATATCCGAAGAAAACATCAAAAATAATTTCGTACTGATTTACGAACTGTTGGACGGTATGTTTCTATTTTGTTGTGAGTTTTTGGGATGTTTAAAGTGTTTTGTGTAGAAATACTCGATTTTGGATATCCGCAAAACTCTGATACTGGAGTTTTGAAGACTTTTATCACTCAACAAGGCATTAAATCAGCGACAAAAGAGGAACAAGCACAGATTACGTCACAAGTAACTGGACAAATTGGCTGGCGACGAGAGGGGATAAAATACAGACGAAATGAGCTGTTTTTAGATGTTTTAGAATATGTAAACTTGCTAATGTCGCCCCAAGGTAATTATATATAATGACCAAACACGGAAAAATGTATATTTTTATTGCTAATAGGGCAAGTGCTTTCGGCTCATGTGGCCGGTAAAGTCGTAATGAAATCATATCTTTCTGGAATGCCAGAGTGCAAATTTGGCATTAATGACAAAATAGTCATGGAAGCCAAAGGAAAAGGCGGTCTTTCTGGCAACACAGACTCAGACCCGGCCCGTTCCGGCAAACCAGTAGTCGTTATAGACGACTGTCAATTTCACCAATGCGTAAAATTGTCGAAATTCGAAACAGAACATTCGATAAGTTTCATTCCGCCCGATGGGGAATTCGAACTCATGAGGTAGACACATCAAAAAAATTTTTTTTGGGGTTTAAATGTTTTATTTACAGATATAGAACAACAAAAGATATTTCTTTGCCGTTCAGAGTAATTCCGTTAGTACGTGAAGTTGGACGTACAAAAATGGAGGTTAAAGTCGTTTTAAAGTCAAACTTTAAACCGTCTTTATTGGGCCAAAAAATTGAGGTTAAAATACCGACACCTTTAAATACTTCAGGAGTTCAATTGATTTGTTTAAAAGGAAAAGCAAAATATAAAGCCAGCGAAAATGCAATTGTTTGGAAGTAAGTGGTACTTTACTTGACCCCCAAAACAGTTCTTCCTCAAAAAACCCCTTTCTCTATATTTTCCCCCTAAAATAATTAAGCTTGGATGTCAACAAACACATTTTGGATGGGTGACCATTTTTTTTTTTAAGGATCAAACGAATGGCAGGTATGAAAGAAACTCAATTATCAGCTGAAATCGAACTATTGGAAACTGATACGAAAAAAAAATGGACCAGACCACCAATATCCATGAATTTCGAGGTACCCTTCGCCCCTTCTGGGTTCAAAGTCCGCTATTTAAAAGTATTTGAACCCAAATTGAACTATTCTGATCATGATGTTATAAAATGGGTCAGATATATCGGAAGATCCGGATTATACGAGACCAGATGTTAGAAAAAAATCTCGAATGTAGCAAAAATAATTTTACCGTTTGCTTTTATTTTTTTATGTGTATGTAAAAATGTTGATAATGTACTCAAATAGAAGAAATAAATGTGTTGTAGATATGAATTGCTTTGAAGAAGACGATTTTACATTTAAGTCAAAAAAGTAAAACTTCATCTCATAAAAATCTTCTTTTTCTAAGCAATTTTTAGCTGTATTGTTGAAAATTCCTGTAGATTATTGTCATTAACACAGCTTCATTAATATATTGGGCGTAAAAACGAAGAAATCATTTATGAACGATTTTTGAAATTATTTTACAGGGTATACAATTTGTTGAATGCACATTGCTTGTACGTCTCTTATAGTTGTATATTTGAGTAATGGACAATAAGAATATTCAAAATACTTTAATTTGTACTGATTTACAACATTTATTCACTAGATTTTCAACGTCATTGTCACAATTATAATTTTAATACGTCGATTTTGACTTCAAATTCATAATTTTCGACGTTGTTTTAATATATCTTTCAAGTTTCATCTAAATCTGTGTAGTGGTTTTGAAAATATATGAAATTATTCACCCCGCGAATTTGCAAAATTTTTACCGGCAACCACCGCGTCGGTTGCGGGCATTTTTTCAAACAAATCTCCCCGCTTTTTTAATCACACAATTCGACTATTTTTTGATGTTTTCTATGTAAAAAATTCCGAAAAACCTAAATATTTATATTTTAAGACCGTATTTGCATGTTTTTACTTACATTTTGGTTGATTTTTTGGGTAACTTTATATAAGAATCTTACGAGAATTGCATTTTCGTTACTTCTTATTAGATATAGATTATAAAATTAGCCAAATTTGCACATTGCTTGTAATAGTTATATATTTGAGTAACAGACAATAAGAATATTCAAAATACTTTATTTTACTGTTTTTGTTCACTAGAAATTGCTTAAAAACTATAAACATTGTGACGTCAATTCAAAATACTATAATTTGTAGTTCAGCGTTTTGTCAGGGATGTCGCTAGTAGTATTATATTCGTCGTTTCACAAGCGTTGCGTCTGAATAAAACAGCAAATTTTTATTAAAATATGACTTAATAATTGTTTTAATTGTGTAATAACTATAATAAAGTGTTTAAAGTTTATTAAAAGCGTATAAAAATGGCCAATGGACCGATTGCTGAACGAAATCGGGGTAAGTTTTGCACATAACCTGTAGTTTTACATACATAAACTATTAAAAATCTTATTTATTTTATCACACAGATGCAACAATTTACGTTGGAGGCTTGGACGACAAAGTAACCGAATCCCTAATGTGGGAATTGTTCGTTCAAGCTGGCCCTTTAGGTAAATAAATCATTTCTAACCTATAAAAAACACCACTATTGGCTCTATTTTTCATTTTTTACAGTAAATGTACACATGCCCAAAGATCGCGTGACCATGATGCATCAGGGTTATGGTTTCGTTGAATTTATGGGCGAAGAGGATGCTGATTACGCTATAAAAATAATGAATATGATAAAATTATACGGTAAACCTATTCGCGTTAACAAAGCCAGCGCGCATCAAAAAAATCTCGACGTAGGCGCGAATATTTTTATCGGAAATCTCGACCCGGAAGTCGACGAAAAGTTATTGTATGATACTTTTTCGGCGTTTGGAGTTATTTTACAAACGCCGAAAATTATGCGCGACCCAGAAACGGGTAACTCGAAAGGTTTCGCGTTTATTAATTTTGCTAGTTTCGACGCCTCTGATGCGTCTATCGAAGCTATGAACGGTCAATATTTGTGCAATCGGCCGATTTCTGTGTCGTATGCGTTTAAAAAAGATGCGAAAGGGGAACGACATGGCAGTGCAGCTGAAAGACTTTTAGCAGCACAGAATCCGCTAAGTCAAGCAGATAGGCCCCATCAGTTGTTCGCAGATGCCCCTCCAATGGGTATGATGCCCCCTGGCATGCCCATGGCCCCACCACCGCCGCCTGTGACAATGTTAGGGATGATGCCCCCTCCGCCCCCCACTCCAACTTTGCAGCCACCTCCGCCGCCGCCAGTCCCCCCACCGACCAGTTTTCCCTCTGGAATTCCTCCTCCTCCTTTACCTCCCCTCAGTATGCAGCCACCTTTACCACCAGGGCCCCCTTTACCACCTTTACCTCCCGTTCCGACGTCTTCAGCACAGCCTCAGCCGCCCCCTCAGCCCCCCGGCAGAGTTATGTGGGGACAAGGGTTCCCCCCACCACCGCCACAACATTTCCAGGTAGAGATTGGTTTTGTTTTTAAAATATATAAAAATAAAATGTTTTTTGTGTTTTCAGGGTCCGTTTCCTCCTCCCCCTCCACCAGGAGGGCGTCCGCCCCCTGGGTGGCGTCCCCCGCCTCCTGGGGCGCCCTTCAATCGGCCCCCCTTCGCTAGGGCTCCGCCACCGCCCAGTGGAAGCTACGATGGGAGTTATACCGAAAATGGATACAATTATTAATAAATGTTAATGTATAAGTTTTGTAATAAATAAAATATATGAAATATTTATTAAAAATTTATTGTATCTTACAAGTACAAAAATATTTTTTATTAATACGACAAATCATGAATGGGATCATTGAAAAAATCATTTTCTATAACATTTGGATCAGATCTATCGATAACTGCTTTGAAAAATATTAAAAAGGCCCAAAATATTAATAAAATACACAAATATGAAATCATATTATAACCTAAGAATCTTAAAATTAAATATCCCAATATGATATAAGCTAAAAATGAGTGTTTCGCAAAGTATCGTAAACTTATTCTTGGTGGCAGCATCCTATGAACTCTTGGCGAAAATCCAGGAATTGTTTTATCATATTGTTGAGTCATCAAAGGTTTTTGCAAAATTTGGCGAAATATTTTGCCGATAAAACCAGTTCTGTAGTAAATATCACGTAATTGTATCGAATACTGCAAAAAAAAAAAATGTTACGGTCCTTATAGCTCAAAAAATAATTGAGATACATTGATTTTGACGTTGTTTTAATATATATTTCAAATTTCATCAAAATGTGTGCAGTGGTTTTGAAAATATATAAAATTGTTTACCCCGCAAATTTGTAAAAAATTTACCGGCAACCGCCGCGTCGGTTGCGGGCATTTTTTCAAGCTAATCTCCCCGCTTTTTCAATCAAAACAATTCGACCAATTTTAAATGTTTTTTATGTAAAAAACTCCGAAAAATCCAAATATTTATATGTTTTACTTGTATTTGCATGTTTTTACTTACATTTTGGTTCATTTTCTGGGCAACTTGATATAAGATTCTTACGAGAAATGCGTTTTCGTTGCTTCTTATTGGATGTAAATCGGGATCTCCTTGATATTTTATATTTTTGGCGCGAATTCTGGATCCGTTAGGAGTTAAATCTAAATTAGGGATGTTGGAAGAACTCAATGAAGTGTTAGTAGAAGTATTTGCATATGTTTTGAGAGTTTCTGGCGCCGTTTCTTCATAATATTCAGTATCAATTTTAAAAATCTCCACCAAAAACTGTCTGGAATTTGCTAATAACATTGGTACTCTTATTCTTTCTTCCAAAGAAAATTCGTCATACACAAATTCCTCATTTTCTGTTAAAGTTTTCCAAAAACTTTTCCATATATTTCCATAACTACTATCTCTTTCTTTCTGTTTAATTTCCACCAATTCTTTGGCATGAATTTCGGCCATTTTTATCTGCCCCAAAAGTTGATAAACTTCTCGCGCCGGTTTTCGAGTGAACATAGGTTTATAGTAAAACTCCGGCCCTTCAAGTTCGAAAATTCGATGTCGAACAATCGCGGCCCATTTATTAGTTAAAATATTATTTCTCGAAGTCGAAAACGAAAGAGAATCGTTGGATGTTGTCGATTTTGTGTCGGAAAATGTCGAACAAGTTGTGTTTGTCGACCAACAAGATGTCGGGCATAGAGGGGGAAGATACACGGATTGAGGACTGTATGTATGAGTGGGGGAATGATTTAGGCTTTCGACACACGATTCTATATCTCGGATCATTTCTACAAGACCGGGTTGACTGAACACCTATAAACAAAAGTTTGGGGGGCGTTAATCCGTGTTATTCGATGTTTTTTTTTGAAAAATCTTACTTTTAAAATACGGAAGACCATTAAACATAATTTTGGACTCGATAGATCAATTCTGGAAAACCTAGGAATCAATTGTTGTAGTATAACAGTATAAGCTAACAGATTATCTGCAATAAAATTTAACGAAGTATGGTCGACAAATTTTGTATGAGGCGCATTTAGATCCTCATCATCGCTAGAAAAATCAATCAAATATTTATAAAAATTAATAGAAATACCTAGAAACCATCCTTACTTATTTTTCATTTCTTTGTCACCAGAATATCGCCATGGTTGAATAAAACTCAACCACAATTCCAAAACTAACCTAAATGACCCATCAGTTGGCCAACGATGCACCAAATGCCTAATAAATGCATACATAGGGCCTTGAATCATGGGTTGAACAATTTTTTTTAATTCTGCAAGAGGCGATGTATCCATTTTACCGCTATTAGCAAATGCGTGTAGTTGTTTAACAAATACTCGAATTATGCGAATAAATTCGCCGTTTGGAAGCCGAGAAATCTGAGAAGAATATGTTTAAATATTGTAGAACAGTTTATTTGGTTCAAAAACAGCCGAATTTATTCCAAAATGCATAAATTTTAATGTAAAAGTTTCGTGAAAATTTGTTGGGATTTGAACCCGAATATATTGTAAACCAAAATAGTTACGGCGATAATAGTGGCATATTTTGATTCAGCATCCTTTTTTTGATATATATGCCAAATTTTATTAAAATCTGTTGAGGAATTCACAAAATATTAATGTTTTTGTGTGATTGTGTTACAATTTTCACCTATATTTATAACTTAAGTACAGGTACTGTGGTGGGGGAATGAACCGGCCAATCAAAACGCAGCATCAATTAGACACGCGGTATATAAACAATGCACAACTATTTTACTTAGTTCAGTAGCAATTACACCGTTGTGTGTGATGTTCCGTATAAAATTGATGATTTTGAAACAAATTCGACCTTTCATGTTGCTCACTTTATTATTAAATTGAAGATTGAAAGACATATCACCCGAGCCTATAATGTCACTATTTAACCACAAATCTATAAATATTTGCACTACAGCTTCCGATCGCCAAATTTCCCCCCTTGGGTGTTGTTGCATAGGCTGATGAAGTGTGCTAATATTCGAAGTAGATTGTTGCAAAATATGATTTCTAAATAATTTTGATTGATTTTGCGGTCTAAAATGCACAAAATTCAAGAAAATCGTTTCAAATTGATTGTGTTATTGTGTACCTATTTGCGACATTTTGCGGCGGAATTATTGTTGGGTTTTTGCCAGTAAAATGTATCAATTGAGGCAAAATAACTACATTTGGATCAGTTGGAAGAAAATGTAATAAATAATCGCAACTTAAAACGTAATAAACTGTGTTCCAGACTGACCATTCGTTACTGACATTGTATTGTTGAAATGGATTTACTAAATAATATGCGAAGTGAAACATGTAATAATCGAAAGGATCTGTAAATATTTTTAATAAAAATATGTTTGAAATAGTGTCTAAAGTGTTTAAATACTTAAGTGTAGCGAATGTAATTTTCGTGTTTGAATGTCAACGTTCAATAGGTCAGTATAAAACGGCGGCACTTTCGTGTTTTCAAGATTCTGTCGTACTTTTTCCTAAAATACATAAAAAATACACCTACCTTATTTAAAACGTATATAATTATTCAAAAACATTCTTACTGGCAAATAAACAACTGGATATTCATATTTCACAGTAGTTTCTGTTAATAATTTATAAATTAACCTAAAAATTGGACCTAGCGGTCCAAGAAAATGATGCAATGCCTGAAATTCATTCGGCATTTTATTGGATAAAATGCTTCGTAATCTCCAGGAAACACTTCCGGCTGTGCCGAAAATGTTTTCCAGGAGTCCTGGAAAGACAGTTTGTAAATCTTTGCTGCTGCATCTGTCGATGAGGACTGTTAATTCGGCACATCGATTCGAAATTGGTGTCTGTACTGCTTGATTTACACGATTTTGTATTGGATTCTGTAAACAAATAAATATAACTGTTGTATGATTGTTTATTATGTATTTACCATTAAGTTTTCACTCATTTTTGGTGTACTCAACATTTTTATAGGTTATATCAGTTAAGTATATATGTTTTTATAATTATTTTGTATGTATATACAACAATTACACTTATAAATAAAGCATCAATTTGTTTATTATTAAATACGCACAATATTTCAAACAAATACACATGAATCATCCGTCAAACTTTGTAGGAATATTTTGTGTTACATATAACATATAACCTTTACAAATAAAATATTTACAAATTTAATATGACAAATATCTATATATACAATGTATCATGAATGTTTTTATTGTATAAATATATAAATAAATAAGTAAATAAATGTTTTATTTCGTGGAAAACAAAGCTTCCTTAGGGTAATTTTTCTCTGTTAGTTTCTAAAGTATGGCGTCAATAAATGAGCCTTCATCACGAGCAAACATAAGAATCGAAATTAAAAATGATTTCACCGAAGAAATGGACGTGGATTCTACAGAAATCATCGACCAAGACATTGAAGATGGTGAAATATCAGACAGCAAATCCATAGAAGATACAACCCCAAAGAAAACTTCAACCAATCAAAACGTCACTTGCGCGGAGGTAAATACAAACTTGACTTACATATTTGATGCACCGAGGATTTGAACAACTCAAATGAGGAATTAAACATTTATTAATCCATTCCATCACTGCAAATTTATGGGAAATTGTTTTTGTGTTTGCAGATCGACCAAGAAGAACTTCAACAACTTTACAACAGCTTGGGTGTCACTGCAGACGAAGAAAACACTCGTTTTGAAGCTGTACACATGCATGGCACTTCTCAGTTAAACACACAAGACGTTTTCGATTATTTCGGTAAATTTTCTCCTGCGAGTATTGAATGGATTAGCGACGAATCGTGTAATGTTGTTTGGTTAGATAAAATTAACGCGGTAAAGGCATTTTTGGGTCTTTCGCGAGCTATTGAAGGAATGCCGAGTGATGGAACTTGCGAAACCGAAGATGGCCGAAGTATCTTGTTGAAACAGCGTACAGTACGTAGCGACATAAAACAAATGAACACTGTTAAAATGAGTGACGTAAACATCCCCATTCCTCCCGGTTTTTGGCGATTAGGCGAACCCCATTTAAAATCAAAATGTTTATTATTACGTTTTGCGAAAATTACCGATAAAAAACCGCTAAAATCTGAAAAATTCAGCGAGCATTGTCGCAAATACGGTAACCCTAATTTCGGCGGTTTGATCAGCGAAACTAAAAAGAAACGAATGAAAGGTTTATTACCAGAAGAAAAAGTATCTAGAGAAAATCCATGGGGGTCTTTAGCCAAAAACTGGAACAACGATACATTAGAACGCGATCCTACAGTCGACGTGCCTTTCCAACCAAAAACAGTCTCCAAATCCATCTTAAATCGTCTAGGGGCGAATAAACGCTCAAAATCACCAGAAATCGAACCAGAACCCAAAAAATCAAAAGTCCCTAGAATGCGTATGTACGCGGATGAAGAAGAAGCACGTATTGAAAAAGTCAAACAATTAAAAAAAATACGCGAACTCGAAAAAATCGAAGAAAACATGGCCAAGACCATCCCAGATCTTCGAAATCGCATTGGGCGCCACGCTACCGAAAAAAAGATTCCAGAACCGGCGAAGCTTCGCCCAGTGAGAATAGAAGTTACTAAACGCAATAATGACATCACTTCCGATGATGAGGAAGAAGATTTACAAGTCCAACAAAAGAGCAAAGTGACTGTTATTGTTAAAAAACCGCCGAAACCGACTGTAGCGTCAACCATATGGTCCCGTTTGGATCTAGAGAAAAAACAACTTCAAACGAAATCTGATACAGAATCCAAGTCAGATTCTAGTTCTTCGGAATCGTCAGACAGCGACACTGACGAAGAATACAACATGGCCGACCGGCAAAAGTTCTCGAAAGCTGTTAATTCTCGACCGGGTTTTAACAGGGACTTAAAATCGCGGTTAGGATTAAACACTGACCATAAAAGTCCCTTAAGAATAGAAATAAATAATGACCATTATAAAAAACATTGATCTGGTTAAGATTTTGTATTATATATTTATATCAAGAGATAATAATGTACAATAATTGTTCGTTTATATTAAATAAATATATTTAAAATAATTTATTTTGTTGTATTTTTATTGTTTTCTTACAGGAAATAACAAAATATAACTACTACACCCAAAAGTAGGTATAATGTATTAAAATTCCCAGTTATATGAGTATGAGAGAGATAACTACACAATTTGTATTAAAATAATAAATCATAATGCAATACAATACACAATGTAAAATTCACACATCTCTCAAGATCCCTAGTCATTCAAATATCAGCCTATCACAGCGCGCAAAAGCTATGTATGTCTATAACACAAGTAAAATACATTGGGCTTATGGGACTAAAACAAGTTACTGCTACAACTTCAGCATATATAATAGAAATAAAATATCAAACCAACAGCAGGTTAACTATTGAGTCACGCACCTGATCAAACGGCTGAGAAATACTCTCCAATTAAAAATTGGAGAATATTTACTTTAAAAAAAATAATTTTTGGGCACATGGTAATTAATTAATAAATGAAATATTATTTTTCTCATGCATAATTTTACTAGGAATCAAATGCTCTAACTTACAAATCGATATCTCTTAGTTTTTGAGATATTAAGAAAAACACATAATTTATATTTCTCTTTAAAAAATATATTTTTAAAAATAATTTTTAATAAAATTAGTCTATTCTATAGAAAATTTTACTGGGAATTTAATTCCTCAAAGTACAACTAAATATCTCTTTTAGTTTTAGAGATATTTACATTTCTTTCCAAACAAAATCCTCATACGAAATACATTGGTTCAGCATAGGGATATTATGTAGGTCCTATTCGTTTTTACTATTACTAGACTTAAAAAAAGTATTATTATTTTTCTTATGTAGAATTTTATGAGGAATCCAGTGCCGCAAAGTTCATCTTATTATCTTTTCTAATTTCTCATATAATTAATATTCAAATGGCTCATACCAAATTCACAGTTGTTACACCCAAATTAAACTATATATTTTTGAATATAATAAAAAACTGCATAACATTGTGAGCATTTTGCTGCGTAGATGAGGTTTCTATCTCTTTTATTTCTCGAGATATTGAATTTTGAAAATTTTGTGAGGTTTTTAGCATAGAGCAAAATATATGGGGTATATGCATTATACATTTTTATAATTATTTAACTTATAAAAAATAGTAAATAAATGAAAACTATCCTATCTTATGTAAAATTTTACCAGGAATCCAATGCTGCAACGTATAAGTTGATATCTTATTTAGTTTTCGAGATAATTATAATTATTTATGAAAAACAATAATTTTAAGAATTCAGAAAATAAAAATATATCTAATATTAAATTATAGTCTATTATATAGGAATTTTTCCGAGGAATTCAATGCCGTATAGGACATTTTGATATCTTTTCTAGTTTTGAAAATAATAATAAAAATATAACAATTTATTGTTTCTAAGGAGTGGGGGAAGCCAGCAGCCAATCAGCGTCAAGTATCAATTTGTCAATATTTAGTTTGGGTATATAAGCCAGGTGCAAAACAACAATAATTCATAGGACGTTAGTGAGTTCAATACAAGTGATACTTTGTTTCTGTTGCGTTTGAATTCTTCTTGTGCGATTATACTGTGGGTTATTAGACATTGTTTATTAATTAGCATGTCCTTTGCCTGGGCCAACGATGGAATACGGTGCACGACCATAGGCCTCCATGGACACCCCCCCACGTCCTCGTACGTGGCAGACGGAATCCATGTGCCTATGCCGGTGTTGTCGGGAATGCGGAGTTCGTTTGGAGACGTAGGCTTTCAGTCGACATTGTGGGGAGCCCTTATATTGTATTTCTTGAAGTTATATCTTTGAGTCATATGATGTAAGGTGGAACCACGGTGCCTCGGCTAGGCGTGAAATCTCTGACTCTTGCTCGTGTATAGGCGAGACCAACCCGAATGGGCGGGAATCATCGGCACAGATTCCACCGTATTTTTATATTAGCTTCACTTAGATTTTGCGAACAACACGTGTTGTTCTTAGATTCAGGATTGGGAATTAGGGATGGTGTAATTGCATTAGGTGGATTCAAACGTATTCAGAACAAAGTTGTTGCTTTGAGAAATTACTGGCGTTCGCCAAATATATCATGAAAAGGATTTTTACTTCAAGTATACTATTTACTGTAAGAAAATTACTTCAAATAAAGTCTGGATTGCACATTTTCCAGTAATCGGCTCTTTTCAGAGCCACCAAATACAATACAAAAAAGAATTTTACTTCATTTATGCATTAAATAATAAACAGTTCTTTATAGAATTTTTAAATTAAACACTGACTATATCAAATGCACGTTTGTCACATCCGAATTAAGGTATACATTTTATAGGAAACATTTGATCTTTTGTAGGGTCTTAAGCATAGGGCAAAGTACATGGGTTGTATATATTATAAATTTTAATTATTGCAAATAAAAATGCAGTACATTTATGGCAAAACGCTAAGATATTTTAACAATACACAATTTGCTACACCCAATAAAAAGTACATATGTTTTGATGCCATATATTCCATTTAATTCTGCGAATTTTGCTGCGTAGATGGGAATTCTATCTCTTCTAGTTCTCGAGATATTAAATTTTATATATTATCTGAGATTTTAAATTTGCCAATTTTACTGCTAAATTCTGCGTATTTTCTAATCATATAATACAAAACGCCTGAAAATACAAATGCATTCATAATTCCATTCGATTCTACGTATTTTCTTCTATAAGTCTTATATTTTTCAATAGATTAGCTCTACGGGTTCAATTTGTATTGATAAAATAGTAAATCACCATGCAATACAATACACAATGTAAAATTCCCGATGAACCTAACGGGTTTCTTAGAAGTACCGGGCCATTTGCCCTCACCTTCCCTATCGGATTTTTGTTTCGGACGTATGTATATTGTTTATAGTGCACTATTGTGCCCGCCTTCTTGGCGATGATATTATTTTATTTTAGCCCAGTAGGATGGTTTTGGGCCTCTTGTGTCGGAACGGCTCCTCCTCATTGTAGTCGGCGAGGCGCTTCACACCGGCATTCGGGTGGTCAGTAAGTCTTGCAAAGAACTTGCTGGCTCTGTTCTTGGCGAAGTCGGAGATGCTCTCGATTTTGAGGTCGCGGTGGAGTTGTGTGTTTCGGACGAACCATGGGGCGTTCACCGCCATCCTCAGCGCCTTGTTCTGCAGCACTTGCAGCTTGTTGACGTGTGTGTGGGCTGCGTACCCCCAGACCGGAATCCCGTACGTCATGGCTGGACGTATGATGGTTTTGAAGATCTTTATCTTGCTTGTTGCTGACAGTCGACTTTGTCTGTTTACGAGCGGATACAGTGCTGAGGTGAGCGCATTAGCGTTCTGTACGTTGGCTTCAACATGCTGTCGCCATGTTAAGCCTTTGTCGAGCAGCAAGCCTAGATATTTTGTCGACTCTTTCCATGGAATCCTGCGTCCAAACATGGAGATTTCCCCGACCGGATTGAGCCGTCTCTTGTTAAACAACACCGCAGCACTCTTCTCGGCATTGACGTTGATCCGCCACTTGGCGAACCAGTCTTCCAGCTCCTCGACCGCCGTTTGGAGCCTCGAGGTGATGATCCGTGGTTGCCTGGATTTGTAGAGTACTCCGGTGTCGTCCGCGTATTGCGCGAGCGTGGTTCCCGCAGTCTGTTGTGGCATGTCACTGCAGAATATATTGAAGAGGATTGGCGATAAAAGTGATCCTTGTGGAAGGCCTGCAGTGATGGGTCGCTCGGATGATTTTACCGAGCCGATCTTCACCCTGAACGACCGGCGGTGGATGAACGACTGCAGCAGCTGCACAAGTGAATGCGAGATGCCGAACTCTAGCAGCTTATGCAGCAGGCCTTGGTGCCAAACCTTGTCGAAGGCTTTGGCGACGTCCAGGAGTACCATTCCCGTGGCTTGTTGATGGTTGAAGCCTTCGGTGATGAATTCTACCACCCGCAGCAGCTGGTGCTCGGTAGAGTGCTGCCGTCGGAATCCGTGTTGGTGGTCAGGTATAATCTGGTGGTCGTCCACTTCTTTCTGCAGTCTAATAAGAATTATTTTCTCTAGCACTTTCCCCATAGTGCAGAGAAGGCTAATCGGGCGGTAGTTTTGCGGAAACTGCGGTTCTGCCTTTGGTTTACGGATGACACAGATATCAGCTTTCTTCCAAGAGCTGGGAAAGTAGCGTAGTCGGAGGGCGGCGTTTGCCACGTTGGTGAGTGCGACTACGCCTTTCTTTGGAAGGAGTTTCAAAGCTTTATTTGAAACTGTGTCATGGCCGGGGGCTTTCTTCTTGTTGAGTCCGCGCAGAATGTCCCACACTTCTCTCGGACTGGAAGGGGTGATGTGCGGCTGCCGGTTTTCCTTCAGCTCTTTCCGTACTTTACGGTTGAGCCGGCCAACGAAGTCTACGTCGCAGTGCTCGTAGTTTGGCGAGCATTGCTTCTCTAAGCTGTCGGCCACAGCTTCTGCTTTGGCAGCATCGGTGAAGACCAATCCATTTTCGCCATGGAGCGGAGGCATCTTCGTCTTGTCTCTGCGCAGAGTTTTGGCCATTCTCCATAATGACTGGTTTTCTGCGCAGAGTTCATCCAGCTTGGCATCCCATCGGGCTGTACGGTACTCTCGCAGCCGCTGTTTAACCTCGGCTGCGAGACGATTGCTGGTGCTTCGATCCTCCGGTCTGGCGTAGCGTTGCCAGCGGCGTCTGGCTTGGTTTTTCGCCTGGATGAGCTGCTTGATGTCGGCAGATAGGTCAGCAACCGGGTTGGTGGTTAGAACCACGCGGGTTTTGCTGACGTTCGCTATGGCCTGGGTGATTTTTGCTGTTAGGGAAGCAACTGCTGCGTCTACCTCGGTCACTGAGGTGATGGTAGGTAGTGGGCCGATGAGCCTGTCGAACTCATCACTGAACCGGTCCCATCTGATGTTGGTGGTGGTGGTTTGTTCAGGTGAGGGATGGCCTTCACCCAAATCCAATAAGACTGGGTCGTGGTTGGAGGTGAGTTCTTTAACAGCTGCGATGTTGTACGCAGCAGCAATGTCCCTCATGATTGCAATGTCG